>OX451737.1:396307621-396907621 GCA_948472305.1 Vicia faba | reverse complement strand
GCATGTATCTAGGATGGCATCTCTCAAAGACGCAAAGGCTGTGATTAAAGAGGGGAAGAGCACAGTATGGGGACAGTTGCCTGACTTTCCCCATAAAACGGACAAGTTTGGTTTAGGGTTTACTGCTGCAGGACAGAGGGCTATGCGTCGCTCCAAGGCTGGAGGGCCACCCGTCAAGATCTCACACCATGGAATCAATGATGTAGAAGATGAAGATGAGGAGAGCCACTTTGAAGATTGGATCTTTCCGAATGTCGAAGGGGGTTTGAGCAATTGGGAAGCAAAGGATTTTGTTCCTATCACCTTTATCAACCAGTAATTTTATCTTTGAACAATTTCCCATTTTTTATGGTCTGTAATAACTAAAACAATTCGCACACTATTTTCACCTCATGCCTTGCCCGGGGCATGTAGGTCCATTTGTAAGGGCTTTATTTTCTTCATAATCATATGCCATGTTTTAGTGAATCATTGGACGTTTTTCATCTATAAACTGCTGTGTTCATTTTCTTTCCTTTTACATTTTTGTTTGTTTAAGGATGGCTATCCCTTACACACACCCACACTCACAAATGCAGGTACCCATCCATTTCGGATTCCATGGGCAACTATTCTGTATCAACTTTCGATAACTCTGAAGATTTAGTCAAACATGCTGAGTACGAAGTTGACGAAGATTGTGAGGTGCCGGGAGAGTTAGCTAGACTTCTCCAACAAGAAGAGAGGGCCATTCTGAATCATGAGGAGTTGCTAGAAACCATCAACTTGGGGACAGAGGAGGACAGGAAAGAAGTAAAAGTGGGTGCCAACTTGGAACCGAGTGTCAAGGAACGCTTAGTGCAGTTGTTGAATGAATACGTTGAAATCTTCGCTTGGTCTTATGAAGACATGCCAGGGCTAGACACCGATATCGTGGTTCACCGTCTCCCTACAAGAGAAGATTGTCCACCGATCAAGCAAAAGGTTCGCGGAATGAGGCCTGACATGTCTGAGAAGATTAAGGCTGAAGTAATGAAGCAATTCAACGCTGGTTTTCTGGCTGTTACGACCTATCCGCAATGGGTTGCTAACATTGTGCCCGTACCCAAAAAGGACGACAAGGTCAGAATGTGTGTGGACTATAGGGATTTGAACAGGGCCAGCCCTAAGGACGATTTCCCACTACCACATATCGACATCTTGGTTGACAACACAGCTCAACAAAAGGTTTTTTCCTTCATGGATGGGTTCTCGGGATACAACCAAATCAAAATGGCCCCCGAGGACATGGAGAAAACAACCTTTGTTACACAATGGGGACCTTCTGCTACAAAGTGATGTCGTTCGGACTAAAGAATGCAGGGGCAACCTATCAACGCGCCATGGTGGCTTTGTTTCATGATATGATACATCATGAGATCGAAGTTTACGTAGAAGACATGATAGCTCGATCACAGACAGAAGAAGAACACCTTGAACATTTGCAAAAGCTGTTTTCCAGGTTGAAGGAGTATAAGCTCAGACTGAACCCAAGCAAGTGCACTTTTGGAGTTAGATCTGGTAAACTTCTGGGATTTATTGTCAGCAACAAGGGCATTGAGGTTGATCCGGCTAAAGTAAAAGCTATACAAGAAATGCCTGCCCCCCATACTGAAAAGGAGGTTAGAGGATTCTTGGGTCGCTTGTACTATATTACGAGGTTCATCTCTCACCTGACATCTACTTGCGAGCCAATTTTCAAACTGTTGAAGAAAGATCAGGTAGTTGAATGGAACGATGGTTGTCAAGTTGCTTTTGATAAGATCAAGGAGTACTTACTAGAACCTCCTATTCTGATGCCACCCGTCGAAGGAAGGCCGTTGATCATGTATCTGACTGTCTTGGACAACTCAATGGGGTGCGTACTGGGCCAACATGACGAGTCTGGTCGAAAAGAGCATGCCATTTATTACCTTAGCAAAAAGTTTACCGACTGTGAGACTCACTACTCATTGCTCGAGAAAACTTGATGCGCTTTGGTATGGGCTGCTCTCCGGCTAAGGCAGTATATGTTGACTCATACCACTTTGCTGATTTCCAAGATGGATCCGATAAAGTATATCTTTGAGAAGCCTGCTTTATCTGGAAGAATCGCTAGATGGCAGATGATCCTGACTGAGTATGACATCCAGTATACTACCCAAAAAGATATAAAAGGGAGTGTACTAGCTGACCATCTAGCTCATCAAGCCGTCGAAGATTATCAATCTATGAGATTCGACTTCCCTGACGAGGACATCATGACTTTGGACAACATCGAAGGTAACGGACCGTATGACGGACCTGAACAAGGATCCCGATGGACCCTGTACTTTGATGGTGCTTCAAATGCACTTGGCAACGGTATCGGTGCGGTACTCATTTCTCCGGAAGGTTGCCATACACCCTTCACTGCCCGACTTTGTTTCAGCTGTACCAACAACATGGCTGAATATGAAGCTTGCATCTTTGGTCTCAAGACTGCTATAAACCTGGGGATCAAATCTTTGGTCGTATTTGGGGACTCGACTTTGGTTATCAGTCAAGTCAAAGGAGAGTGGGACACAAAACATCCTAATCATATCCCATACAAAGAACATGTCCTGACATTGTTGCCTCATTTCGAGCAGATTACTTTCGAACATTTCCCGACACGAGAATCAGCTAGCAGATGTCTGGCTACAATGTCTTCCATGTTTAAACTCAACTGGGATAACAAGGCTCCCCAAATTACCATCGAGCGAATGGATGAACCTGCGCACTGTCATGAGATTAATACCGAAGAAGTAGTGGAACAACCCTGGTTTCATGAAATCAAAAGGTATCTCCAGACTAGAGAATACCCCAAAGGAGCTTCCGTCAATGACAAAAAGTTCTTAAGGAGATTTGCTGCCAAATTTTTCCTAAGCAATGGCATCCTTTATAAACGCAACCATGATTGTGTTTTACTTCGATGCATGGACAAAGCTGAAGCAGAGTTGATCATGACTGAGATACACAGTGGCACGTGTGGCACCCATTTGAGCGGACATACGATGGCTAAGAAGATTCTAAGGGCAGGCTACTACTAGTCTACTATGGAAGCTGATTCTCATCAGCATTCTCGTACTTGCCACAAATTTCAAGTCTACACCGACAAGGTACATATTCCTCCTGTTCCTCTCAACGTTCTGACAGCTCCTTGGCCATTCGCAATGTGGGGCATTGACATGATTGGAGAGATCAAGCCCATGATATCCAATGGACATCGCTTCATCCTGGTGGCTATTGATTACTTCACTAAATGGGTCGAGGCAACTTCCTATGCCTCAGTTACAAATAATGTGGTTTCCCGCTTTATCAAGCAGAATCTCATATGCCGGTATGGTATCCCCGACAGGATCATCACAGACAACGGTACAAATTTTAACAATACTATGATCACCGCTCTATGCGAGCAGTTCAAGATTTATCATCACAATTCATCTCTCTACCGGCCGAAGATGAACGATGCTGTTGAAGCCGCAAACAAAAATATTAAGAAAATCATTCAAAAGATGACAGTCACCGACAAAGACTGGCATGAGATGTTACCGTTTGCTCTGCATGGATATCTTACCACGACACGTACTTCGATAGGGGCAACCCCATTTTCTTTAGTATATGGCATGGAGGCTATTTTACCTATGGAAGTTCAGATTCCTTCCTTAAGGATTATGAAGGACACCGGTTTGAGTGAAGACGATTGGATTCAGACTCGGCTTGATCAACTTAACTTGATCGACGAGAAGCGACTTACCGCTGTTTGTCATGGTCAGACGTATCAAAAACGGATGATCAAGGCTTTCAACAAAAAGGTTAAGCGTCAGGTATATCAAGTCGGAGATCTTGTAATCAAGCGGATCATATTAGCGCAAAGTGATCCCAGGGGCAAGTGGACTCCTACTTATGAAGGACCATTTGTAATTAAAAGCATATTTTCTGGTGGGGCAATGATTCTGACCACCATGGACGGTGATGACTTGCCGCACCCTGCGAACGCAGTCATAGTAAAAAGATACTACGCATAAAACGACCCGACAAGTTGAAAACCCAAAAGGGCGACTTGGGCAAAAATGGGCATCCCGGTGGACCGAAAACCCGAAAGGGCGGTTCAGGCAAAAATTAGGGATAAAACAAAAAAAATCTGTACACCCGGCAAGTTTAAAACCCGAAAGTGCGACTTGGGCAAAAAAGGGTTCCCGGTGGACTGAAACCCCGAAAGGGAGGTCCCTGCAAAAGTTAGGGAATTAAAGCGTATGACTATGTCGGATCACTTTAAAGAACAATCTCTTCACCAACAAGCTCCAAGCTTCTGATCAATCCAATCACTTACGGACGAAGCAACGAATGGACATATACTCAGAGTTGTGAAGGCTATAGTAGAAGGGGAACCCCATGGAATTATTACACATAACCATCTTTCCTTTTGTATAAATTTTTCTCAATTTTACGACAACATTCTCTTACTAGGATGACTGTCTCCCTTGTACAAAAATACTTACAAAATTAATACAAATATACTTCAAAGTGCAGAAATTTGTTTGCCTTTCCTTTTCCTTTTTTACACTTATGTTTTATTTGAAAACGTCCAATGTTTTGTTAAATATGCATATGCATTTGAATATAATCGTTACTTGCAAATAAAACGAAATTGAAAAAGGGAAATTACTGATAGGTTGAAGGTGAAGGAAGATATCTTTGTGCCATTCCAGAAGGAACCCCCTATGATACATCATTCAGATCCTCAATAAAGCTGAAACCTTGGAGTATTTCCCCAGCAGAGTTAAATTTCAAGATCCCCAGCGGAGCCAGTTTAATCTAAACCTTATTCCCCAGTGGAGCCAGAATGGTGAGTATTTCCCCCACATATTTATCTCCCAGCAAGATCGAAGATTCTTGGTCCCATTTCTCCAAGGCTTCAATTCCCCAGAGGAGATTTTCAGAGTTTCCCCAATATCCCAGGAAAGTCAACAAGGATTTCTCATCTTCAACAATCAATGTTTTTGGAATCCCCAGCTTCGGTCGAAGATTTATATTCCCCAACAGCAGTCAAAGATGTCATTATCTCCAGCTATCCGTGATTTATCTTCCTCAGCAAGACAACTATTCAGCTTACATGCATAACTATTACATCCATATATCATAAACATGGATTACAATTCATTGCATCATACATATCATGCAATATAACTTCGTGTTTTAGCTAACACTTTACCCTTTTTAGGATCATATTAAGAGGCTATCATTAAAAATTATTTAGATACAGTATGGATACACCCCAGACACGACGGTCATTCTATTACTCATTCAGAACTTCAAGTCAAAATACAGTATGTATACATCCCAGACCCGACGGTCATCCTACTACTCATTCAGACTTCAGTAATCAGATACAGACTAGATACGCTCCAGACACGGCAGCCATTCTATCTCTCATTCAGAATCAACTATCAACTACAGGTTCAGATACGCTCCAGACACGGAGGCCATTCTGGCTCTTACATCAGCAGTTTGACTCTCCCCAATACAGTCGCCACGGAAATCATTTTGTCACTTATTCAGATCCCAGATACAGTACGGATACACCCTAGACACGACGGTTATTCTACTACTCATACAGGTCTTAACTTCAGATACAGTCCAGATACGCTCCAGACACGGTTGCCATTCTGTCACTCATTCAGAGTTTAACCCCAACACACAGTTGCTCCATACATAGATGTTTTCCTGTTACCCAGATACAGTACAGATACACTCCAGACACGACAGTCATTCTGATGTTCATTCAAAGTTCAAATACAGTTACAGCTCGGATACGCTCCAGACACGGATGCCATTCTTTTGCTCATACAGACCCAGTCTCCAGATACAGTTCAAATGCATTCTAGACGCGGATACCATTTTGATGCTTATTCTCATGACCTACAACATTACAGTTCAACAAACACTCTTGGATGGCATCTTTAAGCCCATCTCCAGCAAGATTCTACCATCTCTAAATGACATCTTTGAGCCTATTCCGGCAACAATATTTTTGGTGAGTGCAAATTTACGGGCACTCTAGTGTCCAATCTTCCTTTACCTTCGAGTCGCGAAAGGCAAAACTTGCCAATCTAACTCTTCAGGTTCAAGAAGATTGAACAGGGGCAACTGTTGTACCCCAAAATTTTCCCTTTCCTTTTCATCAACATTTCTCATCACAAGGCCCTTGGAACTCAAGATCAAGCTAGGGTTTGCTCAGCTCAAGACACCTTCTTGCACTGTTGACCTAAATTAGGGTTTGAATTTGCACAGGGATGTTTTGACCTACAATGCCCAAAGTGACTTTCATACTTCATGTTGGACTCACAAGTTGGTCCATACCAAGTTTCAAGCCTTGATTCAAATTTTTGGCCAGTCAATTGGACAGTTGACCTAGAAATCAACTGTATTGGGGAAAAAGTCAATTGTGGCCAATTGACAGTCAAACCTCATGAATTTTGACCCACATCAACATTATGAACTCATGTGAACCATTTGATCAAGTTTGGATCATAATTCCACAAGAAATTTGATCAGATCACCAAAAGGGCAAAATGGTTATTTTTAGCGTTTTGACTGTGCAAAGGCAATTTTTGACTGTTTGACCCAGCCAATGGCAAATTAAGCTCAACCATGGACTCAACGACTCAATGACATCATCTTGACCCAATCAACAAGTTCAAAAGATCTCAAATGCATAGGATTGACAGATGAATTTTTCAGTCAACTGATCAAATTTAATTGTATACTGAAAAGTCAGTTTGACTTTTTGGTCAAAATCAAGTGCCAAGGGTCATTTTTCATCAAGACATGCCAAATTATGAAACTTGTTCATCAATAAACCCAAAAATGCAAATTAGGGTTTAAAATGAAAAAATTTCATAACTTAGAAATTTTCTAAGTTATGAAATTTTCTTATTTTTTCCTAACTTTGTCCCACCTTTTCACCAAGATGCAAATGGATTCAAACAAAACTTGAAACATGAAAGTTATAGTCCATCACAAAGTCTACAACTTTGATTCATAAAGTTCTCTCAAAAGAAGCTTGTATCTCAAGTTATAATTTTTGGAACAAGGGTACCTAAAACTTTTAACTTAGAGAAAATTTGCCCTAATCTAGGCAGGATTTAGACCCATCTTCTTGGCCACTTTTCACATAGTTCCACTTGGAATTTCAAGTTGAATTGCAAATATGGATTATAGTACATGTTCCAAGCTTTCCAAATTGTCCAAGAACTTCTCAAATACCCTTGTGGTTAGAGAGAATCGAATGCTTGAAGTTGGCAAAAACTCACCTTTGTCCATGGCCAATACATGTTCATAACAACTTGCAATTCTAATCTAGCTAGCTTGGTTTGACATCACAGGCCTCAAAAACAATTTGCACTCCATAATTTAATGCCAATCCATCAGTCTAAGCCTTTGTTTTGTTCATTTGGTCATTATACACAAGATTAAGCCTTAAGTAGAAAAAGGCAAATTTCCATTTTTGCTTAAGTATGCTTTATGTAAAATAAACAATCCTTGAGCATTGGTCAAAGATCTCTTGTAGAAAAACAAATCCACAAATCAAAGGGGCCAAGAACAATGTATGCGAGCATATTTGACATCCTATACAAGCCTGTAACTTCACTTCCACATTTGAACTTCAAGTAGAGAAAACTTGCAAAACATAAGCAACCTCTCATATCTGTTAACACAAGCTTAGACAAACATTGTAGACAAGTTCCATACCTCCCAACAAGCCTAAAACACGACCCTTTCATCACTCAAATCTCCTCATACTCAGAACCACTGTTTTTCTGCAAAACAGGGCAGGTTCTGCATTTTGCAAGCCACAACAAAATTCCATCGTGCGTTTTGTCCCAAGATAATTCCAACACCTTCCAATCAACTCACCTGAACTATCCCAGGCCCCCATTGCAAGCTGTAACACCTCTAACACACTTTTCCATTTTCATTTCAAAGCTCTGCAGGTTGAGTTCTACATCACGATTCAAGTTGTTTCAAAGCAAGCCAAGCATTGGAGAAGCTTCCTTGGAACTCAGGCAAGCTCAACAGAAGCTCAAACACCATTGAAGGTTGCTACATTGTCCAGCTCGAAGTCAACTGAAACAGGTATTTCATGGACTTCTATCTCCCTATTTAGGAATGGTTAGGCTTAGGTTTGTGAATGAAATATGTTGTACTCATAGCCCTGAAGCCATACATATGCTTAGTTTTCATTTATATTAATCGTGCTGAGAGAATTTCACTCATGAACTTTCTGAAAAAACTAGGTTAAAAATTAGGGCCAGAGAAATTCTCTCTGGTCTTTGAGAGTTAATCCAAGTTTTTTATATGGTTGGATTCGTTGTTTGATGCTCTACAAGTTTCATGTTGTGAGTTTTGTCAAAAGATCAAAGAATCAGGAGATAGCATTGGAAGTATAGAACGCATGTTTTGTTTGAAACTGAGGAAGAAGATGAAGTTGCTTGGGCTGGGCCTGAGTTGCTTCTGCTTTTCACACATGCATATTCAGTTTGCACCCCCCTGGCCCATTTGCTTGCATATTTGTCATTTTTTGCATTTTATTTCATTTTTGATTTTGATATTTTATCTTCTAACATAAAAAATACCTAAAAATTATTTTCATAAATTTTTATATTTCTTTGGAATTTATTCTAATTATTACTAGTATAAAATATTTAAATGCTTTATATTCTTTTTATTAAAACCTAAAATAACCTAAAAAATCTGTTTATTTTTATACACATTTGAAAATATTTTTTTGAAATATATACATTTTTGTAAATAATTTATTTTAATTTTTTACACACTTAATATATTTAATATATATATACATATACTTATATATTTTATCTTATTAAATAATTAGGTCAAAAATACAAAAAATATTACATTTTCATCTTTATTATTATTTTGGACCAAAAATATCATTTTTATAATATACCTTTTTTTGTATAAATTAGTATATTATTGCACATGATTAATAAATAATATTATTTATTAAGAATTAGGTTTTCTTGCCCTAAATAGGAAAATAATTAAAATTGATCTTTTTTTTTTAATTTTACATTTCACATTGAAAAAATACTTTTTACATACTAAAACATTTTGGCATAATACATTTTATTTACATTTATTTATTGTATTCATTTCAATTATTGTACATTTAAATATTGTATCTTATACATTCGATTTGGTTGTAATAGTAATCTAGGGTTTAATTTCTTGTCAAATATCCCCAATTCAAATTTGTACCCCCTCCCTATATCATGTTGTAATAGTGTAGCATTTAAATTCTCGCACATTTAAAAGCTTTCAATTATGCCATGTCTAGACCTAGGGTTTGTATGAAATTAAAACCAACAATTAGTTTGACCTAATCCAAGATAAATATGCATGAAAAACAAACAAAATGCACACTTGCACCCCTAGGGTTACAATCCACTTGTTGCCTTCAAAAATGGGCCATGGTTGCATGTTGAGTACTTTGGCAAAACAAAAACAATAAAAAAGATCATAGTCCCTCGATGACGCTATCTGAGTTGCCTAAACAAAATGATCAAGTCCCTCAAGAAAATTGCCAAAGATACTTGACACTATTGCTATCATGGTCTATACAATGACCCACGCCTGTCCCGTTAACATCCTAACACAAGGTTGTTCACCAAATACAATGGTGAAACAACACTATTAAAAGGGTTAAAAACATAAGAAAGATCTTTGAGTAAAATAGGGTAGATAGCTCCTAGTTACTTGATCAAAAGCTTTCAAAAAACATCCTTGCTACTTTCAAAACACACTTCACAACACAATTTCAAAACCCTACTTTCAAACATTGAAAACTTTTTAAAATCCAAAAACACCTTTGTATACATTCAAACAAGAATCATTACAAAGGTTGCCACAACGATGGCCTCTTTTCAAAATATCTTTCAAAATCACACACAAAGCACCATTTTAAACAATTGAAGAGCACCATTTCAAATAATTGAAAAGCAAAGCAAGTGATCTAAGCAAGTAACTAAGAGCCCATGGATAACCATGGATAGAAAGGGTGCTAATACCTTCCCTTTCTATAATCTACTCCCCGAACCCAAGAAAACATCTCAAAGGTCTTTCCTGTGCTTTTTGACCTTTCCTTAGGATAAAATAAAAAGTCGGTGGCGACTCTTGCTATACCAAAACATTTGCGAACACAAACGTAAAACCTCAAGTCAGTTCTCCCACCGTATCACAGCGATGCTCATCAACGTCCCCCTTGTAGTCAAAGGCAATATCTGTAAGAAGCAGCTCATGAGGACCGTCTCTCCGAGCACGACCGAATTGTCGCAAAGCTAAACAAGGACTGTAGGTTATTCCCCCTCTAATTCCAAGCAACGGGACATTAGGGTATCCCCCACATTGATGAATGACAACAATGCTTTCCATAGCCTTAGAACTCCAAAGAATGTCTGTATGGGTAAGGGACATTATCTTGTAAGACCATCCTAAACCTTCCTCATTATTCAACACGGACTTGGGGAGGTGCGAAATAAGCCACCTCGCCAGCAAAGGCATGCAACACATGAGGGTCCCTCTTCTTCGCACAGTACGAGTGTAGAGGGCATGCAAGATATCACCCAAAAGAGTAGGCACAAGATTGCGAGACAGGAAGATCTTAACCGCATTCACATCTATGAAGGAATCTGGATTCGGGAAAATAACCAAACCGTATATAAGGAGAGCCAAGATGTCTTTAAAATCCTGAAAGTCCAAGTTATCCCAGAATAGTTGATCTTGATCTATCAAAAACTTGGCTAAGAAACCTTTAACCCCGCTTCGTGTCTCCCAGTTGGATACTAAATCAGCCCTTTTTAGATGCAAAGTTGAAGCAATGTCCTCTGGTCTAGGAGTCTCTTCCAAACCTGTGAAGGGCATCTGTTCAAGGATGGATATGCCCAACAAGTGAGAAAACTCTTCCATAGTGGGAACTAGCTGATAATCCGGGAAAGTGAAGCAATGATGCACCGGATCGAAGAACTGGAAAAGAAAACTCATTATCTGCTCATCAAACTTTGAGGTAACCAAGCTAAGAAGCTGACCATGTGTCCTAATGAATAAAGAAGTATCAGAAACTCTCGAGGCTAAATCTTTGAGTTGAGCAGGTATTTACACAAAGTTAACTCGGATGGTGTTTCTACGCACGGAAGCCATAATCTGCAAAACAGAACAAAGATAAATCCCCTCGGTCTTTGAAATGGTTAGTATAATGAAGTATGCATGCTATGTTATGATGCATGATGTCATGATAAAACACACAACAGGTATAGCAGACGAAAGACATGGTAAAGGCAAACAAGTCACACAAGAGCCCTTAAGTTTAGGCTTGCATGGGGTCTAGGTACTACCCTCTTGAAGTTAAGTTGGTTCAACCTGTCCTAATAATAGTAACTGGGTTCTAGAGGTTCTCAATATCACTGACCATCCTCCATCGGTCATGGTTTCAGCTCACGCATTCCTTTCTTGCAGCCGGAACTATCTCGAGAGTATGGTCTCAATGAGTGTAGTATCGAGTATCAACCAGTTCTCAGCTTTACACCGAGGCCGGCTATCTCACTACTTCCTATGGCCAAGTTGGTCAATTATAGGTTCTAAGGTCAGTTGATGCTTAACGACACATATAGCAGCCCCGTATTCTCCTCGTTTCCTCACAAGGGATACCGGTACCAACCAATATGCCACATCAACGTAGCTACTGCTTCAACCGTATCGGTCTATGCCGTACAGTTCCCTCACAGTTTATTGCTACTTACCTAAAAGGTGTCCCCCAGATCCGGGTTAGGATCTATAGTAACTCCTAATACAAAGCCCTCAAAAGTAAAGCAATCAAATCAAACAAGAGAAGAAATTTATGATGAACTAATCCTAAGGTATACCCCACTTATTTAATATCCCCAGCAAAGTCGCCAGTTCTGTGATACGGTGGCAGAACCAAACTGTTTTTTGGAAGATGCTGGTTTGCGTTTTGAGTTTGTGTTTGCAAAATGTCGCGGTAAGCAAGAGTCGCCACCGACTTTTATTTTATCCAACTGGAAAGGAAAAAAAGCACAGAAAAATTCCTTTTTTGAGATTTCTGAGTACGGGGAGTAGATTATAGAAAGGGAAGGTATTAGCACCCTTTCTATCCATGGTTTTCCACGGGCTCTTAGGTACTTGCTCATCATTTATAAATTGCTTGTGTGTGTTTGTTTTGAAAAGTTTTTGTTTTACTTCGTTTTAACCCTTGCTTCTGTCTTCAAGAGTGTTACGAAGTGTTTTTGAAAATTTTGTTTGAAAAGAGTGTAAGTGTGGAAACATTTGATTATGAGCAAGTACCTACTAGCATCTACCTACTCGAAAAAAGAATGTTTCTTTTCTTGCTTCCTTTAGACAACGCTATCCCACTATAAATGAGTAGGTAGCACCGTCGTTGGAGTTTGTAAGGGTCAATTCGAAAGGGACGTGCGATCACTAAAGCAATGTTAGAACGTCTTAGTAATAACTCTAATGTCTTAAGATCATATTCGAGGCAACATTTTCGAGGCAACCTTTCCGAGGCAACATTTCTAAATGGGACATTTGATCTTTGTTTAGACAAGAGAGTGACCACTAAAACACCCTATACTTAATGATCGTTTACCGAAGGCAACCGAAGTGAGAGTATACCCTAGGAGTGTGCATGTGCGAGTGATTTAATTTCAAGTTATTATCTTTGCATATTTAGGGTTTGCTAACCATTTTAAAATTAACATACATTCTTGTCATGCAATCCTATTGTCATACATCTAACAATTAATATTTGCGAAAATTAAAATGCGAGAAATAAAGCTACGCTATTACAAGGCTTCGGGGAGGGGGATTAATTACATAGTCAAAAACTCGTAAAACGATAAATAAACGAAAAGTCCTAATTAAACTATTACACCCCATGAGCAGTTACACTAATATTGTAAAAATAAATAAACGCGCGCAATGAAACGAGAACGAGAAAAAATTAGGGTTTGACCCCGTCTATCCTAATTGAAAGAAAAATCTTTTTTTTTTTGTTTTTGAATATTTTGAGAAAATAAGGTTTTAATTAAATATGTACAAACCTAATTACTAATTAATTTAGATTAAGAAAAATAAATAATTTTGACCTATTTTTGTATTTTGGTTATTTTGAGAAAATAAAATAAAAATTAAATTAAACAAAACCCTAATTTTCTAATTGATTTTAATTTATTTACAAATGGTTAGAATTGACCTAGAATTAAATTAAACTAATTAAATTAATTTTGACAAAATATAAAAAAACCTAAATTCTAATTTGATGAAATTGATTTTATGAGTTTTTGTAAAAAAAAGAATTAATTTTTGCTAGAAAATAAATTAACCAAAATTAAATAAATAAAGAAAAATATAGAAAGAAAAAGAAAGAATTGGGCCTGGTATGCTAGCAATTGAGGGGGGTGTCCATAGAAATCTCTGAGCCCAAAAGCCTTGGTCCACGTTGACTCTCCTGATTCCATGTTGCACATTTGACTAGGCCTTTGGTAGACCCTCACATGCCAAGCGTTGGATTTGATTTGCTTTAGATCCAGTGGTTGCAAGCTGATGGCATATGGTGGATCTATGGGAAGCCTGCGCATGGGATTACATATAACAAAATAATATTGAAGAACAAGGGGACCTAGGGATCAAACCGAGGCTCTTGTGGCTTTTCCACATGCCTCCTGACCAACTGAGCCAACGCGCTTTGTTGTATAGGGAATAGTAAACAAACCTTATATTAGCAACAACAAATTAACATTTCAAAAACGCGCGAAATTTAAATGGATGAATCACTTCCTGCCACGCTGTTGTACCCCAAAATTTGCCCTCTCATTCTTCAAGGCCTTTCTCACAAGGATTTTCAAGGTTCAAGCTTGAACAAGTGCATTGGGATTTTCCAATACCAAAATTAAAAGGAAACTTTCAAAAAGGGAGAAAACAGATAAAAATAACATTTTGATAAATTTGGAGAAAATAGGCCTCCTTTGACTCAACCTTTCGATTGGACAAAATAGTTACCTGCAAGCCTACTTCTATTTTGACAAGTTTACTGCCTACAAGCCTGCTTTGACTGGACAAGTTTGCTGCCTGCATGCTTGCTTCGTTTGGACAAGTTTCGATGGGACAAAGTAACCATCTCTATGCATCCTTCGAATCCACTTGCACCAAGGGCCTCTTGCATACTTTGCTTCATACAAGCTTCGTTTGAGCCAAGAAGTATCTTCATACAAGATTTGACTAAGTGCTTGCTTCCCTTAAAAAACGCCCTTCGACTCAGAAGCCAGGAATTCCCCTCACGCTAAAAGGAAATAACTCCCTTTATGTTTGTTTCGATCCACATGCTTCGATTGGGCAACATGCTTCCTTCGAACACGAGCTTTCGACTGGGGGATATGTTTGCTTCAATCCAAGCTTTGACTCGGCATTAGATTCATTCGAGTTAGCTTGTTTCGACCACAAGCTTCGACTGAGGCAAAGGCTTCCTTCGAACAGGTGTGCTTCGATCTCACTCTTGCATTCGACTCAAGACCAAATCTTGTTTGCCAGACTATGTTGCTTCCAAATCTTTACATAATTAGAGGTTTGTACAAGGGTTTTAAACTTTGTCTTTTAGATACTACTATTCTTGGTTAAAGGCTACATACTCTTTCTTTTCATAGAGAGTACTTTAGTCACAAAATCAGCTTTCAACCTGATTTTGGTCTGAGCACAAGCAATGCCAGAAGCATAAGTCACATCTTCTGCACCGCAACTGCCAAGAGGCCCCCCACATGTACTTTCACGTTACATTATTTTATCATTTCTTTGCAAGGCTGGCTTTGGACAACATGTCCATTCTTTCTCTATAAATAGAGGAACATTTGTAAAGATAGAGGAGGATCTTTGGACCAGAGGAACGAATCCCCCAAATTTTCTCAAACACAACAAAACTCTCAAGTTCATCAACACTTGAGAAATCACATTCATCTCCTTCGATTCTGAAGAACAACCACACTTCAATCTCCTTCGAATCAAATAAGCATCACACTTGCTTTTTCTCTTCCTTCGAATCCAGCGTTCCAAGCACAACTATTGACCCCCTCTTTCGACTCCAGCATCCTGGGCCTCCACTCAAGGTCCCACATCCATTCAAAGCCTGAAACAAGGTAAGTCACTCTTACCCTTGAACCTTTAATTTCATAGCATAACATGTAAATAATCTTTTCGTTCGTTTCAAGCATGTATATACCATTGTTCCTTTTGTTTCCACCCTTTTAACATGTTTTTTAAAGTTAACCCATTCGTTTTGCTTTCTGTTTACCTGAACTAGCTTTAACTACCAAACTGTTTGAAAGACAAACACTAGCATGGCCTCAGGCCATGTTGCCATTTAATGCTTTAAATGAAAGAAACAAGAACTAGGAAACAAAGCTTCTGGCTTCTACCCCCTTTCTCCAGGTCAAACGAAAGAGACAACCAGGAGGAAAACCATGTTGACTTCTAGGCCAAGAAGAAAATCATGCCTTCACTGATTCCAGACTCAGTCGAAAGGCATTCCCTCACTGCTTTCAACCTCCAGTCGAAGAAGACAACAAGGCAGAACCAGAAGGCTTCACCATACACTGAATTCCACGCCAATCGAAGGACAGGACCTCACTGGTGCTAGCCCCAATCGAAGGAGGCCAACAGAATGCAAGTCGAAGGGTGCTACTGCCTGGGTCGAATAGCTCATTTTCTTTTCTTTTATTTTATTTTTTCCTTTACATTTTCTTGCCTTTCAATATGGTTGTAATAGTGTAGGATATTTATTTCCTGCATTTTTATTGCTTTATACAAATGTTAGTAATTAGGCGTGTATGGCAAGATAAAACCAACAAGTAGACAATCCCTAATCAAGACAAAAATGCATGCAACCAAACACACTTTGCGCACATGCACCCTTAGGGTAATTCCACTTGTTGCCTATCGGAAAATAGTCATGTTCCTCGAGCATGGGCGTTTTAGCAAAGACCCTCGATAAAAGATCACAGTCCCTCGATGACCCTCGATGTTGCCTTCGGTAAACGATCCAGTCCCTAAAAACGACATTGCTAAAACGTCCCATATGTTGCCTTCTATGACTATACAAACATCCCAAAGCCTGTCCCTTCACATCCAACGACGGGGCTTCTTACCAAATCAGTGGTAAGACATCCACATCTAAAGTAGGAGGAAAATTACATTTAAGACCTCTCGAGTAGGTAGATTAGCTCCTAGTTACTCGCTTGCTCACAACAAAAAAACATTTTTATACACCCACACTCTCATCTTTGAACTATTTTCGAAACAAACACTTTGTAGGCGTTCTTATAGAAACGAGAACCATTACAAAGTTCCATTTTTAAAATATTTTCAAAAAAAACACATCTCACAAACACACTTTTGAACTATTTTCGAAACAAACACTTTGTAGGTGTTCTTATAGAAACGAGAACCATTACGAAGTTCCATTTTCAAAAATACTTTTAAAACACACACCACAAGCACATTCAAACAAAAGCAAGTGATCTAGCAAGTAACTAAGAGCCCATGGAAAACTATGGATGAAAAGGGTGCTAGCACCTTCCCTTTTCATAATCTACCCCCCGAACTCAAAAAACATCTCTAAAGGTCTTTCTTGTGCTTTTTCACCTTTACTTTTGGATAAAAGAAAAGTTGGTGGCGACTCTTGCTAAACCGCAACATTTGCAAACACAAACGCAAAACCTCAAGTCAGTTCTCCCACCGTATCACAGAACTGGCGACTCTGTTGGGGAATTTTCTAAAAGTAGGGTTACCTTAGGGTTAGATCAACTTTACTTGCTTACATTGTTTGATTTGTTTGCTTTACATTTTTGTTCCTTGTTTGGGTTTGTTTTAAATCCTACACCCGGATTTGGGGGCACCTTTTATGTAAGTAGCAATAAACTGTGAGGGAACTGTGCGGCATATATCGACATGGTTAAAGCAGTAGCTACGTTGATGTGGCACTTTGGTTGGTACCGGTAACCCTTGAGTCGAATCAAGGAGAGTACAGGGCCGCCGCGTGGTGTCGTGAAGCATCAACTGACCTTAGAACCTTACTTGACCAACTTGGCCATTAGGACGTAGTGAGATAACCAGTTTCGGTGTAGAGCTGAAAATTGGTTGATACTCGATGCTACACTCATTGAGACTTGACCCTTGAGTTTTGTTCGGTTGCGAGTCAATTACTTATTGAATGAAGCTTGTGGGAAAGGTCAGTGATATTGAGATCCCTTAGAACCCGGTTACTATTAACTAGGACAGGTTGAGCCAACTAAACTTCAAGAGGGTACTTACCTACAAACTCCATGCAAGCCTGAAACTAAGGACTTGTCTGCTTTGTGTGAATATGATTATTTGTATATAAACTTGCTTACCTCGCATATCTGTACATAACATCATAACATCATACCATAGCATTTTCAATAACCATTTCAAGGATCTTGAGCGTCTTTGATGCAGGGTCACGTTGAACCAGACGTCTACCAAAGGGCAAGAGGATTTATTTTCCTCTAAACAAAAGCCATCATAAATCAAGTACAAACAACTTGAGTCAAGGGCTATGACCCACTTGACATGGTGAGCTTAATTCTCGTGGAAGGACATCCACCGATACAAAGTTCTCCAATCAAAGTTGTTGATCAAAGTTCAACTTCTAACTTTTTCTTGTGTTTACCCTGCGAGATCCTTGAAAACATGCATCCACATATCATGCATCATATCATGATAGGTTTCTCCCATACAAGTCTCCTTATCTTCCTACTGTTTATTTCAGTAAGATGGATATGGAACAAACAGTGAAAGATCTCCAAGCTCAAAACGCTCAATTCCAACAAATGTTTCTGGCTATGGCTAAGGGGCAAGAGGACCTGAAAGCTCTCCTTCTCAAAGACAAGAGGAAGAAGTCCAAGAAGTCAGTAGGCGTCCTGAACTTGAGAAGAGGACCTAAAGCCCTAGATCTTTCAACTCCATCCAACATAGGGGATAGTCTTGAAGAAGACCACAATTTGGAGATTGATGAAGTTGAAGCTGACTACTCCGAGGAAAAATATGCTCCCACTGATGACAAGTACAAACAGTTGGAGGATCGCCTCAGTGCTATGGAGATTCAACAGATACCTGGCTTGGATTTAGGAGACATGGGTTTGGTTTCTGGAGTGGTCATCCCGCCAAAGTTCAAAATCCCTACCTTTGCCATGTACGATGGAGTCTGTTGCCCTAAGATGCATTTAAATTCTTATGTTTGCAAGATTCAACCATACACAACTGATCCAAAGCTTTGGATCCATTTATTCCAAGAAAGCCTGGTAGGGACTCAAATCCAGTGGTTCTATCAACTAGAGAGTTCTCGCATCCACACCTGGGAGGATTTAGCTGCTGCTTTTTATAAACAGTATCAGTACAATGCTGATATTGCACCAACTCGTGTGCAATTGCAAAACATGACCATGGGTTCCAACGAGAGCTTCAAAGGATACACCCTAAAGTGGAGAGATCTGGTCGGTAGGGTGCAACCCCCTTTAACTGATAGGGAGCTGATTGACATCTTCATGGGAACTTTGACAGGGCCTTTCTTCAAACACTTGATCAGAAGCTCTTCAGCCGGGTTCACCGAACTAATACTGACCGGCGAAAGGGTCGAAGCTGGCATCAAAAGTGGAAAGATTCAAGAAGCTACACCTTCTGATGCTCAAAAAAAGCCATACAGTGGGAAGAAAGAGTCCAATGTTGTGTACAGTCAAAAGAGTCGCCGTGACCAACACGTAGGGGAAGTCCTGATCTCTGGTTCTGCGTCACACCGACAACAGCAAAGGGGAAATCAACGAAGGCCAGACGAGTCTAAAAGACAGTTTACCAACATCAACATGCCGATGTCTCAAGCGCTACAACACTTGCTGAGGATGAATCTGATCGCATTGATAGGACCTCATCCAAACCCCAAAACTTCTTCTCCTAACTACAATCCTAATGCGACATGTGCTTATCATTCTGACAGTCCCGGGCATGACACTAACGATTGCTGGGCATTGAAGTACAAGATTCAGAATTTGATTGACGCCAAGGAGATCGAATTCGACCCTCCAGAGACTCCAAACGTGATCACTACTCCCTTGCCAAATCATTGAGAGCAACTTGTTTCATTTTGAATTTTCAATTGTAATTTCTTTTGTTATTCAAACAATTATCTATTAATGTCAAACTTTGTTTCATTAATGCACTGCTGTGATACGGTGGGAGAACTGACTATGGTTTTGCGTTTGTTTTCGCAAATGTTTCGGTTGAGCAAGAGTCGCCACCGACTTTTTATTTTATCCTAAGGAAAGGTTTAAAAAGCACAACAAAAACCTTTGAGATGTTTTCTTGGGTTCGGGGAGTAGATTATAGAAAGGGAAGGTATTAGCACCCTTTCTATCCATGGTTATCCATGGGCTCTTAGGTACTTGCTTAGATCAACTTGCCTTGGTTTTCAATTGTTTAAAATGGTGCTTTGTGTGTGGTTTTGAAAATGTTTTGAAAAAGATGCCTTGTCTAGGCTACCCTTATAACAATTCTTTACTCGAATGTTTTACAAAAGGTGTTTGTCTTTTTGAAAAGATGTTTCAAGGTTTTTTTTGAAAGTTGTTTTGAAAGTGTTTGTGAAGTGTGGTTTGAAAAATAGGCAAGTGTTTTTGTTTTGCAAGGTGACAAGTACTTAAGAGCTATCTACCCTAAAGTTCTCAAATATTTTTACTATGTTTTAACCCTTTTAACAATTTTGTTCCACCATTGCATTTGGTGGACAATCTTGTGTTAGGATGTGAAAGGGACGGGCGCGGGTCATCGTTTAGACCATAATTGCAATGGTGCCAAGTATCTTTGGGCAATCTTTCCTTTGAGGGACTTGATCATTTTTAGGCAACTTTCGAAAGCGTCATCGAGGGACTATGATCATTTGATTGTTTTTGTTTTTCCCAAAGAGACCTAACATGCAATATGGCCTATTTATTGAAGGCAACAAGTGGAATACCCTAGGGGTGCAAGTGTGATTAGTGTTGTCCATTTTCATGCTTGATTATCTTGAAATTAGGTCAAACTATTTTGTTGTTTTTATTTGCATACAAACCCTAATTCTAACATGGTATATTTAGAAAGCATTAAAGTGCAAAATTTAAGGTTCCTAAGCTATTACAACACAATATGGGAAGGGGGGGGGGTACAAATGTTCAAATGAGGGGTATTTGACAAGGAATTTAAACCTAGCTATTACATCAATTTGGAATTATTTACAAGATATTTAATTGCACAAATTAAATAGAAATAAAATAAATATGCAAGATGCAAAAAGGCTTTTTATATGTATGAAAAAAAAACATTTTTATATGTCAAATAAACAAAATGAAAAGTATTATTTTTTTTTGGAGTTTTTTATGTTTAGGGCAAAACCCTAATTTTATTAAATAAAAGCATTAATTATTTAATATATACAAATATTTAATAATTATGTATAAGAATAAAATAAAAATGAAGTATATTTGTAAAAAGGTATTTTTAATATTAAATATTAATAATAAAAAAATAAAAGTGTGTATATTTTGTATTTTAACCTAAATATATTAATATATATAGGTATTTATATTATATGATAAATATATTAAACATGTATAAAAAATATAATATTTAATATTTACAAAAAAAGTATTTTTGATATAAAATGTTTTCAAAAGAGAAAATGAAATAAAAAATCAGAAATAAAATATATTTGCATTATTTTTTTTTAGTTATTCTAAATAATAGTATTTATATTATTTATGCACAAAAACTAAATAAGACTAATAAATATCAAAATAAATGCAAAAAATGTGGGAAAAAGGATTTTTATATTTTTTCATACTTAAATAAAAATATAGAAATGAAATCAAAAGGAAAAAATGGGAAATGATAAGTAAAAATCAAAATGGGCCAGGGAGGTTCAAAAGAAAAAGCAAGGTGCAAATAAGAAAAATAGAACAAGCCCAGCCCAATAGGACCTTCTTCAACCTCTGGCCATAACCTTTGTCAAAAACGCGCGCTTTGCACAATGATTCAAACATCTGAATTCCTGGACTTTTAGCACAAACTTACAACATAAGAAATGTTAAGCATCAAGCCACGATTCTGGACATGTAAAGAACTCATCCTAACTCTCAGAAATGAGAGAGAATTTCATCATTCCCAAATCTTAACCTAACTTTTTATCAATGTTCAGACCTCAAATTCTCATAGCACAAGCAAAATAAATGGAAAGTAAAGACATGTATAGTTTCAGGGACATGAGCATGACATTTTTCATTCACAAACTTAGAGCTAATGATGCCTACATTGAGAGATATAAGTTCAAGAATATACCTGTTCAGTTGGAATCGTGTCTGGCAATGGGGGAGCTTTTTGGGCAAGATGATGATTTGTACAGCTTCCTTGAAGTGTGAGGATGCTATTCCAATACTTGGTATGCTTTGAAACCTTCTATACCAAGCTGCAGAAGTCAACCTGCAAGAGGAAGAAATGAAAATGGCCAAACTGATTAGAGGAGTTACAGTCCACTTCTAATGCTTTGGATAGTTTGGATTGATGGTAAGGAAAGTGTTTGAACTGGTTTTGGCCAAGATGCACGATGGAAATGAGTTGTGGGATTCAAGTTGCAGAATGTGCCCTGTTTTGCCACAAAACTGTGATTTTCTGTGTATGGATGGATGAAGGGTTGTTTGGTCGTGCTTTAGGTCAGTTAGGGAGTGTGAAATGTGAGGACAAAGTTTGCTTAGGCTGTTCTTTTCTGAGATGAGAGTTGTTGTACAAAATGCAATCTTTCTTACACTTTAAGCAAGAGATGGCAAGTTGGTGTTCTAGACTGAGGCAGGTCCCTCCTAATGTGCTGCACACTTAGTCTTGATCAGTGTAATTAGTCTAATAACTTGTGCCAAGAAGATATGCACTGTACTTGCTTGGATTACCAATTGACATAAAGTTCCACTTTTGCAAAAATGGCCATTATGCTTTTTCTACTTTGGGATTAAACCTTTATGCAATGCTTGAACACATAGAATATGGTCTTGGCACAAAGATTTTGCATTAAATTTATGAGTGTAAAAAGGATTTAGGGTCTGTAATCAAGAAATGCATGCTGATTTGAAAATTGCCTAAGTGTATGAACATGGAAATTGGCCATAACAAAAGTGAGTTTTTCCCATATTGCCAAATTCGATTCTCTCTAACCATGAGGTTGTTTGATGAGTTATTGGACATTTTGGAAAGCTTGGAATGTGTACTACAATCCATCTTTGAAATGAAAATTGAAATTCCAAGCGGAAGTATGTGAAAAATGGTCTTGAAGTTAGGCAAAAATCCTGCCTAAAATAGGTCAAATTTTCTCTAAGTTAAGAATGGTTTGGTACCCTTGTTCCAAAAATTGTAACTTGAGATACAAGCTTCTTTTGGGAAAACTTTGTGAATCAAAGTTGTATATTTTGCAATGGACTACAACTTTCATGTTTTGACTTTTGCTTGAATCCAAATGAATCTTGGTGAGAAAGTGGGGCAAAGTTAGGAAAAAATTAGGGTTTTTCATAACTTAGAAAAATTCTAAGTTATAAAAAATCTTCATTTCAAACCCTAATTTGCAATTCTTGATTTCTTGATGAACAAGTTTCATGATTTGGCATGTTTTGATGAAAAATGAATCTTGACACTTGATTTTGACCAAAAAGTCAATGTTTGACTTTTTAGTATACAGTCAAAATTGATCAATTGACTGGGAAATTCAACTGTCAATCTTGTGCATTTGGGATCTTTTGAACTTGTTGAGTATGTCAAGACAATTCCATGGGGTCCTTGAGTCCATATGTGAGCTTGGTTTGCCATTGGCTAGGTCAAACAGTCAAAAATTGCCTTTGTGCAGTCAAAACCCTAAAAATGACCATTTTGCCCTTTTGGTGATCTGATCAAATTTCTTGTGGAATTGTGACCCAAACATGATCAAATGGTCCATGTGAGTTCATAATGTTGATATGGGTCAATTTTCATGAGATTTGACTGTCAATTGGCCACAGTTGACTTTTTCCCCAATACAGCTGATTTCTAGGTCAACTGTCCAATTGACTGGGCAAAATTTGGAATCAAGACTTGAAACTTGGTATGGATAAACTTGGGAGTCCAATATGAAGCATGAAAGTCATCCTAGGCAATTTTGGTCAAAACATCTTTGTGCAAACACAAACCCTAATTTGGGTCAACAATGCAAGGAGAAGTCTTGAGCAGATGAAACCCTAACTGGATCTTGAGCTCCAAGGGCTTAGTGATGAGAAATCAATGAGAAATGGGAGGGAAAATTTTGGGGTACAACAGTTGCCCCTGTTCAATCTTCTTGAATCCGAAGAGTTAGATAGGCAAGTTTGCCTTTCGTGACTCGAGGGTAAAAGGAGATTGGACACTAGAGTGCCCTTAAATTTGCACTCGTGAAAGCAATGGATGGGGGAATGGGCTTAGAGATGCCATTTGGTGATGGGCTTAAAGATGCCATCTGGAAGGGTGACGGAATCTTGTCAGAGATGGGCTTAAAGATGCCATCTGGAATGAGTATCAGGAAGGTGTCCATGCTTTGGACTATCTCCGAACTGGGGGCCTGAATAAGCAATAGATTGACATCCGTATCTGGAGGCATCCGTAAACTGTTTTCAAAAGTTGAGAAGAGTCTGAACAAGCGATAGATTAACATCCGTTGTGGGGAAGAATCCATAAACTGTTTTCAGAAGTCTTGAGAAGAATCTGAACAAGCGATAGGTTAACATCCGTTACTGGAGAAACCGTGAACTGTTTTCAGAAATCTTGAAGTTGAATAAGCAATAGAGCAGCATCCGTTGTTGGGAAGCGTCCGTAAACTGTTTTCAAAAGTTGAGAAGAGTCTGAACAAGCGATAGATTAACATCCGTTGTGGGGAAGAATCCATAAACTGTTTTCAGAAGTCTTGAGAAGAATCTGAACAAGCGATAGGTTAACATCCGTTACTGGAGAACCCGTGAACTGTTTTCAGAAATCTTGAAGTTGAATAAGCAATAGAGCAGCATCCGTTGTTGGGAAGCGTCCGTAAACTGTTTTCAAAAGTTGTATCTGAACAAGCGATAGATTAACATCCGTTGTTGGGAAGAATCCATAAACTGTTTTCAGAAGTCTTGAGAAGAATCTGAACAAGCGATAGGTTAACATCCGTTACTTGGAGAACCCGTGAACTGTTTTCAGAAATCTTGAAGTTGAATAAGCAATAGAGCAGCATCCGTTGTTGGGAAGCGTCCGTAAACTGTTTTCAAAAGTTGCATCTGAACAAGCGATAGATTAACATCCGTTGTTGGGAAGAATCCATAAACTGTTTTCAGAAGTCTTGAGAAGAATCTGAACAAGCGATAGGTTAACATCCGTTACTTGGAGAACCCGTGAACTATTTTCAGAAATCTTGAAATTGAGGAGGAACCGGTGTAGGTTTTCCTGATGATGAGCTCGTGTAAAACTCCATCTGGAATAAGCATCAGGATGTTGCCCTATCGGGGTCACATCTGAACTATTCCTGGAAAGAATCTCTGAAAAGGTAAAGGGTTAGTTGTATGCAATGTCATGATGCATGATGCAATGTATGTTATATGATATGAATGTAAATGAATGGGCATGTAAGCTGGAGAGCTGTCTTGCGAAGGATAGATGAATCCGAGATGGCTGAAGATAAAAGCATCTTGACTGCTGCCGGGAAGAATAATTCCTGGTTGTTGCTGGGGAATAAGGAGCTTGGGTTGTATACCAATCTTCTGGGGAATTCCTGTCTTGAGGAGACCTTCACTGGAGAATCTTCGAATATACAATGAGGAACTGAAAACTGAAAGTCTTCAAATTTGCTTGGGGAATATCAGTCCTTTAAACGTCGAGGGGCCTTAGAACCACTTGCGGGGACTTGGAATTTCCTTGGTGACTTGCAGGGTAAAAGAATTTTTGATGATTTCTACTGGGGATTTTAGAACCTGGTAGACTCATGCTGGGGAGGTATGACTGAGAATCTTTAGTCTAGTAAGAAGCCTTTCTGTGGGGAGAGGGTTCACTAGTCTGGCTCCGCTGGGTTTTGATAATTTGAAGTTTTAGCTCTGCTGGGGATACTGAAACTTAAACTCTGAGGGGAATTGAGTTCTGGAGGATTCTCTGGCTGGGGATAACAAAGATAAACTCCTCTGGGGATTGTATTGATAAGTTATGTTGGGGAACTCTGATGAACTCTGCTGGGGATAGGAAGAAATTTGCCGAGTGCGATCTTCCGTGGCAATAAGCTGAGGATAACCCAGTTATAAGCCCTTGTGAGTAGTAACTTTGAATAAAGCTCGGGAGAGACGTCCGTACTCTGCAGGGGATAAGCTTCCAGAATCTACTGGGGATAAGCTTCAAGACTTGTTGGGGATATGGATTCCAAATCTCCTGGGGGTTTCCTTTGAAAGGGTATCAAGATATCCAACTGCACCTTCAACCTATCAATAATCCTCCTTCTTGATTCATAAGGAAATGATTATGTTCAAATGCATATGCCTATTTAACAAAACATTGGACGTTTCTCAAAATAAAACAATTAGTGCAAGAGAAAAAGAAAAAGGAAATGACACAAATTTCTGGGAAGAGTATTTGTATTAACTTTCTCTGAGTATATTTGTACAAAGGAGACAATCATCCTAGTAAGTGGATTTTGTCGTAACTATTGAAATATTTATACAAAATAAAGATGGCTATGTGAAATAATTCCATGGGATTCCATTCCGCTATAGCCTTCACAACTCTGAATATCTGTCCATCCAATGCTTCATTTGCCGATGACTGGATTGATCAGAAACCTGGAACTGGTTGATGAAGAGATTGTCTTTGAAGTGATCCGACGAGACATAGTCATACGCTTTAATTCCCTAACTTTTGCCTGAATCGCCCTTTCGGGTTTTCGATCCACCGGGAAACCCCTTTTTGCCCAAGCCGCCCTTTCAGGTTTTCAACTTGCCGGGTGTACAAATTTTTTTGTTTTTATCCCTAATTTTTGCCTGAACCGCCCTTTCGGGTTTCGGTTCACCGGGATGTCCATTTTTGCCCAAGCCGCCCTTTCGGGTTTTCGACTTGTCGGGTTATTTTATGCGTAGTATCTTTTGACTATGTCTGCGTTCGCAGGGTGCGGCAAATCGTCGCCGTCCATGGTGGTTAGAATCATCGCACCACCAGAAAATATGCTCTTGATCACAAATGGTCCTTCATATGTAGGAGTCCATTTGCCCCTGGGACCACTTTGCGGCAAGATAATCCGCTTGATTACGAGATCTCCGACTTGATACACCTGACGTCTGACTTTCTTATTGAAGGCCTTGATCATCCATTTTTGATACGTCTGACCATGGCATATAGCAGCGAGTCGCTTCTCGTCGATCAAATTGAGTTGATCAAGTTGGGTCTGAATCCAATCATCTTCATTCAAACCTGTGTCCTTCATAATCCTTAGAGAAGGAATCTGAACTTCCATAGGCAGGACAGCTTCCATGCCATATACCAACGAAAATGGGGTTGCCCCGGTTGAAGTACGTGTCGTCGTACGGTATCCATGTAGAGCAAACGGTAACATCTCATGCCAGTCTTTGTAAGTGACTATCATTTTCTGAATGATCTTCTTAATTTTTTTGTTCGCAGCTTCAACAACACCGTTCATCTTCGGCCGATAGGGAGATGAATTGTGATGATAAATCTTGAACTGTTCGCACAATGCGGTGATCATCGTGTTATTCAGATTTGTACCGTTGTCTGTGATGATCCTGTCTGGAACACCATACCGACATATGAGATTTTGCTTGATGAAGCGGGCAACCATATTTTTAGTAACAGAGGCGAAGGAAGCTGCTTCGACCCATTTGGTGAAATAGTCAATGGCAACTAGGATGAAGCGATGTCCGTTGGAAGCCGTGGGCTTGATCTCTCCAATCATGTCAATGCCCCACATTGCAAATGGCCAAGGAGCAGTCAGAATGTTGAGAGGAACTGGAGGGATATGAACTTTGTCAGCGTAGACTTGACATTTGTGGCAAGTACGGGAATGTTGATGGCAGTCAGCTTCCATGGTAGACCAGTAATAGCCTGCCCTTAGGATCTTCTTAGCCATTGTATGCCCGCTCAAGTGAGTGCCAAATGTGCTGCTGTGTATCTCAGTCATGATCAACTCTGCTTCAGCTTTGTCTACGCATTAGAGTAATACACAATCATGGCTTCGTTTGTAAAGGATGCCGTTGCTCAGGAAGAATTTGGCAGCAAATTTCCTTAAGAACTTCTTGTCATTTACGGAAGCTCCTTCGGGATAATCTCTAGTTTGGAGATACCTTTTGATTTCATGGAACCAGGGTTGTTCCACTACTTCTTCGGTATTAATCTCATGACAATGTGCAGGTTCATCCATTCGCTCGATGGTGATTTGGGGAGCCTCGTTATCCTAGTTGAGTTTAAACATGGAGGACATTGTAGCTAGAGCATCTGCTAGCTGATTCTCTTCTCGCGGGAAATGCTCGAAGGTAATTTGCTCGAAATGAGGCAACAATGTCAAGACATGTTCTTTGTATGGGATAAGATTAGGGTGCTTGGTATCCCACTCTCCTTTGATTTGACTGATAACCAAAGCCGAGTCCCCAAATACGATCAAAGATTTGATCCCCAAGTCTATAGCAGCCTTGAGACCAAAGATGCAAGCTTCATACTCAGCCATGTTGTTTGTGCAGCTGAAGCAAAGTCGGGCCGTGAAAGGTGTGTGACAACCCTCCGGAGAAATTAGTACTGCGCCGATACCGTTTCCAAGTGTGTTTGAAGCACCATCAAAGTACAGGGTCCATCGGGATCCCTTTTCGGGTCCGTCATACGGTCCGTTACCTTCAATGTTGTCCAAATTCATGATGCCCTCGTCTGGGAAGTCAAATCTCATGGGTTGGTAATCTTCGATAGCTTGATGAGCCAGATGGTCAGCTAGTACACTCCCTTTTATAGCTTTTTGGGTGGTGTACTGGATGTCATACTCAGTTAGGATCATTTGCCATCTGGCTATCCTTCCAGATAAAGCAGGCTTTTCAAAGATATACTTGATAGGATCCATTTGGAAATCAACAAGGTAGTATGAGTCAACATATACTGTCTTAGTCGGCGAGCAGCCCATACCAAAGCGCAACAAGTTTTCTCGAGCAGTGAGTAGCGAGTCTCACAGTCGGTAAACTTTTTGCTAAGGTAATAAATAGCATGCTCTTTTCGACCAGACTCGTCATGCTGGCCCAAAACACACCCCATTGAGTTATCCAAGACGGTTAGATACATGATCAATGGTCTTCCTTCGACGGGTGGCATCAGAATAGGAGGTTCTAGCAAATACTCCTTGATTTTATCAAAAGCAGCTTGGCAATCGTCGTTCCATTCGACTACCTGATCTTTCTTCAAGAGTTTGAAAATTGGCTCACAGGTAGAAGTCAGATGAGAGATGAATCTGGCAATATAGTTCAAGCGCCCCAAGAACCCTCTAACCTCCTTTTCAGTACGGGGAGCAGGCATCTCTTGTATTGCTTTCACTTTTGCTGGATCGACTTCAATGCCTTTGTTGCTTACAATGAATCCTAGAAGTTTACCAGACCTAACTCCAAAAGTGCACTTACTTGGATTCAGCCTGAGTTTGTATTCTTTCAACCTGGCAAACAGCTTTTCTAGATGTTCAAGGTGCTCCTCCTCTGTTTGTGACCGAGCTATCATATCGTCTACGTAAACTTCAATCTCATGATGTATCATATCATGAAACAAAGCTACCATGGCGCGTTGATAAGTTGCCCCAGCGTTCTTCAGTCCGAACGGCATCACCTTGTAACAGAATGTGCCCCATTGTGTGACAAAAGTTGTTTTCTCCATATCCTCGGGGGCTATTTTGATTTGATTGTAGCCCGAGAATCCATCCATGAAGGAAAACACTTTGTGCTGAGCTGTATTGTCGATCAAAATGTCAATGTGTGGAAGTGGAAAATCATCTTTGGGGCTGGCTCTATTCAAATCCCGGTAGTCCACACACATCCTGACTTTGCCATCTTTCTTAGGTACTGGCACGATGTTAGCGACCCATTGAGGATAGGACGTAACAGCCAGAAAGCCAGCGTCGAATTGCTTCATCACTTCTGCTTTGATCTTTTCAGACATGTTAGGCCTCATTCGGCGGACTTTTTGCTTGATCGGTGGACAATCCTCTCTTGTGGGGAGACGGTGAACCACGATGTCTGTGTCTAGACCCGGCATGTCTTCATAAGACCAAGCGAAGATTTCAACATACTCATTCAACAACTGTATCAGGCGTTCCTTGACACTTGGTTCCAGATTGGCACCCACTTGCACCTCCTTCTGGTCTTCCTCAGTCCCTAAGTTGACAGTTTCCAATGACTCTTCGTGCGGTAAGATGGCCCTTTCCTCTTGCTGTAGAAGTCTGGCTAGTTCCCCTGGTACTTCACAACCTTCGTCATCTTCATACTCGGCTTGATTGACCAGATCTTCAGAGTTATTGAAGGATATAGCAGAATAGTCACCCATGGAATCTGGAGTGGATGGGTACCTGCATTTGTGAGTGTGGGTGTGTGTAAGGGATAGCCATCCTTAAACAAAAATGCAAAAGGAAAGAAAATGAACACAGCAGTTTATCAAATGAAAAACGTCCAATGAATCATTAAACATGGCATATGGATATGAAAGTAATCAAAACCCTTACAAATGGACCTACATGCCCCGGGCAAGGCATGAGGTAAAAAGATAGTGTACGGATTGTTCGAAAATAGATATTACAGACCAATAGGAAATGTTTGACAGATAAATTACTGATGAATAAAAGTGATAGGGACAAAGTCTTTTGCCTCCCAGTTGCACAATCCTTCTTTGACAGTTGGGTAAATCCACTCTTCGATGTTGCTCTCTTTGTCTTCATCCTCCAAAGCGTTGATTCCGTAGGGAGAAATTTTGACTGGCGCTCTTTCAATCTTCGAACGGCGCATAGCTTTCTGGCCCGCGGTAGTGAACCCTAATCCAAATTTGTCTGTTTTATGTGGAATATCAGGCAACTGCCCCCATGCTGAATTCTTCCCCTCCTTTATTGCGGCCTTTGCGTCCTCCAGAGATGCCATCCTGGCCATCTGCCTCGGTACTTCAGCTGCCAACTTTGCTACTGTTATTTCAGGAAGGACTTCTTCGAAATGCTGGAAAGGCGTTTCAATGAACTCCCCCTCTACCTCCACATAACGGAAGGAGTTCAAGTGGCTGATCATGTACTCCTCTTCGCCATGGACGGTTATAATCTTTCCCTTGACAGGATACTTCAACATCTGATGTAAGGAGGAGGTGACTGCCCCAGCATGGTGTATCCAAGGCCTACCCAACAAGCAAGAGTATGACGGACGGATGTCCATCACATAGAAAGTAGATTTAAACACCTCAGTGCCTATCTTGATGGGAATTTCAACCTCCCCATGGACCATCCTCTTCGAACCATCGAAAGCTCTGACAACAATATCACTCGGCTTCAACTCTAACCCTTCACAATCTAGTCGGTCCAAAGCTTTCTTAGGCAGTACATTCAGCGACGAACCAGTGTCGACCAAGACATGTGCGAGAGTAGTTCCTCGACACTCGACTGAAATGTGCAAAGCATCATTGTGGTTTCTACCTTTAGGAGTTAGGTCGGCATCAGAGAAACCTAATCCATTGTCCGCAGTAAGGCTAGCCATGCAATTTTGGAATTGATCCGCAGAGGTTTCCTGGGGCACATGGGCTGCCTTTAGGAATTTTATCAGAGCCTTAGCGTGCGCTTCCGAGCAAAGTAGTAGTGCCAGCATGGAGATCTTTGAGGGGGTTTGCCCCAGTTGTTCTACCACATCGTAATCACTCCTTTTGATTATCTTCAAGATCTCATCCATTTCTTTCTTGGAGGTTTCCGGGATGACCAAGGGTTGAGCCCTCGTCCTGACGAGCTCATCTTGGATTCCCTTACCTTTATCAGCAGCGGTAGGAGGGACAATACTAGGAACAACAACATCTTCAATCAATGGGGTTCTAGCGGAGAGTTTTATTGGTGCAGGGATAACCTTGTCAGTAGATGAGGGTCCAAAGATTGTTCTTGGAGGGGCAATCTCTGGAGAAAATATTCTCCCGCTCCGGGTGATTTTGCTCGTGCCTGCAATGTTTCCAATGCTGGCTTCTTCATCATCCGAACTTTCTTCAGTTATTTCGATTTGTTTAATACCATGGTAGTAGACGTCACCGCCATAGTTCCATGGTATTGACTTCTCAGAAATATAGGGGACATGCCCTGGCATTGTTATCTTCAAAGGAACAGATTTCGTAGTTGGTGTAATCTTAACAGGCTTTCTGACGGCCTTGGAAAGATTGGCGTGAATGGTTATGATTGAGACATCTTCAGTATGGGTTGGAATAGCAGAAACATTTTCAAACAAAATTTGTCGACTATCCATTAGGCCTTGGATGCCTTTCTTCAGTAACGAACAATCAAACGGCAGAGAGTAACAACAATAGCAATCTTCTTTACATCCCGGGAAGATCCCGGCCCTTAACAGATTCAACTTGATGGTTAACAATGGAGTTATCAGATCATTGACATCAGCAACATATAAATCTTCTTCAATGGCATTGACATTTCGGCCGTGCTTCGGCATTGGGGCAGATATCACGTTCGGCTTCTCTGGAGCGTCGAACTCCACCTCCTTCGCCTCTATCAGGTCTTGGATTTTATGCTTGAGTGCCCAACAATCATTGGTGTCGTGCCCGATACTGTCAGAATGGTAGGCGCATTTAGCATTAGGATGATAATGCGGAGAGGACGTATTCACATTTTTTGGTGCCTCTTTGATAGTGGCGAGATTCAACTTTAACAGATGGGGAAGCACTTGCGCTGGAGTCATATTAATGCGGGTGAACTGCCGTTGTGGCCGTTCCACCCGTTGCTGATTTGGTCTGGACTGGTTATAGCGAGGCTGCTCACTTGAAGGGTTTTGAATCATTACGGCCCCCACGGTCGGCCGACGCTCAGTCTTCCCTTCTCTTCTTTGGGAGTATACAACAGTCGTTTCCTTCTTGAAAGGTTTCTTCTCAACACTTGCAGCGGCACCGTTCTGAATCTTTCCTGACTTGATGCCTGCTTCTATTCTTTCGCATGTTAAGATCAAATCGGTAAACCCCGCGGAAGAGTTACCAATCAGATGATTGAAAAACGGCCCAGATAGGGTCCCTAGAAACATATCAACAAGTTCACGGTCGGTTAAAGGAGGTTGCACCCTGCCAGCCAAATCCCTCCATTTTTGTGCATATTCTTTGAATCCTTCGCCTGTTCCCAGTGACATACCCTGAAGTTGGGTACGCGTAGGAGCAAGGTCAGAATTGTACTGATATTGTTTGTAGAAGGCGGTGGCCAAGTCCTCCCAGTTTCGGACGCTGGTTCCCTCTAGCTGATAAAACCACTCCAGTTGAGCCCCAGAAAGGCTGTCTTGAAAGAAATGGATCCAAAGGTTCTTATCTGCCGTATAAGGTTGGATCTTTCTTACGTAGGACCTGAGATGCATTTTTGGACAGGACAACCCATCATACCTCACAAAAACTGGCACTTTGAACTTTGGGGGAATCACAATCCCGGCAACTAAACCCAAGTCTTCGAAATCCAAACCCGGCACCCTTTGTAGCTCCATGGCGGCCAACCTGTCTTCTAAACTTTTGTATTTATCATCAGCCGGAGGGTATTGTTGATCAGAGTAGTCTTCATCCTCTTCGACCTCCTCTTCTTCCACATCGGACTCGGAAGGTACCGTAACCCCACCTCCTTTACTGGTCCCTTCATCAGAAGTAGGAGGAAATTCAAGCACTCTCATGGCCTCTCCTTCAAATCTTCTCCCTAAAGTAGCCACCCGAGTCTGTTTTTCTTCTTTTTCACTGGGTCTTTATTCCCCAGCAAGGTCTTGAGATCCTCCTGACCCTTAGCCAAGGTCATCAGGAGTTGCTGGAACTGTGCATTTTGAGCTTGTAGGTCTTTGACTGTTTGCTCGAGATCCATCCTACTGAAATAAACAGCAGACAGATAAGGAAACTTGGAGTGAAACCTGCTTATGCACATGATGAATGATATTCCTATGTATGCAATGCATTCAAGGATTTAGAACATTCAAAATTGTTGCAGACAAAGAAGAACGCACGTCATATTAATAAGAAGAAATTTGTTAGTACATAAATGCCCCATGGGCCAAATATTACAAAAACAAACTTCTCAAGGTAAAAAGACATTGCGCATCCTCTTTGGTGCGATGTAGGTGTTGAGGGCCTCTTGCTCATGGAGTCGGCGGGTAAGCTCTAGAACCTTCTTCTCGCTAGCGTAGAAGCTGGCTTCAAAAGTGTTCCGTTCCTCCTTGAGCTGAATCCAACTTTTCTGCATTTCCTCCCACGATGTAGGCATGTCAGGATGTAGGATGGTGTAGGGAACCTCTCCTTCCTTGACGGGCTCTTTAATCACAGGGAGAACATGAGGATAAGGCATCATTAGACTCTGGGCTCGGGCTCGTACCCACTTGAGGTAAGGTTCAAGAGGGATGGAATTCTTGTGTCCCAGTGTCTTGCTATCAACCTTGTTGGGCATCCTCCAAGCTTTGATGAATCTTTGGCGAAGTCCTTGCGCATCGTTGTCAAAGTCAAAAACTAGGTCAGGAATCAACATGTCGTGAGGGCCATCCCTCCGTGCATATCCAAATTGCCTCAAAGCTAGGCAAGGGTTGTAGGTAATGCCCCCTCTAATGCCAAGTAATGGGACATTAGGGAACTCTCCACAATGATCGACGATGATGACATTTTCTCTGGACCGAGAACACCAATGTACATCAGAGTGAGTAAGAGTCATCAACCGTTGGGACCACCTTGAGCCTTGGTCATTCTTCAAGACAAATTGTGGAAGGTGCGAAATAAACCACCTTGCAAGGAGAGGAGTACAACACATGAGAACACCCCTCTTTCTCATTGTTCGTGTGTAAAATGAGTGAAGGATGTCCCCAAGCAATGTTGGTATTGGATTTCTGGACAAGAAGATTTTGACGGCGTTGACATCTACCAATTGGTCAGAATTTGGGAACAAGACCAACCCATAGATAAGGATTGCCACAATTTCTTCAAAGGCTTGTAGGTCCAATGAATTCCAACATTCTTGTGCCTTCTCAAACAAGAATTTTGCTGAGAATCCTTTGACCCCGCTTCTGGTTTCCCAATGCCCCTTGATGTCGGATGGTTGTAGATGTAATGCTCGAGCAACATCTTCCGGATTTGGTTCCTTTTCCGTACCGTTGAAGGGTAGTTGATTAAGGATATGAATTCTCAGGAGTTGAGAAAACTCCTCCAAAGTGGGCACCAACTGGTAATCGGGGAAAGTGAAACAATGGTGAAGAGGGTCAAAGAACTGGAATAGCACTTTCATCATGTCTTCTTCAATGTTGGTGTTGACTAAGATGAGCAGTCTACCATGTCTTTCACTGAAGGATGAGCTTTCCGGAATTCTTGAGGTGAGCTCCTTGAGTTGAGGAGAGATTCTCACAAGGTTGACTTGGATGGTTTTTCTGCGAGGAATTTCCATGACCTACAAAACAAGAACAAAGATGAAGATCTAAACCCTTGAAGTGGTTAGTGAATGCATATGATGCTTTATGATGTTTATGATGTATGCACAAACATATGTACAAGCAAATCACACCAAACCCTAGTTTCAGGCTTGCATGGGGTTTCATAGGTAAGTACCCTCTTGAGTGTAGTTGGCTTAAAAACCTGTCCTATAAATAGTAATCGGGTTCTAAGGAGCTCAATATCACTGGATTGTTTTCATTGTTCATTGTTTTGGTTTAGCCACTTAACTAGCGACCAAAATATTCCAAGAAAACAACCCTCAATGAGTGTAGTATCGAGTATCTACCAACTTCGGACTGCACCAAAGCCGGTCATCTCACTACCCCTAATGAAAGGCAAAGATGGTCAAGTAAGGTTCTAGGTCATTAGTGCTTAGTGACATCACTCAGCGGCCCCGTACTCTCCTTGATTGAACTCAAGGGTTACCGGTACTCACAAATATGTCGCACTAATATAGCTATTGCTTCGACCGTGTCGATATACCCTGCATAGTTTCCACAACGTATTGCTATCTATGAAATGTTTCCCAAAATCCGAGTGGAGGATTACAAACCCAAACAAGAGAGCCAAGATATAAAGCAATCAAGACACACAATTAATCATGCAAGAGGGTGATCTAAGCCCTAAGGTTACTCCACTTTTAAATTTCTCCCCAGCAGAGTCGCCAGTTCTGTGATACGGTGGGAGAACTGACTATGGTTTTGCGTTTGTTTTTGCAAATGTTTCGGTTGAGCAAGAGTCGCCACCGACTTTTTATTTTATCCTAAGGAAAGGTTTAAAAAGCACAGCAAAAACCTTTGAGATGTTTTCTTGGGTTCAGGGAGTAGATTATAGAAAGGGAAGGTATTAGCACCCTTTCTATCCATGGTTATCCATGGGCTCTTAGGTACTTGCTTAGATCAACTTGCCTTGGTTTTCAATTGTTTGAAATGGTGCTTTGTGTGTGGTTTTGAAAATGTTTTGAAAAAGATGCCTTGTCTAGGCTACCCTTATAACAATTCTTTACTCGAATGTTTTACAAAAGGTGTTTGTCTTTTTGAAAAGATGTTTCAAGGTTTTTTTCGAAAGTTGTTTTGAAAGTGTTTGTGAAGTGTGGTTTGAAAAATAGGCAAGTGTTTTTGTTTTGCAAGGTGACAAGTACTTAAGAGCTATCTACCCTAAAGTTCTCAAATATTTTTGTTATGTTTTAACCCTTTTAACAATTTTGTTCCACCATTGCATTTGGTGGACAATCTTGTGTTAGGATGTGAAAGGGACGGGCGCGGGTCATCGTTTAGACCATAATTGCAATGGTGCCAAGTATCTTTGGGCAATCTTTCCTTTGAGGGACTTGATCATTTTTAGGCAACTTTCGAAAGCGTCATCGAGGGACTATGATCATTTGATTGTTTTTGTTTTGCCCAAAGAGACTGTGATCGGTGGATCTGGAACTGACTGTTTAACGCTGGTTCGCGAAATGTCGCGGTAAGCAAGAGTCGCCACCGTCTTTTATTTTCTCCAAATGGAAAGGACAAAAGCACAGAAAAATTCCTTAAAGAGATTGCTCTCGGTTCGGGAGGTAGATTATAGAAAGGGAAGGTATTAGCACCCTTTCTATCCATGGTTATCCATGGGCTCTTAGATACTTGCTCATTGTGTTTTCAAAATGGTTTGTTTGCTTTTCAATTGTGGGTTTTAAAAGTTTCTTTGAAAATTTTCAGTTCGACTCTTGTATCGGTCCTCAAGAGTGTTTGAAAAATTGCTTTCGAAAGCTTTTTGAAAAGGTGTCGGTGTGAAAAGTATTTTTGATTTGTTTTGTTTTGAATTAGAGCAAGTATCCACGAGTCGTCTACCTACCCTAAGGAATTCGTCTGTGTAAATGTCCTTTAAAGTAGTGCCATCCCACCATTGAGAGGTAGGTAGCACCACCGTTGGAGGTGTTCGGGTCAATTCGAGGTTCGGGACATGGTGATCACCGGAGCAATGGGAAGACACCTTAGAAGCTACCCTCATGCCAGGTTCCCGGATCATGAGGACTTACTAAAACATCCTCTACTCGACGATCACCTTTCGAAGGCAAGGCAACAGTGGGGCGTACCCTAGGGGTGGTGTGTGATTTGTGTGTCGTTTCCATTTGCATTTATCTTGTCATGTTATTGGTGTTCTACGCTTGTTTTCATTTTTGTCCATACAATCTTTCATGCCATTTATTTAATAATTAAAAATTGCGAGAAAAGTAAATTCTAAGCTATTACAAATGGCGCAGGTCCACATCGCCAAAATTAACCAGGACCCGATTTGACAGAAAAAATAAAGAAATTAAAAGTGCGAGAGGTAATTTACATGGCTTCGGGAGAGGTACATAATTATTTAAAGAAATAAAATAAATATGTAAATTAATAAGAAATTAAGAACGGAACGAGGGCGTTGGACCCTTTTGCAAAAATCAAATTAATGAAGTTAATTAATTAAAAAAAAAAAGAAAGGACTTGTTTTTGGTATTTTTTAGTATTTTAGGATTTAATATAAAAAAAAAGAATTAATTAAAATTAATACTAACCCTAATTCTAATGGATTTTAATTTATTAAGAAAAATATTGAAGTTTTTAACCTAAATTAAACCCTAATTAATTTACAATTTTAATTATAAAAATAAAATATTTAATTATTTGATATATTTAGGAAAGAAAAATAAAAAGGATGAAAAATTATTAATTAAACCTATTTCTACATTTTTTAGATTTTTTATTAAAAGAATTAAAATTGCAAACCTAATGTAAAACTAAATTCAATTACATGCAAATTTATTTAAGAAAATACTAAAATAAAATTATTTATTGTTTTAATTCTTTTCCGATTTTTATGATATTTTATATTTATGAGAATATTACATTAATTAATAAAGCAATAATTAAAAGAAAATATAAATAATAAAAAATTAAAGAAAGAAAATAAATTGGCAAACCTAGGGGGGTGTCAGTCCCCAATGTGGAGGTGAAATCTTGAGCAATCTAGCCCAATAAGCATGGTCCGTTTGACTTTTTCAGACAACCTGCTGGCATATTGACTAGGGTTTAGGGTGTTCCTCCAATCTATGCCTTTGATCTGATCTTGAGATGGACGTGGCACGTTTGATTTGGCAGTGTATGGTGCGCTCTTGCTATTGAAACTGCATGTGAACATATATTGAAAAATAATATTGAGACAAAGAAGACCTGGGACTCGAACCCAGGTCATGTGCTTCACCAATCACCACGCTTGCCATCTGATCCAACCAACGCATGTTAATATATAATAGTAAACAAATAATATAAAAGAAAACCAAGGCCTTAGTGGATTCTGCGCGCGAATTTCAAAAGGGCCAACCAATGCACGCCACGAGGTCATCTTCTTCGTTGTGTTTCCTGAAACAAATTTAACAAACATTTAACGGGGGTTTTAAACCCCCTCAAAACATGCTAATTTCAATAATAGCGATTAGGCCTGTAACGCTCAGAAATTTGGCGCGATGGTCTCAATCTTTTCGTCCCAACCTGTTGACTTTGTTCTTGGCATTGTTGGGTCTTAATTTTATAGGAACAAGAAATCCCCAATTCAGAATCCTGTAAACCCTAAGAAACGATAATGGTATATTTGTACACAATGCATAAAGACGCAATTAATTCACATGGTAAGCATCAGAATGCATCGATTAGTAATAATACCTAAACTAAACGTCATGAAAATGCCTCAAATTTAAGATACGAGTATGCAATTTTATGAGGAAAATTTGGATTCTGTACAATGATTCTTGAGGTTTGGATGACTGTTTGTGATTGGAACACGTTCAGTGATGCTTGAGGAAGCTAATGAGATGAGAATTGTGCCTTGAATCGTCCTAGAAAGTAGTTTTCAGATTTGAGTTTCTTGCCAAATTTTCCAAGTTTGATAATGGCTTTTTTGAGCAGCTGCACGTGTTCAAGCATTAGGGTTGTGTTCCTGGCTTATGTATGAATCAATTAGGTTAAGAAAAACAAATCAAATCCCTTGCAATGGTGGTTTTTGGAAATTTGATTTTTAAGGATCTTTTTCAATCTTTTCCATGTGTTCTTGTATCAATTATGATCAATTCACTCCAAATCTTTCCTTATTTGGCTAGGCACGAATTATTGAGTATAAAACATGCACAAAAAGATTGAGAAAACTTAGGTTAGCATTTTTCATATATTTAATTTGATTTAAATGAATTATATAAAATAAAATTCAAATAAATAAATAAAAAAAATGAATAAAGACTTCCCTTTGGGCCAAGTAGTCGTGCACATGCCATGGATGATGAATTATGGAAGAAAAATGGGCCCATTAGCAATTTTAGGTCATTTGAAGTAATGTTGACTTTTCAAAATATCCAAAAATTTCCCAACTTCCACAAGGCATAACTTGCTCAATTTTTAAGCTTTTCTCATGTTCTTGGACATTTTGGAAAGGTCTTTGAGTCCTATAACTAATGCCTTTGGTCCCATGTCATTTTGATTTACCAATCTCAAGTTATGGCCTTTGACTTAAAGTCCCTTTTTGTTGACTTTTGAAAATGACCTATAATGTTGAAATTGATAACTTTTTGTGAGAGCATTTCTTGGACTTGAAGTATGAAGATGAGTTGTAGGAAATCTCTTCCTATTCAAAATGAGCTTTGGATGGAATTTTTCTGATAATCCATGTGAAAGTTATGCCTTGGTCAATTTACAGTTGACTTTTTCAGCTGTCCAAATAAGGAAACTTTTGCATCTTGATGATTTTTGAGCCAAACTTTGAGAATCATGATCAAGCATTGATCAAATTATGTTTGTGGCTTCAAAATGATATGTTGACCAAAAATTTGAACTTTTGACTGTCAAATGACCATTTTGCCCCTACAGTTGACTGTAGTGCAATTAGGGTTTTTGACTGTGCAATTTTGTGCTGAAAGTCTTGAAACTTGGTATGAGGATGCTTGACCATATTTATAGGCATGTGGGACTTGATTGGACCCTTGGAAACTTCATTTTCCTGATCAGAACCAAAACCCTAATTTTGACTGTTCAGGAGGCTCTTATACTGTGCAACCCTTGGGGAATCTTGAGACTTGATTTGGCAATTTCTTGAAGAATATGGGAGGGCAAATTTTGGGGTACAACAGTTGCCCCTGTTCAATCTTCTTAGACCTGAGGATGCAGATTGGCTGACGTGCCTTTCGTAATCCGAGGGTGGAAGATGATTGAACACTAGAGTGCCCAGAAATTTGCGCTCACATAGTAGCAGTGATGGTGGAATGGGCTTATAGATGCCATTTAGAGGTTGCTGGATAGGATGATGGGCTTATAGATGCCATCTGGATGTTGATTGCGTAAGAGATTCCTTAGCGAGAACCTGTATACCTGCAAAAGAAAAATGAGTACCTGACACGTTGCAGGAGCTGGTTTTCAGATGCTTGGTATAGATGCGTCCTGACTGGTTACAGGAGCTGAGTCTGGAGCTTCACAAGATTATGAATGAACCATGGGTGGTTACTACCTCAGCAGGAACGGTGAGAGAACCTTGGCGACTTTAACTTCAACAACGCTCGTTGAGAAAATCTTGGTGGGAATTACCATCTTCGCAGTATCGGGAAGAGAACCATAGGCAATTATAATCTGAAAGGGAATTACATCCCACACACCGTCGGGGAGAGAACCATAGGGAATTATAATCTGAAAGGAATTATCACCTCACTCACCGTCGGAGAGGGAACCATAGGAAATTATAATCTGAAAGGAATTATCACCTCACACACCGTCGGAGAGAGAACCAAAAGGGAATTATAATCTCAAAGAAAAACCTAAAATGGAAATATCATGCACCGTCGGAGAGAGAGCCAATAGGAACTTATAATCTGATAACTTCTACTGAGTCTTCATCAGAAAAATCTTTTGGGAGTCGATTTAGCTGGTCTAGAGAAGGCCTATGACTGGATAAGAAATCTTTGGAGTCGATTAACTGAACCGGTCTAGGTCTTGAAATATGATTGAGAATTTAGCTGAATCTTTCCTGAAAGGTAAAGGTTAGTCATATGCAATGCATGATATGAACCAGCAATGATGTTCTCAACATAAATGAGATTTGTATGATATAATGCGTCTATGCATGCTACAATGATGTATGTGCTGTTTACGAATGTATGTTTTCGTCTAGGAAAGTAAATCCTTGACGGGTGCCGGGAAGTCACTCCTGGGCTGATATTGAAGAGTAGATTTTGCTTCCGCTGGGGATGATAGTTGCAAGAACACCGGTAGGAGAAGATAACTCCGTTGAGGAATAAACTTGGCAAATGGTAGATTCTGCGGAGAGAAAAATACTCTAGCGACCATGTTGGGAAGCAATACTCTGTGGGGAGAGGGATGCTTTGCTGAGTGTTGATAATAATTTGCTGGGGATACACTTGTTGTTGGAAGTGTTGATAGATTTTGCTGGGGGTAAGAAGATTCTGTCGACGACGATCTTTCCGTGGCTTTTGGCTGAGGATAACCCAGTTATATCCTGTTAAGGACATAACTCTTTAAATAAAGCTGGACGACGCGTTCGTACTCTTGCGTGGGGTAAGCTTCCAGAATCTACTGGGGATAAGCTTACTGCTTGGGGATATGTGGATTCCAACTTTCCTGGGGGACTAGATTGGACTCTCCTGGGGAGATTTTGAACTGTAATTTTGTAAGTTGAAAGAGGGAACATATGTAAGGTTGCCTGCTGATGAGCTCGTGTAAAACCGCATCTGAAATGGAGAAGGAATCTGTGTAGGATTACTTTGATGAGTTCGTGTAAAACTTCGTTTTTGGAAAGGGAGAACCTGTGTAGGGTTTCTGGGTGACGAGTCCATGTAAAACTGCATCTTGAAGAGAGGGAACCGGTGTATGGTTGCTTGCTGATGAGCTCGTGTAAAACCGCATCTGAAGTGGAGAAGGAATCTGTGTAGGATTGCCTGGTGAGGTAAGTTCGTGTAAAACTTCTTGATGAACCGGGGTGAGGTTATCTTGAGCTAAATCCATGTAAGACTTCTGGGGGAACCGGGGTTAGGTTGCCGCGGAATAAGTTCGTGTAAAAACTTCTTGATGAACCGAGGTAAGGTCATCTTGAGATAGGTCCTTGTAAGACTTCTGGAGGAACCGGGGTTAGGTTACTACAGGGTAAGTTCGTGTAAAAACTTTTTAGATGAACCGAGGTAAGGTCATCTTGAGATAGGTCCTTGTAAGACTTCTGGAGGAACCGGGGTTAGGTTACTACAGGGTAAGTTCGTGTAAAAACTTTTTAGATGAACCGAGGTAAGGTCATCTATAGATAGGTCCATGTAAGACTTCTGGAGGAACCGGGGTTAGGTTACTACAGGATAAGTTCGTGTAAAAACTTTTTGATGAACCGAGGTAAGGTCATCTTGAGATAGGTCCATGTAAGACTTCTAGGGGAACTGGGGTTAGGTTGCCTTGGGATAAATCCATGTAAGATTTCTTGATGAACCAGGGTAAGGTTACTTGTGCATAAGTCCATGTAAGATTTCTGGAGGAACCGAGGTTAGGTTACTTGGGATAAATCCATGTAAGATTTCTGGAGGAACCGGGGTTAGGTTACTTGGGATAAATCCATGTAAGATTTCTGGAGGAACCGGGGTTAGGTTACCTTGGGATAAATCCATGTAAGATTTCTGGAGGAACCGGGGTTAGGTTACCTTGGGGTAAATCCATGTAAGATTTCTGGAGGAACCGGGGTAAGGTTACTTCGGGATAAGTTCGTGTAAAACTTCTGGATGAACCGGGGTAAGGTTATCTTGTGGGATAAGTTCGTGTAAAACTTCTGGATGAACCGGGGTAAGGTTACTTGTGGAGGGCGAGTCTGTGTAAGACCTTATCTGAAAATTGAGAAGGAACCGGTGTAGGGCTGCATGATTTTGATTAAGTGGATGATTGTCCTGTTTGGTTTCGGATGTTAACCCACGATCTGGAATTTGTAAAGGTAGATGGTAATCATCCTTATGTTGATCTTTCCTTTGTACTTTGGTTGACAGAGCAATTAGATCGTCTGGATAACTCATTATTGCCCCTGTTTCGGAGGTGAGGGAAGAGGATACCTGTGTGGGTGATTGACAAATCTTCGGGTAGACAAGTGATGAGATACCGGAACATAGTCGTACGTTTTGATCCCTAACTTTTGCCTGGACCGCCCTTTCGGGTTTTCAGTCCACCGGGATACCCATTTTTGCCCAAGCCGCCTTTTCAGGTTTTCGACTTGCCGGGTGTACAAATTTTTTCATTTTCATCCCTTATTTTTGCCCGAACCCTTTTGGTTCGACGGGAAGCCCTTATTTTTGCCTAGGCGTGTCAACCCAGCGGGTCTTTGATTATGCGCAGTATTTTTCGACTATGTCCACGCTCTCAGGGAGTTGCCCCTGTTGGAAGTATTTTGTCATGCCCCAGATAATGGGCAATGCTCCTATTGTGCCCCTTGATTGGAGGTACTTCTGTTCACAAGGTGTTCATCATGCAAATTTCCCTGCTGTTCAAACAAATAGTCATATGCAAACAAGGTTATTTTAAGAATGCAAAAGCCTATGTCTGTCTTGAATATTTTGAAAGTACATTTTTTTGTAATACAATGCGGTGTCAACTCAAGATTTTACCGCAAACCTTCAGGAGTCAGGATACCTTCGTAACAGTATGCTTTCGAACCAACCCATGCTTCAGCTAGGACTTTTAAGGGTTATATCGTGGCCTGGTTCATGGTTTAAGAAACAAAGGATAAAGGCTCAAATTATTTGTACCCACCCGCTCTTCGTGATGTTCTTCAAACCTAAACTCAGTTGATCGTGCGTTAGACCTTGGTTGAGTCTTTGCTTTGATATACCAGCGATGGTTCGGATATTGACAGTATATTTTGGTTAGGCAGTCATTTCCTTTTTTGTTGAAGGTTTGTAGGACCTCTTTCTTTTTGATTTCGTTATCCCTATTTTTTTTGCCTGAACTGTTTCCTTTTTGGAATTACAGTCAGCGGGATGCCCTAGTTTCATAAGTCCCTTTTTATAGGTTTTGACTTCTTGGGCTTTTCGTTTATGATTTTTTTTATAATGACTGCCTGTCCTTTTGATTGTTCTGAACCATCACTGTCTTTCTTTTTTCGTAAGGATCTCTTTGATGCCATTTGTTATGCACTTGGGTCACCTGAGAGACTACCCTGCCCCAGGTTATAATTAAGGGTTTTAAATTTCGAAAAGAAAAACTCCTACTTCTTTGGCTCAGAGGGGTTAACAAGGGATTATCTTCCTTATAACTCCAGTATTTAGGAATTGAAACAATGCCTGTACCTCATCAGCGGGGTCTGTTCAAAAGCATACTGTAGATCATGGTATCGTTTTCGTCATCCTCCCTCAAGAGGCTTAGAATTATTAATCGAGAATTGACATCGAAAAAATATGAAAGCAGTTTTAAGTATAGTAACATAATTAATTCAAGACAGACATGTGTAATGCATTCATGAAATAAAAGAGTTTAACATGACAATTGTTTATCAAGAAAGGAAAAATACAACTTGAATTCAAATGAACAAAAATCTCTCAATCCTAGCCATGTTTTGGCAAGGGAGCAGTGATCACGTTGGGAGTCTCGGCGGGCTCGAACTCGATCTCTTTAGCATCGATCATGTTCTGAATCTTGTACTTCAGTGCCCAACAGTCCTCGGTATCGTGCCCCGGGCTATCAGAATGATAAGCACACCTTGCTTCTGGATTGTAGCTTGGAGAAGAAGTCTTGGGATTTGCAGGAGGATTAATTACCGCAATCAGGTTCATCTTCAACATGTGCTGCAATGCTTGTGACCATGGCATGTTAATGTTGGTGAATTGTCTTTTAGGCTCGTCCGCCCTTCGCTGGTTTCCCTTTTGTGGTTGGCAGCGTGGTGCAGAACCAGAGATCATGACTGCCCCTGCATGTTGGTCACGACGACTCTTATGGCTGTATGCAGCATTAGATTCTTTCTTTCCCGTGTAAGGCTTTTTGTGAGTATCAGGAGGTGTGGCCTCTTGAATTTTCCCACTCTTGATACCAGCTTCAATTCTTTCGCCAGTCAGGATGAGGTCGGTAAATCCAGCAGATGAATTACCAATGAGGTGATTGAAGAATGGTCCGGATAGGGTCCCCAAGAACATATCAACGAGTTCCCGGTCAGTTAATGGAGGCTGCACCCTCCCAGCAAGGTCTCTCCACTTCTGAGCGTACTCCTTAAAACCTTCACTCGAACCTAACGACATACCCTGGAGTTGGGTACGTGTAGGAGCAAGGTCGGCATTGTACTGGTATTGCTTGTAAAATGCAGTGGCTAAGTCCTCCCAGGTACGGATGTTGGCTCCATCCAGTTGATAAAACCAGTCAAGCTGAGTCCCTGAAAGACTCTCTTGGAAAAAGTGGATCCATAAGTTCCTGTCGGCCGTGTAGGGCTGGATCCTCCTCATGTAGGACCTGAGATGCAGCTTTGGACAGGATGCCCCGTCGTACTTTGCAAAGGCAGGTGCCTTGAATTTGTGCGGGATCACTACCCCAGAAGACAGACCTAAATCCTCGAAGTCCAGGCCAGGCACCTTTTGTATCTCCATAGCACTTAGCCGATCTTCCCACTGTTTGTACCTATCCTCAGCCGGAGGATACTGTTCGTCGTTGAAATCTGTCTCATTGTCGGAGACCACTGGACTGGGAACCCTTTCCTCTTGATGACTGCCTTTCCCCACAAATGGAGTTGTCCTCTCAGCTTGATCCTGCAGGGTGTTCCCAGATCTGCGTCTAGGGCTGAACAAAACAGTCCTCCTCTTCTTCTTTTCCTTCTTCAAGAGCAGAGCCTTCAGATCTTGTTGCCCCTGGGTCAAATTCATGATCAGCCCTTGGAACTGGGCGTTCTGAGCCTGGAGGGCCTTGATAGTGTGCTCGGTTGAGGATTCAGGATTCATGACGAGACTGCTGAAATAAACAGCGAAGAAGGTAAGTGACCTGCAGAGAAAGGGTACCTGTTATGCAATGATATGTATGATATGCATGCAATGATTTCAAGGGCCTCGCGGGGTAAACAGAGAAACTTGTTAGAGTTGAAAACTGGTAACTTGATTGAAGGTACTTCATGTTGTTGAGAGTCCTTTGTCAAGGGTCAAAGGCTCACCATATCCAGTGGGTCATAGCCCCTGACAACCTTGTCTAGAGGAAATAAATCCCCTTTGCCCCTTGCTGGACAGTTGGTTCATCATGACCTGCATCACAAGCCCTTGAGATCCTTGAAATGGGTTAGGATGTATGCAATGGTATGATGTTATGGTATGCATGGGGTAATGTGAGTAACCCTGTTATGAGTCCCAATTAAGGACTGCAAACCAAAACCTGCAAGAAACTTGGTAAGCTTTATTATGAGTCCTAATTAAGGACTAAATAAAACCTGCAAAACACTCGGTAAACCCTGTTATGAGTCCCAGTTAAGGACTATAAACAAAACCTGCAAGAAACTCAAGTGTCAGATAAGCATGCAAGTAGTCAAGTTGGAAGGCACACAAGTCACACAAGAGAGCCCTTAGAGTTTAGGCCAGCATGAGGTCTAGGTATTACCCTCTTTCAGTTTGTTGGTTCATACCTGTCCTATCAAAGTAACCGGGTTCTTAGAGGATCCCAATATCACTGACTACCCTCAATCGGTCATGACTCCAGCATCGCAATCTTTTCTTGCGGCCAGAACCATCACGAGAGTTTAGCCTCAATGGGCGTAGCATACTGCTACTGTTCTAATGGCCAAGTTGGGTCATTTAAGGTTCTAAGGTCTGTTAGTGCTTAATGACTCCTTGGAAGACCCATATTCTCCCCGTTTCAACACGAGGGATATCGGTACAGACCAAGGCGCCACACCAATGTAGCCACTGCTTCACCCGTGTCGGTCTACCCCGGACAGGTCCCTCACAGCTTATGCTACCTAAACAGGGTATCCCCAGATCCGGGTTAGAATCTATGTAACTCCCATGCAACCCACAAATTTAAAGAAGACAAGTCAATACAATTGAAAACACAGTTATGAACTAACCCTAAGGTACACCTCACTTTAAGTTTAGGTCCCCAGCAGAGTCGCCAGTTCTGTGATCGGTGGATCTGGAACTGACTGTTTAACGCTGGTTCGCGAAATGTCGCGGTAAGCAAGAGTCGCCACCGCCTTTTATTTTCTCCAAATGGAAAGGACAAAAGCACAGAAAAATTCCTTAAAGAGATTGCTCTCGGTTCGGGAGGTAGATTATAGAAAGGGAAGGTATTAGCACCCTTTCTATCCATGGTTATCCATGGGCTCTTAGATACTTGCTCATTGTGTTTTCAAAATGGTTTGTTTGCTTTTCAATTGTGGGTTTTAAAAGTTTCTTTGAAAATTTTCAGTTCGACTCTTGTATCGGTCCTCAAGAGTGTTTGAAAAATTGCTTTCGAAAGCTTTTTGAAAAGGTGTCGGTGTGAAAAGTATTTTTGATTTGTTTTGTTTTGAATTAGAGCAAGTATCCACGAGTCGTCTACCTACCCTAAGGAATTCGTCTGTGTAAATGTCCTTTAAAGTAGTGCCATCCCACCATTGAGAGGTAGGTAGCACCACCGTTGGAGGTGTTCGGGTCAATTCGAGGTTCGGGACATGGTGATCACCGGAGCAATGGGAAGACACCTTAGAAGCTACCCTCATGCCAGGTTCCCGGATCATGAGGACTTACTAAAACATCCTCTACTCGACGATCACCTTTCGAAGGCAAGGCAACAGTGGGGCGTACCCTAGGGGTGGTGTGTGATTTGTGTGTCGTTTCCATTTGCATTTATCTTGTCATGTTATTGGTGTTCTACGCTTGTTTTTATTTTTGTCCATACAATCTTTCATGCCATTTATTTAATAATTAAAAATTGCGAGAAAAGTAAATTCTAAGCTATTACAAATGGCGCAGGTCCACATCGCCAAAATTAACCAGGACCCGATTTGACAGAAAAAATAAAGAAATTAAAAGTGCGAGAGGTAATTTACATGGCTTCGGGAGAGGTACATAATTATTTAAAGAAATAAAATAAATATGTAAATTAATAAGAAATTAAGAGCGGAACGAGGGCGTTGGACCCTTTTGCAAAAATCAAATTAATGAAGTTAATTAATTAAAAAAAAAAAGAAAGGACTTGTTTTTGGTATTTTTTAGTATTTTAGGATTTAATATAAAAAAAAGAATTAATTAAAATTAATACTAACCCTAATTCTAATGGCTTTTAATTTATTAAGAAAAATATTGAAGTTTTTAACCTAAATTAAACCCTAATTAATTTACAATTTTAATTATAAAAATAAAATATTTAATTATTTGATATATTTAGGAAAGAAAAATAAAAAGGATGAAAAATTATTAATTAAACCTATTTCTACATTTTTTAGATTTTTTATTAAAAGAATTAAAATTGCAAACCTAATGTAAAACTAAATTCAATTACATGCAAATTTATTTAAGAAAATACTAAAATAAAATTATTTATTGTTTTAATTCTTTTCCGATTTTTATGATATTTTATATTTATGCGAATATTACATTAATTAATAAAGCAATAATTAAAAGAAAATATAAATAATAAAAAATTAAAGAAAGAAAATAAATTGGCAAACCTAGGGGGGTGTCAGTCCCCAATGTGGAGGTGAAATCTTGAGCAATCTAGCCCAATAAGCATGGTCCGTTTGACTTTTTCAGACAACCTGCTGGCATATTGACTAGGGTTTAGGGTGTTCCTCCAATCTATGCCTTTGATCTGATCTTGAGATGGACGTGGCACGTTTGATTTGGCAGTGTATGGTGCGCTCTTGCTATTGAAACTGCATGTAAACATATATTGAAAAATAATATTGAGACAAAGAAGACCTGGGACTCGAACCCAGGTCATGTGCTTCACCAATCACCACGCTTGCCATCTGATCCAACCAACGCATGTTAATATATAATAGTAAACAAATAATATAAAAGAAAACCAAGGCCTTAGTGGATTCTGCGCGCGAATTTCAAAAGGGCCAACCAATGCACGCCACGAGGTCATCTTCTTCGTTGTGTTTCCTGAAACAAATTTAACAAACATTTAACGGGGTTTTTAAACCCCCTCAAAACATGCTAATTTCAATAATAGTGATTAGGCCTGTAACGCTCAGAAATTTGGCGCGATGGTCTCAATCTTTTCGTCTCAACCTGTTGACTTTGTTCATGGCATTGTTGGGTCTTAATTTTATAGGAACAAGAAATCCCCAATTCAGAATCCTGTAAACCCTAAGAAACGATAATGGTATATTTGTACACAATGCATAAAAACGCAATTAATTCACATGGTAAGCATCAGAATGCATCGATTAGTAATAATACCTAAACTAAACGTCATGAAAATGCCTCAAATTTAAGATACGAGTATGCAATTTTATGAGGAAAATTTGGATTCTGTACAATGATTCTTGAGGTTTGGATGACTGTTTGTGATTGGAACACGTTCAGTGATGCTTGAGGAAGCTAATGAGATGAGAATTGTGCCTTGAATCGTCCTAGAAAGTAGTTTTCAGATTTGAGTTTCTTGCCAAATTTTCCAAGTTTGATAATGGCTTTTTTGAGCAGTTGCGCGTGTTCAAGCATTAGGGTTGTGTTCCTGGCTTATGTATGAATCAATTAGGTTAAGAAAAACAAATCAAATCCCTTGCAATGGTGGTTTTTGGAAATTTGATTTTTAAGGATCTTTTTCAATCTTTTCCATGTGTTCTTGTATCAATTATGATCAATTCACTCCAAATCTTTCCTTATTTGGCTAGGCACGAATTATTGAGTATAAAACATGCACAAAAAGATTGAGAAAACTTAGGTTAGCATTTTTCATATATTTAATTTGATTTAAATGAATTATATAAAATAAAATTCAAATAAATAAATAAAAAAAATGAATAAAGACTTCCCTTTGGGCCAAGTAGTCGTGCACATGCCATGGATGATGAATTATGGAAGAAAAATGGGCCCATTAGCAATTTTAGGTCATTTGAAGTAATGTTGACTTTTCTAAATATCCAAAAATTTCCCAACTTCCACAAGGCATAACTTGCTCAATTTTTAAGCTTTTCTCATGTTCTTGGACATTTTGGAAAGGTCTTTGAGTCCTATAACTAATGCCTTTGGTCCCATGGCATTTTGATTTACCAATCTCAAGTTATGGCCTTTGACTTAAAGTCCCTTTTTGTTGACTTTTGAAAATGACCTATAATGTTGAAATTGATAACTTTTTGTGAGAGCATTTCTTGGACTTGAAGTATGAAGATGAGTTGTAGGAAATCTCTTCCTATTCAAAATGAGCTTTGGATGGAATTTTTCTGATAATCCATGTGAAAGTTATGCCTTGGTCAATTTACAGTTGACTTTTTCAACTGTCCAAATAAGGAAACTTTTGCATCTTGATGATTTTTGAGCCAAACTTTGAGAATCATGATCAAGCATTGATCAAATTATGTTTGTGGCTTCAAAATGATATGTTGACCAAAAATTTGAACTTTTGACTGTCAAATGACCATTTTGCCCCTACAGTTGACTGTAGTGCAATTAGGGTTTTTGACTGTGCAATTTTGTGCTGAAAGTCTTGAAACTTGGTATGAGGATGCTTGACCATATTTATAGGCATGTGGGACTTGATTGGACCCTTGGAAACTTCATTTTCCTGATCAGAACCAAAACCCTAATTTTGACTGTTCAGGAGGCTCTTATACTGTGCAACCCTTGGGGAATCTTGAGACTTGATTTGGCAATTTCTTGAAGAATATGGGAGGGCAAATTTTGGGGTACAACAGAGACCTAACATGCAATATGGCCTATTTATTGAAGGCAACAAGTGGAATACCCTAGGGGTGCAAGTGTGATTAGTGTTGTCCATTTTCATGCTTGATTATCTTGAAATTAGGTCAAACTATTTTATTGTTTTTATTTGCATACAAACCCTAATTCTAACATGGTATATTTAGAAAGCATTAAAGTGCGAAATTTAAGGTTCCTAAGCTATTACAACACAATATGGGAAGGGGGGTACAAATGTTCAAATGGGGGGTATTTGACAAGGAATTTAAACCTAACTATTACATCAATTTGGAATTATTTACAAGATATTTAATTGCACAAATTAAATAGAAATAAAATAAATATGCAAGATGCAAAAAGGCTTTTTATATGTATGAAAAAAAAACATTTTTATATGTCAAATAAACAAAATGAAAAGTATTATTTTTTTTGGAGTTTTTTATGTTTAGGGAAAAACCCTAATTTTATTAAATAAAAGCATTAATTATTTAATATATACAAATATTTAATAATTATGTATAAGAATAAAATAAAAATGAAGTATATTTGTAAAAAGGTATTTTTAATATTAAATATTAATAAAAAAAATAAAAGTGTGTATATTTTGTATTTTAACCTAAATATATTAATATATATATGTATTTATATTATATGATAAATATATTAAACATGTATAAAAAATATAATATTTAATATTTACAAAAAAAGTATTTTTGATATAAAATGTTTTCAAAAGAGAAAATGAAATAAAAAATCAGAAATAAAATATATTTGCATTATTTTTTTTTAGTTATTCTAAATAATAGTATTTATATTATTTATGCACAAAAACTAAATAAGACTAATAAATATCAAAATAAATGCAAAAAATGTGGAAAAAAGGATTTTTATATTTTTTCATAGTTAAATAAAAATATAGAAATGAAATCAAAAGGAAAAAATGGGAAATGATAAGTAAAAATCAAAATGGGCCAGGGAGGTTCAAAAGAAAAAGCAAGGTGCAAATAAGAAAAATAGAACAAGCCCAGCCCAATAGGACCTTCTTCAACCTCTGGCCAGAACCTTTGTCAAAAACGCGCGCTTTGCACAATGATTCAAACATCTGGATTCCTGGACTTTTAGCACAAACTTACAACATAAGAAATGTTAAGCATCAAGCCACGATTCTGGACATGTAAAGAACTCATCCTAACTCTCAGAAATGAGAGAGAATTTCATCATTCCCAAATCTTAACCTAACTTTTTATCAATATTCAGACCTCAAATTCTCATAGCACAAGCAAAATAAATGGAAAGTAAAGACATGTATAGTTTCAGGGACATGAGCATGACATTTTTCATTCACAAACTTAGAGCTAATAATGCCTACATTGAGAGATAGAAGTTCAAGAATATACCTGTTCAGTTGGAATCGTGTCTGGCAATGGGGGAGCTTTCAAGGCAAGATGATGATTTGTACAGCTTCCTTGAAGTGTGAGGATGCTATTCCAATACTTGGTATGCTTTGAAACCTTCTATACCAAGCTGCAGAAGTCAACCTGCAAGAGGAAGAAATGAAAATGGCCAAACTGATTAGAGGAGTTACAGTCCACTTCTAATGCTTTGGATAGTTTGGATTGATGGTAAGGAAAGTGTTTGAACTGGTTTTGGCCAAGATGCACGATGGAAATGAGTTGTGGGATTCAAGTTGCAGAATGTGCCCTGTTTTGCCACAAAACTGTGATTTTCTGTGTATGGATGGATGAAGGGTTGTTTGGTCGTGCTTTAGGTCAGTTAGGGAGTGTGAAATGTGAGGACAAAGTTTGCTTAGGCTGTTCTTTTCTGAGATGAGAGTTGTTGTACAAAATGCAAGCTTTCTTACACTTTAAGCAAGAGATGGAAAGTTGGTGTTCTAGACTGAGGCGGGTCCCTCCTAATATGCTGCACACTTAGTCTTGATCAGTGTAATTAGTCTAATAACTTGTGCCAAGAAGATATGCACTGTACTTGCTTGGATTACCAATTGACATAAAGTTCCACTTTTGCAAAAATGGCCATTATGCTTTTTCTACTTTGGGATTAAACCTTTATGCAATGCTTGAACACATAGAATATGGTCTTGGCACAAAGAGTTTGCATTAAATTTATGAGTGTAAAAAGGATTTAGGGCCTGTAATCAAGAAATGCATGCTGATTTGAAAATTGCCTAAGTGTATGAACATGGAAATTGGCCATAACTAAAGTGAGTTTTTCCCATATTGCCAAATTCGATTCTCTCTAACCATGAGATTGTTTGATGAGTTCTTGGACATTTTTTAAAGCTTGGAATGTTTACTATAATCGATCTTTGAAATGCAAATTGAAATTCCAAGTGGAAGTATGTGAAAAATGGTCTTGAAGTTAGGCAAAAATCCTGCCTAAAATAGGTCAAATTTTCTCTAAGTTAAGAATGGTTTGGTACCCTTGTTCCAAAAATTGTAACTTGAGATACAAGCTTATTTTGGGAAAACTTTGTGAATAAAAGTTGTAGATTTTGCAATGGACTACAACTTTCATGTTTTGACTTTTGCTTGAATCCAAATGAATCTTGGTGATAAAGTGGGGCAAAGTTAGGAAAAAATTAGGGTTTTTCATAACTTAGAAAAATTCTAAGTTATAAAAAATCTTCATTTCAAACCCTAATTTGCAATTCTTGATTTCTTGATGAACAAGTTTCATGATTTGGCATGTTTTGATGAAAAATGAATCTTGACACTTGATTTTGACCAAAAAGTCAAAGTTTGACTTTTCAGTATACAGTCAAAATTGATCAATTGACTGGGAAATTCAATTGTCAATCTTGTGCATTTGGGATATTTTGAACTTGTTGAGTATGTCAAGACAATTCCATGGGGTCCTTGAGTCCATATGTGATCTTGGTTTGCCATTGGCTAGGTCAAACAGTCAAAAATTGCCTTTGTGCAGTCAAAACCCTAAAAATGACCATTTTGCCCTTTTGGTGATCTGATCAAATTTCTTGTGGAATTGTGACCCAAACATGATCAAGTGGTCCATGTGAGTTCATAATGTTGATATGGGTCAATTTTCATGAGATTTGACTGTCAATTGGCCACAGTTGACTTTTTCCCCAATACAGCTGATTTCTAGGTCAACTGTCCAATTGACTGGGCAAAATTTGGAATCAAGACTTGAAACTTGGTATGGATAAACTTGGGAGTCCAATATGAAGCATGAAAGTCATCCTAGGCAATTTTGGTCAAAACATCTTTGTGCAAACACAAACCCTAATTTGGGTCAACAGTGCAAGGAGAAGTCTTGAGCAGATGAAACCCTAACTGGATCTTGAGCTCCAAGGGCTTAGTGATGAGAAATCAATGAGAAATGGGAGGGCAAATTTTGGGGTACAACAACTGCATATGTTTGTCTTGATTTGATCCACTCATTTAAACTATGTTTTCTATTTTCTTTATGACATTCAACTCTTGCTAAAAGTTACAAGCCTTTAGAGGGAGGATGACGAAAACAATGCCATAATCTCATACAGTATGCTTTTGGACAGACCTTGCTGACGATGTACATGCGTTCTTTCAAATCCTAAACACTGGAGTTATAAGGAAGATAATCCCTAGTCAACCCCTTCGAGCCAAAGAAGTAGAAGTTTTCTGTATACAAATTGAAACCTTTAATCAAAACCTGGGGCAGGGTAGTCTCTCAGTTAATTCAAACGCGCATTTAGCCGCAAACTCTCATTTCGTAATACAACGAATGACATCAAAAACATTCTCTGGAATTAAAAGACGGTGATGGTTCCCTATCCCATAGGCAGTAATTATCTCTCAAATAAAGGGAAAGGCCCACTAAGTCAAAACCTACAAAGGAGACTTAAGAGAACTGGGGCATCCCGCTGACTGTAATCTCAAAACAAGAACAGTCAGGCAAAAATTAGGGATAACAAATCAAAAGAAAGAGGTCACTACAAATCCTCAACAACATGAATTTTTTTTTGCAAAAATGACTGCCTTCCAACAAACTTAACTTGTTTGAACCATCATTAAAACGTCATCCCAGACTCAATTGGAGTTCAAACGTACAATTAACTGAGCTTAGTACTGAAGAACATCATGAAGAACGGGTGGGTACAAATACATTTGAGCCTTTATCCTTTGTTTCTTAAACCGTGAACCAAGCCACGTTACAACCCTTCAAAAGTCCTAATTGAAGCATGGGTTAGTTCGAAAGCATACTGTTACAAAAGGTATCCTGACTCCTGTAAGGCTTTACTCTAAATCTTGAGTTTTAATTTTTCTTACAAAATTTCTTAACTCGCTAAAATGAATTTTCGAAATTTCAAGACAAGCATAAACTTTGCATTACTTGAATATCACTGTTTGCATATGGCTATTTGTTTGACAGCGGAGAAATTCACATAATGAATATCCAGTGAACGAAAGCTCTCTCAGTGAACAAAATCACTTCAAGTAGGATGACACTTCCATTGACAAATATCCTATCAACAAGGGGGCATGACATGTCACTATCCAGAACACCTGGGGCAGTCCAGTCAAGATTCTAGGAAACCTCTCAAAGAAGTGCAGAGTAACCAGGGGCAGGTCTCCATCTCCGTCACTTGGGACATTGAGCGTCAATCCCAACAAAGGGTTGCGTACAATCAAACTTTTTGGCAATGCCACAAACACTCGCTACTAGGGGCAGTGACAAATCTCCCCAAAATCCTTCTCATAGGATGACTCCCAGCCAGAGTTTCAATCTCTGATAACCTCTTCCCAGCTAAGTCGACCTCAAGAATCCTCGAGGATTTTTCTCCAGTAGAGTCGCCGCCTCTCCAACAGACCGACAATATGGTTTATTTCCCTAACAAACGGAAGAAATCCCCAGCTTGAGGTGGCCTCTCCAACTACTACAAATAAAAGGACCACAACTCCTCTTCCCCAGTAGACTACTCTACAATCCCCAGCAAGTTACTGTGAAACCTGTACCTGACCAGATATGAGTTCAACTTCGACTCCCCAGTAGAGCAACGAACGACTAAGACTCCTAAACTCTTTTCCCAAGTAGGAATAAACATACTCCCCACAAAGTTTTCAATATTTCCCAGCGGAGTTCTCCTCAAACAACAAAACAGGAATCCCCGGTGGAAACATTCTAAGCAAAGTTTGAAGACACATCAACTCTTCAACAACAGTCCAGGATTTAACGGTTCCCCGACATTTGTCGAGGATTTATTTTCCCAGACCAAATAACATTCATTAAACATTTCACATATCATACATCCTATTCACATACATGATAAGTGCATACGACACCAACTCATTTATTTTGAGAACATCATGACATCACGCATTTCATACATCATGACATTGCATACAACTAACGTTCTACCTTTTTCAGGAAAGGTCGATCAACAGATGGTTACCATCAACCTTTTCAAGTTCCAGATTAATACCTGTAGCAAGCCAGGAAAACTATCTGTGGACGACTGATTGTAGATTAATACCTGTAACGAGCCAGGAAAACTATCTACATGAAGGTATTGAAGATTAATACCAGTAGCAAGCCAGGAAAACTATCTTTCTTTCTCAGGTCAGAGATTAATACCTGAAACCAGACAGGACAACTATCTCTTCGACCAACCTTTTCAAGTTCAAGATTAATACCTGTAGCAAGCTAGGAAAACTATCTGTGGACGACTGATTGTAGATTAATACCTGTAACAAGCCAGGAAAACTACTTACATGAAGAGATTGAAGATTAATACCTGTAGCAAGCCAGGAAAACTATCTTTCTTTCTCAGGTCAGATATTAATACCTGAAACCAGACAGGACAACTATCTCGTCGACCAACCTTTTCAAGTTCTAGATTAATACCTGTAGCAAGCTAGGAAAACTATCTGTGGACGACTGATTGTAGATTAATACCTGTAACAAGCCAGGAACGCTATCTACATGAAGAGATTGAAGATTAATACCTGTAGCAAGCCAGGAAAACTATCTTTCTTTCCTAGGTCAGAGATTAATACCTGAAACCAGACAGGACAACTATCTCGTCGACCAACCTTTTCAAGTTCCAGATTTACACCTGTAACAAGCCAGTAAAACTATCTTTCTCAGGTCAAAGATTAATACCTGAAACCAGACAGGACAAATATATACTCGACCAGCTCAAACAACCCAACCTTTTGATACAGTTCAGATACGCTCCAGATACGGATGCCGTCCTAATACTCATTCAGATTCAACCTTTTGATACAATTCAGATACGCTCCAGATACGGATGCCATCCTGATACTCATTCAGATTCAACCTTTTGATACAGTTCAGATATGCTCTAGATACGGATGCCATCCTAATACTCATTCAAATTCAGCTTTCAGATACAGTTCAGATACACACCAGATATGGATGCCATCCTGATACTCATTCAGATTCAGCTTCTAGATACAATTCAGATACACTCCAGATACGGATGCCATCCTGATACTCATTTAGATCCAGCTTTTAGATACAGTTCAGATACGCACCGGATACGGATGGCATCCTGATACTTATTCAGATCCAGCTTTCAGATACAGTTCAGATATGCACCAGATACGGATGCCATCCTGATACTCATTCAGATTCAGCTTCTAGATACAGTTTAGATATGCTCCAGATACGGATGCCATCCTGATACTCATTCAGATTCAGCTTTCAGATACAGTTCAGATACACACCGGATATGGATGCCATCCTGATACTTATTCAGATTCATCTTTCAGATACAGTTTAGATACGCATTGGATACGGATGCCATCCTGATACTCATTCAGATTCAGCTTTCAGATACAGTTCGGATACGCTCCAGACACGGATGCCATTCTGATTCTCATTCAGACTTCAAGTCCAGATACAGTTCAGATACGCTCCAGATGCGGACGCCATTCTGATACTCATTCAGTTGCAACTTTCAGATACAGTTTAGATATGCTTAAAAAACGAATGCCATTCTGATACTCATTCAGTTTCTCTTTCAGATTCAACAATCATTTTTGGATGGCATCTACAAGCCCATCTCCAACAACTTTCTATCACATCTCCAAATAGCACCTTTAAGCCCATTCCCTACACAATCAACCACCACATCATCGAGTGCAAATTTCTGGGCACTCTAGTGTCCAATCATCTTCCACCTTCAAGTCATGAATGGCGGATCCGCTAATCTAACTCTTCAGGTTTAAGAAGATTGAACAGGGGCAGTTGTTGTACCCCAAAATTTGCCTTCTCATTCTTCAAGGCCTTTCTCACAAGGATTTTTAAGGTTCAAGCTTGAACAAGTGCATTGGGATTTTCCAATACCAAAATTAAAAGGAAACTACCAAAAAGGGAGAAAATAGATAAAAATAACATTTTGACAAATTTGGAGAAAATAGGCCTCCTTCGACTCAACCTTTCGATTGGACAAAATAGTTACCTGCAAGCCTACTTCTATTTGGACAAGTTTACTGCCTACAAGCCTGCTTCGACTGGACAAGTTTGCTGCCTGCATGCTTGCTTCGTTTGGACAAGTTTCGATGGGACAAAGTAACCATCTCTATGCATCCTTCGAATCCACTAGCACCAAGGGCCTCTTACATACTTTGCTTCATACAAGCTTCGTTTGAGCCAAGAAGTATCTTCAATCAAGATTTGACTAAGTGCTTGCTTCCCTTAAAAAACGCCCTTCGACTCAGAAGCCAGGAATTCCCCTCACGCTAAAAGGAAATAACTCCCTTTATGTTTGTTTCGATCCACATGCTTCGATTGGGCAACATGCTTCCTTCGAACACGAGCTTTCGACTGGGGGATATGTTTGCTTCAATCCAAGCTTTGACTGGGCATTAGATTCATTCGAGTTAGCTTATTTCGACCACAAGCTTCGACTGAGGCAAAGGCTTCCTTCGAACAGGTGTGCTTCGATCTCACTCTTGCATTCGACTCAAGACCAAATCTTGTTTGCCAGACTATGTTGCTTCCAAATCTTTACATAATCAGAGGTTTGTACAAGGGTTTTAAACTTTGTCTTTTAGATACTACTATTCTTGGTTAAAGGGTACATACTCTTTCTTTTCATAGAGAGTACTTTAGTCACAAAATCAGCTTTCAACCTGATTTTGGTCTGAGCACAAGCAAGGCCAGAAGCATAAGTCACATCTTCTGCACCCCAACTGCCAAGAGGCCCCCCACATGTACTTTCACGTTACATTATTTTATCATTTCTTTGCAAGGCTGGATTTGGACAACATGTCCATTCTTTCTCTATAAATAGAGGAACATTTGCAAAGCTAGAGGAGGATCTTTGGACCAGAGGAACGAATCCCCCAAATTTTCTCAAACACAACAAAACTCTCAAGTTCATCAACACTTGAGAAATCACAAAAAACCCAGAATCACATTCATCTCCTTCGATTCTGAAGAACAACCACACTTCAGTCTCCTTCGAATCAAAGAAGTATCACACTTGCTTCTTCTCTTCCTTCGAATCCAGTGTTCCAAGCACAGCTATTGACCCCCTCTTTCGACTCCAGCATCCTGGGCCTCCACTCAAGGTCCCACATCCATTCAAAGCCTGAAACAAGATAAGTCACTCTTACCCTTGAACCTTTCATTTCATTGCATAACATGTAAATAATCTTTTCGTTCGTTTCAAGCATGTATATACCACTGTTCCTTTCATTTCCACCCTTTTAACATGTTTTTTAAAGTTAACCCTTTCATTTTGATTTATGTTTACCTGAACTAGCTTTAACTATTAAACTGTTTGAAAGACAAATACTAGCATGGCCTCAGGCCATGTTGCCATTTAATGCTTTAAAGGAAAGAAACAGGAAATAGGAAACAAAGCTTCTGGCTTCTACCCTCTTTCTCGAGGTCAAACGAAAGAGACAACCAGGAGGAATACCATGTTGACTTCTAGGCCCAGACGAAAAGCATGCCTTCACTGATTCCAGGCTCAGTCGAAAGGTATTCCCTCACTGCTTTCAACCTCCAGTCGAAGAAGACAACAAGGCAGAACCAGAAGGCTTTGCCATACACTGACTTCTAAGCCAATCGAAGGACAGGACCTCACATGTGCTAGCCCCAATCGAAGGAGGCCAATAGAATGCAAGTCGAAGGGTGCTACTGCCTGGGTCGAAGAGCTCATTTTCTTTTATTTTATTTTGTTTTTGCCTTTAAATTTTCTTGCCTTTCAATATGGTTGTAATAGTGTATGATATTTATTTCCTGCATTTTTATTCCTTTATTCAAATGTTAGTAATTAGGCGTGTATGGCAAGATAAAACCAACAAGTAGACAACCCCTAATCAAGACAAAATGCATGCAACCAAACACACTTTGCACACATGCACCCTTAGGGTAATTCCACTTGTTGCGTATCAAAAAATAGTCATGTCCCTCGAGCATGGGAGTTTTAGCAAAGACCCTCGATAAAAGATTGTAGTCCCTCGATGACCCTCAATGTTGCCTTCGGTAAATGATCCAGTCCCTAAAAACTACATTGCTAAAACATCCCATATGTTGCCTTCTATGACTATACAAACATCCCAACGCCCGTCCCTTCACATCCAACGATGGGGCTTCTTACCAAATCAATGGTAACACAACCACATCTAAAGGAGGAGGAAAAGCACATTTAAGACCTTTCGAGTAGGTAGATTCGCTCCTAGTTACTCGCTTGCTCACAACAAAAAAACATTTTTATACACCCACACTCTCATCTTTGAACTATTTTCGAAACAAACACTTTGTAGGCGTTCTTATAGAAACGAGAACCATTACGAAGTTCCACTTTCAAAATATTTTTAAAAAAAAACACATCTCACAAACACACTTTTGAACTATTTTCGAAACAAACACTTTGTAGGCATTCTTATAGAAACGAGAACCATTACGAAGTTCCATTTTCAAAAATACTTTCAAAACACACACCACAAGCACATTCAAACAAAAGCAAGTGATCTAGCAAGTAACTAAGAGCCCATGGAAAACCATGGATGAAAAGGGTGCTAGCACCTTCCCTTTTCATAATCTACCCCCCGAACTCAAAAAACATCTCTAAAGGTCTTTCCTGTGCTTTTTCACCTTTCCTTTTGGATAAAAGAAAAGTCGGTGGAAACTCTTGCTAAACCGCAACATTTGCAAACACAAACACAAAACCTCAAGTCAGTTTCCCCACCGTATCACACACGTCATCATCTTCCCCAAGCGTCCGTCGTCTTAGGTAAAACGACTTTTACCTACAGACGCTCTCTGTAGGTATAGCCCCTGTGATTTTCCAAAATTCCCTGCAAGCATGATAAACACATAACAATGGTACCAATCAACTCGTGACAACCTCACGAGCATCATGGTACCTCAATCATGGCCCAATTTTTCCTGTATGGCAAAGCCCCAAAACTAACTCAGAAACCCTAACAATGGCATTTACACGTATGGCTTCCAAAAATGCAATTAAATGGTACTCTTAGCTTGCAAACATGATAAGGATTACAAATATATCATCTAAACATGATAAAGATGCAAGAATGAATGAATACGATTTTTGAAAAAATTGAAAAACCATAGGGGTTGTGGAGGCAGATTCTGGGCACGAAAACACTTGCTAATGGTTGGGATAGACTCCTTGAATGCCCAGCAAGCGAATGAGATATCTGGGAAGGCTTGAAAACGCCTGGAACTATGAAATCAGATTGCCACTTTTTCTTGATTTTTTGAAAGTTCTCCTTCTCTTTTCACGCCTCCAATCCTTGTGCTTTTGCTTTGTATTTGTTCAATATATATCATAGAATCAATTAGGGTTCCAAGTTTGCATCAAATCCTTGCAATTATGAAGATTTGATCCTTGATTCACACTTGTATCAAATCTTTCCAAAACAAGAAAAATTCAATATTTTTGTGTACAAAAAAGCCTTGCACGATTTGATCTCATCGCCAGCTAATCATGGACCTGAAATATGCACAAAATCTCAAGGTTTAAATGATTTTGATATTTTCATGATTTTATTTTGATTTAATTTGATTTATTTGAAATACAAATCAAAATAAATGACAAAAATAACCTAAAGGAAAGTGGGAAGGATCATGGGTCGTGGACCATGTTACAAACTCAATACAAGCACAAAAAGTTTGACCCATTTGACAAAAATTGCAATTTGAGGCATATTTGACTTTTGGCAATTTTGCAAAAAAGGTCAACTTCACCAATGCATAACTCCTTCAATTTTGACATTATGAGGGTTTTCTTGGACTTTTTAGAAATATTAGGATGTCCTCTAAGCAACCCTTTTGGTCTCGTCTCAATTGAGTCTTCCATGTTCATGTATGAAGCTTTGGTAAAAAAGGTATTTTTGTTGACTTTTCAAAGTGACCTATAATGTCCAAATTCATAACTTCTTGTGAGTGTATATTTTGAACTTGGGAGATGAAGATGAATTGTAGGGAATTCCATCCTTTTCAAAATGAGATTTGGATGGGTCATTTAAAATAAAGTATGAGAAAGTTATGCTTGGTCAAAGTTGAGTTGACTTTTCCTACAAAACCCTAATTTAGCAACTTTTGGGTTTTGATGAATTGTGAGCAATCCTTGAGGAATCATGATCAAACCTTGATCAAATGATGAATAATACTTCAAAATGAGGATGTTGACCAAGAATATTGAAGTTTGACTATATGTGGGACACAATTGACTTTCGCCCTAGCATAGTCAATTTTCAGTCTTTTGAGCAATTGCCTGAGCAAACTTCCTCTGCAAGGATTGAAACTTGACATGGATGATATTGGGAACATATTAGTACAATGGTGAGCATTTGGGATCCTTTGGACTCAAACATCTTGATGCAAACTGAAATCCTAATTTGAGGTAGACTGCCTTAGGAGAGAGTTTGTCTGGTCAATCCTTGGACTTCCTTGAGCAATTTAAGGATCTCACTTGAAATGTATTGAGAAATATGGGAGGGAAAATTTTAGGGTATAACAGACACAATCTGATATGTCGATACAGTGTACCAGAGAGGATCATTACGGAAAATGGTACGAATCTCAACAATACAATGATCACCGAGCTCTCCAAATAGTTTAAGATACAACATCACAACTCTTCTCCTTACCGTTTAAAGATGAATGGGGCTGTTGAAGCAGCTAATAAGAACATCAAGAAGATTGTGCAGAAGATGACAGTGACATACAAAGACTGGCATGAGATGTTACCATTTGCTCTTCATGGGTACCATACCTCGGCAAGGACGTCGCCAGGGGCGACACCCTACTCTCTGGTGTACGACATGGAGGCAGTTCTACCCATTGAAGTCCAAATACCCTCTCTCCGGATTATGAAGGATGCAGGTTTGAGCGAGGACGATTGGATCCAGAACCGGTTTGATCAACTGAACTTAATTGATGAAAAGAGATTTACTGCTATTTGTCATGGTCAGACGTATCAAAAGCGGATGATCAAGGCTTTTAACAAGAAAGTCAGACGACAAGAGTATCAAGTCGGGGTTCTGGTGATCAAACGCATCATATTGCCGCAAGGTGAACCCAGGGGAAAATGGACCCCCACGTACGAAGGGCCATTTGTGGTTAAGAACATTTTCTCGGGATGAGATATGATTCTAACCACCACGGATGGTGACGACCTTCCTCACCCCGTCAATGCAGACATAGTGAAAAAATACTACGCATAATCAAAGACCCTCTAGGTTGACTGGCCTAGGCAAAAATAAGGGCTTCCCGGCGAACCAAAAGGGTTCGGGCAAAAGTAAGGGATGAAAATGAAAAAATCTGTACACCCGGCAAGTTAAAAACCTGAAAAGGTGGCTTGGGCAAAAAAGGGTATCCTGGTGGACTAAAAACCCGAAAGGGTGGTCCAGGCAAAAATTAGGGATTGAAGCGTAACACTATGTCTCATTGGATCATCTTGCAACCAGACTTCAGTATCGACTATCAAGCTCGGACGACACTGATCAATCTGATTTACCTTTAACCAAGTAGCAAAGTGATGAGACGCTCGAAGATATAAAGGCAATAACAGAGTTGGAACCCAGTGGGATTGTTCACATATATGTTTTTCTTTCTTTTACACAAATTGTATAATTTCTATCTTTCGGCGACGTTCTCTTACCAGGACGTCGGCCTCTTGTACAAAACGCCTATTACAGGCTAACTTCAAGAATTAATACAATTCATTTTATGATAAATTTCAAAATTGTTTTTCTTTTCCTGTTTTGTTTGCAAGAACGTACAATGATTCATTTTTTATATATGCATTTGAAAATAATTTTTGCTTATAAATATTTACATGCAAAACAAAAGACGATTACTGGTAATTTTAGGAACATGGGCAAACAGAAATGTCCAAACCTTACAGTTGCTCTACCCACTAGGTACAGGGATAAAGCCAGCTGGAGAATATGACTAAAAGTGCATACACTCCCCACAGAGTAAGAAATACCCAAAAATAGTGGTGTTAATTCTCCCTAAGCAGGGTTTATCTATCACCAATGGAAGACTATCCCCAGTGGAGTTTATTTCTTCCACAATTATAAATTCAATCCCCGACAGAGTTCATCATCACCAACAACGATAATTCATCCCCAGCCGAGGTTATTTCTCTAAATCATTAGATCTTCTAGCAGAGTATATCTTTTCCCCACAGAGCCATTCTCCCACCAATCTATTCTCCAGCAGAGTTTCTCCCGGCGAAATGTTCTCAAACAAAACGGACACATGTCTCTGGCTAATCATCTTCGGTCGTTATCCCCAGCGAGCGAAACTCTTTGTACTCTCTAAGCAGAAGTCCAGGATTTATTTTCCCCAGCTAGAAAACATCACGAGAACATTGCATATCCATACATCATGGCATGCACATACAACACAATCTCATTTATTTTGAGAGCATCATTATTTGATACATGGCATACATCATGACATTACATACGACTAACTCTTTACCTTTCAGGGAAAGATACAATCAAATTCTCACAAAGTTCAAGCTATGAAGCCTGGATTCGACCGAATAATATCTTGATTCCTCCATCATATTGTGAAGCCCGGAGAACGACCGGATAATAGTACCAAAATACCGCAAAGCCTGGAATCGACCAGATAATAGTTTATCTTAAATTCAAGCTATGAAGCCCAGATATCGACCGGAAAATAGTTGAATCCACAGCAAGTTATTGTGAAGCCTGGAGAACGACCAGATAGCAATGCAAGTTACTGTGAAGCCCGGATTACGACCAGATAACAGTAAAAAACACCATGAAGCCTGGAATCGACCAGATAGTGGTATATCATAAATACAAGCGGTGAAGCCCAGAAATCGACCGGAAAACAACTTAACAAGGTATTGTGAAGCCTAGAAATCGACCAGATAGTAGTACCGGACACCATGAGGCCTGGATTCGACCAGATAATGGTATAAGACATCGTGAAGCCTGGATTATGACCAGATAGAGGAAAAAGACACTGAAGCCTGGGACTACGACCAAATAACAGTAAGGGACATTGTGAAGCTTGGATTTTGACCGAATAGCAGTCTACCCGGCCAATTACTAAGAAGCCTGGAATCGACCGGATAGGTAGGCCTAAAAATCAAATGGAAGCCCGGATGCGGCCGGGTAACCACTTGGTTTCTTCTGAAGCCTAGAACACGACCAGATAAGAATTAAGAAGTTGCGAAGCCTGGATTACAACCAGATAGCGGCAAAAGACACTGAAGCCTGGAATCGACCAGATAACAGTATAAGACACTACGAAGCTTGGATTTTGACCAAATAGCAGTTTACCTGGACAATTACTAAGAAGCCTGGAATCGACCGGATATTAGTATGCCCTAAATTCAAGTTGAAGCCTAGATACGACTGGATAACAATTTAATTCATTCTGAAGCCTGGAGTACGACCAGATAATAATTGAGAAATTGTGAAGCCTAGAGAACGACCAAATAGCAAGTTTAAACCTCATCTCCCCGTTAAGTCACTGTAAAGCCTGGAGCACGACCAGATAGCAGTCGATCTTATCACTATGAAGCCTGGATCACGACCAGATAGTAGTCCATTTTCACCTCTTCGACCAAGAGACGATTCCCCAATAGAATAACGGACGACCGAAGCTCCTAAAATTCAACTTTTACCAAGACAGAGACCATCATTCCCCAGCGAAGTCCTCCTCAATAACAGGTATACAAGCTCCCGCAAAGGAATCTCTTATGCGATCGACACTCCTTCGGATGGCATCTTTAAGCCCATCCTCCATCATCAATCTCCAAATTGCATCTATAAGCCCATTCCCGACATCACAAGGCCAATACCACTTCATGCGAGTGCAAATTTATGGGCACTCTAGTGTTCAATCATCTTCCACCTTCGGATCACGAAAAGAAAGCAAGCCAATCTACATCCTCAGGTTTAATAAGATTGAACAGGGGCAGCTGTTGTACCCAAAAATTTTCCCTCCCATATTTTTTAAAACATTTCAGGTGAGATCCTCAAATTGCTCAAGGAAGTCCAAGGGTTGACTAGACAAACTCTCTCCTAAGGCAGTCTACCTCAAATTATGGTTTCAGTTTGCATCAAGATGTTTGAATCAAAAGGGTTCCAAATGCTCACTATTGTCCTAATATGTTCTCAAGATCATCCATGTCAAGTTTCAAACCCTGTAGAGAAAGTTTGCTCAATCAATTGCTCAAAGGCCTGAAAATCGACTATGCTAGGGCAAAAGTCAACTGTGGCCCACATACAATCAAACTTAAAGATTTTTGGTCAACATCCTCTTTTTGAAGTTCTATTCATCATTTTATCAAGGGTTGATCATGATTCCCCAAGAATTGCTCACAATTCATCAAAACCCAAAAGTTGCTAAATTAGGGTTTTGTAGGAAAAGTCAACTCAACTTTGACCAAGCATAACTTTCTCATACTTTATCAAGAATGACCCATCCAAAGCTCATTGTGAATAGGATGAAATTACCTACAATTAATCTTCATATCCCAAGTTCAAAATATGCACTCACAAGAAGATATAAATTTGGACATTTTAGGTCATTTTGAAAAGTCAACCAAAACACCTTTTTTGTCAAAGCTTCATACATGAACATGGAAGACTCAATTGAGATGAGAAAAAAAGGGTTGCTTATAGGACATCTTAAGATTTCTAAAAAGTCCAAGAACACATCTCTAGGGTCAAAATTGAAGGAGTTATGCAATGGTAAAGTTGACATTTTTTTGCAAAATTGCCAAAAGTCAAAAGTGGCCAAAATTGCAATTTTTGTCAAATGGGCCCAACTTTTTATTCTTGCATTGAGTTTATAACATGATCCACGACCCATGATCTCTCCCACTTGTCTTTATTTTATTTTTGTCATTTATTTGAATTTTATTTCAATTAAATCAAATAAAATCAAAATAAAATCATGGAAAATATCAAAACTAATCAAAGCTTGAGATTTTGTGCATGTTTAGGTCTCTTATACAGCTGGAAGGAGAATCAAATCGTGCAAGCTTCAAATGTACACAAAGATTTGATTTGGCTTGATTTGGAAATAATTACATAAGGATCAAATCTTGAATCAATGATCTTAATGGAGGAAGATTTGAAACAAGTTGGTAACCCTAATTGATTATAGAGTACATATAGAACATTTGCAAATAAAAAACAAGGGGATTGGAGACGTGAGAAACAGTAGGCAAGCTTGCAAAAACTCAAGAAAAGTGGTGAATCAAATTCCAATTTCCAGGCTTCTTCAAGCCATTCCAAGCACACCATTCGCTTGCTGGACATCTAAGGACTCTATCCCAATCATTAGCAAGCATTTTCCTGCCCTGATACGCATTGTAAGTACCCCACAAACTCCATGTTTTCTTGAAATCGAATCTCATAAATTTGGCATTGTTAGCATGATTTGTTTATATATTCTGAATCCTTGAAAAATTTGCAAGCTAATGATAATAATTAATTGCATTTTGGTTAACCATACAGAAAGTTGCCATGATTAGGATTTAGGTTTCGTTTTTAGGGATTTTGCTTGCAGGAACAATTAGCCATGGAGAGTGGTACCATGATGCTCGTGAGGTTGCCACGAGTTGATTGGTACCACTGTGTGATCGGTGGATCTGGAACTGACTGTTTAACACTGGTTCGCGAAATGTCGCGGAAGCAAGAGTCGCCACCGTCTTTTATTTTCTCCAAATGGAAAGGACAAAAGCACAGAAAAATTCCTTAAAGAGATTGCTCTCGGTTCGGGAGGTAGGTTATAGAAAGGGAAGGTGTTAGCACCCTTTCTATCCATGGTTATCCATGGGCTCTTAGATACTTGCTCACTTGTGTTTTCAAAAATGGTTTGTTTGCTTTTCAACTGTGGGTTTTAAAAAAAGTTTCTTTGAAAATCTCAGTTCGACTCTTGTATCGGTCCTCAAGAGTGTTTGAAAAATTGCTTTCGAAAGCTTTTGAAAAGGTGTCGGTGTGAAAAGTATTTTTGAATTTTGTTTTTGAATTTAGAGCAAGTATCTAGAGTCGTCTACCTACCCTAAGGAATTCGTCTGTGTAGATGTCCTTTAAAGTAGTGCCATCCCACCATTGAGAGGTAGGTAGCACCACCGTTGGAAGTGTTCGGGTCAATTCGAGGTTCAGGACATGGTGATCACCGAAGCAATAGGAAGACACCTTAGAAGCTACCCTCATGCCAGGTTCCCGGATCATGAGGACTTACTAAGACGTCCTCTACTCGACGATCACCTTTCGAGGCAAGGCAACAGTGAGGCGTACCCTAGGGGTGGTGTGTGATTTGTGTGCCAGATTCATTTATTTTTTGTCTTGTCATGTCACGGGTGATCTACGCTTTTGTTTTTATTTTAGTCATTCATTCTTGCATGCAATTATTAACAGTTAGAAAGATGCGGAAAATTAAAGTTCCTAAACTATTACAAAGGCGCGGGTCCACATCGCCAAATTTAATCCAGGACCCATTTTGACAGAAAATAAAGAAATAAAGTGCGAGAAATATAAAATGTCTGAATTACATGGCTTTGGGAGAGGTACATAATTATTTAAATGACATAAAATAAATATGCGAAGAAATAAGAAATTACGAACGAGGGCGTTGGACCCTTTTGCAAAATTAAATTAACATGATGAAATTAATTAAAAGAAAGAAAGATTTTGCTTTTTTTGGTGTTTTTTTTTAGTATTTTAAGATTTAATAGAAAAAATTAGTTACAATTAAACGCTAACCCTAATTCTATTTTATTTTAATTTATTAAGAAGACGTTAAAATTTAACCTAAATTAAACCTAATTTTTATTTACAATTTTAATTATGAAAATAAATAAAATAAATAATATTATTGTGAAAAAAAAAAATTAAAAGGAATAAAACATTTATTAAACCTAGTTCTACATTTTTTAGATTTTTGTTATGAAAGGAATTAAAATTAAAACCCTAATTTAAACTAATTAATTTACATGCATTTATTTACAAGAAATATTAAAATAAAAATATTTATTTTTTATCTTTTCTGATTTTTATGCATTTTTTATATTTTGTAGAAATAATTAATTAAATCAAAACAATAAAGAAAATAAAATAATAATTGAAAATATAGAGAATTGCAAACCAGGGGGGGTGGTAGTCCCCAAATAGGAGGTCTCTTGTTAGCAATTCAGGCCCATTTGACTGAGGCCTTGTTGGACTTTTTTACTCATGTGCTGGCATGTTGACTCAAGCTTAGGGTGTTCATCAATTCTCAGCCTTTGGTTTGATTCTGATGGACGCGTGGATGGTTTGGTGGAGAAGGTGCATGGTGCGCTTTATTATTGAAACTGCATATGATTGGAAATTGAAAAATAATATGGAAACATGAAAGACCTGGGGCTCGAACCCAGGTCATGTACCTTTCCAACCAACACGTTTGCCACTGAAGCGCTTTGTTTATCTGTATATTAATATAACAAATAAATATTATAAAAGAAAATGGTCAATGGCTTTGGAAACGCGCGCGAGATTTTGAATCAACCTATCATCGTGTGCCACGGACTCATCTTCTTCATCATCCCTGAAATATAAAACATTAGGCAACGGTTTCTTATATGCTCTCTTAGGCCTGCTATTAGAAAATAGCGATTAGGCCTATAGTGTTCATAAATTGATCGCGAGTGTTGCATCTTCTTCGTCCAGTTATGATGATTCTAATGGTAGTGGCCAAAGGTTCCAATTTTTCCTCGTTTCAAAATCCCCAATTTCAAACTCTGCAAACCCTAAAAACTCAAACATGGCATAATCGCGTATAGCAAATAAAAAGACAATTAAATGCATTGGTTAGCTTCAGAATCAAATGAGGAACAAGAATCCATGAATAAAATGTTATGAAAATGCTTAAATTTGAGAACACGATTATGAGTTTTTCATGAAATATTTGGAATGCTGTATACCAATTCCTTGCGTTTTGATTGTTGTTTTTGATTGGAATATGTCTAATGACCTTTGAGCAAGCTAATGGAACAAGAATTAGGTCTTGAATCGCCCTGGAAGGATGTTTTCAGAATTGACTTTTTTGACAATTTTTTCAAGTTTGTGAATGGCTTTCTTGAGCAACTATGCGTGTCTTTGCACTAGGGTTGTATTCAGGCTTTTGTATGGAGCAGATTAGGTCAAGAAAAGTCAATCAAATCCATTGCATTCATTGATTTGAAGATTTGATTTTCAAGCTTTATTTTCCAAATATTTTCCATGTGCTTTTTATGCAAATCATGATCTAATCAGTCCAATTCTTTCCTTATTTGGCTAGGCACGAATTATTGAGCATAAAACATGCACAAAAAGATTTGTTAGGTTAAGTTAAATATTTTTCATATATTTAATTGATTTAAATGAATTAATATAAATAAAAATTCAAATAAATAAATAAAAAATGATAAAATACTTCCCTTTGGGCCAAGTGGTCGTGCACATGCTTGGAATGATGAATTGTGGAAGAAAAATGGGCCCATTAGCAATTTTAGGTCATTTGAATCAATGTTGACTTTTCAAAATATCCAAAAATTTCCCAACTTCCACAAGGCATAACTTGCTCAATATTTAAGCTTTTCTCATGTTCTTGGACATTTTGGAAAGGTCTTTGAGTCCTCTAACCAATGCCTTTGGTCCCATGTCATTTTGATTTACCAATCTCAAGTTATGGCCTTTGACTTAAAGTCCCTTTTTGTTGACTTTTGAAAATGACCTATAATGTTGAAATTGATAACTTTTTGTGAGAGCATTTCTTGGACTTGAAGTATGAATATGAGTTGTAGGAAATGTCTTTCTCTTCAAAATGAGCCTTGGATGGAATTTTTCTGATAATCCATGTGAAAGTTATGCCCTGGTTAATTTCAGTTGACTTTTTCAACTGTCCAAATAAGGAAACTTTTGCATTTTGATGATTTTTGAGCCAAATTTTGAGAATCATGATCAAGCATTTATCAAATGATGTTTGTGGCTTCAAAATGATATGTTGACCAAAAATTTGAACTTTTGACTGTCAAATGACCATTTTGCCCCTACAGTTAACTGTAGTGCAATTAGGGTTTTTGACTGTGCAATTTTGTGCTGAATGTCTTGAAACTTGGTATGAGGATGCTTGACCATATTTGTAGGCATGTGAGACTTGATTGGACCTTTGAAAACTTCATTTTCTTGATCAGAACACAAACTCTAGTTTTGACTGTATATGAGACCTTTGCACTGTGTAACCCTTGGAGAATTTTGCAGCTTGACTTGGCAATTTCTTGAAGAATATGGGAGGGCAAATTTTGGGGTACAACAGTTGCCCCTGTTCAATCTTCTTAGACCTGAGGATGCAGATTGGCTGATGTGCCTTTCGTAATCCGAGGGTAGAAGATGATTGAACACTAGAGTGCCCAGAAATTTGCGCTCACATAGTAGCAGTATGATGATGGGAATGGGCTTATAGATGCCATTTGGAGATTGATGAACAGGATGATGGGCTTATAGATGCCATCTGGATGTTGATCGCGTAAGAGATTCCTTAGCGAGAACCTGCATACTTGCAAAAGAAACATGAGTACCTGACACGTTGCAAGGACTGTTTTCAGATGCTTGGCATAGATATGTCCTGACTGGTTACGGGAGCTGGGTCTGGAGCTTCAAAAGATGATGAATGAACCAGAGATGGTTACTACCTTAGCATGAATGGTAAGAGCACCTTGGGTGACTTTAACTTCAACAACGCTCGTTGAGAAAATCTTGGTGGGAATTACCATCTTCGCAGGATCGGGAAGAGAACCAAAGGCAATTATAATCTGAAAGGGAATTATCACCTCACTCACCGTCGGAGAGGGAACCATAGGAAAAGGAATTATCACCTCACTCACCGTCGGAGGGGGGACCATAGGAAATTATAATCTGAAGGGAATTATCCAAGATGGAAATCTCATGCACCGTCGGAGAGAGAACCAATAGGAAAATATAATCTTAAAGAAAAACCTAAAATGGAAATCTCATGCACCGTCGGAGAGAGAACCAATATGAAAACATAATCTGAAAGAAAAACCTAAAATGGAAATCTCATGCACCGTCGGAGAGAGAACCAATATGAAATTATAATCTCAAAGAAAAACCTAAAATGGAAATCTCATGCACCGTCGGAGAGAGAACCAATAGGACATTATAATCTCAAAGAAAAACCTAAAATGGAAATCTCATGCACCGTCGGAGAGAGAACCAATAGGAAAACATAATCTGAAAGAAAAACCTAAAATGGAAATCTCATGCACCTTCAGAGAGAGAACCAAAAGGAAAATATAATCTCGAAGAAAAACCTAAAATGGAAATCTCATGCACCGTCGGAGAGAGAACCAATAGGAAAATATAATCTTAAAGAAAAACCTAAAATGGAAATCTCATGCACCGTCGGAGAGAGAACCAATAGGAAAATATAATCTTAAAGAAAAACCTAAAATGGAAATCTCATGCACCGTCGGAGAGAGAACCAATAGGAAAATATAATCTCGAAGAAAAACCTAAAATGGAAATCTCATGCACCGTCGGAGAGAGAACCAATAGGAAAATATAATCTTAAAGAAAAACCTAAAATGGAAATCTCATGCACCGTCGGAGAGAGAACCAATAGGACATTATAATCTTAAAGAAAAACCTAAAATGGAAATCTCATGCACCGTCGGAGAGAGAACCAATAGGACATTATAATCTCGAAGAAAAACCTAAAATGGAAATCTCATGCACCGTCGGAGAGAAAACCAATAGGACATTATAATCTCGAAGAAAAACCTAAAATGGAAATCTCATGCACCGTCGGAGAGAGAACCAATAGGAAAATATAATCTTAAAGAAAAACCTAAAATGGAAATCTCATGCACCGTCGGAGAGAGAACCAATAGGAAAATATAACTTCTACTGAGTCTTCATCAGAAAAATCTGTTGGGAGTCGATTTAGCTGGACTAGAGAAGGCCTTGAAATATGTTTGAGGATTTAACTGAATTTTTCCTGAAAGGTAGAGGTCAGTCATATGCAATGCATGATATGGATCAAGCAATGATGTTCTCAACATAAATGAGATTTGTATGGTATAATGCGTCTATGCATGCTATAATGATGTATGTGATATTTTATGAATGTATGTTTTCGTCTAGGAAAGTAATTCCTTGACGGATGCCGGGAAATCATATCCTGGGCTGATGTTGAAGAATAGCTTTTGCTTCCGCTGGGGATAATAATTGTAAGAATACCGGTAGGAGGAGATGGCTCCGTTGAGGAATAAAAATGGAAGATTCTGCGGGGAGAAGAGATACTCTAGCGACCATGCTGGGAAGCAATACTCTGTGGGGATAGAGATGCTTTGCTGAATTGTTGATAACTTGCTGAGGACATCCTTATTGTATTGGAAGTATTGATGGACTTTGCTGGGGATAGGAAGACTTTGTCGACGACGCTCTTTCCGTGGCTTTTGGCTGAGGATAACCCAGTTATATCCTGTTAGGGAAATAACTCTTTGAATAAAGCCGGACGACGCGTTCGTGCTCTGCGAGGGATAAGCTTCCAGAATCTACTGGGGATAAGCTTGCTGTTTGGGGAGATGTATTCCAACTTTCCTGGGGAAACTGGATTGGACTCTCCTGGGGAAGTTTTGAACTGCGGGGGAAGTGATTCCTTTGAATGTTTGATGTACCGCCGGGGAACAATCTTTAGACCAAGACTGCCGGGGATGCTTGTTAAGAATATATATATACTGCTGGGGAATGTTGGGATCTGCTGGAGGGTACCCAATTTCCTTAAGGTTGATAACCTTGCTTGGAGAAGAGTGTACTGACTTGCTGACTTACTCTCTGGGGAATTTAAGATGTACTGGTTATGTTTTTTAGCTGAACCTACCTTGGTACATGGGAGGATAGAATAATTGGATTGTTTAGACAACTCTTTTATTGCCCCTGTTTCTAGTGTCACCTGTAATAAAATCCTTTGTTTTGTATACAAATATTTATGAGTTAGCAAATTATTGTAAATGCATATATCACAAATTGAACCTTGGACGTTCTTCGCAAAACATAACAGAAAAAGAAAAACAGTTGGCACATTTAACTGAAAAGTATATTTGTATTGATTTTGAATGGCCTGTGAATAGGCGTTTTGTGTACAAGAGGCGGACGTCCTAGTAAGAGGAACACCGCCGAACAAGAGAGTTTATACAAATTTTGTACAAAAGAAAATAAAACAGCTGTGTGAAATGAATGATCCCACTGGGTTTCAACTCTGCTATTGCCTTTATAACTCTGAGCGTCTCATCACTTGATGACCTTGGTTGAAGGTGAAGCTGACTGATCAATGCCGTTTGAACTTGATGTAGATACCGGATTCTGGATGCAAAGTAATCAATGAGACATAGTATTACGCTTTATCCCTAATTTTTGCCTGGACCGCCCTTTCGGGTTTTCGGTCCACCGGGATACCCATTTTTGCCCAAGCCGCCTTTTCAGGTTTTCGACTTGCCGGGTGTACAGATTTTTCATTTTCATCCCTTCATTTTGCCCGAACCCTTTTGGTTCGCCGGGAAGCCCTAATTTTTGCCTAGGCATGTCAGCCTAGCGGGTCTTTTTTCATGCGTAGTATCTTTTTACTATGTCTGCATTGGCGGGGTGAGGAAGGTCGTCACCATCCATGTTGGTTAGAATCATGGCTCCTCCTGAGAACACATGCTTAACCACAAATGGCCCTTCGTACGTAGGGGTCCATTTGCCCCTTGGATCACTCTGAGGAAGGATGATTCTCTTGATTACCAGATCCCCAACTTGATATTCCTGTGGTCTGACCTTTTTGTTAAACGCCCTGATCATCCGTTTCTGATACGTTTGACCATGACAGATAGCAGCAAGTCTCTTTTCATCAATGAGGTTGAGCTGATCAAGTCGTGTCTGGATCCAATCATCTTTGTTCAGATTTGCATCCTTCATTATCCGGAGAGAGGGAATTTGTACTTCGATCGGTAAGACTGCCTCCATGCCATAAACCAGAGAGAAAGGAGTTGCCCCGATTGACGTCCTAGCTGAGGTACGGTACCCATGTAGAGCGAACGGTAACATCTCGTGCCAATCTTTATAAGTCACTGTCATCTTCTGCACGATTTTCTTGATGTTCTTATTTGCTGCTTCTACAGCCCCATTCATCTTCGGTCTGTAAGGAGAAGAATTGTGGTGCTGTATCTTGAACTGTTCGCAGAGCTCAGCGATCATCTTATTGTTCAGATTGGTACCGTTGTCTGTAATAATTCGCTCTGGGACACCGTACCGACAGATCAGGTTATGCCGAATGAACCGTGCCACAACAGTCTTGGTTACCGTAGCATAGGACGCTGCTTCGACCCACTTCGTGAAATAATCAATCGCTACCAGGATGAAGCGATGCCCATTAGATGCCGTAGGTTTAATCTCACCAATCATGTCTATGCCCTACATTGCAAACGGCCAAGGCGCAGTCAGAACATTCAGGGGAACTGGAGGAACATGCACCTTGTCTGCGTAAATCTGGCACTTGTGGCATGTCCTGGAATGTTGGTAGCAGTCAGCTTCCATTGTGGACCAGTAATATCCTGCCCGTAGGATCTTCTTAGCCATAGTATGTCCACTGGAATGCGTACCAAAGGTCCCTTCATGTAGCTCTTCCATGATTCTTTCTGCTTCAGTTTTATCCACACAACGCAGTAAGGTTGAATCATGGTTTCGCTTATATAAGATGCCGTTGCTAAGGAAGAACTTGGCTGCGAACCTCCTCAGGAATTTCTTATCATTGACAGAGGCACCTTCCGGGTATTCCTGAGTTTCTAAGTATCTCTTCACCTCATGGTACCAAGGCTTCTCAGACACCAATTCAGTCTCGAGATCGCAATAATAAGCCGGTTCGTCCAGTTTCCAGATGATGATCCGGGGAGCCTCGTTATCCCATTTGACCTTGAACATAGAAGACATTATAGCTAACGCGTCCGCTAACTGATTCTCTTCTCTTGGAAAGTGCTCAAAGGTTATCTCTGTAAAGTGTGGGATCAAGGTCAACACACATTCTCTGTAAGGAATCAGGTTTGGATGTTTCGTATCCTACTCTCCTTTGATCTGATTGATCACAAGAGCGGAATCTCCGAAGACACTTAGAAACTTATTCCTTAGGTCAATCGCAGCTTGAAGACCCATGATGCACGCCTCATACTCCGCCATGTTGTTGGTACAGTTGAAACATAGCCGGGCAGTTAGTGGGGTATGAGTACCTTAAGGAGATATGATGATGGCGCCGATACCATTTCCCAAAGCGTTGGAGGCTCCGTCAAAGTGCATAGACCATCGGGATCCTGGTTCAGGTCCTTCATCCGGTCCAGGTACTTCACAATCAGTCACTATCATAATGCTTTCATCCGGAAACTCGAAGTTCATTGATTGATAATCATCTACGGCCTGATGTGCCAAGTGGTCCGCCAATACACTTCCCTTGATGGCTTTCTGGGTCGTGTACTGAATGTCGTATTCCGTCAAGATCATTTGCCATCTTGCAATTCTCCCAGACAGAGCAGGCTTTTCGAATATGTATTTTATAGGATCCATCTTTGAGATCAACAAGGTAGTGTGAGTCAGCATATACTGTCTCAGCCGGCGAGCAGCCCATACCAAAGCGTAGCAAGTTTTCTCAAGCAGTGAGTATCGGGTCTCACAGTCGGTAAACTTTTTGCTAAGGTAATAAATGGCATGCTCTTTTCGGCCGGACTCGTCATGCTGCCCCAGCACACACCCCATTGAGTTGTCGAGTACTGTCAGGTATAGTATCAGAGGTCTCCCTTCAACCGGTGGCATAAGGATAGGTGGTTCTTGGAGATACTCTTTGATTCTGTCAAAAGCAGCCTAACATTCATCGTTCCAACGTACTACCTGATCTTTCTTCAGCAGCTTGAAGATTGGCTCACAGGTAGCAGTCAGGTGTGAGATGAATCGAGCGATGTAATTCAGGCGTCCTAAAAAACCTCTGACCTCCTTCTCTGTCTTAGGAACTGGCATCTCTTGAATAGCTTTGACCTTAGCAGGGTCCACTTGAATACCTTTATTGCTGACCACGAAGCCTAGCAACTTCCCAGATCTTACCCCGAAGGTGCACTTGTTCGGGTTCAATCTCAGTTTGTACTTTTTCAACCGGCCAAACAACTTTTGCAGATGATCTAGATGTTCTTCCTCAGTCTGGGACCTTGCGATCATGTCGTCAACATACACTTCTATCTCATGATGGATCATATCATGAAATAAAGCAACCATGGCACGTTGGTAGGTTGCCCCAACGTTCTTCAACCCGAATGGCATGACCTTGTAACAGAAGGTGCCCTACTGTGTAACAAATGTAGTCTTTTCCATGTCTTTAGGTGCCATCTTGATCTGATTGTAACCTGAAAAGCCATCCATGAAAGAGAATACCTTGTGCTGAGCCGTATTATCAACAAGGACATCAATGTGAGGTAAGGGGAAGTCATCCTTGGGGCTGGCCCTATTCAAATCCCTGTAGTCGACACACATTCTGACCTTACCGTCCTTCTTTGGTACCGGCACCACATTAGCAACCCACTGAGGGTAAGAAGTCACTGCAAGGAACCCAGCATCAAATTGTTTCATGACCTCGGCTTTAATCTTCTCAGACATCTCTGGACGCATCCGACGGACCTTTTGCTTAACTGGAGGGCAGTCTTCCCTAGTTGGCAAGTGATGGACCACAATATCGGTATCCAACCCGGGCATGTCTTCGTAGGACCAAGCAAAGATCTCCATGTAGTCATGTAACATCTTGGTTAACCGTTGCTTCACGCTGAGCTCTAGGTTGGAACCAATCTTTACCTCTTTCCTGTCTGTCTCTGTACCCAAGTTTATTGTTTCCACTGGCTCTTCATGGGGTTGAATTGCCCTCTCTTCCTGAAGCAACAGTCTTGCAAGCTCGCCAGGCACTTCGCAATCATCTTCACCTTCGTCTTCGACTAAGTTGATCGGATTTTCGAAGTCATAACTGGCAGTAGCAGAGTTGTTACCAGTAAGATCCAGAGTGGATTGAAACCTGTATGAGTGAGTGTGTGTGTAAATACAGCTATTTTGAAATATATGTAAAGGAAAGAAAGACAGAAAAGGAGCACAATATTTGTAATGCGAAAATACGTCCAAGATTTTTATTCATGATATATGAAATGACAATTTATATGCCCTCACAAATGATACCACGGTGCCTCGGGTAAGACACCGGGCCATAGAGTTTATTTATTGTTTATTACAAAATAACAAAACATAGGAATTCATTACTCAGTAACAAGAGAAATAGGGAGATTGTCTTTTGCGCTCCAATTGTTAGATCCACTGTCGGTTGCCGGGTAGATCCAGCTATCAAACTCAGCATCGTCCACTTCGTCTTTGTCCCCAATAGCATTTACTCCATGAGCAGGTAGGGGAGCTGTCACCACATTAGGCTTCTCAGATGCCTCAAACTGTACCTCCTTGGCGTCAATGAGGTCCTGCAGCTTACTCCTTAGTGCCCAACAGTCATCAGTAGAGTGCCCCGGGCTATCTGAATGGTAAGCACAACGAGCATTCGGGTTGTACTTAGGAGATGCAGTATTTGGAAACTTCGGCGCTTCTCTGACAGTCACTAAGTTAGTGGATAGCAACTGTGGCAGGATCTGTGATAAGGTCATGCTTAAGCGGGTGAACTCTCTCCGGGGTCTTTCAACCTTTTGAGGATTAGTTGGCCGAGGAGCGGCAGCAGGCTTAGCAATCATTACCGCACTGACAGATTGGCGGCGCTCAGGTTTCTCTGATCTCTTGGAACCATACACGGCACTAGCCTCCTTCTTGAAGGGTTTCTTCTCAGAACTAGATGATACCCCCTTCGGAATCCTTCCAGACTTCAGCCCAGCCTCAATTCTCTCTCCAGTCAGAATCAAATCAGTGAACCCAGCAGAAGAATTCCCAATGAGATGGTTGAAAAATGGCCCAGATAGGGTCCCCAAGAACATGTCTACCAACTCCCAATCAGTCAATGGTGGCTGCACCCTGCCAGCCAGGTCTCTCCACTTCTGAGCGTACTCCTTAAAACCTTCGCTTGCACCTAAAGACATACCCTGGAGTTGGGTACGTGTGGGGGCAAGGTCGGCATTATATTGATACTGCTTATAGAAAGCAGTAGCCAACTCCTCCCAGTTACGAACCTTGGTCCCATCCAGCTGATAGAACCATTCGAGATGAGTCCCTGAAAGACTCTCCTGGAAGAAGTGGATCCATAAATTCTTATCCGCAGAGTACGGCTGAATTTTCCGAACATAGGACCTTAGGTGCAGCTTGGGACAAGACGCCCCGTCATATTTAGAGAAGGATGGTGCTTTGAACTTGTGAGGGATGATCACACCAGTTGACAAACCCAGATCTCCGAAATCCCGCCCAGGTACCTGTTGAACCTCCATAGCCTTCAACCTGTCCTCCAATTGCTTATATCTGTCTTCTGCAGGAGGGTACTGCTCTTCATCAAAATCAGTCTCGTTGTCGGAGACTACCGGACTAGGAACCCTTGCTTCTGCCTGAGGACTACTTTTGCCAACAGAAGAACCAGCCTCTTCTTGTTGCAGAGTATTGCCAAACCTTCGGCCCGAGTTGAACAAAACAGTTCTTCTCTTCTTCTTCTTCTCCTTCTTCAGGAGCATAGCCTTCAGTTCCTCTTGGCCTTGAGCCAGACCCTTGATTAATTCCTGAAACTGTGCATTCTGCACCTGAAGAGCCTTGATTGATGTCTCAGTTGATGCAGAGTCGGGATTCATGATGCTGAAATAAACAGCGAAGAACTGTAAGCAACCTGAAAAGGGGAAAAACCTGCTATGCACATGATGAATGATATGTGTTTATGCAATGCATTCAAGGGTTCAAAAATTCAAATTTGTTGTAGGCAAAAAGGAACACACGTTATCATTAAGGAAATCATTGTTTAATACATTAAAGCCTCATGGGCAAAAATAATACAAAAATCAAATCAATCCCAAAATATGCTACGCATCCTCTTTGGAGCTATGTAAGTGTTGAGATTCCTCTCCTCATGCAACAGGCGGGTGAGCTCCAAGACCTTCCTTTCACTGGCATGTAGACTAGTCTCAAGAGAATTCCTTTCCTCCTTAAGCTGGATCCAGCTCTTCTGCATCTCTTCCCAGGATGTGGGCATATCAGGGTGCTGAATAGTGCAGGACACTTCTCCTTCCAGGACTGGCTCTTTGATCACAGGGAGCATATGCGGATAAGGCATTACTAACTTCTGAGAGCGGGCGCGTACCCACCTGAGATAAGGTTCCAACGGGATGGAATTCCTGTGCCCCAATGTCTTGCTGTCTATCCTACTTGGCATCCTCCAGGCTCTGATAAATCTCTGGCGAAGTCCTTGAGTATCATTGTCGAAGTCAAAAACTATGTCAGGGATTAACATGTCATGAGGAACATCCCTCCGAGCATAACCAAACTGTCTCCAAGCCAGGCATGAGCTGTAAGTAATACCTCCTCTGATTCCAAGTAAAGGAACATTAGGGTACTCCCCGCAACGATCAATGATAGTGACATCTTCTCTGGACCTAGGGCACCAATGTATATCTGCATGTGTAAGAGTCATCAACCGTTGTGACCATCTCAAACCCCGCTCATTCTTCAAGACTGATTGTGGAAGATGCGAAATAAACCACCTTCCCAGGAGAGGAGTGCAACACATAAGGACACCTCTTTTTCTCATGGTTCGAGTGTAACATGAGTGAAGGATGTCCCCCAGCAACGTAGGTATAGGATTTCTGGACATGAAGATCTGGACAGCACTGATATCAATAAGTTGATCTGGGTTAGGGAACAACACCAGACCATAAACAAGGAGGGCCACAACCTCTTCAAAAGCTTGCAAGTCAAGGGAGTTCCAACATTCAAGGGCCTTTTCAAACAGAAACCTGGCTAAGAACCCTTTGACACCACTTCTAACTTCCCAATGTCCCTTGAGGTCAGATGACTGTAGGTGCAAGGCTTTAGCAATCTCTTCAAGCTTAGGTTCCTTTTCTGTACCGTTGAAGGGTAGCTGATCAAGGATAGGGATCTTCAGGAGCCAGGAGAACTCCTCCAATGTAGGTACCAACTGATAGTCCAAGAAGGTGAAACAATGATGCAGAGGGTCAAAGAATTGGAACAGGACCTTGATCATATCTTCCTGAATGTTGGTGTTGACCAAGCTGATGAGACTTCCATGTCTTTCACTGAATGAAGAGTTCTCAGGAATCCTGGATATAAGCTCCTTAAGCTGAGGAGGGATCCTTACAAGGCTCACTTGAATTGTCTTTCTACGAACAGTTTCCATGTCCTACAAAACAAGAACAAAGATGAAAATTCGAACCCCTGAAATGGTTAGTCAATGCATATGATGCTGGATGATGTCATGATGCTATGATTAAACACACCACAGATATTTACAAAGACAAACATGTAAGGCACACAAGGCACACAAGACAAGCCCTTAAGGTTTAAGGCCAGCATGGGGTCTGGGTAGTACCCTCTTGAAGTTGGTGGGTTCAACCTGTCTTAATCAAAGTAACCGGGTTCTAAGGTTCCCAATATCACAGGATTGCTTTCATTGTTCATCGTTTCGATTTAGCCACTGAACTGGCGACCGAAATATTCCAGGAAAGCAACCCTCAATTGAGCGTAGTATCGAGTATCAACCAACCTCGGAATGCACCAAAGTCAGTTATCTCACTACCCTAAAGAGGCCAAGATAGTTCAATTAAGGTTCCTAAGGTCTGTTGATGCTTCACGACACCACGCGGAGGCCCCGTACTCTCCTTGACTGAACTCAAGGGTTACCGGTACACACCAAAGTGCCACATCAACGTAGCAGACTGTTTCAACCATGTCGGTATACCCCGCGCAGTTCCCTCACAGCCTTGTTGCTACTTTCTAAGAAGGTATCCCCAGATCCGGGTTAGGATCTATAGAACTCCCAAGACAGTCCCACAATTTAAAGCACACAAGGAAAACAATTGAAAACACAGTTATGAGCTAGCCCTAAGGTACACCTCATTTTATAAGAGTATCCCCAGCAGAGTCGCCAGTTCTGTGATCGGTGGATCTGGAACTGACTGTTTAACGCTGGTTCGCGAAATGTCGCGGAAGCAAGAGTCGCCACCGTCTTTTATTTTCTCCAAATGGAAAGGACAAAAGCACAGAAAAATTCCTTAAAGAGATTGCTCTCGGTTCGGGAGGTAGGTTATAGAAAGGGAAGGTGTTAGCACCCTTTCTATCCATGGTTATCCATGGGCTCTTAGATACTTGCTCACTTGTGTTTTCAAAAATGGTTTGTTTGCTTTTCAACTGTGGGTTTTAAAAAAAGTTTCTTTGAAAATCTCAGTTCGACTCTTGTATCGGTCCTCAAGAGTGTTTGAAAAATTGCTTTCGAAAGCTTTTGAAAAGGTGTCGGTGTGAAAAGTATTTTTGAATTTTGTTTTTGAATTTAGAGCAAGTATCTAGAGTCGTCTACCTACCCTAAGGAATTCGTCTGTGTAGATGTCCTTTAAAGTAGTGCCATCCCACCATTGAGAGGTAGGTAGCACCACCGTTGGAGGTGTTCGGGTCAATTCGAGGTTCGGGACATGGTGATCACCGAAGCAATAGGAAGACACCTTAGAAGCTACCCTCATGCCAGGTTCCCGGATCATGAGGACTTACTAAGACGTCCTCTACTCGACGATCACCTTTCGAGGCAAGGCAACAGTGAGGCGTACCCTAGGGGTGGTGTGTGATTTGTGTGCCAGATTCATTTATTTTTTGTCTTGTCATGTCACGGGTGATCTACGCTTTTGTTTTTATTTTAGTCATTCATTCTTGCATGCAATTATTAACAGTTAGAAAGATGCGGAAAATTAAAGTTCCTAAACTATTACAAAGGCGCGGGTCCACATCGCCAAATTTAATCCAGGACCCGTTTTGACAGAAAATAAAGAAATAAAGTGCGAGAAATATAAAATGTCTGAATTACATGGCTTTGGGAGAGGTACATAATTATTTAAATGACATAAAATAAATATGCGAAGAAATAAGAAATTACGAACGAGGGCGTTGGACCCTTTTGCAAAATTAAATTAACATGATGAAATTAATTAAAAGAAAGAAAGATTTTGCTTTTTTTGGTGTTTTTTTTTTAGTATTTTAAGATTTAATAGAAAAAATTAGTTACAATTAAACGCTAACCCTAATTCTATTTTATTTTAATTTATTAAGAAGACGTTAAAATTTAACCTAAATTAAACCTAATTTTTATTTACAATTTTAATTATGAAAATAAATAAAATAAATAATATTATTGTGAAAAAAGAAAAATTAAAAGGAATAAAACATTTATTAAACCTAGTTCTACATTTTTTAGATTTTTGTTATGAAAGGAATTAAAATTAAAACCCTAATTTAAACTAATTAATTTACATGCATTTATTTACAAGAAATATTAAAATAAAAATATTTATTTTTTATCTTTTCTGATTTTTATGCATTTTTTATATTTTGTAGAAATAATTAATTAAATCAAAACAATAAAGAAAATAAAATAATAATTGAATATATAGAGAATTGCAAACCAGGGGGGTGGTAGTCCCCAAATAGGAGGTCTCTTGTTAGCAATTCAGGCCCATTTGACTGAGGCCTTGTTGGACTTTTTTACTCATGTGCTGGCATGTTGACTCAAGCTTAGGGTGTTCATCAATTCTCAGCCTTTGGTTTGATTCTGATGGACGCGTGGATGGTTTGGTGGAGAAGGTGCATGGTGCGCTTTATTATTGAAACTGCATATGATTGGAAATTGAAAAATAATATGGAAACATGAAAGACCTGGGGCTCGAACCCAGGTCATGTACCTTTCCAACCAACACGTTTGCCACTGAAGCGCTTTGTTTATCTGTATATTAATATAACAAATAAATATTATAAAAGAAAATGGTCAATGGCTTTGGAAACGCGCGCGAGATTTTGAATCAACCTATCATCGTGTGCCACGGACTCATCTTCTTCATCATCCCTGAAATATAAAACATTAGGCAACGGTTTCTTATATGTTCTCTTAGGCCTGCTATTAGAAAATAGCGATTAGGCCTATAGTGTTCATAAATTGATCGCGAGTGTTGCATCTTCTTCGTCCAGTTATGATGATTCTAATGGTAGTGGCCAAAGGTTCCAATTTTTCCTCGTTTCAAAATCCCCAATTTCAAACTCTGCAAACCCTAAAAACTCAAACATGGCATAATCGCGTATAGCAAATAAAAAGACAATTAAATGCATTGGTTAGCTTCAGAATCAAATGAGGAACAAGAATCCATGAATAAAATGTTATGAAAATGCTTAAATTTGAGAACACGATTATGAGTTTTTCATGAAATATTTGGAATGCTGTATACCAATTCCTTGCGTTTTGATTGTTGTTTTTGATTGGAATATGTCTAATGACCTTTGAGCAAGCTAATGGAACAAGAATTAGGTCTTGAATCGCCCTGGAAGGATGTTTTCAGAATTGACTTTTTTGACAATTTTTCAAGTTTGTGAATGGCTTTCTTGAGCAGCTATGCGTGTCTTTGCACTAGGGTTGTATTCAGGCTTTTGTATGGAGCAGATTAGGTCAAGAAAAGTCAATCAAATCCATTGCATTCATTGATTTGAATATTTGATTTTCAAGCTTTATTTTCCAAATATTTTCCATGTGCTTTTTGTGCAAATCATGATCTAATCAGTCCAATTCTTTCCTTATTTGGCTAGGCACGAATTATTGAGCATAAAACATGCACAAAAAGATTTGTTAGGTTAAGTTAAATATTTTTCATATATTTAATTGATTTAAATGAATTAATATAAATAAAAATTCAAATAAATAAATAAAAAATGAGAAAATACTTCCCTTTGGGCCAAGTGGTCGTGCACATGCTTGGAATGATGAATTGTGGAAGAAAAATGGGCCCATTAGCAATTTTAGGTCATTTGAATCAATGTTGACTTTTCAAAATATCCAAAAATTTCCCAACTTCCACAAGGCATAACTTGCTCAATTTTTAAGCTTTTCTCATGTTCTTTGACATTTTGGAAAGGTCTTTGAGTCCTCTAACCAATGCCTTTTGTCCCATGTCATTTTGATTTACCAATCTCAAGTTATGGCCTTTGACTTAAAGTCCCTTTTTGTTGACTTTTGAAAATGACCTATAATGTTGAAATTGATAACTTTTTATGAGAGCATTTCTTGGACTTGAAGTATGAATATGAGTTGTAGGAAATGTCTTTCTCTTCAAAATGAGCCTTGGATGGAATTTTTCTGATAATCCATGTGAAAGTTATGCCCTGGTTAATTTCAGTTGACTTTTTCAACTGTCCAAATAAGGAAACTTTTGCATTTTGATGATTTCTGAGCCAAATTTTGAGAATCATGATCAAGCATTGATCAAATGATGTTTGTGGCTTCAAAATGATATGTTGACCAAAAATTTGAACTTTTGACTGTCAAATGACCATTTTGCCCCTACAGTTGACTGTAGTGCAATTAGGGTTTTTGACTGTGCAATTTTGTGCTGAATGTCTTGAAACTTGGTATGAGGATGCTTGACCATATTTGTAGGCATGTGAGACTTGATTGGACCTTTGAAAACTTCATTTTCTTGAGCAGAACACAAACTCTAGTTTTGACTGTATATGAGACCTTTGCACTGTGTAACCCTTGGGGAATTTTGCAGCTTGACTTGGCAATTTCTTGAAGAATATGGGAGGGCAAATTTTGGGGTACAACACACTGGAATTGATTTACCATGCTTGCAGTGAATTTTGGAAGATCACAGGGCTGTACCTACACCCTTTTGTCTGTAGGTAAAAGTTGCTAAACTTTTAGCAACGAATGGAGGAAAAAGATGATGGCGTGGCGTGGTGTGATTTTCCCATTCAAAAATTCGCGCGTTTGATAATTGTTATTTCGTTTTCCATTATAATAATTATTGGTTGTTTCAGATACAAAAGAACCAGCCAGCCCAGTTGGCAAGCACGCTATGATCAGAAGTTAAAGGGCCTGGGTTCGAATCCCAGATCCCCCATATTATTTCATGATTTTGTTTCTTACATAATCAGGCACATATGCATATAGTGAGACCACCATACGTCATCATCCATCAACCATCAGATCGTCCACGCGCTAGATCTAAGGATTCACAATGAAGGCCTACCATGAACATCAGTCAAGCTTGAAGTATTAGATATGGAAAGTCAACGTGGGCTAAGGATTATTGGGCCTAGAAGTCAGATTCAAACCCCCCTCCATTGCTACTAACATCAGGCCCATTTCTTTATTTTTCTTTTCTATTTCTTTATTTAATTTATTTTGATTATTTATTTTGATTAATTATTTTCTAACATAAAATTAATTCTTTTTTTACAAAAAACTCATAAAATCAATTTTCAATAATTTAGATTTAGGTTTTATTTTTGTCAAATTTAATTTAATAATTAGTTTAATTTAATTTTAGGGTGATTTTAACCTTTTTGTAAATAATTTAAAAAACAAATTAGAAATTAGGGTTTGTTTGATTTAATTTCTATTTTCTTTTCTTAAAATAACAAAAATGCAAAAATAGGTCAAATTAATTATTCTTCTTAATTTAAATTAATTAGTAACTAGGTTTGTATTTATTTAATTAAAACCTTATTTTTCTCAAACATAATCAAAAACAACAAAAAATGATTTTTCTTTCAATTAGGTTTAGACGGGGTCAAAACCCTATTTTTTCTCGTTCTCGTCTCATCGCGCGCGTTTATTTATTTTTACGATATTAATGTAACTGCTCATGGGATGTAATAGTTTAATTAGGATTTTTCTTTTATTTATCGTTTTACGGGTTTTTGGCTATGTAATTAATCCCCCCCTGAAGCCTTGTAATAACGTAGTTTTATTTCTTGCATTTTAATTTTCGCAAATATTAACTGTTAGATGTATGATAATATGATTGCATGACAAGAATGTATGTTAATTTTAAAATGGTTAGCAAACCCTAAATGTGCAAAGATAATAACTGAAATCAAATCACTCGCACATGCGCATTCCTAGGGTATTCTCTCACTTCGGTTGCCTTCGGTAAACGATCATTAAGTATAGGGTGTCTTAGTGGTGCCCTCTTGCCTAAACAAAGATCAGATGTTGCCTCGGAAATGTTGCCTCGAAAATGTTGCCTCGGAAAGGTTGCCTCGGAAATGCTGCCTCGAATATGATCTTAAGACATTAGGGTTATTACTAAGACGTCCTAACATTGCTTTAGTGATCGTACGTCCCTTTCGAATTGACCCTTACAACTCCAAAGACGGTGCTACCTACTCACTAATAGTAGAATAACGATGTCTAAATGAAACAAGAACAAAAACATTCTTTTTTCGAGTAGGTAGATGCTAGTAGGTACTTGCTCAAAATAAACTTTTCCACACTTACACTCTTTTCAAACAAAGTTTTCAAACAAAGTTTTCAAAAACACTTCATAACACTCTTGAGGACTGATACAAGGGTTAAAATGAAGTAAAACAAAAACTTTTCAAAACACACAAACACGGAAGCAATTTTTAAAATGATGAGCAAGTACCTAAGAGCCCATGAAAAACCATGGATAGAAAGGGTGCTAATACCTCCCCTTTCTATAATCTAACCCCCATACTCAAAATCTCGAAAAAGGAATTTTTATGTGCTTTTTTCCTTTCCAGTGGATAAAATAAAAGTCGGTGGCGACTCTTGCTTACCGCGACATTTTGCAAACACAAACACAAAATGTAAACCAGCATTTTCCTAAAACAGTCATGTTCTGCCACCGTATCACATAAGCTATTGGCCAATACTGAGGCACTGTGTAATACGGTGAGAGAACTGACTTTTGGGTTTTTGCGTTTTATCTCAAATGTTGCGGATAGAAAGAGTCTCCACCGACTTTATTTTATCCAATAAGGAAAAGGTGAAAAGAATAGGAAATACCTTTTGAGATTTTTCTGAGTAAGGGGGGGGGGGGTAGGTTATGAAAAAGGAATGTATTATCACCCTTTTCATCTGTAGGAACTCCCGACGGAAATATTCTAAAGCAGATTCTCATCTATAAACGGTTTAGGTACGATCTAGAGACGGATGTCATCCTGACACTTACTCCAGATTTTCTTCTAGAAACAGTTCAAATACGCCCCAGATACGGATGTCATTCTGATACTTGTTCAATACAACTTCTAGATACAACTCAGATATGCTCCAGATACGGATTCCATTCTGATACTCATTCAGATTCAACTTTTAGATACAATTCAGATACGCTCGAGATACGGATGGAATTCTGATACTCATTCAGATTCACTTTTCAGATAGAGTTCAGATACACTCTAGATACGGATGCCATTCTGATACTCATCTAATACAACTTCCAGATACAATTCAGATACACTCCAAATATGGATTCCATTCTGATACTCATTCAGATTTCGCTTCCAGATACAGTTCAGATGCACTCCAAATATAGATGCCATTCTGATACTCATTCAGATTTAGCTTTCACATCATGTTCAGATACACTCCAGATACGAATGTTATTCTGATGTTCATTCTAGATTTATCTTCCAGATACAGTTCAGATACGCTCTAGATACGGGTGCTATTCTGATACTCATTCAATACAGTTGTCAGATACAATTCAGATATGCTCCAGATACGGATTCCATTCTGATACTCATTCCAGATTTCTCTTCCAAACACAGTTCTGATATGCTCCAGATACGGGTGCCATTGTGATACTCATTCAATACAGCTGTCAAATACAGTTAAGATACACTCCAGATACGGATGCCACTCTGATACTCATTCCAGATTTCTCTTCCAAATACAGTTCAGATACCCTCCAGATACGGGTGCCATTCTGATACTCATTCAATATAGCTTCCAGATATAGTTCAGATACGCTCCAGATACGGATGCCATTCTGATACTCATTCATTACAGCTGTCATATACAGTTCATATATGCTCCAGATACGGATGCCATTTTGATACTCATTCCAGATTTCTCTTTCAGATACAATTCAAATATGCTCCAAATATGGATATTATTCTGATACCCATTCGATACATCTTCAGATACAATCAAGGCAGGGATTTATTCTAACACTTCCCAACTTGAGGGTGTTTCTACCACAAATCACTGGCAAATCCCTCTCTCCAGCAAATTTCCCTCAGAGAGCTGAAATCAAAGTATTCAGAAATAGAGTTTTATAAATCTCAAGTAGTTTAGAAAGCCTTATCCCCAGTAGAGTTTATTTCTCTAGCTATGGAAGTTCATCTCCTAACGGAGTTTATTTCTCCAAATTGGTGAAATCTTCCAACAGAACTCTTCCTCTAGGCAAAATAATTCTCAATCAGAAGTCGAAGATCCTCAGGAAAGAAAGAGAATCTCCAACAAAACTATCTCCATTCATTATCCCCAATGGAAATTGAAGAATCACTTTCTTCACTTACCAACAACAGTCGGGGATTCAGCTTCCCAGTACTCTCCAGCAGCAGTCAGGGATTTATGTTCCCAATTAAATATACTGCACAACAACATTACATGTTCATACATCCTGGCATGTGCATACAAATACATATATCATAGTCTCATTTATTTTGGGATCATGATGCAATTCATACACCATGACATCACATGAAACTGATTTTACCTTTTCAGGTTAAATTAGCAAACAAACAAATGCTATCAACTTTTACAACAGGTCAAAGATTAATGCCTGAAACCAGATGGGGAAGCTATCTGTACGACCAAGTGGTATGAACTTCTGAAACAAGACGGGTTTACCAACAAATACAGCAGGACACAAATTAATGCCCGAAACTAGACAGGGAAACTATCTATGTGACCAGCAAAACAAGTTCCAGATTATTTCCTAAAACATGCCAGGAAAACTATATGTCGACGATCGACTGTGGATTAATACCTGTAACAAGCTAGGAGAACTATCTACATGAAGAGATTGAAGATTAATACTTGTAACAAGCCAGGAAAACTATCTTTCTTTCTTAATTCAGAGATTAATACCTGAAACCAGACAGGACAACTATCTCAATGACCAAACAAAAACATAGTTCTAGATTAATACATGTAACCAGACAGGACAACTATCTCAGCAATCGACAATTTTCAAGTTCCAGATTAATACCTGTAACAAGCCAGGAGAACTATCTGTGGATGACCAATTATAGATTAATACCTGTAACAAGCCAAGGGAACTATCTACATGAAGAGATTGAAGATTAATACCTGTAACAAGCCAGGAAAACTATATTTCTTTCTTAGGTCGGAGATTAATACCTGTAACCAGCTAGGAAAACTATCTCAATGACCGACAATTTTCAAAATTCCAAGATTAATACCTGAAACCAGACAAGACAACTATATGTGAACTGCTAGATTAACACTTGAAACCAGACAGGACAACTATCTACATGACCAGACGAAGAAATCTTACATGGGTTTCTTCTCATAATTTCTAGATACAGTCCAACACAGACACATCCCAAAGAAGCCCCACACAGGCTCCTTCTCATATATCTCTGGATGCAGACTAACACGGGATCATCCTGAAACGTCCCTATACAGTCTCTTTCTAGTACATTTTACAAATAACAATTAATTCCATTATCCCCAGCAAATCACTGGAAACCTGGACTCCAACCAGAATACAACAAATTGTCATCTCTCTAGAGATAACTCTTCAACAGAGCCTTGGACAAATGAAATTCCTAGACTCTATTCCCCATAGAGTTTTCCTCAAATAGGAGAATAACAGAAATCCACATTCCCCAACGAACTCCTCCTCAGACAACAAGAACAGGAACCCCCAAAGGAACCATGTGTGAAATCAACATCTACTTTGGATGGCATCTATAAGCCCATTCCATGCATCATCAATCATCAGTGTTATCTCATGCGAGGGTAAATTTTTGGGCACTCTAGTGTTCAATCATCTCCCATCTTATGATCACGAAAGTCAGACAAGCCAATCTAAATCCCCAGGTTTAAGAAGATTGAACAGGGGCAACTGTTGTACCCCAAAATTTTCTCTCTCATGTTTTCCAAGATTTTTTCTTATATGGGTGGTCACAAGAATTTGATTAAAGGAAAAATAAAAAAATTTGTACAAGGAGTCTTCGATTGGAATTTTGACAAAACCCTTCGATTGGCATGTTAAAAGGCCTTTCGATTGGTATTTGGACATGCTTCGTTTGAGCACCTAACCTCCTCCAAGTTTTCCTAAAATTTCCAAGCTTCGATTGAAGCCTTGGTCTTTTTCTTTGTTTGCTGCACACCAGCTTCAACTGGGCAGGTATTTCCTTGGAAACAAATTCCTTCGATTCAGAAAGGAAGGGCGTCATGTTGGTGCTCTTTCGATTGAAACTTTTTTCTCTATATAATGGCTTGACTCACAAATGCAATGTATACCTGCATGCAAGCTGGATACCTGCTTCGATTGGGCATTTGTTTTCCTTGGAGCAAGCTTATTTCTTGCTTCTACTAGGCAAGTTATCCCTCTGGGCATGCCTTCAGCATACAAAAGCAAGAACTTCTCCAAACTGACCTTTGACTCATAAAGCTCCCACTAGGCAAAAGACCCCTCAGCGTGTCACTAGCGCACGTATCCCTCTTCAGTTTGTCTTCAGCACAAAGCCAACACTCCTTCAAATTTGCCTTCGACCCACAAGGCACTGGCCAACTTTGTTCCAGCTTCACCTAGGAAAAGAACTTCTTTTGATTCTACAGACGTAAAAGTTGCCTTTGACCCATAAGGCATTGGCTGCCTTTGTGCCAGTTTTGCCTAGGCAATATCCCTAGTTTAAACAATTGTACACACTTCAACATGCGTGATAGCCATTCGAAGCACACACTTTGGTGGCCCATTCAAAGAGGGAACAAAGCGTACATAGAAAGTCCATTCAAAATAGCCATGCGAAGAACACACCAAAGGCCCATTCAAAAGGAATACCAGAAGGACCATCTGAAGACCCATTTGAAAGAAGTAATACTAGAGCCAATCGAAGGGTACATAAGAGGTACATTTGAAGAAGAATGCAGAAAGACCCAGTCGAAGGCTACACAAGAAGACCAATCGAAAGAGGAAACTTGAGGCCAGTCAAAGAGGAAACTTGAGGCCAGTCGAAAAGCAACACTAGAGGGCATTCGAAGGAGCCAAAATGTCCACATACATTCAAATTTCAAAAGAGGACAAGATCCCACGTTTTCGGCCAACGTTACAAAACTTCATTCATGGCCTTGAAAACGTTTGTTTATTGCAGTTTAAACTTTTGTCTTCTTATCCCCTCTGTTGTACCCCAAAATTTGCCCTCTCTTTCTTCAGGAAATCATCTTGGATTTTCATAGTCCCTCTGAGACAAATCCAAATCCTGAATTGTCATTTTTGCCCAAGCAAACCACTTACAGGAGCAAGATGATCACACAAACCCCAAAGACAACGCTTTTAGCTTGAGAAAAATTAAATTCTAAGTATTGGGAATTTTCTCTAAAAATGAGTGTTTAAGAAAAATCAGCGCTTCAGAACTTCTGGACCAATTCCAGATAGAAACGGTCAGAAGTTGCAAGCTTGGCTCAGCGCAGTCATAAGTTGGCTCTTCAGCAGCTACATCAGCTCAATCAGAAGTTGTAAACGTGGTTCAATACGTAAGCCTCAGACAGAACATGACTCTTTCAGCAGTTACGCAAGCTCAGCCAGAATTTGCTGAAGGAATGCAAAAGAAGCAAGGAAGTCTGAAGGCTCTTTCAGAACATGCTGAAATCAGAAGAAGAAAAGGTCAGAAGAGTGGGTTTTACACTGATATAGAATCTCTAAGCCCAGGAGTTCCAGAAGCAAATCCAAGGAACGTATCAGAAAATCAGGAGAATCCCCAGAACTTACTAAGACAACAGGAAGCCAAGGCCAGAGCATGGTTTATGTTGTTCTTGTTGAAACAGAACTGTTGGTTCAAAGTTTGGTTTCCATCACCAGAATATTAATGTTGATAAGTCTTATCACCATTTAATGCTCATTAATGCTTCCAACCACTCCTGAACATTCATCTAAGTAATCCCTTCACGTGTGGCTTGGAAAACGCCTTTATGCAGATTCTGGCATGGGTCTACACGCCACCGCCCACTTAAGAGGTCACTTCTCTCCAATCCACGCCTGCTGCTGCAGCCTAGGCTGAAGGCTATCTGTTATCACAACTTCCCAGGAATTTCTGTCAAAAAACAATTCAAACTCTGTTGGCGCTTTAATGTTCAAGACACCCATAAGAACTTTTCCTATAAATAGAGAGTGATTGTCCACTGAAAAAGAGCGCTTGAAGAAACAGAAAAATTGCTAAGAGAGAAACAGAAATCTTTAGCAAGATAGTGTTGTGAAACTCTGCCAAAATCTCCAGTTGTTTCATAACTTTGAATTTCTCACCTTCAAACTTTATCCAATACCCAGTTTTTCTTTGTGAACCAAAAACCCCTTTTCAAACTTCTGACCCTATATACGCATACACCTTCACCTACCCTTTTCAAAAAGAATCTGTCCAGAACACCACCAGAGCCAAAAGCTAGCTTTCATCCACAAACTTTTCCAACAGCCAGGTAAGCACCTGCTGACCTTCATCACGCTACTAAGCATCATCAGCTGTGCATGCTCAAATAAACATAATGTAAATATCATGTTGTTGCTGTTTGTATTCTGAGGATTTTCATACCTCAGAACGTTCTGAGCCAGTGTAGGACCTGCCTGTGACCTTGTTGGTTCTGCCCTCTGAAATATTTTGACATTTGCTGGATCTGTTCCAAATATGTTTCCTGTTTTGTGGAGTAACAACAAAATTGCAGATGTTATGATTAGTACAGGGAAAAGCCAAGTGCTGACTTTGACGTTAGCACATCTGAAGTCTGTTTTGCTGTCAATAATATCAGAACCTCTAAGAGTTATTGCCTTTCCAGCAGAATCAGAACTTCTGGTTTCTCCACTAACAAACTTCTGTCTTGCAGCGCAGGGGAATCAGAACTTCTGATTTCCCCACTAACAGGTTTCTGTTTTGCAGGTGCCAGAGTCAGAAGTTCTGACTCATATAGTTTAACCAAGAGGTTAATCATCTGGCAGCGGATCTGAGTCAGAACTTCTGATGACCTCTCAGCAGCGCGCTGGCTCCCTCTCTCTCTCCCTCTATCTTGTTTTTTTCTATTTTCTTTTTTGTCTATTTTTCTCGTTGAACCCCCCATGTACAAATGTGTATCCCCACTCCCTAATTGTTGTAATAACGTAGGATTTTATATTTCTGCTTTTATTGCTAGTAATTAGGATGTGTATGGCAAGATAAAATCAATGAAATAGAAAATCCTTATTCAAAGAAAAACTCTTATATGCAATAAAACACACTTGCACACTAACACCCCTAGGGTTACATCCACTTGTTGCCTTTCACAAAATGGGCCATGTTACGCATGCAAAGTATCTTGGTAAAACAAACAAAATCAAAAGATCATAGTCCCTCGATGACGCTTTCGAAAGTTGCCTTACAAAAAAAAATGATCTTAGTCCCTCAAAAGAAAAAACTAAGATACTTTGCAACATTGCTATCATGGTCTATACGATGACCCGCGCCTGTCCCGTTCACATCCTAACACAAGATTGTCCACCAAATACAATGGTGGAACAAAATTGTTAAAAGGGTTAAAAAAACATATAAAAATCTTTGAGTAAATTTAGGGGTAGACCACTCTTAGTTACTTGATTAAACTTACAAAAACACTTGCCATTTTTCAAAACACACTCTCAAAACAAAAAAAAAACATTGAAAACTTTTTCAAAAGACATACACCTTTGTATACATCCCAACATGGATCATTACAAAGGTTGCCACTACATTGGCCTCTTTTTTTAAACATTTTCAAAACCACATACACAAAGCACCATTTCAAACAATTGAAAATCAAGACAAGTTGATCTAAGCAAGTAACTAAGAGCCCATGGATAACCATGGATAGAAAGGGTGCTAATACCTTCCCTTTCTATAATCTACTCCCCGAACCCAAGAAAACATCTCAAAGGTTTTTGCTGTGCTTTTTTAACCTTTCCTTAGGATAAAATAAAAAGTCGGTGGCGACTCTTGCTCAACCGAAACATTTGCAAAAACAAACGCAAAACCTCAAGTCAGTTCTCCCACCGTATCACACCCTCCCTTCTACTCTATATAAGCGGAGTGCTTGCAAGCCAAAGGGGGATTACACATACATAGGAGAAACGCTGCCCCCGTAAACCGACCAAAGTTATCAAAAAGTCTCATAAGTGATCCAAGTCAAAGTAACCCTTAAACAAAGGTATCCACGTCCAGAAGCCAAATCGAAGCAATCATCAAACAAGGGTACCCACACCCATTATCTCATATTCATCCATCAACCATTGGTAAGAACTAGTAAAAAGACCAATCTCTACATTTGCATGACATATTGTAATTTATAATTTTATTCGATCTATATTCAAGATTAAGGACCTGGGTTCGACACCCAGGTCTACATTTGCTTTGTTGCTAACACTTGCTGCAGATGTAGCTTGAATAGACCCAATGAGTGCAGAGTCGAAAGGTCTGGATTTGGAACTCAGGTCATGCTTTTCATTTTTGACAACATGTTTGCAGATGTAATGCCCTCATAAATGATCCATCAGGAAATTCCAGCAACGCCTTCTGGATTGAAAGCCACATCCTGTCACTAGATCAAAGGGTAATCGAAAGACAATTTCCCCTTCATAGAGTCGAAAGGCGCCATCTCCCTGCAATCGAAGGATGCTTCCTTTTCTATTTTTATTTTTTGTTTTCATTCCTTTATTAACCCTCTTTTATTTAAATTGACATTAAATGAAAAAATCACAAAAATTAAGCTTAGACATTTTAATTAAATAATTAATTTCTTAATTAATTGATTAATTATACTTTAACCATTTTCTTAACTTAAAACAAATTAGAATTTAGGACTTAATTTAGATTTAATTTTCTTTTCTTAAAATAAAAACAACCAAAAATATTTTTATTTCTTAGGATATTTTTTGACGTTATTTTCAATTTCACGCGCGTTTATTTAATTTCATATTTTTATTATTAATGTACCTGCCCACTGGATGTAATAGATTAAAATCAGGACATTTACTACTTTATGCCCCTCATTCTTATACATTGTAAATCCCCTCTCTAAAGCATTGTAATAGCGTAGATTTAAAATTCCTACATTTTTATATTCTGCAATATATATTAACTGCTAGTAATTAGGCGTGTATGATAAGACTAATAATCAAACGCTAGCAAACTTAACAAAAAGACAAAAATAACTGAACATAACACACTTGCACATATGCACCTCTATGGTACCCCACTTTGGTTGCCTTCGGAAATAAAGAAGTCACGTTCCTCGAAATGGGGGCGCTTTAGCAAAGACCCGTAATATCAAAAGATCATAGTCCCTCAATGACTCTATAGTTGCCTCTCGATAAATGATCTAGTCCCTAAACAAAATTTCTAAAGCGTCTCCACAAGTTGCCTTTGTGACTGTAACGTCCCTTCGAATGTCCCTTAAACATCCAACAATAAGGCTACCTACTCACTAATAGTAGGATAGTATCATCTAAAGGATAAGAGGAAAAGAACGACCCTTTTCGAGTACAAAGTAGATAGCTGTTAGAAGTTTGCTCAAAACATCTTTGCACTTACACAAAAACTACTTTTCAAAAAGAATTTTCAATACACTTTGTATACTTTCTCCACATTCCCGAGGAACATTACAAAGTCTGTCATACCAAGGCATTTTCAAAACAAACTTTCAAATACACAAAGCACAAAGGCATTTCAAAATGAGCAAATCTCTAAGAGCCCGTAGATAACTACGGATGGAAAGGGTGCTAACACCTTCCCTTTCCATAATGTACCCCCCTTACTAAAAAAACTCTCGAAAAGGTCTTTTTCTATTCTTTTCACCCTTTCCTTTGTTGGATAAAAGAAAAGTCGGTGGCGACTCTTGCTTACCACGACATTTGCAAACACAAACGCGAAAACCAGTAATAAACAGCCGGTTCTTCCACCGTATCACAATTAGACTTAAATTAGAGATTGTAATTAAACCAAATAATTGTTATTAAGTTTCATTTAGTAATAAAAACATTAATTCTAAGTCTTGTGTTGACAAGATAAGTAATGTATATTTTAATAATAGGACAAGTGTTGTCTCGATTATCCAAACAATATTTTCCATACTAATCAAATTATGGATTTGAGTTCAACGATCTTGATATGCTCATCTATACAAAATGTGAGAAGGATCAAGTACCATAAAATCCATATCTTTATAAGAATGGATTATGAATCAGTTTAACAAGGGATTTATTGTTGAACAATTGGCTTATGTAGCACCAGAGCTAGAGAAGATCGTAAATGATCTTGATTTTGAATGGAGTATAAGTTGTTCAAATACAATTATTGGTTAGAGCAAACTTCTTGGAGTTGAATCCCTTTATTAATGAAGTTTTATGAAAACTTGGATTAATAAATGTCAGTTTAAATTCTGTGCACACAAGAAGGTTAGTGGGAGTATTTGTATGCGACATACTAATCACTAAAACAAATTCTCTATACCACAAATAAAGAACTTGGTTAAGGAAATGGTTTTGATGAAATGCTTAGGTGAGGTTTCCTAAAAGGTTAGGAATCCGAATCTATACATATAGATTATTGATTCTCCTCGACCTTAGCCTAGGTACATATATTGATGAAGTGTTGAGACACCAAATATGCATGATCTCACATTAAGATTACTGCATGTGTCACATGATATTTTGTATGATGGAAAATATCTTATCTCATTAGATGAGAGGAGGGTACATGATACCCCTCAATATGCTTTGGTGATTAGATAAATCATGTAGACCATGATATGTACTGCATTATATGCTCCATATGCTATGAGAAATAATAAGTACCAAAATTGATTAAAGTGTTCACTAGTAAATAACTAACAAGAAGGTCCGTGGATGCCTTAAAAGGACCAGATGTTCCTTTTCTTGAGAAAATGTGGGAATAATCATTGTAAAGAAGTTACAATGATGTTATTCCAAAATCGGTGAAAAATATATCCAGCACAGTATAAAAAAATTTATGCTTAGATGACAACTGTAAAAGTATTTAGACAATTGTCGTTTATAATACAAATGTCAAATATATGATTTGGATCGCTTTTCTCATTCTTGAAAAGAAATTTGTGTTTTTTGTATTGGATATTCTATAGATCTTATTCAGGATGATAATGGGTTAATCTTGCAAGTACAAAAAACTAGGTCTCACTATTGATCCATGTATCTATACTTTGACACTTCTTTTTATTTTCGATAGAAGATCGAAAGTTGAAATTGGAAGAGGTGTATAGTACCAACCTAGGAAATATTTCCTATATCCTATTAAAATATCATGCTTAGATAATGCTACACAATATGCAGATATATGTTAAGTTAATATATGATTTTCTCTAGTACTAGTGGGAGATTGTTGGAGTAAGCTCTAATAGCCAATCAATATTGGTTGTATTTGCTTTTGTATGCCTATATATACTTATTATTAGGCATTTTATTTATTATGTTATGTGTGTATGACATAATAAAGTCCTTAGAATAATTAGTATGTTTAATGATCCATTAACTGTGACTTAATCATGAGATCTCATTAAACATAAGTAAATTATTCTTAAAGTATTTGTAGTCATGATTTGATGTCACGTAAGACAACAATGATGCATATTGAAATTCTGGCATGCATACAATATCAGAAGTTAAAACCGATGTCTTAACAACACAAAGTCACAATGTCACAACATATGTAATGACATCTGCTGATAGAAAAATAGACAAATAACAACACAACAGAACTATAACTTGCAGAAAAAGAAAGAACACAACGATATGTTAACCCAGTTCGGTGCAAACTCACCTACTTTGGGGGCTACCAAACCAGGAAGGAAATCCACTATCATTAGTACTAGTTCGAAGCTAAACTCTCTTGTTTACAACTTCTCGCCTAGTCTCTACCCAGTGAAACTTCTATCTAGATCTGCCCTATATATGAGAAATTGCCATCCCACTTCCAATCACCGCAGTGATAAAAATTCCCAATCACAGGGAAAACAATACTAGTCCCAGGAACTGTTAGGAAGTAAACACTCCCCAATTACAATAACTTAGTTTGCTTAAAAGCTCCACTAGGAATAATACTCAACTTGTGACTACGGGCTTTGAGTGAGAACAATAACTTGACAAGAAAGTAACAATCAATCAACTCAAATGTATCAGAGATACACGAGGATGTACAAACAAACACACAAAAAACCTAAGGAACTACCAACCCTAAACCCCTATTTTTTACACAAGGTTTTACAATAAAAACTATGCTTAAAACTAGGTCTTGGACGACTCTTTATATAGTCTTCTATAGTTGGGCTTGGACTCTTCAATCACATCCAATCAGCAGCTCCCAAAAACATGGAGAATCCTTCTCCATAAAAATAGAAATAATCTTCATAAAAAGTTTCATAAAAACTCTTAATCGATCCTTTTTAGTAACCAATCAAATCTGCACTTGTTTCTAATAAAACTCGTGATTAGCCTGCATCTATAATGAGTACAGAATATTCCAGATACTCATATCTTCAAATTAAATATTCAAGGATAAAATATCTAGCGCACTGTCAAGATGTTCTGTTGTAACATGTTACAACATATGTTGGAACATCTACCAAATAAGGCACCTGTAAAACCTACTGGTCTAGATGTTATGACATCGTCTTCAACATCTGGTAGTAAAACTCATAACAGCGGGTATTGCTATGACAGTTGATAAATATGTTGCACCATGTTTCCAACATCAACATACAACCATGTTTAGAACCATGCTTAGCCAAAATTTAGCCAACCATAAAAACATGGAACTAACAATCTCCCCCTTTGGCAAATTTTGGCTAAAACAACCAAAAACCAAATTCAATTGGAGAGAGGAATAAAACCACAACATAAGCTACATGCTTATCATGTAAACTTTGTAAAAACACGGCTCAGAAGCTTGTACACACAAACAGGTTTAGAAATCCCCCTATCAAATATAAATAAGATTGGATTTATTTTTAGAAAAGTCCAAAATAAGAGCATTAAATTTTTAGTAGCTCTTTACAAATAGAGAAACTTTTCCCCTCCAATCCTACTTTTAGTTTTTGTCATTATCAAAAAATGGCTAGCACCACCTTCTATTTTGTTCTCGTGAGGACTTCGTAGATAGGATGGCATTTTCCATGTTGGTGATTGTGATACGGTGGCAGAACCGACTATTTGACGCTGATTTGTGTTTTGCATTTTGTGTTTGCAAAATGTCGCGGTAAGCAAGAGTCGCCACCGACTTTTATTTCATCCAACAAAGGGAAAGGAAAAAAGAACAGAAAAAACCTTTTTTCAAGATATTCTGAGTACGGGGGGTAGATTATAGAAAGGGAAGGTGTTAGCATCCTTTCTATCCATGGTTTTCCATGGGCTCTTAGGTACTTGCTCATCTTATAAAAATTGCTTGTGTATGTGCTTTGTTAAAATGTTTTACTTCGTGATAACCCTTGTATCAGTCCTAAATGGTGTGACGAAGTTGTTTTTGAATTTTTTTTTGAAAAGTGTAAGTATGAAAAGTTTTGATTTAAGCAAGTACCTACTAGAATTTACTTACTCGAAAAAAGATCGTTTCTATTCTTGTTTCCTTTAGACAGCGCTATCCTACTATTGAGAAATAGGTAGCACCATCGTTGGAATTGTAAGGGTCAATTCGAAAGGGACGTACAATCACTAAAGCAATGTTAGGACACCTCAGTAATAACCCTAGAGTCTTAAGATCATATTCGAGGCAACATTTCCTAGGCAACATTTCCGAGGCAACATTCAAATGGGACGTTTGATCTTTTTTAGACAGGAGGGAAACCACTAAGACACCCTATGCTTAATGATCGTATACCAAAGGCAACTGAAGTGAGAGTATACCCTAAGAGTGATATGTGTGAGTGATTTGTTTTCAGTTATTTATCTTTGCACATTAGGGTTTTCTAACCGTATTAATTTGTCATGCATTCTTGTCATACAATCCTATTGGCATACATCTAGACAGTTAAATATTTGCAGAAATTAAAAATGCGAGAAAGTAAATCTATGCTATTACAAGGCTTCGGGGAGGGGGATTAATTACATAGCCAAAAACCCAGGATTATAGACAGTAAATAAAACCCTAAATTAACTATTACAAACCAGTGAACAGTTACAAAAATATTGGCAAAAATAATTAACAAGCGCGCGATGAATCAAATACGAAACGACTAGGGTTGCGACCCTTGACTAAACCTATTTGCGAATGATTAAAAAAAGATGTTTTTGTTATTTAAGAAAATAATGAAACAATTAAATTAAAGAAAAATCCTAAATTCTAATTAATTTTAAATTAAGAAAAATAAATTAATTCACTCTAAGAACCTATTTTTTTTGGTATTTTATTTATTTGAGAAAGAAAAATTAAATCAAGAGTTAACCTAATTTCTAATTGAATTTTCGTTATGAAAGAAAATAGAGTTGCCCTAAATTAATTAAATTAAATTAAATTTGATAAAAAACCTAATTCTAATTTGTTATGATTTTGATTTTATGATTTTATAAAAAAGATTAATGGTGTTAATTAAAATAAAAAAAAAAAGAATAAAAAAGGAAGAAATAATAAAAAAAAAAGAAAAAAAGGTATAGAGATGGGCCTGCTGTCAGCAGATCTGATGGTACTGAACTTCTGATGAATCAAGAGGATGATGATCCTCAGAAGATGCTGGCGCTGGATCTGCTGGAGAGGGATCCAGAGGATGATGATCCTCAGAAGATGTTGGCGCTGGATCTGTTGGAGAGGGATCCAGAGGATGATGATCCTCAGAAGATGTTGTGCGCTGGATCTGGTGAAAACAATGGAGAAAAGGCCAAAAGTCCACGCCTGGGATCGAACCCAGGACGTGGGCTTCTGACTTCCTTCTTCTGACCAACTGCGTTGGATGTTAACTTGTTAATATAATAAAGAACAAATAATATATTGGAAAACAAGTTAGTGGCCAGAATAACGCACCATAATTTAAATCAGCCAATCAGGTTGTGACACGCTATTGTCTTCTTCCTTGGAACTGTCGTTTTAAGTTCTGATCCTTTACCTACAGACGCAGGTCTGTTGCTGAAACCCGTGTCATTCAAGAATCAAGCATATGCAATATTAATTCAATTGGGGACCATGGATCAACTGGGTTTGAAATTCTGATCGTCATGATACCCATTATTAAGCCTAATTCTGCTTGAAACCCAAAACCCCAAATTGGAACACGAAAACCTAACAAAGGCAGAAGCTTATTCCTGCACTATAAATTAAATCAAACTATCCAGAAACATTGCAAACATGATAATGAACACAAATATGTAATTTAAACATGCTGAATATGCAAGAATTACAGTAATTGAATTTGAATAATTGTGCAAACCGTGTGAATGATAGGAGGAGATTCTGGATGTTCTGACGCCTGCAAATGATTGGGAATGCTCCCTGAAACGCCAAGGGATTGATTTCTGGCCTTGAATTTCTCTCAAAGGTCCTCTATTCCAGAATTTGGATCTCACGTTTTTATCAAATTTTCTGAGTTTTGTTCTGGTTCTTGGAGGTAGGTTATGCACGAAAAAAATCTCTCATAGGGTTCCATAAACTTCAGTATATGTATTGAATCCAATTAGGTTAACAATTTTGGATCCAATCTTTGAGAATTCATGAATGGAATATTTGATTTTTAAGCTATATGATATCTTTCGATAATCAGGCCAATCATGCCTTTCTTGTCCCAATCGCCATTGATATGATTTGATTCAGATCTTCCAGCATAATGAGCTTGTGATTCTGTCAAAAAATCCAATCAAAACAAATCTTTTCCATTATTTACCAATTATTTGATTTAATTCAATTTTTAATAAATAAAAAATCAAAATAAAATAAATAATGGAGAAAATAACATGTGAGTGCACATTTGGGTCGTGGACCAGGTTATAATTGGAGTGCAAGCATAAAAGGTTGGGTCCATTTAGCAAAAAAATGCAAATTTGAGCATATTTGACTTTTGGCAATTTTGCAAAAATGGTCAGCTTGGCCAAGACATAACTCTCTCAATTTTGAACCTAGAGATGTGTTCTTGGACTTTTTAGAAAGCTTAGGATGTCCTATAAGCAAACCTTTTGATCTCATCTCAATTGAGTCTTCCATGTTCATGTATGAAGCTTTGACCCAAAAGGTGTTTTTGTTGACTTTTCAAAAGGACCTATAATGTCAAAATTCATATCTTTTTATGAGTGCATATTTTTAATTTGGGAGATGAATATGAATTGTAGGGAATTGCATCCTATTAAAAATTAGCTTTGGATGGGTCATTTATGATAAAGCATGAGAAAGTTATGCTTGGTCAAAGTTGAGTTGACTTTTCCTGTAAAACCCTAATGTAGCAACTTTTGGGTTTTGATAAATTGTGAGCAATCCTTGAGGAATCATGATCAACCCTTTATCAAATGATGGATAATACTTTAAAATGAGGATGTTGACCAAAAATATTGAAGTTTGATTGTATGTGGGCCACCGTTGACTTTTGACCTAGTACAGTTGATTTTCAGGCATTTGAGCAATTGACTGGGCAACTTCTTCTGCAAGGCTTGAAACTTGACATGGATGATCTTGAGAACATATTAGGACAATGGAAGGAATTTTGGATCCTTTAGACTCAAACATCTTAATGAAAAATGAAACCCTAATTTGAGGTATACTGCCTTAGGAGAGAGTTTGTCTGGTCAACTCTTGAACTTCCTTGAGCAGTTTGGGGACCTCACATGACATTTGTTGAGAAATATGGGAGGGAAATTTTTTGGGTACAACAGTGATCAATGTTAAAGCACACTTCAATAGGTAATTTAAAATCCTTATTTTATGTCTGATTCATGATTAATGGTGTAATCAAGATTCGTTCATCGGAATTGTTCTGCTAAGAAGATAAAAAATTTGAAATCCCCTTTTAAAACCCCTCCACCTTCATGACCTTTAGATGAGGTACCTCATTCAGTAAAGGTGATTGATGTGTTCTTTGAACTCTGTAGACTTAATAGGATTTTTTCTTTCCTAACTCCGATTAAGAAGAGTTATTATGATTCTTCAGCATCGCTAGAAACCATCCCCGACCAAAAGTAAGGTTCTTATCTCTACCCCCAGGGTTGACCTAGTTCGAGGTGGGTGTCTTTGGGATCCATCACCTACGCTCTTAAAGTAGCTAGTTCCTAAGAAGGGGTGCACCAGCTACATTGATAAGAGAGCTCATTGGGATAATGGCTTTAGGCCTTCCTGCAATGAATTATAATACTCTTTGTGGACATAGTGTTTAACAATTAGCATATTAATTATTGAAATTCCAAAAATCTTTGTAGAGTGTTTAACTCATAGAGGGGGTTCTAAGGATAAAATGTTCTACTTCTTTTTCACTTATTCCTTGGCTGACTGTACCATCAACTGAGATAGTCTTTTCTTCATCCGCCCGGTGGGGCAACAGTCTGCTGAAATAAACAACAAGAAGATGAGAAAACCTATATTGGAAAACATGTTATGTGATGATGCATGATATGCAGATGCAATATTTTCAAGGATCTCGCGAGATAAACAAAAGAAAGCAATGTTAGAAGTTGAGTCTAACTGCAGCTTTAATTGAAGAACTTCGTGTTGTCGAATGTCCTTCTACAAGAATCAAGCTCACCATGTCTAGTGGGTCCTAGGCTTTGACTCAAGATAACATACTTCGACGACATTTGTTAGAGGAAAATAAATCCCCTTACCCCTTTCTAGACGTCGGTTCATGATACTTTAATGACATTTGGTTGGAGGAAAATAAATCCTCCCGCCCCTTGCTAGACGTCTGGTTCATGATAACCTGCATCATAGACCCTTGAGATCCTTGAAATGGTCAGTGAAAATGATATGGAATGATGTTATGGTGTTATGATGTCATGTTCTAACAATTAGTCAAACATAAGAAAAGCACACAAGGCCTTAGGTTCAGGCTTGCATGGAGTTTGTAGGTAAGTATCCTCTTTAGTTTAGCTGGATCAACCTGTCCTAAGAAAAGTAACCGGTTCTAGGAGTCTCATATCACTGACCTTTCTCTCAGGCATTGTTTCAGCACAAGCATCTGATTTTCGACCGAAATATCTCGAGAGTCCAATCTCAATGAGTGTAGTATCAGTATCAACCAACTTCAGTCTGCACCAAAGCCGGGCATATCACTACCTTCTAATGACTAAGTTGGGTCAATTAAGGTTCTAAGGTCAATTAGCGCTTATGACACCACGCGACAGCCCAACATTCTCCTTGACTGACTCAAGGGACACCAGTACAAACTAATGTGTCGCACTGACGTAGCTGTGATACGGTGGAAAGAACTGACTGTTTTTTAGAATACTGGTTTTCATTTTGCATTTTGAGTTCGCAAAATGTCGCGATAAGCAAGATTCGCCACCGACTTTTATTTTATCCAACAAGGAAAGGAAAAAAGCACAGAAAAATTCCTTTTTCGAGATATTTCTCGGGTTCGGGGGGTAGATTATAGAAAGGGAAGGTGTTAGCACCCTTTCTATCAGTGGTTATCCACAGGATCTTAGGTACTTGCTCATATTGTTTTCAAAATATTGCTTTCTTTGTGCTTGTGGGTTTGAAAAAAAGTTTTTGTTTTGAAAACTCCGATTTAACTCTTGCTTCTGTCCTCAAGAGTGTATGAAGTGTTTTTGAAAACTTTGTTCGAAAAGTATAAGTGTGAAAAGTTTTTGTTTTTTGAAAGAGCAAGTATCTAAGAACCATCTACCTACTCGAAAAAGGAATCGTTCTATTCTAATTTCCTTTAGACAATGCTATCCTACTATTAGTGAGTGGGTAGCATCGTCGTTGGAGTTTAAGGGTCAATTCGAATGAGGGACATACGGTCACTAAAGCAATGCTAGGACGCCTTAGCGGTAACCCTAATGTCTTAGATCATTTGTTTTGAGGAAACAATATCCGAGGCAACCATTTCGAGGCGACTATGATCTTTTAGACAAGAGGACGACCTCTAAAACGACCTATACTCAATGACCGTGTACGAAGGCAACCAAGTGGGGTATATCCTAAGAGTGCGTATGTGCGAGTGTGTCGTTTTCGGTTATTTTTATCTTTGTACATGTTAGTGGTGATCTAAGTTGATTTTAGGTTAAAACGTTTGATCTTGTCATGCATCCCCTATTATCAAACATCTAACAGTTTATATTTGTGGAAAATAAATTACGGAATTTAAATTACAAGGCGTCGGGTATTTACATCGCCAAAGACAAACCCTTTAAAAATAAATAAAGCGATAAAAAATAAAGGGTCCTATTAACTATTACAAACCGGAGGCAAGTACATTAATTGGGTAAAAGAAAATAAATCACGGCGAGAAATTAAATCGAGCGCAAAGTTCTAGGGTTTTGACCCTTTTTGTTAAAGAAAAAATCTTTTTTGGTTGTTTTTTATTTTAAGAAGGAAATTAACTTAAATTAATTACTAAATTAATAAATAAATAAATTAATAAAAATAAATTATTTTTAAGTTTTTTAGTATTAAAGAAACAAATAAAAATTAATTGAATTAGTAAAAACCTAATTAAATCTAATTTAATTTTAATTATTTACAAAAAATAAGTTAAAGTTATTCTAATTAAAACCTAAATTAATTTAATTAGTATTTATTAATAAAGTAAAAAATTAAAATTTGATTTGATAAAGAAAATACTTTTGTGATTTTATTTTATAAGAAAAGAATTTTTTTGATTGGTTAGAATTTAATAAAACAATTAAATCAATAAAACAAATACTAAATAACATAAATAAAGAGAAGAGGTTTGGGCCTGATTTTGGTGGTCTGAATAGCAATCCTGTGGCCCATTACACGCTGACCTTGTTGACCTTTTCCTGATTCAGTGTGCATGAGTTGACTTGGATCATGGTAGACGTTCACCCTTGGACCACCAGATCTGGCCTTTGGCCATATGGCTATTGGATGCTTGATGGCGCGTGGTGTACTGCATGCTTGAACAAACACTAACGCCTTGGAGTTGGACACGCTGACCACTGGGACACGCTGTTTCAATTGTTAATTGAATACAAATGATATATATTATATAAAAACAAAATCATGTGCCAGCAAACAAAAAAATTGCGCGCTAATTTTGAATGGGCCAATGATGGCGTGACACGCCTTCATCTTCTTTGTTGAACCGTGGCTAAAACAAATCAGACCTATACCAACGGACAGAAGTCCGTATCTATAAGTCAGGCATCTCTATAAATCCTATAGGCGCCATGGAAATGAATTCTGAATCCATGGTTGAGTTCGTCTCGGCCAACTAGTCACAACCATAGCCATTATTATAGATAATTGTACCTGAAAATAAAAGCCCCAAAAACAAGGACGAAACCCTAGCAATGGAAGATCTTCATATTGGTCATATAAATGAAATTGGTTAATGTCAAAAGCTTGCAAATGGCATGGTGATTACAAGTATGCAATTATTTCATTGTAACAATGCCTAAATTCTGAGATACAAAACCAAGTATAGGGGGGGGGGCATCGCGTGACACTTACAGCGCTTTATAGTGTGTGAGGGAGCTTGCTTTTGATTTGTTTCGCTTTAGTGAACGTCCAGGAAGCAATTGGGATGCTTTCCAAGTCCTGAAAATGTCTCTAGCTATGAATTCGATCCCACACTTTTTAGTGAATTTTTCCACTTTTGTATTGCCTCTTTCTGCAGCCTCAAACCTCTATTTCGATTCCTTTGGCTTCCTTATGTATCATACAATGTGCTAGGGTAACAAATTTGGAATGAATCTCTCTAAATCAATGCATTGGAATTTGATTTGATTCATTCTTTAAACCTTTCCAATTTTGCCAATTTTCAATCTTTTTGTACATGATATGGTGTGATCCGAGTTTGATGATGCTAATGATGATAATTAAGACCTGAAACAACCAAAAAGATCTTAGGTAATCAAAGTTTGGATTTTATATGATTTAATTTGATTTAAAATGAATAAATTCAATAAAAAATCAAATTGAATAATAAAAATAGAATATGAGCTCATGGCTGAAGCTAGGACACGTGGACAATGATGTAAGCTCAAATCAAGTGGAAAAGAATGGGCCCATTTGACAAAATTTGACGTTTTGGGGATAGTTGACTTTTGGCAACTTTGCAAAAATATACAAATTCAACAATGCATAACTTCTTCAATTTTGAACTTTTGGAGGTGTTCTTGGACTTTTTAGAAATATTGATATGTACTCTAACCAACCCTTTTGGTCTCATCTCATTTTGATATTCCATGATCAAGTTATAAGCTTTGGCAAAAAAGGTGTTTTTGTTGACTTTCAAAAATGACCTATAATGTCCAAATTTGTAACTTCTTGTGAGTACATTTTTTTATATTGAGGTATGAATATGGATTGTAGGGAATTGCATCCTCTTCAAAATAAGCTTTTGATGGGTCATTTCTCATAAAGTATGAGAAAGTTATGCTTGGTCAAAGTTGAGTTGACTTTTCCTACAAAACCCTAATTTATCAACTTTTGAGTCTTGATGAATTTTGAGCAATCCTTGATGAATCATGATCAACCCTTGATCAAATGATGAAATATCCTTCAAAATGAGAATGTTGACAAAAAAAACTTGAAGTTTGACTGTTTATAGGTCACAGTTAACTTTTGCCCTAGCATAGTCGATTTTGGACCTTTTGAGCAATTGACTGAGCAAACTTCCTCTGCAAGGCTTGAAACTCAACATGGATGACCTTGAGAACATATTAGGACATTAGGGAGCACTTGAGGTCATTTTGACTCAAATATATTGATGCAACACAAAACCCTAATTTGGGGTTGACTGCCTTAGGAGGTGACTTGTCTGACCAATTCTTGAGCTATCTTAAGCCACTTGGAGATTTTTCTTGAAATGTTTTGAAGAATATGAGAGGGCAAATTTTGGGGTACAAAAGCTGCCCCTGTTCAATCTTCTTAAACCTGAGGATGTAGATTGGCTTTCGTGCCTTTCCTGATCCGAAGGTGGAAGATGATTGAACACTAGAGTGCCCAGAAATTTGCACTCGCATGAAGTGGTATCAGCCTTGTGATGTCGGGAATGGGCTTACATATGCCATTTAGAGATTGATGACGGGAGGATGGGATTAAAGATGCCATCTGCAGGAGTGTTGATCGCATAAGAGATTCCTTAGCGAGAACTTGCATACCTGTCGTTGTGGAAGATTCCGCTGAGGGAAACTTGGTCCTACTGAGATTTAGGAACTCGCATGTACTTCAACTGAGAAAACATCTCTGCTGAGATTTAAGGACTTGTCCGTAATTTAACTGGGGGAAATTTGTCGAGATTTAAAACCTTATCTGTAATTCAACCGAGGATAATTCAGTTGAGATTTAAGAATCAGTTAGTTCTTCGACTGAGGGAAACATCTTCATCAAAATCTAGGACTGTCTGGTCTTCAACGGAGGATAATTCTGTTGAGATTTAAGAACTTGTCCACACTTCGACGGAGGAAAATTGTCGAGATTGAGAATCTTATCTGTAATTCAACCGAGGATAATTCAGTTGAGATTTAAGAACCGGTCAGGTCTTTGACTGAGGGAAACATCTTCATCAAGATCTAGGACTGTCTGGTCTTCAACAGAGGATAATTCTGTTGAGATTTAAGAACTTGTCCACACTTCGACGGAGGAAAATTGTTGAGATTGAGAACCTTATCTGTAATTCAACCGAGGATAATTCAGTAGAGATTTAAGAATCGGTCAGGTCTTCAACTAAGGGAAACATCTTCATCAAGATCTAGGACTGTCTGGTCTTCAACGGAGGATAATTCTGTTGAGATTTAAGAACTTGTCCACACTTTGATGGAGGAAAATTGTCGAGATTGAGAACCTTATCTGTAATTCAACCAAGGGTAATTCAGTTGAGATTTAACAACCGGTCAGGTCTTCGACTGAGGGAAACATCTTCATCAAGATCTAGGACTGTCTAGTCTTCAACGGAGGATAATTCTGTTGAGATTTAAGAACTTGTCCACACTTCGTCGGAGGAAAATTGTCGAGATTGAGAACCTTATCTGTAATTCAACCGAGAATAATTCAGTTGAGATTTAAGAACCGGTCAGGTCTTCGATCGAGGGAAACTTTTTCATCAAGATCTAGGACTGTCTGGTCTTCAATGGAGGATAATTCTGTTGAAATTTTAGAACTCGTCCACACTTCGACGGAGGAAAATTATCGAGATTGAGAACCTTATCTGTAATTCAACCGAGAATAATTCAGTTGAGATTTAAGAACCGATCAGGTCTTCGACTGAGGGAAACATCTTCATCAAGATCTAGGATTGTCTGGTCTTCAGCGGAGGATAATTATGTTGAGATTTAAGAACTTGTCCACACTTCGACGGAGAATATTGTCGAGATTGAGAATCTTATTTGTAATTCAACCGAGAATAATTCAGTTGAGATTTAAGAACCGGCCAGGTCTTCGACTGAGGGAAACATCTTCATCAAGATCTAGGACTGTCTGGTCTTCAACAGAGGATAATTCTATTGAGATATTAGAACTCGTCCACACTTCGACGGAGGAAAATTGTCGAGATTGAGAACCTTATCTGTAATTCAACCGAGAATAATTCAGTTGAGATTTAAGAACCGGTCAGGTCTTCGACTGAGGGAAACATCTTCATCAAGATCTATGACTGTCTGTTTTTCAATGGAGGATAATTATGTTGAGATTTAAGAATTTGTCCACACTTCGACGGAGGAGAATTGTCGAGATTGAGAACCTTATCTGTAATTCAACCGAGAATAATTCAGTTGAGATTTAAGAACCGGTCAGGTCTTTAACTGAGGGAAACATCTTCATCAAGATCTAGGACTGTCTGGTCTTCAACGGAGGATAATTAGGTTGAGATTTAAGAACTTGTCCACACTTCGACGGAGGAAAATTGTCGAGATTGAGAACCTTATCTGTAATTCAACCGAGAATAATTCAGTTGAGATTTAAGAACCGGTCAGGTCTTCGACTGAGGGAAACATTTTCATCAAGATCTAGGACTGTCTGGTCTTCAACGGAAGATAATTCTGTTGAGATTTTAGAACTCGTCCACACTTCGACGGAGGAAAATTGTCGAGATTGAGAACCTTATCTGTAATTCAACCGAGAATAATTCAGTTGAGATTTAAGAACCGGTCAGGTCTTCGGCTTAGGGAAACATCTTCATCAAGATCTAGGACTGTCTGGTCTTCAACGGAGGATAATTATGTTGAGATTTAAGAACTTGTCCACACTTCAACGGAGGAAAATTATCGAGATTGAGAACCTTATCTGTAATTCAACCGAGAATAATTCAGTTGAGATTTAAGAACCGGTCAGGTCTTCGACTGAGGGAAACATCTTCATCAAGATCTAGGACTGTCTTGTCTTCAACTAAGGATAATTCTGTTGAGATTTTAGAACTCGTCGACACTTCGATGGAGGAAAATTGTTGAGATTGAGAACCTTATCTATAATTCAACCGAGAATAATTCAGTTGAGATTTAAGAACCGGTCAGGTCTTCGACTGAGGGAAACATCTTCATCAAGATCTAGGACTGTCTATTCTTCAACGGAGGATAATTCTGTTGAGATTTAAGAACTTGTCCACACTTCGACGGAGGAGAATTGTCGAGATTGAGAACCTTATCTGTAATTCAACCGAGAATAATTCAGTTGAGATTTAAGAATCGGTCAGGTCTTCGACTGAGGGAAATATCTTCATCAAGATCTAGGACTGTCTGGTCTTCAACGGAGGATAATTCTATTGAGATTGAAGAACTTGTCCACACTTCGACGGAGGAAAATTGTCGAGATTAAGAACCTTATCTGTAATTCAACCGAGAATAATTCAGTTGAGATTTAAGAACCGGTCAGGTCTTCGACATAGATGAGAACCTAACTGCATCCTTCCTGAAAGGTAAAGGTCAGTCGTATGCAATGCATGATATATATCAAGCAATGATGTTCTCAAAATAAATGAGATTGTGTTATATGATGCGTATATGCATGTGTCATGATGTATGGAAATGTAATGTTTTAGCTGGGGAAAATAAATCTCGGGTAGTTGTTGGAGAAAAGAACTGAATTCTTTGTTTTCGCTGGAGATAGCGAACAACGATGATTGCGAGAATAAACCTGCAGGAGAGGATAACTCTATTGGGGAATAAACTGATGAGGAGATTACTCTGTGGAGAAGAGATTTTCTGCTGAGGATTCCTGCCGATAAATTCCACTGGGGTTGAATTATCGTTGCTGGTGATACTGAATCCTGTTGGGGATTGACCTCTTGTTTGTGAAAGGAAAGAACTCCGCTCGGGATGATCTTTCAGTTGCGGCTTCACTGGGGATAACCTTTTAGACTCTATTGGGGATAATATTTTGAGTTTTGCTGGGAACAGTCTTCCAAAGTCTGCTGGGGATGATTCTCCAAACTACACGGGGGAAGCTTTTTAAGACTGCGCTGGGAAAAATTTCAAACTCCACTGGGGATATTTTGTATTCTGTTGGGGAATATTCTTATACTCCACTGGGGAATATTAAGACGGCCGGGGATATTAAGCCTTTTCAGTGTCTATGGTAGATAAACTCTACTTGGGGGAGAATATTACCGATTCATTCACAGTTGGAAGTCTCAGCTGGGGAGAGCTATCATTACTGTCTTACTCTGTGGGGAGTGAACACACATTGACCATGTTCTTCAGCTGAATTTACCTTGTACCTGGTGAATAGAGCAACTGTACAGTTTAGACAATTTTTATTTGCCCCTGTTTCTGATATTACAAGCAATGATCTTTTATTTCGCATGTAAATATTTATGAGTAGCAATTAATGTCAAATTCATATATAAAAAATGAACATTGGACGTTCTTTGCAAAACAAAACAGATAAAGGAAAAACAGTTTGAAATTTCTTTGAAAATGAATTGTATTGATTTTGAAGTTTGGCCTGGAAATAGGCGTTTTTGTACAAGAGGCTGACGTCCTAGTAAGAGAACGCCGCTGAATAATAGAATTTACACAATTTGTGAAAAACTAAACAAAACAGCAATGTGAATAATCCCACTGGGTTCCAACTCTGCTATCGCCTTTATATCCTCGAGCATCTCATCACTTTGCTACTTGGTTGAAGGTAGATCAGATTGATTAGTGTCGTCCGAGCTTGACAGTTGATACCGAAGTCTGGTTGCAAGGTGATCCAATGAGACATAGTGTTACGCTTTGATCCCTAATTTTTGCTTGGACTGCCCTTTCGGGTTTTCAGTCCACCGGGATACACTTTTTTGCCCAAGCCGCCTTTTCAGGTTTTCGACTTGCCGGGTGTACAATTTTTTCATTTTCATCCCTTATTTTTTCCCGAACCCTTTTAGTTCGTCGGGAAGCCCTTATTTTTTCCTAGGCCAGTCGACCTAGCGGGTCTTTGATTATGCATAGTATTTTTTTCACTATGTCTGCATTGACGGGATGAGGAAGGTCGTCACCATCCATGGTGGTTAGAATCATGGCTCCTCATGAGAAAATGTTTTTAACCACAAATGGCCCTTCGTAAGTAGGGGTCCATTTGCCCTTGGGATCACCTTGAGGTAGTATGATGCGCTTGATAACCAGGTCCCCAACTTGATATTCTTGTTGTCTAACTTTCTTGTTAAATGCCTTGATCATCCGTTCTTGATGCGTTTGACCATGACAAATAGTAGTAAGTCTCTTTTTGTCGATTAAGTTCAGCTGACCAAGCCGGGTCTGGATCCAGTCATCTTCGTTGAAACCTGCGTCCTTCATAATCCGAAGAGAGGGTATCTAAACTTCAATGGGCAAGACTGCCTCCATGCCATATACCAAGGAATAGGGGGTTGCCCCTGTTGACGTCCGCGCTGAGGTGCGGTACCCATGAAGAGCAAATGGTAACATCTCGTGCCAGTCTTTGTACGTCACTGTCATCTTCTGCACAATCTTCTTGATATTCTTATTAGCCGCTTCAACAACCCCATTCATCTTCGGCCGGTAGGGAGAAGAGTTGTGATGCTGTATCTTGAACTGCTTGCAGAGCTCGGTGATCATTTTATTGTTGAGATTGGTACCATTGTCCGTAATGATCCTCTCTGATACATCATATCAATAGATCAGGTTATGCCGAATGAACCGTGCCACGAAGTTCTTGGTTACAGTAGCAAAGGAAGCTGCTTCTACCCACTTTGTAAAGTAATCAATTGCTACCAGGATGAAACGATGCTTGTTGGATGCCGTAGGTATGATCTCGCCAATCATATCAATGCCCCACATTGCAAAAGGCCACGGAGCTGTCAAGACGTTCACATCTTTTGGTATTAAAAAGGGTAGTATGAGCCAACATGTACTGTATCAGCCGGCGAGCAGCCCATGCCAAAGCGTAGCAAGTTCTCTCGAGCAGTGAGTATTGGGTCTCACAGTCGGTAAACTTTTTTCTAAAGTAGTAAATAGCATGCTCTTTTCGGCCAGACTCGTCATGCTGCCCCAGCACACCTCTTTGTATTATCCAACACTTTTAAGTATAAGATCAACAGTCTTCCTGCAATTGGAGGCATCAAAATTGGTGGCTTGGAGGTAGTATGGCCCTATCTTCTTGAAGCAGTAGCCTAGCAAGTTCCCCAGGCACTTCAAAATCATCCTCACCTTCGTCCTTGGCTTGGTTGATCGGACTTTCGAAGTCATAACCGACAGTAGTAGAGTCGTTATCAGTGGGATCCAGAGTGAGTGTGTGTAAAATAGCTGTTTTGCAATATAAAATAAAAGAAAAACAAGGAGCGCAAAATATGAAATGCAAGAAACGTCCAATGCTTTTATTAATGATATATGTAGATGACACACATAAAGCCCTCACAAATGAAGCCATGGTGCCCCGGGTAAGACACCGGGCCATAAAGTTTAAAACATTGTCTGTTACAAACACAAAACAAAAGGTCTCATTACTGGGTGATAACAGAAACGGGCATAGAATCCTTCGCTGTCCAGTTGCTTAATCCACCATTGGCAGTTGGGTATATCCAGCTGTCAATATCAAACTCGTCATCATCGTCATCCCCGATAGCATTTACCCATGCGTCATGTTTAGGCTTTTCTGGTGCTCTGAACTCGATCTCCTTGGCATCAATCAGGTCCTGTACCTTATTCTTCAAAACCCAGCAATCATCCGTATCATGCCTCGGGCTAACAGAGTGAAAAGCACAGCGGGCATTCGGATCGTACTTCGGTGATGTTGTATTTGGATTCTTCGGGGCCTCCCTCAGAATCACTAGATTGGTCTTTAATAACTGCGGCAGAATCTGGGATAAAGTCATGTTGAGCTGAGTGAATTTTCTTCGTGGTCTCTCGGCCCTTGACTGATTGTTATGCTGAGGAGCAACAGCAGGTCTTGAAATAACCACCGCATTGACAGCTTGGCGGCGTTCAGGTATATTCTGGCTTTTTGAACTATAAACAACACTGGACTCCTTCTTAAAAGGCTTCTTCTCGGTGCCTGATGAAGCACCCTTCTGTATTTTACCAGCCTTGATACCAACCTTAATCCTTTCCCCGGTCATAATCAGCTCTGTAAACTCGGACGAAGAACTTCTAATCAGATGGTTGAAATACAGACCAGACAAGGTCCCCAGAAACATATCCACTAGCTCCCTATCAGCCAAGGGAGGTTGCACCCTACCAGCAAGGTCCCTCCACTTCTGAGCATAATCTTTGAAACCTTCACCCGTACCCATAGACATACTCTGGAGTTGGGTACGTGTGGGAGCGAGGTCGTCATTGTATTGGTACTGCTTGTAGAAATCAGCAACCAAATCTTCCCAATTACGGATACTAGCTCCTTCTAGCTGGTAAAACCATTCAAATTGAGTCCCTGAAAGACTGTCTTGAAAGAAGTGGATCCATAGGTTCTTGTCAGCGGCGTATGGCTGAATCTTCCTGACATACGAACGGAAGTGCAGTTTCGGGCAAGAAACCCCGTCATACTTGGCAAAGGCTGGTGATTTAAACTTGTGGGGAATCACCACCCCAGATGACAGACCCGGATCACCAAAGTCCAGACCATACACATTCTGAACTTCCATCGCACTCAACCGGTCTTCCAGTTGTTTGTATCTATCCTCAGCCGGAGGATACTGGTCTTCGTCAAAGTCAGTCTCGTTGTCTGAAATCACAGGGCTAGAAGCCCTCCTTTCTTCCTGATTATCTTTCCCTCCAGATGAAGGGGTCAAATCAACCTCTTCTCGCAAGTCGTTTCCGAATCTGTGACCCATATTGAACATGACCGTCTTCTTTTTCTTCTTCTTCTCTTTCAAGATAAGGGCCTTCAGATGTTGCTGACTATTGTACCCCAAAATTTGCCCTCCCATTTCCTCAACATTTTCTCATCACAAGACATTTAAGGATCAAGATACAATTAGGGTTTCCTCTGCTCAAGACTTCTCCTTGCACTGTGGACTCAAATTAGGGTTTGTGCTTGCACAAAGATGTTTTGACCTAAAATGCTTAAGATGACTTTCATGCTTCATGTTGGACTCCCAAGTTTACCTATACCAAGTTTCAAGTCTTGATTCCAAGTTTTACCCAGTCAATTGGACAGTTGACCTAGAAATCAACTATATTGGGGAAAAAGTCAACTGTGGCCAATTGACAGTCAAACCTCATGAAATTTGATCCACATCAACATTATGAACTCACATGGACCATTTGATCAAATTTGAATCACAATTCCCCAAGGAATTTGATCAGATCACCAAAAGGGCAAAATGGTCATTTTTAGGGTTTTGACTGCACAAAGGCAATTTTTGACTGTTTGACCTAGCCAATGGCAAACCAAGCTCACATATGGACTCAAGGACCCCATGGAATTATCTTGACATGTTCATCAAGCTCAAAAGATCCCAAGTACACAAGATTGACAGTTGAATTTCCCAGTCAATTGATCAATTTTGACTGTACACTGAAAAGTCAAACTTTGACTTTTTGGTCAAAATCAAGAGTCAAGATTCATTTTTCATCAAAACATGCCAAATCATGAAACTTGTTCACCAAGAAATCTCAAAATGCAAATTAGGGTTTGAAAATGGAATTTTTCATAACTTAGAATTTTTCTAAGTTATGAAAAACCCTAATTTTTTCCCAACTTTGCCCCATCTTTTCACCATGATCCATTTGGATTCAAACAAAAGTCAAAACATGAAAGTTGTAGCTTGTTGCATAATCTACAACTTTGATTCACAAAGTTTTCTCATTTGAAGCTTGTATCTCAAGTTATGATTTTTTGAATAAGGGCACTAAACCATCTTTTAACTTAGTGAAATTTGACCTATTTTGACAAGGTTTTCTACCCTACTTCAAGGCCACTTTTCATACCCTTCCACTTGGAATTTCAAATTGCATTTCAAAGATGGATTGTAGTACACATTCCAAGCTTTCCAAAATGTCCAAGAACTCATCAAACAACCTCATAACTTGAGAGATTCGAATTTCACAAGTTGGCAAAAATTCACTTTTGGTTCTTCATCAAAGCATGTTCATAAACTTGGCAAATTTGAATTCAGCATGCTTAAGCTACATTGCAGGCCTCTAATCCCATTTTCACTCAATAATTCAATGCATATCCTTTGTGCTCTAGCATTATCTTGCTCATTTGGACAATACACACAAAATCAAGCCTAAACTAGAAAAAGCATATTATCCATTCTTGTAAAGTGCTACTTTATGGCAACTTTGCAAATCTATGAGGTACAATGCAGATCTTTGAGGCAAAAAGGCATGGACATTTCCCACTGATCAAGACTCAAATGTGCAGCATAGATTGAGGCATTGTACTGGCCTAGAAACCAAGTTGACATTTGCTTGCTTCACTTAGAAGTAACATCCATAACTTATGCCATCTCTCATACCAGCATACAAACACAAGAACAAAGTTGTCAAACACATTACACATAACATATCCAAGCTAATACACGAGCTCTTGACCTCCAAAACACCCTCCATCTCAGAATCATCCTCAAACTGCACAAACAGGGGTGCCCCTGCAGTTTGAGTGCAATCTCTCAATCCCTTCAAGCATTTCTGTCCAAACCTGTTCCTCTACCTTCCTTACAACATATGCAAGCTATCCAGAAGCTAAGGCACGATCTGTAGTTGCTCTAACCACTTCCACCATTTTCACATCTTTGACTTGCAGGTGAAGTTCTATAGCTTGATACAAGAAGGTTCAAGACAAAGTGAGCATTGAAAAAGCATCCCTGGACCTCAAGGAAGCTTTTCCAATCATTACATTGCACTGAAAGTCTCTCATTCTCCACATAGAAGTTCAACTGCACAGGTAAAAGTTTGAATTCGTATCTCTCTTATTAGGCATCTTTAGTCTTAAGTTTGTGAAGAAACAAAGTCCTACTCATAGCCCTGAACATGTACATAGCTTTACTTTTCATTTCTTTTATCTGAGTGAAGAGAATTTGAGCTCTGAAAATGGTAGAAAAACTAGGTCAGGAAAGAGGGGGAGAGAAATTCTCCCTCATCTTAGAGAGATAGGACATGTTCTTTATATGGTTGAAACCGTCTCTTAATGCTCTACATTTTTCATGTTATGAGTTTTTGCTAAAAAGCCAGGAATCCAGAGATAAAAAACGCGTGTTTTAGCTTGAAGGAGGCTGTACAGAGGTTGAAGAAGGAGTGGTCTGCGCTGGGCCTGGATTTGTTTTCTTTTTGCACCCCATTTTCATGTTTACACCCCCCTGAGCCCATTTGCTCATTTTTTAACATTTTTGACTTTTTCTTTTTTGGCTGACTTTGTTTATTTTTTCTCATGTCATTTAAAAATTAAAAATATTTTTTTCATTATTTTTTGTATTTATTGCATATTTATTTGTTTATTTGTTTAGTTTGTACATAAATATATATATATTTAACTATTAGAATAAATGAAAAATAATGTAAATACACTTTTTTTATTTTTATTTACTTTATGAAAATATTTTACACAAAAAAATACTCTTTTATTTTATTTTATTAAAATATTAAATAAATATTTATTTCTAGAATAATACATATTTAGGGTTTAATATAAATATATATATATATATATATGATTATTAATATATTTAAGACAAAAATATAAAAATACTTGATTTTTTCATTTTATTTAATATTTGATACAAAAAATACCTTTTTCACAATACACTTCATTTTATTTTATTTTTTTACAAATAATAAATAAATAGTAGAATTAAATTAGATAATAATACCTTTTATTTAAAAATTAGGGTTTTTTACCCTAGGTTCAAAATACTAAAAAATAAATACATTTTTATTTTCTTTTTCCTTTTACATAAATAATATTTTCTCATACACATAGAAACTTTCTTTTTACATTTCACATATTTATTTAATTTACATTTAATTATGCATTGCAAAATATCCAATTGTTGTAATAATTTAGATTTAAATTCTTGTCAATATCCCCATTTGAACATTTGTACCCCCCTTCCCATATTTGGTTGTGTAATAGCTTAGTAATTTTAATTTCGCATTTTTATTGCTTTCTAATGATAACATGTTAGAATTAGGGTTTGTATGCGAAAAAACGACAAAAAATAGTTTGACCTAATGCAAGATAAACAAGCATGAAAATGAACACACAAATCACACTTGCACCCCCTAGGGTATTCCACTTGTTGCCTTCAAATAAATGGGCCATATTGTATGTTGAACATCTTTGGGCAAAGCAAACAGTTTGAATGATCATAGCCCCTCGATAAAACTTTTTTTCAAAAAAAACAAACAAAAACAAATGATCAAGTCCCTTAGAGAAATTGCCCAAAGACATTTAACGTCGTTACAATTATGGTCTAAACGATGACCCGCGCCTGTCCCTTTCACATCCTAACACAAGGTTGCCCACCAAATACAATGGTGGTGCAAACTTGTTAAAAGGGTTAAAGTATAGCAATGATCTTTTGAGAAATTTAGGAGTAGATAACCTCTTAGTTACTTGAATCGACTTGCCAAACAAAACATTTGCCTAATTTCAAAACCACACAACACTACACTTTCAAAACAACTTTCAAAAACAAATGAAAACCTTTTCAAAAGACATACATCTTTGTATACATCCCCACATGGATCATTGCAAAGGTTGCCACCACATTGGCCTCTTTTCAAAACATTTTCAAAACCCACACACTCAAAGCACCATTTAAAACAATTGAAAACAAAAGGCAAGTGATCTAAGCAAGTAACTAAGAGCCCATGGATAACCATGGATAGAAAGGGTGCTAATACCTTCCCTTTCTATAATCTACTCCCCGAACCCAAGAAAACATCTCAAAAGGTTTTTGCTGTGCTTTTTAACCTTTCCTTAGGATAAAATAAAAAGTCGGTGGCGACTCTTGCTAACCGCAACATTTGCGAATACAAACGCAAACACTAGTCAGTTCTCCCACCGTATCACACTGACCCTTAGCCAAACCCATGAACAATTCCTGGAACTGGTCGTTTTGAGCTTGCAGAGCCTTGATTGCTTGTTCAGTTGACGGTTCAAAAGACATGATGCTGAAATAAACAGCGAAGAAGATTAGAAAACCGGTAAGGGTACCTGTTATGAGGTGCATGGAATGATATGCGTATGATATGATTTCAAAGACGCCGAGAGATTCAAATTCGTAAACAAGAAATGAAACACACTTTTATTAGATAAACTTGAAATCAATTGTTCAACAAATGCCTTTAAGGCGTTACAAGAAAGAAAAACTGAAAATTAAAACTAGAAATAATCAAAATACAATCAGCGCTCCCATGGTCGTTTGCCTTTGGTGCTGACATAGTCATTGAGGATCCGCTCGTTCTCCAGCTGCCTTGTCAACTTCTGAATCTTCTGCTCTTGCTCGTGATACTTTTCTCTATAAGTATCTCGTTCTTCCCTTAGCTGCATCCAGGACATCTTCAATGCCCCAATGTCAGTAGGCATGTAAGGGTGTAGGATGGTAGGAGGAACCCCTTCTTCATCAGCAACCTCAACAACTATAGGCAAGACGGCTTCATACGGCATTCCCAGCTTTTGGGCACGGATACGAACCCATCAGAGATATGTGTGATCGGTGGATCTGGAACTGACTGTTTAACGCTGGTTCGCGAAATGTCGCGGAAGCAAGAGTCGCCATCGTCTTTTATTTTCTCCAAATGGAAAGGACAAAAGCACATAAAAATTCCTTAAAGAGATTGCTCTCGGTTCGGGAGGTAGATTATAGAAAGGGAAGGTGTTAGCACCCTTTCTATCCATGGTTATCCATGGGCTCTTAGATACTTGCTCATTGTGTTTTCAAAATGGTTTGTTTGCTTTTCAATTGTGGGTTTTAAAAAGTTTCTTTGAAAATTCCAGTTCGACTCTTGTATCGGTCCTCAAGAGTGTTTGAAAAGTTGCTTTCGAAAGCTTTTTGAAAAGGTGTCGGTGTGAAAAGTGATTTTGAATTTGTTTTGAAATTAGAGCAAGTATCTAGAGTCGTCTACCTACCCTAAGGAATTCGTCTGTGTAAATGTCCTTTAAAGTAGTGCCATCCCACCATTGAGAGGTAGGTAGCACCACCGTTGGAGGTGTTCGGGTCAATTCGAGGTTCGGGACATGGTGATCACCGGAGCAATGGGAAGACACCTTAGAAGCTACCCTCATGCCAGGTTCCCGGATCATGAGGACTTACTAAGACATCCTCTACTCGACGATCACCTTTCGAGGCAAGGCAACAGTGAGGCGTACCATAGGGGTGGTGTGTGATTTGTGTGTCGTGTTCGTTTGCATTTATCTTGTCATGTTATAGGTGATCTACGCGTTTGTTTTTATTTTAGGCCATTCATTCTTGCATGCATTTATTTAACAGTTAAAAAAGAATGCGGGAAATATAAAGTTCTAAACTATTACAAAGGCGCGGGTCCACATCGCCAAAATTTCCAGAACCCGATTTGACAGAAAATAAAGAACGTAATAAAGTAAAGTGCGAAAGATTAAATTTACACGGCTTTGGGAGAGGTACATAAATAATTAAAAGAAAAAGAAATAAATACGCGAATTGAATTAAAATTAGAAACGAGGGCGTTGGACCCTTTTTGCGAAATTAAATTAAATGATTAAATTAATGAAAATTAAAATGAAAGGGAATTATTTTTGGTATTTTTGTATTTTATGATTTTAATGAACTTGAATTAAATTGAGAAATTAACCCTAATTCTAATTTTTTTTAGTTTATTGAGAACGTATTAAAGTTAAACCTAAATTAACCTAATTATTTACATGCAATTTAATTACAAAAAATAATATTCAATAATTAATTATGGTGAAAAAGAGAAAAAAGGAATAAAAATAAGTAAAACCTAGTTCTACAAATTTTAAGATTTATTGGAGAAATATTAAGATTTAAACCTAAATTTACAAAGATAAGTTAATTAATGATATTTATCAAAAAATATTAGTTAAATATAATATATTTTGAATTTTTATAATTTTCTGATTTTTATGTTACTTTATATTTTTTATGAAAAAAAAAACAAATTAAGTTAAAGATTTTAAAGGAAACTAATTAAAATGAAAAAAATAGGAAATATAAACATAGCAAACCTTGGGGGGTTCTGCCCCTAATTTGGAGGTGTACTTGTAGCATTCAGGCCCAATTATCCCTGGCCCTATTGACCTTTTCAGGACGCGTGCAGGTGTGTTGACTCAGGTCCACCATATTCCTTCAATTGTGACCCTTTGATCCATCCTAGTAGGCACGTGTATGGCTTGATTTTGTGGATGTACGATGGACGCTAGCATGGAAACTGCACATAAGCGTTAAAAGGAAAATAACATGGAAAGGGGTGGGGACCTGGGATCGAACCCAGGTCCTGAAGGTCACCAATACAATTGCTTGCCACTGAGCCACCTAGCGCGTTTTGAATATATAATAGTAAACAATTAATATAACTCAAAACAATGGTTAATAGTGTTTTTCCGCGCGAAATTCAAATCAACCACTTACGCCTCGCCACCTAAGCGTCTTCTTCCTCGTTCTATTTTTTCCTGAAACAAAAAAAGAAATTGGCAACGGTTTTGGACTGTCCCCTTATACCCCATTCTGAAAAATAGCGATTAGCTCCTGATGTCCCATAAATTAGGCGCGAGGGTTGATTTTGAACCGTCCAAATGTGCTGAATTTAGTCATGGTACTGTGATGTTCCAATTTTACCTTAATTGGGAAACCCCAATTCAAAGCTTCACAAACCCTAAAAGACAACAATGGCAGATTTGCATATAGTGTATGAAAACTCAATTCAATCACATAGTTAGTCTCAGAATTAGTCAAGGAACATAAATCAATAATAAAAAATTGCTAGAGATGCATGAATCGAGATGCAAGACTGTAAAATATTTTCTGTATAGATCACGATGATTCTCACGTTTCTTGGTGTTAGAGCTTATGGTTTTGATCCAAATTCCTTCCTTGAAGCCTCAGCAAGCCAATGGAATTGTTGTTTGATCTTGAAAAACCCTAAAACCTAGTTTTCAGTTTTCAACTTTTAGGCAAAAAACTGAAGTGTGTTTCTTGGTCTATGGCGCAGCTGGGAGTCCTTTTGCACGAGGGTTAGCTTGCCTATATATGTATGAATGATTTAGGTTAAGAAAATTGATCCAAGAATCCTTGAATTGATGATACAATATTTGATTTTCCATGCTATTATTTTCAAATCTTTTCATGCACATTTGCTACCAAATCATGACAAATCATATTGATTCTTTCCAAATCTAACTATGCACGAAATATTGAGTGTATATCATGCATAAAAAGATTTAAAAACCTAGGTTTAGTATTTTTCATGTATTTTAATTAATTAAATGAATTATTAATGATTAAAAATCCAAATAAATAAATAAAAATAATAAAAAACTTCCCTTTGGGCCAAATGGTCGTGCACATGCCTTGGATGATGAATTGTGGAAGAAAAAGAGGCCCATTAGCAATTTTAGGTCATTTGAATCAATGTTGACTTTTCAAAATATCCAAAAATTTCCCAACTTCCACAAGGCATATCTTGCTCAATTTTTAAGCTTTGCTCATGTTCTTGGACATTTTGGAAAGGTCTTTGAGTCCTCTAACCAATGTCTTTGGTCCCATGTCATTTTGTTTTACCAATCTAAAGTTATGACCTTTGACTTAAAGTCCCTTTTTGTTGACTTTTGAAAATGACCTATAATGTTGAAATTGATAACTTTTTGTGAGAGAATTTCTTGGACTTGAAGTATGAAGAGGAGTTGTAGGAAATGTCTTTATCTTCAAAATGAGCTTTGGGTGGAATTTTTCTGATAATCCATGTGAAAGTTATGCCTTGGTCAAGTTACAGTTGACTTTTTCAACTGTCCAAATATGGAAACTTTTGCATCTTGATGATTTTTGAGCCAAGCTTTGAAAATCATGATCAAGAATTGATCAAATGATGTTTGTGGCTTCAAAATGAGACGTTGACCAAAAATTTGGACTTTTGACTATCAAATGACCATTTTGCCCCTACAGTTGACTGTAGTGCAATTAGGGTTTTTGACTGTGCAATTTTGTGCTGTAAGTCTTGAAACTTGGTATGATGATGCTTGACCATGTTTGTAGGCATGTGGGACTTGATTGGACCCTTGAAAACTTCAATTTCTTTGTCAGAACCAAAACCTTAATTTTGACTGTTAGGAGGCCCTTACACTGTGCAACCCTTGGGGAATTTTGAAGCATGACTTGGCAATTTCTTGAAGAATATGGGAGGGCAAATTTTGGGGTACAACAGTTGCCCCTGTTCAATCTTCTTAGACCTGAGGATGCAGATTGGCTGATGTGCCTTTCGTAATCCGAGGGTGGAAGGTGATTGAACACTAGAGTGCCCAGAAATTTGTGCTCACATGGTAGTATGATGGTGGGAATGGGCTTATAGATGCCATTTAGAGATTGATGGATAGGATGATGGGCTTATAGATGCCATGCTAAGAGATGATAGATAGGTGGATGGGCTTATAGATGCCATCTGGATGTCAATCGCATAAGAGATTTCTTAGCGAGAACTTGCGTACCTGCAAAAGAAAGATGAGTACCTGACCTGTTACAGGAGTTGGTCTTCAGATTCTTTGTATAGATGTGTCCTGACTGGTTACAGGAGCTGGATCTGGATCTTCAAAAGGTGATGAATGAACCAGGGATGGTTACTACCTCAACAGGAACGGTGAGAGAACCTTGGATGACTTTAACCTCAACAGCAATCGTTGAGAGAATCTTGGGCGATTTCGACTTCAACAGTGACGCTGAGCGAATCTTGGGATGATTACTATCTCCGCAGGATCGGGGAGAGAACCATAGGCGACTACAACCTCAATAGCAATCATTGAGAGAATCTTGGATAACTTCAACTTCAACAACAATCGTTGAGCGAATCTTGGGATTACCACCTCCGCAGTATCGGGGAGGGAACCATAGGCGACTACAACCTCAATAGCAATCATTGAGAGAATCTTGGATAACTTCAACTTCAACAGCAATCGTTGAGCGAATCTTGGGATTACCACCTCCGCAGTATCGGGGAGAGAACCAAAGGCGACTACAACCTTAACAGCAATCATTGAGAGAATCTTGGATAACTTCAACTTCAACAGCAATCGTTGAGCGAATCTTGGGATTACCACCTCCGCAGTATCGGGGAGAGAACCATAGGCGACTACAACCTCAACAGCAATCATTGAGAGAATCTTGGATAACTTCAACTTCAACAGCAATCGTTGAGCAAATCTTGGGATTACCACCTCCGCAGTATCGGGGAGAGAACCATAGGCGACTACAACCTCAATAGCAATCATTGAGAGAATCTTGGATAACTTCAACCTCAACAGCAATCGTTGAGAGAATCTTGGGGGGAATTACCATCTCCGCAGTATCGGGGAGAGAACCATAGGCGACTACAACCTCAATAAAAATCATTGAGAGAATCTTGGATAACTTCTACTGAGTCTTTATCAGGAAAATCTGTTTGGGGTCGATTTAACTGGACTAGAGAAGGCCTTGGACTGGATAAGAAACAGAAAATCTTAGGGTCAATTAACTGAACCGGTCTAGGTCTTGAAATGCCTTCAACTGGGTAAGAAACAGGGAGATCTTAGGGTCGATCTGACTGAACCAGAGAAGGCCTTTGACTGGATAAGAAACAGAGAAATCTTTGGAGTCGATTTAACTGAACCGGTCTAGGTCTTGAATATAGCTGAGAACTTAACTGGATCTTTCCTGAAAGGTAAAGGTCAGTCATATGCAATGCATGATATAGATCAAGCAATGATGTTCTCAATATAAATGAGATTTGTAAGATATGATGCGTATATGCATGCTATAATGTATGAAAATATGATGTTTATGAATGTATCTTTTTGTCTTAGGAAAATAAATCCTTGACGGGTGCCAGGAAGTCACTCCTGGGCTGATGTTGAAGAATATATTTTGCTTCTGCTGGGGATGATAGTTGCAAGAATACCGGTAGGAGAAGATAACTCCGTTGGGGGATAAACTTGGCAAATGGATTACTCTTCGGGGAGAAAAGTACTCTGACGATCTTGCTGGGAAGCAATACTCTGTGGGGAGAGAGATACTTTGTTGAGTGCCTGATAATAACTTGCTGGGGATACCCTTGTTGCGTTGGAAGTGTTGATAGACTTCTCTGGGGATAAGAAGACTCCGTCGAGGACGCTCTTTCCGTGGCTTTTGGCTGAGGATAACCCAGTTATATCCTGGTAAGGAAATAACTCTTTGAATGAAGCCGGGAGACGCGTTCGTGCTCTGCGCGGATAAGCTTCCAGAATTTACTGGGGATAAGCTTACTGCTTGGGGAGATGAATTCCAACTTTGCTGGGTGTTGTACCCCAAAATTTGCCCTCCCATTTCTCATTGATTTCTCACCACAAAGCCTTTGAAGCTCAAGATCCAGTCAGGGTTTCATCTGCTCAAGACCTCTCCTTGCACTGTGGACTCAAATTAGGGTTTGTGTTTGCACAAAGATGCTTTGACCTAAAGTTCCCAAGATGACTTTCATGTTTCATATTGGACTCCCAAGTTTACCCATATCAAGTTTCAAGTCTTGATTCCAAGTTTTGCCCAGTCAATTGGACAGTTGACCTAGAAATCAACTGTATTGGGGAAAAAGTCAACTGTGGCCAATTGACAGTCAAACCTCATGAAAATTGACCCACATCAACATTATGAACTCATATGGACCATTTGATCAAGTTTGGATCACAATTCCCCAAGAAATTTGATCAGATCACCAAAAGGGCAAAATGGTCATTTTTAGGGTTTTGACTGCACAAAGGCAATTTTTGACTGTTTGACCTAGCCAATGGCAAACCAAGCTCACATATGGACTCAAGGACCCTATGGAATCATCTTGACATGATCAACCAACTCAAAAGATCCCAAGTACACAAGATTGACAGTTGAATTTCCCAGTCAATTGATCAATTTTGACTGTATACTGAAAAGTCAAACTTTGACTTTTTGGTCAAAATCAAGAGTCAAGATTCATTTTTCATCAAAACATGCCAAATCATGAAACTTGTTCACCAAGAAATCACAAAATGCAAATTAGGGTTAAAAATTAGAATTTTTCATAACTTAGAATTTTTCTAAGTTATGGAAAACCCTAATTTTTTCCCAACTTTGCCCCACTTTTTCACCAAGATCCATTTGGATTCAAACAAAAGTCAAAACATGAAAGTTGTAGCTTGTTGCATAATCTACAACTTTGATTCACAAAGTTTTCTCATTTGAAGCTTGTATCTCAAGTTACAAATTTTTGAATAAGGGCACTAAACCATTCTTAACTTAGTGAATTTTTGACCTATTTTGACAAGGTTTTCTACCCCACTTCAAGGCCATTTTCCATACACTTCCACTTGGAATTTCAATTTGCATTTCAAAGATGGATTGTAGTACACATTCCAAGCTTTCCAAAATGTCCAAAAACTCACCAAACAACCTCATAACTTAAGAGATTCGAATTTCACAATATAGCAAAAACTCACTTTTGAATTGGCCATTTTCCATGTTCATAGTTTGTGCAAACTTCTCTAAACCAGCATGCCCTTGATTACAGGTCCTTGAACCATTCCATACTCAATAATTTAATGCATATTCAATGTGTTAAAGTGTTGTTCTTTGAGTGCAAGCATTGTATTAAGGTTTAATCCCAAACTAGATAAAGCATTCTTTCCATTTTTGCAAAAGATCACTTTATGTCTAATTGAAAATCCAAGAAGTACAAATGAGATCTAATTGGCACAAGATTATGGGCAAAACACTCTGATCAAGGAGAGATTATGCAGCTCATTAGGGGGCCTGTGCTGACCTAGAACACAACTTGGGTATTTGTTGCTTAAAGTGTAAGTAACTTGGCATATTGTAGAACAACTCTCATATCAGCATAGAAACAGAAGAACAAAGTTATCAAACACACTCAAGACAACATAACCAAGCTAATACACGACCCATGCACCTCTGAAACACCCTCTATCTCAGAATCATCCTCAAACTGCAAAAATAGAGTTGCCTCTGCAGTTTGAGTGCCAACTTCCATTTCTCTCGAGCATCCTTGCCAAAACCAGTTCATACACATCCCCTAGCATCTATGCAAGCTAACCATGACCTGAAACCTGACCTGTAATCCCCCTAACAAGTTCCACCATTTTCATTTTTTCCTATTGCATTTGAAGTTCCACAGCTCGATACAAGGAGTTTCAAGACAAAGTAAACATTGGAATAGCATCCCTGGACCTCAAGGAAGCTTTTCCAATCATCACCTTGCACTGAAAGTTCCTACATCTCCAGATAGAAGTTCAACTGAATAGGTAAAATTTTGAATTCGTATCTCTCTTATTATGCATCATTAGTCTTAAGTTTGTGAAGAAATAATGTCATACTCATGCCACTGAACATGTCCATGTCTTTACTTTTCATTTCTTTTGCCTGAGTAGAGAGAATTTGGAATTTGAAAATGACAGAAAAACTAGGTTAGGATTTGGGGGAGGAGAAATTCTCCTTCATCTTAGAGAGTTAGGTCAAGTTCTATACATGGTTAGAATCGTCTCTTCATGCTGAACGTTTGTTATGTTATGAGTTTTTGTTAAAAAGCCAGGAATCAGGAGTTAGCAACTAGAGTACAGGGCGCGCGTTTTTGAATGTTGTTGAACAAAGGTTGAAGATGAAGCCACATGGGCTGGGCCTGTATGGTCTTTTCTTTTTTACACCCTATTTCCATTTTCTTACCCCCTAAGCCCATTTGCTTCATTTCTCATGTTTTTTGACTTTTTCTTTTTTTATTTGACTCATTTATTTTTTCTCAGCATATTAAAATTTTGAAAATATTTTTCTCATCATTTTTTGATTTTATTTGATTTTTATTTGATTTTCTTTTGTTTATACATAAATATTATATATACTATTATTTAGGATAAATAGAAAAAATATGTAAAAACACCTCTATTTTTATTTTTATTTTATATTACCCTCTGAAAATATTTTATATAAAAAATACTATTTTCTAAAAAAATTTAACTATTATTATTATTATATATAATACATATTTAAAACAATACAAATATACATATATATACATATTAATACATTTAGAGTAAAAATACCAAAAAAAATGTACATATTTTATTTTTAATATTTAATACTAAAAAATGCCATTTTTTACAAATGTACCATATTTTATTTTATTTTTGTATGTAAATAACAAATATTATATGAGTTAATTAATATTCATTTTGATTAAAATTAGGGTTGTTACCCTAAATATGAAAATACCTCAAAAATAATACCCTTTTATTTTCTTTATTTTATTTTACATAAATAACACTTTTTTTTCATACATAAAAATTCCTTTTACATTTTTGCATATTTATTTCAATTTCCATTTAATTATGCAATTATTTATCTTGTAAATATTCATAAAAATGATGTAATAGTTTTAGGTTTAATTTCTTGTCTAAATAATCCCCATTTGAAACATTGTACCCCCCTCCCATATTATTGTGATGTAATAGCGTAGGAATTTAAATTTCGCACTTTTAATGCTTTCTAAACATACTATGCTAGAATTAGGGTTTTGTATGCGAATAAAAATGAACAAAATAGTTGGACCTAATACAAGATAAGTGAGCATGAAAATGGACAACACAAATCACACTTGCACCCCTAGGGTACTCCACTTTGTTGCCTTTCAAAGTTGGGCCATATTGCATGTTGAACTTCTTTGGGCAAAACAAACAAATTGAATGATCATAGTCCCTCAAAATGTTGCCTAAAATGATCAAGTCCCTTTTAAAGAAAAATTGCCTAAAGACATTTAACACTATTGCAACTATGGTCTAAACGATGACCCGCGCCCGCCCCTTTAATCTCCTAAAACAAGATTGTCCACCAAATGCAATGGTGGAACAAAATTGTCAAAAGGTTTAAAACATAAGCAAAAAAAATCTTTGAGAAAACTTTAGGGTAGATGAACTCTTAGGTGCTTGCCAATTTGCAAAGAAAACACTTGCCTATTTTCAAAATCCACTTCACCAACACTTTCAAAATCAACTTTCAAAAACCTTGAAACATCTTTTCAAAAAGACAAACACCTTTTGTAAAACATTCGAGTAAAGAATTGTTACAAGGGTAGCCTATACAAGGCATCTTTTTCAAAACCTTTTTCAAAACCACACACAAAGCATCTTTTCAAACAATTGAAAACCAAGGCAAGTTGATCTAAGCAAGTACCTAAGAGCCCATGGATAACCATGGATAGAAGGGGTGCTAATACCTTCCCCTCCTATAATCTACTCCCCGAACCCAAGAAAAATCTCAAAGGTTTTTGCTGTGCTTTTTAAACCTTTCCTTAGGATAAAATAAAAAGTCGGTGGCGACTCTTGCTCAAACCGAAACATTTGCGAAAACAAACTCAAAACCCTAGTCAGTTCTCCCACCGTATCACAGAACTGGCGACTCTGCTGGGGATAATCTTTAAAGTGGAGTAACCTTAGGGCTTAGATCACCCTCTTGCATGACTAATTGTTTGATTTGCTTGCTTTATACTTTGGCTCTATTGTTTGGGTTTACAAATCCTCCACCCGGATTTTGGGAACATTCATAGATAGCAATACGTTGTGGAAATTGTGCGGGGTATACCGACATGGTCTAAGTAATAGCTATATTAGTGCGACATATTTGTGAGTACCGGTAACCCTTGAGTTCAATCAAGGAGAGTACGGGGCCGCTGAGTGATGTCACTAAGCATTAATGACCTAGAACCTTATTTGACCATCTTGGCCTTTTATTAGGGGTAGTGAGATGACCGACTTTGGTGCAGTCCGAAGTTGGTAGATACTCGATACTACACTCATTGAGGGTTGTTTTCTTGGAATATTTTGGTCGCTAGTTAAGTGGCTAAACCAAAACAATGAACAATGAAAATAATCCAGTGATATTGAGCTCCTTAGAACCCGGTTACTATTTATAGGACAGGTTTTTAAGCCAACTACACTCAAGAGGGTACTTACTTATGAAACCCCATGCAAGCCTGAAACTAGGGTTTGGTGTGATTTGCTTGTACATATGTTTTGTGCATACATCATAAACATCATAAAACATCATATGCATTCACTAACCATTTCAAGGGTTTTGGATCTTCAGCTTTGTTCTTGTTTTGTAGGACATGGAAATTCCTCGCAGAAACACCATTCAACTCAACCTTGTGAGAATCTCTCCTCAACTCAAGGAGATCACTTCAAGAATTCCGGAAAATTCATCCTTCAGTGAAAGACATGGAAGACTGCTCAGCCTAGTCAACACCAACATTGAAGAAGACATGATGAAAGCGCTATTCCAGTTCTTTGACCCTCTTCACCACTGCTTCACTTTCCCTGATTATCAGTTGGTTCCCACTTTGGAGGAGTTTTCTCAACTCCTAAGAATCCCTATCCTTAATCAACTACCCTTCAACGGTACGGAGAAGGAACCAAAGCCTGAAGATGTTGCTCGAGCACTACATCTACAACCATCTGAAATCAAGGGACATTGGGAAACCAGAAGCGGCGTCAAAGGATTCTTAGCAAAATTCTTGTTTGAGAAGGCACAAGAATGTTGGAACTCATTGGACCTACAAGCCTTTGAAGAGATTGTGGCACTCCTTATCTACGGTTTGGTCTTGTTCCCAAATCCTGACCAATTGGTAGATGTCAACGCCGTCAAAATCTTCTTGTCCAGAAATCCAATACCAACATTGCTTGGGGACATCCTTCACTCATTTTACACACGAACAATGAGAAAGAGGGGTGTTCTCATGTGTTATACTCCTATCCTCGCAAGGTGGTTTATTTCGCACCTTCCACAACCTGTCTTGAAGAATGACCAAGGTATAAGGTGGTCCCAACGTTTGATGACTCTTACTCATTCTGATGTGCATTGGTGTTCTCGGTCCAGAGAAAATGTCATCATCGTCGATCGTTGCGGAGAATTTCCTAATGTTCCTTTACTTGGAATTAGAGGAGGTATCACCTACAACCCTTGCCTAGCGTTGAGGCAATTTGGATATGCACGGAGGGATGGCCCTCATGATATGCTGATTCCTAGCCTAGTTTTTGACTTCGACAACGATGCGCAAGGACTTCGCCAAAGATTCATCAAAGCTTGGGGAAAACTCAACAAGGTTGATAGCAAGACTCTGGGACACAAGAACTCCATCCCTCTTGAGCCCTATCTCAAGTGGGTACGAGCCCGAGCCCAAAGTCTGATGATGCCTTATCCTCATGTACTCCCAGTGATTAAAGAGCCCGTCAATGAAGGAGAGGTTCCCTACACCATCCTGCATCCAGACATGCCTACATTGTGGGAGGAAATGCAGAAAAGTTGGATTCAGCTCAAGGAGGAACGGAACACTTTTGAAGCTAGCTACTACGCCAGTGAAAAGAAGGTTCTAGAGCTTACCCGCCGACTCCACGAGCAAGAGGCCCTCAATACCTACATCGCACCAAAGAGGATGCGCAATGTCTTTCTGCCTTAAGAAGTTTATTTTGTAATATTTGGCCCATGGGGCATTTATGTACTAAACGAATTTCTTCTTATTAATATGACGTGCGTTCTTCTTTGTCTGAAACAATTTTGAATGTCCTAAATCCTTGAATGCATTGAATACATCAGCATACCATTCATCATGTGCATAAGCAGGTCTCACTCCAGGTTTCCTTATCTATCTGCTGTTTATTTCAGTAGGATGGATCTCGAGCAAACAGTCAAAGACCTACAGGCTCAGAATGCACAGTTCCAGCAACTCTTGATGACCTTGGTCAAGAGTCAGGAGGACATCAAGGCTCATTTGGAGAATAAGGACCCAGTGAAGAAGAAAAAGAGGGTCGGAGTGGCTACTTTGGGGAGAAGATTTGACAGAGAAGCTCGGAGGGTGCTTGAATTTCCTCCTACTTCTGATGAAGGAACTAGTAAAAGAGATCGGGTTGCGGTGCCTTCCGAGTCTGATGCGGAAGAGGAAGAAGTTGAAGAGGATGAAGATTATTCTGACCAGCAGTATCCTCCAGCTGATGACAAATATAAAGGTTTAGAAGACAGACTGGCTGCCATGGAATTGCAAAGGGTACCGGGTTTGGATTTTGAAGACATGGGCTTGGTCGCCGGAATAATGATTCCCCCGAAATTCAAAGTGCCAGTGTTTGTAAGGTATGATGGGTTGTCCTGTCCCAAAATGCGTCTCAGGTCCTACGTGAGAAAGATTCAACCCTATACGGCAGATAAAAACCTCTGGATTCATTTCTTTCAAGACAGCCTGTCGGGAGCTCAGTTGGAATGGTTTTATCAGTTAGAAGGAACCAGTGTCAGAAATTGGGAAGATTTGGCCACCGCTTTCTATAAACAATACCAGTATAATTCTGATCTTGCTCCTACTCGTACCCAACTTCAGGGTATGTCACTAGGAACAAGTGAGGGATTCAAGGAATATGCACATAAATGGAGGGATTTGGCTGGCAGGGTGCAGCCTCCTTTAACCGATCGTGAGCTTGTTGATATGTTTCTAGGAACCCTATCTGGACCATTTTTCAATCATTTAATTGGTAACTCTTCTGCGGGGTTTACCGATTTAATCTTAACGGGCGAAAGAATATAAGCTGGCATCAAGTCAGGAAAGATTCAGAAGGGTGTTGCCGCAAGTGTTGAGAAGAAGCCGTTTAAGAAGGAGACATCTATGGTATATTCTCAGAGAAGAGCAGGGAAGATGGAGCGTCGGCCAACTGTGGGGGCCGTAATGATTCAAAACACTCCAAGTGAGCAGCCTCGCTACAACCAATCCAGACCAAATCAACAACGGGTGGAAAGGCCACAACGGAAGTTCACCCGTATTAATATGACTCCAGCGCAGGTGCTTCCCCATCTATTGAAGTTGAATCTTGCCACCATCAAGGAGGCGCCAAAGAATGTAAATACGTCCTCCCCGCATTATCATGCCAATGCTAAGTGCGCCTATCATTCAGACAGTGTTGGACACGACACCAATGATTGTTGGGCACTCAAGCATAAGATCCAAGACCTGATAGAGGCTAAGGAGGTAGAGTTTGATGCTCCAGAGAAGCCCAATGTGATATCTGCACCTATGCCGAAGCACGGCCGAAGTGTCAATGCCATTGAAGAGGATTTGTATGTTGCTGACGTTAGTGATCTGACTACTCCACTGCTGACCATTAAGTTGAATTTGTTAAAGGCCGGGATCTTCTCGGGATGTAAAGAAGACTGCTACTGTTTCCACTCTCTTCCGTTTGATTGTCCGCTATTGAAGAAAGGCATCCAAGGCCTTATGGATAGCCGACAAATTCTGTTCGAAAAAGTTTCCGTTGTTCCAGTTCAAGTTGAAAATGTCTCAATTATAACCATTCACGCCAATCTTTCCGAGGCCGTCAAAAAGCCTGTTAAGATTACACCAGCTGCAAAATCTATACCTTTGAAGATAACAATGCCGGGGCCTGTTCCCTATGTTTCTGAGAAGTCGATACCTTGGAACTATGGTGGCGACATCTATTACCATGGTATCAAGCAAGTTGAAATAGTTGAAGAAAATTCGGATGATGAAGAAGCCAGCATTAGTAATATTGCAGGCACTAGCAAAATCACCAGGAGCGGGAGAATATTTTCTCCAGAGATTGCCCCTCCAAGAGCAGCCTTTGGACCCTTATCAGCTAAAGAAGTCGTCCCTGCACCAGTAAAACTCTCTGTCAGAACTCCTTTGATCGAAGAAGTTGTTGCTCCCGGTGCTGTCTCTCCTACCATTGCCGATAAAGGAAAAGGAGTACAAGATGAGCCCGTCAGGACGAGGGCTCAACCCTTGGTGATCCCGGAAGCATCCAAGAAAGAAATGGACGAGATTTTGAGGATAATCAAGAGAAGTGATTACGATGTGGTGGAACAGTTGGGGCAAACCCCCTCCAAGATCTCCATGCTGGCATTATTGCTTTGCTCAGAAGCGCACGCTCAAGCTTTGATTAAGTTTCTGAAGGCAGCTCATGTGCCCCAGGAAACCTCTGCGGATCAATTTCAACATTGCGTGGCTAGCCTGACTGCGGATAACGGATTAGGTTTTTCTGATGCCGACCTAACCCCTAAGGGCCGAAACCACAATGATGCATTGCATATTTCGATCGAGTGTCGCGGAACCACCCTTGCACATGTTTTGGTTGATACCGGTTCATCGCTGAATGTTTTGCCTAAAAAGGCCTTGGACCGACTAGATTGCGAAGGGTTAGAATTGAAGCCGAGTGATATTGTCGTCAGGGCTTTCGATGGGTCGAAAAGAATGGTCCATGGAGAAGTTGAAATTCCTGTCAAGATAGGTACTGAGGTGTTTAAATCCACTTTCTATGTAATGGACATCCGTCCATCATACTCCTGCCTGCTGGGTAGACCTTGGATACACCATGTTGGGGCAGTCACCTCCTCCTTGCATCAAATGCTGAAGTATCCTGTAAAGGGAAAGATTATCACTGTCCACGGAGAAGAAGAGTACATGATTAGCCACTTAAACTCTTTCCGGTACGTAGAGGTTGAAGGAGAATTCATTGAGACACCGTTTCAACATTTCGAAGAAGTTCTTCCTGAAATAGCAATGGCAAAATTGGCAACTGAGGCACCAAGACAGATGGCTAGGATGGCATCTCTGGAGGATGCAAGGGCTGCAGTTAAAGAGGGGAAGAATTCAGCATGGGGGCAGTTACCCGATTTTCCGCATAAAACTGATAAGTTTGGATTAGGTTTCACAGCCGCTGGCCAGAAAGCTATGCGCCAGTCAAAGATTGAAAGAGCGCCGGTCAAAATTTCTCCTTACAGAATCAACGCCCTGGAAGATGAAGACAAGGAAAGCAACATTGAAGATTGGATTTATCCAACTGTCAGAGGAGGGTTGAGCAATTGGGAGGCTAAAGACTTTGTCCCCATCACTTTTATTCATCAGTAATTTATCTATTAAACATTTCCTATTTGGTCTGTAATATTTTACTTTCAAACAATCCGTACACTATCTTTTCACCTCCTGCCTTGCCCGGGGCATGTAGGTCCACTTGTAAGGGTTTTGATTATCTTTCATATTCATATGCCATGTTTAATGATTCATTGGACGTTTTTCATTTGATAAACTGCTTATGCTCATTTTCTTTCCTTTTGCATTTTTTTGTTTAAGGATGGCTATCCCTTACCCACACCCACACTCACCAATGCAGGTACCCATCCACTCCGGATTCCATGGGTGACTACTCTGCTATATCTTTCAGTAACCCTGAAGACCTGGTCAACCTAGCCGAGTATGAAGATGACGAAGGTTGTGAAGTACCCGGGGAACTAGCCAGACTGCTGCAACAAGAGGAAAGGGCCATCTTGCCGCATGAAGAGCCATTGGAAACTGTTAACTTGGGAACCGAGGAGGATCGGAAGGAGGTGCAAGTGGGTGCCAATCTGGAACAGAAAGTCAAGGAGCGCTTGGTACAATTGCTGAATGAGTATGTTGAAATCTTCGCTTGGTCCTATGAAGATATGCCGGGTTTGGATACAGACATCGTGGTTCACCGTCTCCCCACAAGAGAAGACTGTCTGCCAATCAAGCAAAAAGTTCGCCGAATGAGGCCTGACATGTCTGAAAAAATCAAAGCAGAAGTAATGAAGCAGTTCGACGCTGGCTTTCTGGCTGTTACGTCCTATCCTCAATGGGTCGCTAACATTGTGCCAGTACCAAAGAAAGATGGAAAAGTCAGAATGTGTGTGGACTACCGGGATTTGAATAGGGCCAGCCCTAAAGATGATTTCCCTCTACCTCATATTGACATCTTGATCGACAATACAGCTCAGCATAAGGTGTTTTCCTTCATGGACGGATTCTCGGGCTACAATCAAATCAAAATGGCCCCCGAGGATATGGAGAAAACTACTTTTGTTACACAATGGGGCACTTTCTGTTACAAGGTGATTCCGTTTGGGCTGAAGAACGCATGGGCAACTTATCAACGCGCCATGGTAGCTTTATTTCATGACATGATACATCATGAGATCGAAGTCTACGTAGACGATATGATAGCTCGATCACAAACAGAGGAAGAGCACCTTGAACATCTGGAAAAGCTGTTTGCCAGATTGAAAGAATACAAGCTCAGGCTGAATCCAAGTAAATGCACTTTTGGAGTTAGGTCTGGTAAACTCCTGGGATTCATTGTAAGAAACAAAGGCATTGAAGTCGATCCAGCAAAAGTGAAAGCGATACAAGAGATGCCTGCTCCCCGTACTGAAAAGGAGGTTAGAGGATTCTTGGGGCGCATAAACTATATTGCCAGATTCATTTCACATCTGACTTCTACTTGTGAGCCAATTTTCAAACTCTTGAAGAAGGATCAGGTAGTTGAATGGAACGACGACTGCCAAGCCGCTTTTGATAGAATCAAGGAGTATTTGCTAGAACCCCCTATTCTGATGCCACCTGTCGAAGGAAGACCATTGATCATGTACTTAACTGTCTTGGATAACTCAATGGGGTGTGTTTTGGGCCAGCATGACGAGTCTGGTCGAAAAGAGCACGCTATTTATTACCTTAGCAAAAAGTTTACCGACTGTGAGACTCGCTACTCACTGCTCGAGAAAACTTGCTGCGCTTTGGTATGGGCTGCTCGCCGACTAAGACAGTATATGTTGACTCATACTACCTTGTTAATTTCCAAGATGGACCCTATCAAGTATATATTCGAGAAGCCCGCTTTATCTGGAAGGATAGCTAGATGGCAAATGATTTTAACCGAATATGACATCCAGTACACCACCCAAAAAGCTATAAAAGGGAGTGTACTAGCTGACCATCTGGCTCATCAGGCTATCGAAGACTATCAACCCATGAGATTTGACTTCCCAGATGAGGACATCATGAATTTGGACAACATTGAAAGTGACGGACCGTATGACGGACCCGAAAAGGGATCCCGATGGACCCTGTACTTTGATGGTGCTTCAAATGCACTTGGAAATGGTATTGGCGCAGTACTCATTTCTCCGGAAGGTTGTCACACTCCTTTCACGGCCCGACTTTGTTTCAGCTGCACAAACAACATGGCTGAATATGAAGCTTGCATCTTTGGACTCGAGGCTGCTATAGACTTGGGGATCAAATCTTTGATCGTATTCGGGGACTCGGCTTTGGTCATCAGCCAAATCAAAGGAGACTAGGATACCAAGCATCCTAACCTTATCCCATACAAAGAACATGTCCTGACATTGTTGCCTCATTTCGAGCGAATTACCTTCGAGCATTTCCCGCGAGAAGAGAATCAGCTAGCCGATGCTCTAGCCACAATGTCCTCCATGTTTAAACTCAACTGGGATAACGAGGCTCCCCAGATCACCATCAAGCGAATGGACGAACCGGCACATTGCCACGAGATTAATACTGAAGAAGTAATGGAACAACCTTGGTTCCATGAAATCAAAAGGTATCTCGAGACTAGAGATTATCCTGAAGGAGCTTCCGTGAATGACAAGAAGTTCTTAAGAAAATTCGTTGCTAAGTTCTTCCTGAGCAACGACATCCTTTACAAACGAAGCCATGATTGTGTATTACTCCGATGCGTAGATAAAGCTGAAGCAGAGTTGATCATGACTGATATACACAGCGGCACATTTGGCACTCACTTAAGCGGGCATACAATGGCTAAGAAGATCCTAAGGGCAGGCTATTACTGGTCTACCATGGAAGCTGACTGCCATCAACATTCCCGTACTTGTCACAAGTGTCAAGTCTATGCTGACAAAGTTCATATTCCTCCGGTTCCCCTCAACGTCCTGACTGCTCCATGGCCCTTTGCAATGTGGGGCATTGATATGATTGGAGAGATCAAGCCCACGGCTTCCAATGGACATCGCTTCATCCTAGTTGCCATTGACTACTTCACTAAATGGGTCGAAGCAGCTTCCTTCGCCTCTGTCACCAAAAATGTGGTTGCCCGCTTTATCAAGCAAAATCTCATATGTCGGTATGGTGTTCTAGACAGGATCATTACGGACAACGGTACAAATCTGAATAACACAATGATCACTGCATTATGCGAACAGTTCAAGATTTATCATCACAATTCATCTCCCTATCGGCCGAAGATGAACGGTGCTGTTGAAGCGGCGAACAAAAACATTAAGAAGATCATTCAGAAAATGACAGTCACTTACAAAGACTGGCATGAGATGTTACCGTTTGCTCTGCATGGATACCGTACGACGACACGTACTTCAACTGGGGCAACCCCATTTTCTTTGGTTTATGGCATGGAAGCTGTTTTGCCTATGGAAGTCCAGATCCCTTCTCTAAGGATTATGAAGGATGCAGGTTTGAATGAAGATGATTGGATGCAGACCCGACTTGATCAACTCAATCTGATCGACGAGAAGCGACTTGCTGCTATATGCCATGGTCAGACGTATCAAAAGCGGATGATTAAGGCCTTCAATAAGAAAGTCAGACGCCAAGTGTATCAAGTCGGGGATCTCGTAATCAAGCGGATTATCTTGCCGCAAAGTGATCCCAGGGGAAAATGGACTCCTACATATGAAGGACCATTTGTGATCAAGAGCATATTTTCTGGTGGTGCAATGATTCTGACCACCATGGACGGCGACGATTTGCCGCACCCTGCGAACGCAGACATAGTCAAAAGATACTACGCATAAAATAACCCGACAAGTCGAAAACCCGAAAGGGCGGCTTGGGCAAAAATGGGCATCCCGGTGAACCGAAAACCCGAAAGGGCGGTTCAGGCAAAAATTAGGGATAAAAAACAAAAAAAATCTGTACACCCGGCAAGTCGAAAACCCGAAAGGGCGGCTTGGGCAAAAAGGGGTTTCCCGGTGGATCGAAAACCCGAAAGGGCGATTCAGGCAAAAGTTAGGGAATTGAAGCGTATGACTATGTCTCGTCGGATCATTTCAAAGACCATCTCTTCGTCAACCAGTTCCAGGCTTCTGATCAATCCAGTCATCGTCGAACAAAGCATTGAATGGACAGATATTCAGGGTTGTGAAAGCTATGGCAGAATGGAATCCCATGGAAATATTTCACATAGCCATCCTTTACTTTGTATAAAATCTTTCAATATTTACGACAAAGTCCTCTTACTAGGATGATTGTCTCCTTTGTATAAATATACTCAAAGAAAATCAATACAAATACTTTTCCCAAAATTTGTGCCATTCCCCTTTTCTTTTTCTCTTACACTGTTTGTTTTATATTGAGAAACGTCCAATGTTTTGTTAAATAGGCATATGCATTTGAAATATAATCACTTCCTAATTGAACCAAAGAAAGAGGATTACGGATAGGATGAAGGTACAGACGGATATCTTGACACCCCTTTGAAGGAACCCCCCCAAGAGATTTGGAATCCATATCCCTAGAAAACCCCGAGGATTATCTCCAGCAGATCCTCGAAGCTTATCCCCAGTAAGGTTCTGGAAAGCATTTCCCCGCAGAGCACGAACGTCTCCCCCGAGTTTTATACAAAGTTATTCCTCACAAAGGCTTATAACTGGGTTATCCTCAGCTAACAGCCATAGAAGATCGCACTCGCCAGAATTCTTCCTATCCCTAGCGGAGTTCATCAAGAGTTTCCCAACACAACTTATCAATATGATCCCCAGAGGAGCTTATCCTTGTTCTCCCCAGCCAAAGGATCCTCCAGAACTCATTTCCCCTCAGAATTTAAGTTTCAGTACCCCCAGCGGAGCCAGACTAATGAGCCTTCTACCCACAGAGTTTTAGGAAGAGAAATCTTGAGTTCCCAGTGAGATCGCCAAAGTTACTTCCCATCAAGCTGAAGATTCTCAGTCTTACCTCCCCAGCATGAGTCTACTAGATTGATACTCCCCAGTAGAGGTCATCAGGAATTCTCTTCCCCAGTAGCAGCCAAGGATTTATTTTCCCCAGCAGCGGTCAAGATGCTTTTATCTTCAGCCACCTCGGATTCATTTATCCTCAGCAAGATAGCTCGTCAGCTTACATGCACATTCATCACATTCATAAACATTGATGTCACGTATATCGCATCATGCATCATAACATTGCATACAACTAACTCTTTACCTTTTCAGGAAAGATCAGTCGACGGACTGAAATCATTCAACTTCAAGATTTCTGAAAACAGTTCACGGGTTCTCCAAGTAAACGGATGTTAACCTGTCACTTGTTCAGATTCTTCTTCAAGACTTCTGAAAACAGTTTATGGATTCTTCCCAACAACGGATATTAATCTATCAACTTGTTCAGATGCAACTTTTGAAAACAGTTTACGGACGCTTCCCAACAACAGATGCGGCTCTATTGCTGATTCAACTTCAAGACTTCTGAAAACAGTTTATGGATTCTTCCCAACAACGGATGTTAATCTATCAACTTGTTCAGATGCAACTTTTGAAAACAGTTTACGGACGCTTCCCAACAACGGATGCTGCTCTATTGCTTATTCAACTTCAAGATTTCTGAAAACAGTTCACGGGTTCTCCAAGTAAACGGATGTTAACCTATCGCTTGTTCAGTTTCTTCTCCAAACCACTGAAAACAGTTTACAGATTCCTCCCAACAACGGATGTCAATCTATTGCTTGTTCAGACCCCCCAGTTCAGAAATGGTCCAAAGCTTGGACACCTTCCTGATATTCCCTTCCAGATGGCATCTCTAAGCCCATCCCCGACAAGATTTTTGTCACTCTCCCAGATGGCATCGTTAAGCCCATCTCCAAATGGCATCTTTAAGCCCATTCATGCATCCATTGCTTTGACGAGTGCAAATTTCCGGGCACTCTAGTGTCCAATCTCCTTTTACCCTCGAGTCACGAAAGGCAAACTTGCCAATCTAACTCTTCGGATTCAAGAAGATTGAACAGGGGCAACTGTTGTACCCCAAAATTGGCCCTCCCATTTCTCATTGATTTCTCACCACAAAGCCTTTGAAGCTCAAGATCCAGTCAGGGTTTCATCTGCTTAAGACCTCTCCTTGCACTGTGGACTCAAATTAGGGTTTGTGTTTGCACAAAGATGCTTTGACCTAAAGTGCCCAAGATAACTTTCATGTTTCATATTGGACTCCCAAGTTTACCCATATCAAGTTTCAAGTCTTGATTCCAAGTTTTGCCCAGTCAATTGGACAGTTGACCTAGAAATCAACTGTATTGGGGAAAAAGTCAACTGTGGCCAATTGACAGTCAAACCTCATGAAAATTGACCCACATCAACATTATGAACTCATATGGACCATTTGATCAAGTTTGGATCACAATTCCCCAAGAAATTTGATCAGATCACCAAAAGGGCAAAATGGTCATTTTTAGGGTTTTGACTGCACAAAGGCAATTTTTGACTGTTTGACCTAGCCAAAGGCAAACCAAGCTCACATATGGACTCAAGGACCCTATGGAATCATCTTGACATGATCAACCAACTCAAAAGATCCCAAGTACACAAGATTGACAGTTGAATTTCCCAGTCAATTGATCAATTTTGACTGTATACTGAAAAATCAAACTTTGACTTTTTGGTCAAAATCAAGAGTCAAGATTCATTTTTCATCAAAACATGCCAAATCATGAAACTTGTTCACCAAGAAATCACAAAATGCAAATTAGGGTTAAAAATTAGAATTTTTCATAACTTAGAATTTTTCTAAGTTATGGAAAACCCTAATTTTTCCCAACTTTGCCCCACTTTTTCACCAAGATCCATTTGGATTCAAACAAAAGTCAAAACATGAAAGTTGTAGCTTGTTGCATAATCTACAACTTTGATTCACAAAGTTTTCTCATTTGAAGCTTGTATCTCAAGTTACAAATTTTTGAATAAGGGCACTAAACCATTCTTAACTTAGTGAATTTTTGACCTATTTTGACAAGGTTTTCTACCCCACTTCAAGGCCATTTTCCATACACTTCCACTTGGAATTTCAATTTGCATTTCAAAGATGGATTGTAGTACACATTCCAAGCTTTCCAAAATGTCCAAAAACTCACCAAACAACCTCATAACTTAAGAGATTCGAATTTCACAATATAGCAAAAACTCACTTTTGAATTGGCCATTTTCCATGTTCATAGTTTGTGCAAACTTCTCTAAACCAGCATGCCCTTGATTACAGGTCCTTGAACCATTCCATACTCAATAATTTAATGCATATTCAATGTGTTAAAGTGTTGTTCTTTGAGTGCAAGCATTGTATGAAGGTTTAATCCCAAACTAGATAAAGCATTCTTTCCATTTTTGCAAAAGATCACTTTATGTCTAATTGAAAATCCAAGCAGTACAAATGAGATCTAATTGGCACAAGATTATGGGAAAAACACTCTGATCAAGGAGAGATTATGCAGCTCATTAGGGGGCATGTGCTGACCTAGAACACAACTTGGGCATTTGTTGCTTAAAGTGTAAGTAACTTGGCATATTGTAGAACAACTCTCATATCAGCATAGAAACAGAAGAACAAAGTTATCAAACACACTCAAGACAACATAACCAAGCTAATACACGACCCTTGCACCTCTGAAACACCCTCCATCTCAGAATCATCCTCAAACTGCAAAAACAGAGTTGCCTCTGCAGTTTGAGTGCCAACTTCCATTTCTCTCGAGCATCCTTGCCAAAACCAGTTCATACACATCCCCTAGCATCTATGCAAGCTAACCATGACCTGAAACCTGACCTGTAATCCCCCTAACAAGTTCCACCATTTTCATTTTTTCCTTTTGCAGTTAAAGTTCCACAGCTTGATACAAGGAGTTTCAAGACAAAGTAAACATTGGAATAGCATCCCTGGACCTCAAGGAAGCTTTTCCAATCATCACCTTGCACTGAAAGTTCCTACATCTCCAGATAGAAGTTCAACTGAATAGGTAAAATTTTGAATTCGTATCTCTCTTATTATGCATCATTAGTCTTAAGTTTGTGAAGAAATAATGTCATACTCATGCCACTGAACATGTCCATGTCTTTACTTTTCATTTCTTTTGCCTGAGTAGAGAGAATTTGGAATTTGAAAATGACAGAAAAACTAGGTTAGGATTTGGGGGAGGAGAAATTCTCCTTCATCTTAGAGAGTTAGGTCAAGTTCTATACATGGTTAGAATCGTCTCTTCATGCAGAACGTTTGTTATGTTATGAGTTTTTGTTAAAAAGCCAGGAATCAGGAGTTAGCAACTGGAGTACAGGGCGCACGTTTTTTAATGTTGTTGAACAAAGGTTGAAGATGAAGCCACATGGGTTGGGCCTGTGTGGTCTTTTCTTTTTTACACCCTATTTCCATTTTCTTACCCCCTAAGCCCATTTGCTTCATTTCTCATGTTTTTTGACTTTTTCTTTTTTTATTTGACTCATTTATTTTTTCTCAGCATATTAAAATTTTGAAAATATTTTTCTCATCATTTTTTGATTTTATTTGATTTTTATTTGATTTTCTTTTGTTTATACATAAATATTATATATACTATTATTTAGGATAAATAGAAAAAATATGTAAAAACACCTCTATTTTTATTTTTATTTTATATTACCCTCTGAAAATATTTTATATAAAAAATACTATTTTCTAAAAAAATTTAACTATTATTATTATTATATATAATACATATTTAAAACAATACAAATATACATATATATACATATTAATACATTTAGAGTAAAAATACCAAAAAAAGTGTACATATTTTATTTTTAATATTTAATACTAAAAAATGCCCTTTTTTACAAATGTACCATATTTTATTTTATTTTTGTATGTAAATAACAAATATTATATGAGTTAATTAATATTCATTTTGATTAAAATTAGGGTTGTTACCCTAAATATGAAAATACCTCAAAAATAATACCCTTTTATTTTCTTTATTTTATTTTACATAAATAATACTTTTTTTTCATACATAAAAATTCCTTTTACATTTTTGCATATTTATTTCAATTTCCATTTAATTATGCAATTATTTATCTTGTAAATATTCATAAAAATGATGTAATAGTTTTAGGTTTAATTTCTTGTCTAAATAATCCCCATTTGAAACATTATACCCCCCTCCCATATTATTGTGATGTAATAGCGTAGGAATTTAAATTTCGCACTTTTAATGCTTTCTAAACATACTATGCTAGAATTAGGGTTTTGTATGCGAATAAAAATGAACAAAATAGTTGGACCTAATACAAGATAAGTGAGCATGAAAATGGACAACACAAATCACACTTGCACCCCTAGGGTACTCCACTTTGTTTCCTTTCAAAGTTAGGCCATATTGCATGTTGAACTTCTTTGGGCAAAACAAACAAATTGAATGATCATAGTCCCTCAAAATGTTGCCTAAAATGATCAAGTCCCTTTTAAAGAAAAATTTCCTAAAGACATTTAACACTATTGCAACTATGGTCTAAACGATGACCCGCGCCCGCCCCTTTAATCTCCTAAAACAAGATTGTCCACCAAATGCAATGGTGGAACAAAATTGTCAAAAGGTTTAAAACATAAGCAAAAAAAATCTTTGAGAAAACTTTAGGGTAGATGAACTCTTAGGTGCTTGCCAATTTGCAAAGAAAACACTTGCCTATTTTCAAAATCCACTTCACCAACACTTTCAAAATCAACTTTCAAAAACCTTGAAACATCTTTTCAAAAAGACAAACACCTTTTGTAAAACATTCGAGTAAAGAATTGTTACAAGGGTAGCCTATACAAGGCATCTTTTTCAAAACCTTTTTCAAAACCACACACAAAGCATCTTTTCAAACAATTGAAAACCAAGGCAAGTTGATCTAAGCAAGTACCTAAGAGCCCATGGATAACCATGGATAGAAGGGGTGCTAATACCTTCCCCTCCTATAATCTACTCCCCGAACCCAAGAAAAATCTCAAAGGTTTTTGCTGTGCTTTTTAAACCTTTCCTTAGGATAAAATAAAAAGTCAGTGGCGACTCTTGCTCAAACCGAAACATTTGCGAAAACAAATGCAAAACCCTAGTCAGTTCTCCCACCGTATCACACTGGGGAACTAGATTGGACTCTCTGGGGGGAAGTTTTGAGTTGTACTGGAAGTAGTTCCACTGAATATTTGGTATACCGCTGGGGAACAATCTTTAGACCAAGACTGTCGGGGATGCTTGTTAAGAATAATTGTATACTGCTGGGGAATGTTGAGATCTGCGGGAGGATACCCAACTTCCTTAAGTTTGACTGTAACTTTGCTCGGGGAGTGCTCTGACTTGCTGCTCACTCTCTGGGGAATTAAGACATACTGGTGGTGTTCTTCAGCCGAACCTATCTTAGTACCTTGGTGGACAGAGCAATTAGATCGTTTGGACGACTCATCATTGCCCCTGTTTCTAAGGTGGGAGATGAAGACATGTGAGGTGCTGATAGTTGTTGAAGGACAAACCTACTTCCGGTAGGCAAGTGATGAGATGATAGGACATAGTCGTACGCTTTGATCCCTAACTTTTGCCTGGACCGCCCTTTCGGGTTTTCAGTCCACCGGGATACCCATTTTTGCCCAAGCCGCCTTTTCAGGTTTTCGACTTGCCGGGTGTATAGATTTTTTCATTTCATCCCTTCATTTTGCCCGAACCCTTTTGGTTCGCCGGGAATCCCTAATTTTTGCCTAGGTATGTCAACTTAGCGGGTCTTTGATTACGCGTAGTATTTTTTCGACTATGTCCGCACCCTCAGAATGTAGGGAGTTGCCCCTGTTAGAAGTGTTTTGCCATGCCACCAGAAGGTGTTTGATCAGGCAAGATTCGTTGCTGGAGTGCCCCAAGTGACTCAGGCGGAGACTCGCCCCAGGCTATTTGGCCTTTGAGAGATTCTCCGAATCTTGATTGGACTGCCCCAGATAATGGACCATGGTCATGTCTGCCCCTTGATTGGAGGTACTTCTGTTCATTAGGCATTCGTCGTGCGAACTTCTATGCTGTTCAAACAAAAAGTCATATGCAAACAAAGTTATGTTAAAAATGCAAAGCCTATGTCTGTCTTGAAGATTTTGAAAATGCATTCTTTTTTCATAAAACAAATGAATGTTTGTAAAACGTGATGTCAACTCCGTATTTACCGTAGGCCTTCAGGAGTCAGGATACCTTTCGTAACAGTATGCTTTCGAACTAACCCATGCTTCAGCTAGGACTTTTAAGGGTTATAACGTGGCCTGGTTCACGGTTTAAGAAACAAAGGATAAAGGCTCAAATTTTATTTGTACCCACCCGCTCTTCGTGATGTTCTCCAAACCTAAACTCAGTTGATCATACGTTAGACCTTGTTTGAGTCTTTGCTCTGATTTTCCGGTGATGATTCGGATGTTGATAACTTATTTTGAATAGGCAGTCATTCCTTTTTTGTTGAGGGTTTGTAAGACCTCTTTCTTGATTTTTGTTATCCCTTTCTTTTTTTGCCTGAACTGTTTCCTTTTTTTGGAATTACAGTCAGCGGGATGCCCCCGTTTTGTAAGTCTCCTTCATAGGTTTTGACTTAATGGGCTTTTTTATTTTGAGAGATATAATGGCTGCCTGTCCTTCTTGATTATTCAGAACCATCACCGTCTTTCTTTGTTTTGTAAGGACCTCTTTGGTGCCATTCGTTATGCACTTGGATCAACTGAGAGACTACCCTGCCCCAGGTTATGATTAAGGGTTTTAAATTTCGAAAAGAAAAACTCCTACTTCTTTGGCTCAGAGGGGTTGACGAGGGATTATCTTCCTTATAACTCCAGTGTTTAGGGATTTTAAACAATGCATGTACTTCATCAGCGGGGTCTGTTCAAAAGCATACTGTAAAGATAGCGGTATCGTTTTCGTCATCCTCCCTCAAGAGGCTTAGAATTATTAATTGAGAGTTGGTCATCAGAAAAAATATGAAAATAATTTGCGTATAGTGAATACAAATATATTGCTTCAAAACGGACATATGCGATGCATTAATGAAATAACAATGTTTAACAATGAACAAATGTTTGAACAATCAAAAAGAATTACAACTTGAACATTCGAATGAACAAAAGTTTTCTAGTCTCAAGGCTTGTCATTTCAAATGGTGAGTCTTGGAGGGATGATAGAAAAATTCAGCCTGACCATCTTGGGTGAACTCCAATGCCCCTTCATCAATCAGGTCCTGGATCTTGTTCTTCAGAGCCCAACACTCATTTGTATCATGTTCAGGACTGGCAGAGTGGTAGGCACACCTTTTATTGGGATCATAAGTAGGATGTGCTGTGTTGGGATTCTGGGGATGAGCCCTTAATGTGATCAAATTCAATCTCAGCAGGCGTTGTAAAGCTTGAAACAGCGACATGTTGAGCGGGGTGAATTGCCTCCTGGACTTGTCTGGCTGAAGCCGGTGAGGTTGATGCTGAATTTGTGACACTGGAGCCCTTTGAGGAGCTCTCCCCTTACCTCCTTGTTTCAAAGGTGGCTGAATGATGACTGGCTCTTTACCCTTAGACGCTTGCCCCAGTTGGTTACTCTGAAGCAGTTGGTTGATGAGAACTCCGAGCTCTTCTTGTCTTTGAGCTAAACCTTGAATAGCAGTCCCCTGCCCCAGCATTTGGGCTTTCATTGCATCCATCTCAGCTTGCAGGTGTTTCAGCCGTTCGTCCTCAGCGTTGTTCCTGACCAAAGTCTCCATGAGAAGTGTCCTTAGCTCCTCCTGCCCCTTGGATAGATTCAGGAGGATTTCCCCGAACCGAGTCTCTTGAGTAAGAAGGTCCTGGTTATCTTGTTGGGAAGCCATTGCTGAAATAAACAGCGAGAGAGGTAAGTGACCTGCAACAAGGATACCTGTTATGATGTGTATGTATGCATGCAATGTTTTCCAGGACCTCGCGGGGTAAACAAAAATTGTTAGAACTAGGCAGCTTGATTGAGGGAACTTCATGTTTGCTGAGAGTCCTTCTTCAAGGGTCAAAGGCTCACCATATCCAGTGGGTCATAGCCCCTGACAATTTTGGCTAGGGGAACCTTCTTCAAGTGTCAAAGCCCACCATATCAAGTGGGTCATAGCCTCTGACAACCTTGGCTAGAGGAAAATAAATCCTCTTTGCCCTTTGCTGGGATAGTTGATTCACCATGACCTGCATCACAAGCCCTTGAGATCCTTGAAATGGGTTAGGATGTATGCAATGGTATGATGTCATGATGCATGGGGTAATATGGGTAAACCTTGTTATAAGTCCCTATTAAGGACTATAAACAGAACCTGCAAGCAAACTCAGTAAACCCTGTTATGAGTCCTAGTTAAGGACTAGAACAAAAACCTGCAAGAAACTCAGTACACTCTGTCATGAGCCCCAATTAAGGACTATAAACAAAACCTGCAAGAAACTTAGTAAACCCTGTCATGAGTCCCAATTAAGGACTAAAACAAAACCTGCAAGTAGTTCATGTGTCAGATAAAGCATGCAAGTAGTCAAGTACGAAGGCACACAAGTCACACAAGAGAAAGCCCTTAGCGTTTAGGCCAGCATGGGGTCCGGGTATTACCCTCTTGAAGTTGGTGGGTTCAACCTGTCCTATTAGAAGTAACCGGGTTCTAAGGGTCCCAATATCACGGGATTGCTTTCATTGTTCATCGTTTCGATTTAGACACTGAACTGGCGACCGAAATATTCCAGGAAAGCAACCCTCAATTGGGTGTAGTATCGAGTATCAACCAACCTCGGACTGCACCAAAGTCAGTTATCTCACTACCCTAAAGAGGCCAAGATAGTTCAATTAAGGTTCCTAAGGTCTGTTGATGCTTCATGACACCACGCGGAGGCCCCGTACTCTCCTTGACTGAACTCAAGGGTTACCGGTACACACCAAAGTGCCACATCAATGTAGCAGACTGTTTCAACCATGTCGGTATACCCCGCACAGTTCCCTCACAGCCTTGTTGCTACTTTCTAAGAAGGTATCCCCAGATCCGGGTTAGGATCTATAGAACTCCCAAGACAGTCCCACAATTTAAAGCAAGCAAAGAAAGCAATTGAAAACACAGTTATGAACTAACCCTAAGGTACACCTCACTTTATAAAGATTCCCCAGCAGAGTCGCCAGTTCTGTGATCGGTGGATCTGGAACTGACTGTTTAACGCTGGTTCGCGAAATGTCGCGGAAGCAAGAGTCGCCACCGTCTTTTATTTTCTCCAAATGGAAAGGACAAAAGCACAGAAAAATTCCTTAAAGAGATTGCTCTCGGTTCGGGAGGTAGATTATAGAAAGGGAAGGTGTTAGCACCCTTTCTATCCATGGTTATCCATGGGCTCTTAGATACTTGCTCATTGTGTTTTCAAAATGGTTTGTTTGCTTTTCAATTGTGGGTTTTAAAAAGTTTCTTTGAAAATTCCAGTTCGACTCTTGTATCGGTCCTCAAGATTGTTTGAAAAGTTGCTTTCGAAAGCTTTTTGAAAAGGTGTCGGTGTGAAAAGTGTTTTTGAATTTGTTTTGAAATTAGAGCAAGTATCTAGAGTCGTCTACCTACCCTAAGGAATTCGTCTGTGTAAATGTCCTTTAAAGTAGTGCCATCCCACCATTGAGAGGTAGGTAGCACCACCGTTGGAGGTGTTCGGGTCAATTCGAGGTTCGGGACATGGTGATCACCAGAGCAATGGGAAGACACCTTAGAAGCTACCCTCATGCCAGGTTCCTGGATCATGAGGACTTACTAAGACATCCTCTACTCGACGATCACCTTTCGAGGAAAGGCAACAGTGAGGCGTACCCTAGGGGTGGTGTGTGATTTGTGTGTCGTGTTCGTTTGCATTTATCTTGTCATGTTATAGGTGATCTACGCGTTTGTTTTTATTTTAGGCCATTCATTCTTGCATGCATTTATTTAACAGTTAAAAAAGAATGCGGGAAATATAAAGTTCTAAACTATTACAAAGGCGCGGGTCCACATCGCCAAAATTTCCAGAACCTGATTTGACAGAAAATAAAGAACGTAATAAAGTAAAGTGCGAAAGATTAAATTTACACGGCTTTGGAAGAGGTACATAAATAATTAAAAGAAAAAGAAATAAATACGCGAATTGAATTAAAATTAGAAACGAGGGCGTTGGACCCTTTTTGCGAAATTAAATTAAATGATTAAATTAATGAAAATTAAAATGAAAGGGAATTATTTTTGGTATTTTTGTATTTTATGATTTTAATGAAATTGAATTAAATTGAGAAATTAACCCTAATTCTAATTTTTTTTAGTTTATTGAGAACGTATTAAAGTTAAACCTAAATTAACCTAATTATTTACATGCAATTTAATTACAAAAAATAATATTCAATAATTAATTATGGTGAAAAAGAGAAAAAAGGAATAAAAATAAGTAAAACCTAGTTCTACAAATTTTAAGATTTATTGGAGAAATATTAAGATTTAAACCTAAATTTACAAAGATAAGTTAATTAATGATATTTATCAAAAAATATTAGTTAAATAAAATATATTTTGAATTTTTATAATTTTCTGATTTTTATGTTACTTTATATTTTTTATGAAAAAAAAAACAAATTAAGTTAAAGATTTTAAAGGAAACTAATTAAAATGAAAAAAATAGGAAATATAAACATAGCAAACCTTGGGGGGTTCTGCCCCTAATTTGGAGGTGTACTTGTAGCATTCAGGCCCAATTATCCCTGGCCCTATTGACCTTTTCAGGACGCGTGCAGGTGTGTTGACTCAGGTCCACCATATTCCTTCAATTGTGACCCTTTGATCCATCCTAGTAGGCACGTGTATGGCTTGATTTTGTGGATGTACGATGGACGCTAGCATGGAAACTGCACATAAGCGTTAAAAGGAAAATAACATGGAAAGGGGTGGGGACCTGGGATCGAACCCAGGTCCTGAAGGTCACCAATACAATTGCTTGCCACTGAGCCACCTAGCGCGTTTTGAATATATAATAGTAAACAATTAATATAACTCAAAACAATGGTTAATAGTGTTTTTCCGCGCGAAATTCAAATCAACCACTTACGCCTCGCCACCTAAGCGTCTTCTTCCTCGTTCTATTTTTTCCTGAAACAAAAAAAGAAATTGGCAACGGTTTTGGACTGTCCCCTTATACCCCATTCTGAAAAATAGCGATTAGCTCCTGATGTCCCATAAATTAGGCGCGAGGGTTGATTTTGAACCGTCCAAATGTGCTGAATTTAGTCATGGTACTGTGATGTTCCAATTTTACCTTAATTGGGAAACCCCAATTCAAAGCTTCACAAACCCTAAAAGACAACAATGGCAGATTTGCATATAGTGTATGAAAACTCAATTCAATCACATGGTTAGTCTCATAATTAGTCAAGGAACATAAATCAATAATCAAAAATTGCTAGAGATGCATGAATCGAGATGTAAGACTGTAAAATATTTTCTGTACAGATCACGATGATTCTCACGTTTCTTGGTGTTAGAGCTTATGGTTTTGATCCAAATTCCTTCCTTGAAGCCTCAGCAAGCCAATGGAATTGTTGTTTGATCTTGAAAAACCCTAAAACCTAGTTTTCAGTTTTCAACTTTTAGGCAAAAAACTCAAGTGTGTTTCTTGGTCTATGGCGCAGCTGGGAGTCCTTTTGCACGAGGGTTAGCTTGCCTATATATGTATGAATGATTTAGGTTAAGAAAATTGATCCAAGAATCCTTGAATTGATGATACAATATTTGATTTTCCATGCTATTATTTTCAAATCTTTTCATGCACATTTGCTACCAAATCATGACAAATCATATTGATTCTTTCCAAATCTAACTATGCACGAAATATTGAGTGTATATCATGCATAAAAAGATTTAAAAACCTAGGTTTAGTATTTTTCATGTATTTTAATTAATTAAATGAATTATTAATGATTAAAAATCCAAATAAATAAATAAAAATAATAAAAAACTTCCCTTTGGACAAAATGGTCGTGCACATGCCTTGGATGATGAATTGTGGAAGAAAAAGAGGCCCATTAGCAATTTTAGGTCATTTGAATCAATGTTGACTTTTCAAAAAATCCAAAAATTTCCCAACTTCCACAAGGCATATCTTGCTCAATATTTAAGCTTTGCTCATGTTCTTGGACATTTTGGAAAGGGCTTTGAGTCCTCTAACCAATGTCTTTGGTCCCATGTCATTTTGATTTACCAATCTCAAGTTATGGCCTTTGACTTAAAGTCCCTTTTTGTTGACTTTTGAAAATGACCTATAATGTTGAAATTAATAACTTTTTGTGAGAGCATTTCTTGGACTTGAAGTATGAAGAGGAGTTGTATGAAATGTCTTTATCTTCAAAATGAGCTTTGGTTGGAATTTTTCTGATAATCCATGTGAAAGTTATGCCTTGGTCAAGTTACAGTTGACTTTTTCAACTGTCCAAATATGGAAACTTTTGCATCTTGATGATTTTTGAGCCAAGCTTTGAGAATCATGATCAAGAATTGATCAAATGATGTTTGTGGCTTCAAAATGAGATTTTGACCAAAATTTTGGACTTTTGACTGTCAAATGACCATTTTGTCCCTACAGTTGACTGTAGTGTAATTAGGGTTTTTGACTGTGCAATTTTGTGCTGTAAGTCTTGAAACTTGGTATGATGATGCTTGACCATGTTTGTAGGCATGTGGGACTTGATTGGACCCTTGAAAAGTTCAATTTCTTTGTCAGAACCAAAACCCTAATTTTGACTGTTAGGAGGCCCTTACACTGTGCAACCCTTGGGGAATTTTGAAGCATGACTTGGCAATTTCTTGAAGAATATGGGAGGGCAAATTTTGGGGTACAACAATATGGCTCCATCGGAAGAGAAGTCTTTGCACCCAACTCATGCGGATCAGACCTGTGTACTCTATCCCAAGCTCTTATGAATCTGCGGCGTTGCTCGTCACTATCCCCCTGGAAATCGAAGACAATACTAGGAATTAGCAACTCAAGAGGTCCTTCTCTTCTAGCTCGCCCAAACGACGTAAGGCCAAACACGGATTATAAGTGATTCCTCCATTAGTTCCTATCAGTGGAACATTGGGGTATTCCCCACAACGATCAATGATAGCCACCTTGTCCATACCCTTAATAGTCCAAATGATGTCATTATGAGAGAGAAGCATGATTCTATAGGCCCAACCCATGCCTTCCTTGTTCTTCAAAACTGATTTGGGGAGGTGAGAAATAAACCACCTCGCCAGCAATGGTGCACAGCTCATAAGAGTTCCACGCTTTTGAGTAGTACGAGCATAAAGAGAATGAAGAATGTCACCCAAGAGAGTGGGCACAGGATTTCCGGATATGAAGATCTTCACCGCATTCACGTCGATGAAGGAATCCGAGTTAGGAAACAATACCAAACCATATATCAAAAGAGCCAGAATGTCTTCAAATGCCTGGAAGTCTAGACTGTCCCAGAACTGATTAGCTTTACCAACCAAGAATTTAGTCAAGAAGCCCTTTGCCCCACTACGAGTCTCCCAATTAGCCATTACCTCAGCCTTTGTCAGATGGAGAGCTGAAGCAATCTATTTCGGCCTATGGATCTTCTCCCAACCTGTGAACGGGGCCTGCTCCAGAATAGAGATACCAAGCAGATCAGAGAACTCTACCAAGGTAGGGACCAACTGGTAGTCTGGAAAAGTAAAGCAATGGTACAGTGGATCAAAGAACTGGACTAAGACACTCATCATCTGCTCTTCCAATTTGGAAGTGACCAAACCCAAGAGGTTACCATGCCTTCTGATAAAGGAGGTAGTATCTGAAATCTTTGCAACCAATTCTTTAAGCATAGTGGGAACCTGGACAAAGTTGATCCGAATGGTGTTCCTGCGCATGGGTGCCATGACCTACAAAACAGAACAAAAATGAATCCCCTCTGTCTTTGAAATAGGTTAGTCCAATGCAAGATGCATGTAATGTCATGATGTCATGATGTCATGATAGAAAACACACCACAAGTATCCACAAATAGCAAACATGTTAAAGGCACACAAGTCACACAGAGAGCCCTTAGATTTCAGGATGGCTAGGAGTCTATGTACTACCATCTTTCAGTTCAATTAGTTCAAACCTATCCTAAAAATAGTAATCGGGTTCTAGAGGATCTCAATATCACTGACTACCCTCGATCGGTCATAATTCCAGTTTAGCAACCTTTTCTTGCGGCCGGAATCATCGCGAGAGTTTAGTCTCAATGAGTGTAGCATACTGCTACTGTTCTATGGCCAAGTTGGTCAATTTAAAGGTTCTAAGGTCAGTTGGTGCTTAATGACCCCTTAGCAGACCCATATTCTCCTCGTTGCGCCACAAGGGATATCGGTACATACTAAAGTGCCACACCAACATAGCTATTGCTTCAACCATATCGGTCTATGCCGTACAGTTCCCTCACTGTTTATTGCTACTTACCTAAAGGGTATCCCCCAGATCCGGGTTAGGATCTATAGTAACTCCGATTCAAGCCCACAAAGATAAATCATACAAATCAAGCAATTGAAAACATTATGAACTATTCCTAAGGTACACCCCACTTCTTAGTGCTCCCCAGCAGAGTCGCCAGTTCTATGATACGGTGGGAAGAACTGACTGTTTTTTGGAATGCTGGTTTGCGTTTTGCATTTTGTGTTTGCAAAATGTCGCGGTAAGCAAGAGTCGCCACCGACTTTTATTTTATCCAACAAGGAAAAGAAAAAAGCACAGAAAAATTCCTTTTTCGAGATATTTCTCGGGTTCGGGGGGTAGATTATAGAAAGCGAAGGTGTTAGCACCCTTTCTATCCGTGGTTATCCACGGGCTCTTAGGTACTTGCTCATATTGTTTTCAAAATATTGCTTTCTTTGTGCTTGTGGGTTTGAAAAAAAGTTTTTGTTTTGAAAACTTCGATTTAACTCTTGCTTCTGTCCTCAAGAGTGTATGAAGTGTTTTTGAAAACTTTGTTCGAAAAGTGTAAGTGTGAAAAGTTTTTGTTTTTTGAAAGAGCAAGTATCTAAGAACCATCTACCTACTCGAAAAAGGAATCGTTCTATGCTAATTTCCTTTAGACAATGCTATCCTACTATTTGTGAGTGGGTAGCACCGTCGTTGGAGTTTAAGGGTCAATTCGAATGAGGGACATACGGTCACTAAAGCAATGCTAGGACGCCTTAGCGGTAACCCTAATGTCTTAGATCATTTGTTTTGAGGCAACAATATCCGAGAAAACCATTTCGAGGCGACTATGATCTTTTAGACAAGAGGACGACCTCTAAAACGACCTATACTCAATGACCGTGTACAAAGGCAACCAAGTGGGGTGTATCCTAAGAGTGCGCATGTGCGAGTGTGTCGTTTTCGGTTATTTTTATCTTTGTACATGTTAGTGGTGATCTAAGTTTATTTTAGGTTAAAACATTCGATCTTGTCATGCATCCCCTATTATCAAACATCTAACAGTTTATATTTGCAGAAAATAAATTACGGAATTTAAATTACAAGGCGTCGGGTATTTACATCGTCAAAGACAAACCCTTTAAAAATAAATAAAGCGATAAAAAATAAAGGGTCCTATTAACTATTACAAACCGGAGGCAAGTACATTAATTGGGTAAAAGAAAATAAATCGCGGCAGGAAATTAAATCGAGCACAAAGTTCTAGGGTTTTGACCCTTTTTGTTAAAGAAAAAATCTTTTTTGTTGTTTTTTATTTTAAGAAGGAAATTAACTTAAATTAATTAATAAAACTAAATTATTTTTGAGTTTTTTGGTATTTTAAGAAAGAAATAAAAATTAATTGAATTAGTAAAAACCTAATTAAATCTAATTTAATTTTAATTATTTACAAAAAATAAGTTAAAGTTATTCTAATTAAAACCTAAATTAATTTAATTAGTAATTATTAATAAAGTAAAAAATTAAAATTTGATTTGATAAAGAAAATATTTTTGTGATTTTATTTTATAAGAAAATAATTTTTTTGATTGGTTAGAATTTAATAAAACAATTAAATCAATAAAACAAATACTAAATAACATAAATAAAGAGAAGAGGTTTGGGCCTGATTTTGGTGGTCTGAATAGCAATCCTGTGGCCCATTACACGCTGGCCTTGTTGAGCTTTTCCTGATTCAGTGTGCATGAGTTGACTTGGATCATGGTAGACGTTCACCCTTGGACCACCAGATCTGGCCTTTGGATATCTGGCTATTGGATGCTTGATGGCGCGTGGTGTACTGCATGCTTGAACAAACACCTGATTACATGAAAAATAAGGAGAAAATGCAAAGCGCTGGAGGCAGGGATCAAACCCCTGACCTCCAGCCACTAACGCCTTGGAGTTGGACACGCTGACCACTGCGACACGCTGTTTCAATTGTTAATTGAATAAAAATGATATATATTATATAAAAACAAAATCATGTGCCAGCAAACAAAAAAATTGCGCGCTAATTTTGAATGGGCCAATGATGGCGTGACACGCCTTCATCTTCTTTGTTGAACCGTGGCTAAAACAAATCACACCTATACCAACGGACAGAAGTCCGTAGCTATAAGTCAGACATCTCTAAAATCCTATAGGCGCCATGGAAATGCATTCTGAATCCATGGTTGAGTTCGTCTTGGCCAGCTAGTCACAACCATAGTCATTATTATGGCCAATTGTACCTGAAAATAAAAGCCTCAAAAACAAGGACGAAACCCTAGCAATGGCAGATCTTCATATTGGTCATATAAATGAAATTGGTTAATGTCAAAAGCTTGCAAATGGCATGGTAATTACAAATATGCAATTATTTCATTGTAACAACGCCTAAATTCTGAGATACAAAACCAAGTACAGGGGGGGGATCGCGTGACACTTACAGTGCTTTGTGGTGTGCGAGGGAGCTTGCTTTTGATTTGTTTCGCTTCAGTGAACGTCCAGGAAGCGACTGGGATGCTTTCCAAGTCCTAAAAATGTCTCTAGCTATGAATTTGATCCCACACTTTTTAGTGAATTTTTCCACTTTTGTATTGCCTCTTTCTACAGCCTTCAACCTCTATTAAGATTCCTTTGACTTCCTTATGTATCATACAATGTTCTAGGGTAACAAATTTGGAATGAATCTCTCTAAATCAATGCATTGGAATTTGATTTGATTCATTCTTTAAACCTTTCCAATTTTGCCAATTTTCAATCTTTTTGTACATGATATGGTGTGATCCGAGTTTGATGATGCTAATGATGATAATTAAGACCTGAAACAACCAAAAAGATCTTAGGTAATCAAAGTTTGGATTTTATATGATTTAATTTGATTTAAAAGGAATAAATTCAATAAAAAATCAAATTAAATATTAAAAATAGAATATGAGCTCATGGCTGAATCTAGGACACGTGGACAATGATGCAAGCTCAAATCAAGTGGAAAAGAATGGGCCCATTTGACAAAATTTGAAGGTTTGGGGATAGTTGACTTTTGGCAACTTTGCAAAAATGTACAACTTCAACAATGCATAACTTCTTCAATTTTGAACTTTTGGAGGTATTCTATGACTTTTTCGAAAGCTTGAGATGTCCTCTAACCAACCCTTTTGGTATAATCTCATTTTGATATTTCATGCTCAAGTTATAAGCTTTGGAAAAAGAGGTGTTTTTGTTGACTTTCAAAAATGACCTATAATGTCCAAATTTGTAACTTCTTGTGAGTGCAGTTTTTGATCTTAAGGTATGAAGATGAATTGTAGGTAATTGCAGCTTCTTCAAAATGAGCTTTTGATGGGTCATTTATCATAAAGTATGAGAAAGTTATGCTTGGTCAAAGTTGAGTTGACTTTTCCTACAAAACCCTAATTTAGCAACTTTTGAGTCTTGATGAATTTTGAGCAATCCTTGATGAATCATGATCAACCCTTGATCAAATGATGAAATATCCTTCAAAATTAGAATGTTGACAAAAAAAATTGAAGTTTGACTGTTTATAGGTCATAGTTGACTTTTGCCCTAGCATAGTCGATTTTGGACCTTTTGAGCAATTGACTGAGCAAACTTCCTCTGCAAGGCTTGAAACTTGACATGGATGACCTTGAGAATATATTAGGACATTAGGGAGAACTTGAGGTCATTTGGACTCAAAGATCTTGATGCAACACAAAACCCTAATTTGGGGTTGACTGCCTTAGGAGGTGACTTGTCTGACCAATTCTTGAGCTATCTTGAGCCACTTGGAGATTTTTCTTGAAATGTTTTGAGGAATATGAGAGGGCAAATTTTGGGGTACAACAGTAGACATCGCTTCAACCATATCGGTCTACGCCATACAGTTTCCACGATCTATAGCTACTTACCTAAAATGCCCCCAGATCCAGGTATAGGATCTTTACAAAAATAAACCAGAGCAAGACCCCGAAATGTAAAGAACATAAATCAAACAAGGAAAGCAATTAAAGGTGATCTAACTCTAAAGGTAACCCCACCTTTAGTATTCCCCAGTAGAGTCTCCAGTTCTGTAATACGGTGGGAGAACTGACTTTTGGTTTTGCATTTTATCGCAATTGTTGTGGATAGCAAGAGTCGCCACCTACTTTTCTTTTATCCAAAAGGAAAGGGTGAAAAGAACAGGAAAGACCTTTGAGAATTTTCTGAGTTCGGGGGGCAGGTTATGAAAATGGAAGGTTTTAACACCCTTTTCATCCGTAGTTATCTACGGGCTCTTAATCGCTAGCTCACTTTTGTTTGGAATGCTTTGTGTGTGTATGTTTGAAAATATTTTGAAAAAAATGCCTAAGTGTGGCAACTTTGTAATGATTCTTGTATCAGTTAAGAATGCATACAAAGTGTTTGTTTTTGAAAATAATCTGGAGAAAGTATTTGTGAAAAATGTTTTGTTTTTGTGAGCAAGCGATTAACAGTATTCTACTCTTACTCAAAAGTCTTTCATGTTATTTTCCTCCTCCTTTAGATAGTGCTATCCTCCATTAGTTAGTAAGAAGCCCTATCATTGGATGTGTGAGGGACAGGCGTAGGTTGTCGTTATGATCATAGAAGGAAACATATAGGGATACCTTAGCAATTCGAAGGGACTGTCGTCATGTATTCGTAGGCAACGTCGAGGGACAATATCATTTTTCGTAGGCAACTCGAGGGACATCGTGGGACTATGATCTTTATGATGATTTTAACTGAGGGGTTTGGCCAAGGGTATCTATACGTTCGAGGGACATGACCATGTTTATCCGAAGGCAACAAGTGAGGTCACCCTAGAGGTGCGTGTGTGAAAAATGATTCATGTCGGTTATTTTATCTTGATTAGGGTTTTCTATGTTTGATTTTATATCTTTCCAGACAATCCTATTAAACTAGACAGTTGTAAGGAAAGCAGTAAAGGCATAAATTAAAAAGTCATACGCTATTATAAAGCTTCGGGGAAGGGGGTACAAAACCATAAAATCGGGGGGAAAAGTAAACCCTAATTAAACTATTACATATTGTAGCAGATACATAATTGGGAAAAAAACTAATGCGAAAGTAATAAAGTATGTGGAGATTTGTAAAAAGGAAAAGAAACAGAAAGATTGTTGTGTGATTGTTTGATGAAAAAAAGTTTTTATAATTAACCTAAAAACTAATTAATTTTAGAAAAAAATACTTATTAGTTAAAATAAAAAAAAACTAAAAAACCTAATTAATTTTGATTTAAAAAAGAAATTAATTAATTTATTAAAAAAGGTCAATTAACTTAATTAAAGGAAAGAAGGTTAATTTAATTAATTTAATTAAAAAATCTAAGTCTAAATTTATTTTAATTAATTAAAATAATAATCATGTTGTAAAATAAAAAGAATAATAGTAAATTAAAAGAAAGAAAGAAAAAAGACTGGGCATGCAATTGAAGCAAACAGAGGGGTGTGAGAAAAGAAATTTGTTAGGCCCAAGCAACAAGCCCATGATGCCTGCGTGATCTAGTGTGGCTTCCAGGGAGGGTTCAACATGGGCCAACAGATTTGGGGCATCAAATTTGATCCTGTGGAGATCTGATGGTGATGAGGTGAGGCGCATGGTGAGCGCATTGTACTGGCTTGCGTAGGATCTGTAAACACAAGAAAATATGAGGGAAAATAAAGTGGCAAAAGGCTGGATCAAACCCAGGCCCTTTGACACCAATGACTTATCGCGCACGCTTCTACCACTGGGGCAACTATACATCCATTAACCTAACTGAAATAATTAATATATAATATAAAACAAATTCCCAAAAGTCAGACAACAAAAGCGTGTGCCTGAGTGGGGCCTTGATGTTTTGAATGAGCCAATCGTAACATCATATTATGCCACACGATTTCAACCACATGTCAAACCACCTTGGATGGTGGTTCTGGTCACCTTCTTTGATGGTACCAAAATTGAAACCTGAGAAAATCAATCAAAATGAAAAAGAAAACAACCCTAATTGACTAATTAATGTCATGCGATTTCAATGGGCATGTTAGTTTGGTCTAAAAACGATCGTAGTTGGGGTTTTGAAGGAATCCGATATCGATGCCCTAGCCATGGTGAATTCTTATTCCTGCACTAAACCTTACATGTAAGACATTAGAACAATTCTAATGATGCATATGAGTTATGCTGGCATGTTAACAATGAATGAAATCGTGCTAAACCATAAAAGTTAAAACTCACCAAACTTACCAACCGGAGTACACGCAAGGAAGGGTTTTGAGTTTGATTTGCGATGAATAAGTACTGGTATCAACTCCTAGAAGCTTCAAGAAGATGACGTGAAGCTCAAAATTGCTTGAGAACGACTGGAAGGTAGGGTTTGTCTTTACCCTAATCTTTGGAATTTTGAGAATTTTTTTAGGGGTTTTTGAGGCAGCTTTCACATGTGTTGTTGGTCTGAGCTTGTTGTGTATATATATGACAATCAAATTAGGTTAACAAAAGTGGCATGAGATCATGATATTAAGAGGTGAAGATTTGATTGTAAATTTGTATGAAAAGTTTCTATTTTTGGCTCAATCTTGAACCAATCAATCTTGTACAAATTTGACAGCTTGCACATGTAATCTTGGGCCTCAAACATGACTTAAATCAAAAGCCTTGTGCCTTAGTCCTTTAACTTTAACTTTATTTGATTTATTTTGAGTTTATTTGAATAAAAATAAAATAAAAAAAAATAAAAACAAAAGATAATGCATGAATGGACTTATGGGTCTTAAAATATGTCATGAACACGTTTGGATCTGAAAACTTAGGCCGAATAGCCCAAAATTACAAATTTGCTCAATTTGGAATTCATGCATTCTCTTAAAATTTCCCTACTTGAACTGGCCATAACTCTCTCAATTTTCATCTCTTGAAGGTGATATTGGACTTTTTGAAAAGATAAGGTGTCCTCTACAATCTCTCTTTTGATCATTTTTACATTTGGAGACTTTATCTTGATGTAAGCTACCTTAACAAAAAGTGTCTTTTTGTTGACTTTTGAAATAACCTATAATGTATTGGCTCATATCTCTCAAATGAAGCACTTTTTGGACTTGAGCATAGAGATTAAAATTTGCATAGAACTTAATTTCCTTTAAAATGTGCTTTGGTTGGGGGAAATTGATGAATCATGTGAAATTTATGCCTGGTCAAAGTTCAGTTGACTTCTCCTAAAGAAACCGTAATTTGACAACTTTTGACTTTTGCTGATTTAAGGACTTTCCTTGAGGAATCATGATCAAAACTTGATCAAATGATGAATATCACTTCAAAATGTTGATGTTAACCAAAAATCTTGAAGTTTGACTGTATGTTGACCATAGTTGACTTTTTACCCAATATAGTTGATTTTCCATCATCTGGGTAATTGACTGAACAAACTTGTGATGCAAGACTTTAAACTTGACATGAGCAATATTGAAAACATGTAAGGAACCATGAAAACTACTTGAGACCTTGGAAACCAAATCTTCCTTGTGAAATACCAAACCCTAGTTGTGGACCCATTGCTTATGAGGGGAATTTGTCTGATCAATTCTTGAGCCACCTTGAGCATTTGAGACCTTAGGAGAGTGTCTTGAAGAAAAATGGGAGGGAAAATTTTAGGGTTCAAAACCACCGAGATACCCTTTTTTCCTAAGCCGCCCTTTCAGGCTTTCGACTTGTCGGGTGTACAATTTTTATACATATATCCCTAATTTTTGCACGAACCCTTTTGGTTTGCTGGGATGCCCTTATTTTTTCCTAGGCCAGTCAACCTAGCGGATCTCTTTCATGCATAGTATTTTTTTACTATTTCTGCATTCACAAGGTGCGGAAAATATTCATCGTCAATGGTGGTCAGTATCATAGCACCGCCAGAAAATATCTTCTTGACCATAAATGGCCCTTCGTACGCAGGAGTCTACTTGCCCCTAGGCTCACTTTATGGTAGAATGACATGCTTTATTACCATGTCACCATCCTGATATACCCGATGCTTGAATTTCTTTTTAAAGGCTTTGATCATGCGCTTCTGATACATCTGGCCATGACAAACATCAACAAGCCTTTTCTCGTCGATAAAGTTTATCTGGTCAAGCTTAGTATGAATCCATTCATCTTCATCTAAACCTGCGTCTTTCATAGTCTGAATCCATTCATCTTCATCTAAACCTGCATCCTTCGTCTGAAAATGTAAAAAAGAAAAAACAATGAGCACAAAGTTTGTATGAAAAACTTCCATGATTCATTGATGTCATATGGAAATGAGATACTAACCCTTACAAATGGACCATTGTGCCTCGGGTAAGACACAAGGTTTTAAGAGTCTGAATTGTTTTAATATTACAGATCCAACAAAATGTAAAGACAAATTATTGTGGGATAAAAGTGATCAGGACAAAATCTCTAGCCTCCCAGTTGCTGAGCCCTCCACTGACAGTTGGGAAGATCCAATCCTCCAGGTTGCAGCCATCTTCATCATCCTCTACCGTGTTGACTTCACAGTTACTGATCTTCAGGGGTGGTCCTCCAGCACGAGCGCGACGTACAATATTTTGAGAACCTAAAGTGAAACCCAGGCCAAACTTGTCAGACTTGTATGGGATATCTGGGAGTTGTCCCCAAATAGTGCACCCACCTTCTTCTTTTACTTCTTTTGCATCCTTCAAAGATGACATCCTGAGTGGAGGCCTTGTGATCTTAGGAACAACCTTGGTCACTGCCACATCTTGCAGGAATTCTTCAAAGTGTTGGAATGGAGTTTCAATAAATTCACCATCTAACTCCACATATCTGAAGGAATTGAGATGACTAATCATATACTCTTCTTCTCCATGAACGGTGATGATTTTCCCTTGAATTGGATACTTCAGCATTTGGTGCAACGTAGAAGTAACAATGCCGGCATTGTGAATCCATGGTTGGCCTAACAAGCAAGAATATGAAGGGCGAATATCCATTACATAAAAAGTTGAATCAAATGTTTGGGTTCCAACCTTTATGGGGATATCAACTTCCCCATGCACCATCCTTTTTAAGCCATCAAAGGCCCTCACTACTATGTTGCTTGGTTTCAATGTCAATACCTCACAGTCAAGCCTATTAAGAGCCTTTTTAGGCAACACATTCAGAGACGATCGGTGTCCACCAAAACATGAGCCAAGGTTATGCCTCTGCATTCCACTGAGACATGCAATGCCTCATTATGTTTCCTTCCTCTTGGCGTTAAATCAACATCTGAGAAACCTAGACCATTATCTGCAGTCAAGCTGGCTACGCAATCTTGGAACTGATCGATAGATGTTTCTTGGGGTACATGGGCAGTTTTCAGGAATTTTACCAAGGCCTTTGCATGCGCCTCGGAACATAGTAGTAAAGCAAGCATGGAAATTTTAGATGGAGTTTGCCCCAGTTGCTCAACTACATTGTAGTCGCTTCTTTTTATGATCTTTAGAATTTCCTCCATCTCTTTCCGGGAGGTCTCAAGGATAGCCAATGATTGTGCCTTCGTCCAGACAAGCTCAATTATAATACTTTTACCTCGAGTCTTGGTTGACTCGGAAGTAGGAATGTCAGTAGGAGCATTAGCAGAGATGATTATAGGACTGGGAATAAGATTTGAAGGAGCAACAATGATAGGAATGATTAAAGGTCCATAAACTACTTTTGGGGGAGCAATTTCTGGAGAGAATATCCTCCCGCTTTGGGTAATCTTGCTAGTCCCTGCAATGTTACTGATATCGGAGTCAATCTTCTCAGAACTTGAATCTTTGGCAGTTGGAAAATCTTGCTTGATACCGTGGTAGTAGACATCCCCTCCATAATTCCACGGTACGGTTTTGACTGACAAATACGGGACTGGTCCAGGTATTGTAATTATCAAAGGGGCTACTTTAGGAACTAATGTAATTCTAACGGGTCTTTTAGTGGAGACCCTGGAAGAATTGTTGGAAATGGTCACGATGGAAACATCATTATAAGAAACAGTTGGAACAGAAGTCTTTTCGAACAAAATTTCCTTGTTATCTATTAGGCACTGGACGCCTGCTTTCAACAAAGGACAATTGGTTGGCGAGGACAAATAGAAATCACAGTTTTTATCACAGCCTGGGAATACACCGACATTCAACAAGTTCTTTTTGATAGTCAGGAGTGGGGTCATAAGTTCATTAACTGAAGTAACAAACATATTTTCCTCGATGGCGTTGGCATTATGGTCGTGTTTAGGCATAGGGGCAGAAATGACATTTGGCTTTTCGGGCGCATCGAATTAAATTTCCTTGCTTAGATGAGGTCTTGTACTTTGTTCTTTAGAGCCCAACAGTTATTAGTGTCATGGTCGGGACCTCAAAGTGGTATGCACATCGGGCATTAGGATGATAGTGAGGAGATGTTGTGTTAGGATTCCTTGGAGCTTCTTTCAAGGTCACTAGGTTGGATCTTAACAGATGTGGCAATACTTGAGATAGGGTCATATTAATTCTGGTGAATTATCTGACTGGTCTTTCCATCCTTGGTTGGTTGTTTCTTTGCTGATCAGGCGCAGTTTTAGGAATCATGACAGCCTCCACCATTGGACGACGTTCGGCCCTATCTTGATTTCTATGAGGATAAACAACAACCACTTCTTTCTTTCTGATAAATGGCTTCCTTACAGCAGCAGAGGATGCATCTTTTTGAATCTTTCCACTTTTTATACCGACTTCTACCCTTTCTTCGGTCAATATCAGTTAAGTAAAACCTGTCGATGAACTCCCAATTAAGTGATTGAAGAAGGGACCAGACAAGGTGCCCAAAAACATGTCTACTAATTCTCTTTCATTTAGGGGAGGTTGAACTCTTCCAGCCAAGTCTCTCCATTTTTGCGTATAGTCCTTGAAGCCTTCACTTGAAACCATGACCATATTCTGGAGTTGAGTATGGGTAGGCGCTAGATCAGCGTTGTATTGATATTGTTTGTAAAAAAGTTGCAGCAAGATTTTCCCAGTTATGAACATTGGCTCTTTCTAACTGATAAAACCAATCAAGTTGAGTTCCAAACAGACTGTCTTGCAAGAAGTGTACCCATAAATATTTGTCAGTGTTATGGGGCTGGATTTTCCTCATATAGGACTGGAGATTCATTTTGGGGTATGAGACTCCGTCATATTTGGAGAACATAGGTGCTTTGAATTTTGGAGGAATGACAATTCCCGATATAGTCCCAATTCCTCAAAGTCCAATCCAGGCACTTTTTGGATTTCCATTGCACTCAATTGCTCTTCTAGATGCTTATACTTGTCATCGACTGGAGGGTATTGTTCTTCAAAATAGTCTTCTTCTTCCTCTTCCTCTTCTGAATCAGACTGAACAATTGTTTCCTTTCCCTTCCCATCTTGATTGTCTTTCTCGCCGGATGTCGTTGCAAAGTCTAGGGTCCTTCTTGTCTACCCTTGGAATCTTCTTCCCATGTTTAGAACTCCGGTTATCATCTTTGTCTTCTTTTCCTTCTCCTCATCCAGCAAGGTCTTCAACTCTTCTTGTCCTTTGGCTAGAGTTAAGAACAACTGTTGGAACTGTGCATTCTGAGCTTAGAGGTCCTTTACCGTTTGCTCGAGATCCATCTTACTGAAATAAACAGTAGAGAGATGAGGAGACTTGTTGCAAGAAACCTGCTTATGTTATGATGAATGATAAATGCATATGCAATGATTTCAAGGATGCATCCTCTTTGGTGCAATGTAGGAATTCAAGTTCCTCTCCTCATGAAGTTTCTTAGCGAGTTCCAAAACCTTCTTCTCGCTTGCATAGAATTGGGCTTCGAAAGTATCTCGCTCCCCCTTGAGTTGTATCCAATCCCTTTGTAGGTCTTCAAGAGAGGTTGGCTTGTCAGGATGTCGGATAGTGTATGGAACATCTCCTTTCATAAAAGGCTCAATGATTACCGGGAGAATGGAAGGATAAGGCATCATAAGACTTTGAGCACGAGTTCGTACCCATTTGAGGTAAGGCTCGAGAGGGATGGAATTATTGTTCCCCAATGTCTTTCTATCTACCTTCTTCGACATCCTCCAAGATCGGATAAATTTATGGCGAAGACCTTGATCGTCGTTCTCCTAGTCAAATACCAAACCTTAAATCAACATCTCATGCGGGCCATCGCTTCGGGTGTAACCAAACTGTCTTAAGGCTAGGCAGGGGTTATAGGTGATACCTCCCCTAATGCCAAGTAAAAGGACCTTAGGAAATTCTCCACAACGGTCAACAATAGTAACATTCTCTATGGACCGGGAACACCAATGAATGTCTGAATGTTTAAGTGTCATCAACCTTTGTGACCACCTTGAACCTTGCTCGTTCTTTAATACAGATTGGGGAAGATGCGAAATAAACCATCTTGCCAAGAGAGGAGTGCAACACACGAGGACACCTCTTTTCTTCATTGTGCGAGTGTGAAAAGAGTGTAGGATATCCCCTAGAAATAAAGGCACCGGGTTGCGGGATATGAAGATTTTGACGGTGTTCACGTCTACGAGTTGGTCAGGATTTGGAAACAAAACCATCCCATAGATGAGGAGGGCCAGAATTTACTCAAAAGCTTGCAGGTCCAAAGAATTCCAAAAGTTTTGGGCTTTCTCGAACAAGAACTTTTCTAGGAAGACTTTGACACCACTCCTTGTTTCACAATTAGTTGTGACATCAAATGAGTGCAAGTGTAGAGCTTGAGCAATCTCTTTTGGCTTTGGGTCTCTTTCCATACCGTTGAAAGGTTGTTGATTGAGAATGGGAATCCTCAAAAGTCGGGAGAATTCTTCTAATGTAGGCACAAGTTGATAGTCAAGAAATATGAAGCAATGGTGTAAAGGATCAAAGAACTAAAAGAGCACCTTCATCATGTCCTCATCAGTGTTGGAGGTGACCAAGTTTAGTAGGCGACCATGTCTTTCGGTGAATGGAGAATTTTTAGGAATCCTTGATGTTAGCTCTTTAATTTGAGGAGGGATCCTTACAAGATTGACTTGAATGGTTTTCCTGTGAATAGAATCCATAATCCATATCCTACAAAACAAGAACAAAGATGAATCCCAAAATCCTTGAAATGGTTAGTGAATGTGTATGATGTTATGATGTTCATGATGTTATGTACAAGTATGTATACACAGACAAAGCAAACAAATCCTTAGGTTTAGGCTTGCATGGAGTTTTATAGGTAAGTACCCTCTTGAAGTTTAGTTGGCTCAAACCTGCCCTAGTAATAGTAACCGGGTTCTAAGGAGCTTAATATCACTGGTTTGTTTCCTTGGTCATTATTTCAGCACAAGCCTCTTTAATGGCGACCGAAATATCCCAATAAACCAAACCTCAATGAGTGTAGTATCGAGTATCTACCAACTTCGGACTGCACCAAAGCCGGTCATCTCACTACATCCTAAAGGCCAAGTTGGTCAAGTAAAGGTTCTAGAAGTTCATTAGTGCTTTATGACATTACTCAGCGGCCTCGTATTCTCTTTGATTAACTAAAAGGCTACCGGTACTCACAAATATGTCGCACTAATGTAGCTATTGCTTAGACCATGTCGGTATACCCTGCACAGTTTCCACAATGTATTGTTACTTACCTATATTGTATCCCAAATCTGGGTAGAGGATTCAAATCCAAACAAAGAACCATAATGTAAAGCATATAAATCAAACAATGAAAGCAAGTAAATGTGATCTAACCCTAAGGTAACCCCACTTTTAGAATCTTCCCCAATAGAGTCGCCAGTTCTATGATACGGTGGGAGAACTGACTTTGGTGTTTTGTGTTTGATCGCAAATGTTGCGGTTAGCAAGAGTCGCCACCGATTTTCTTTTATCCAAAAGGAAATGTGAAAAAGCACATGAAAGACCTTTGAGATTATTTCTTAAGTTCGAGGGGTAGATTATGAAAAGAGAAGGTATTAGCACCCTTTTCATCCATGGTTTTCCATGGGCTCTTAGTTACTTGCTAGATCACTTGCTTTTTGTTTGAAGATTGTGCTTGGTTTGATTTTTGAAAGTATTTTGTAAAGAGGCCATTATTTAGGCAATCTTGGTAATGATTGTCGTTCGTAAGAATGTATACAAAAATGTTGATCTTTTGAAAATGTTTTCAAGTTTTGTAAGATGTTTTGAAAGTGTAAGTGTTTGTTTGGAAAATAGCTAGGATGTTTTATTTGAAATTGAGCAAGTGATTAGGAGCATTCTACCTACTCAAAAGTCTTTCTCGTTCATTTTATTTTCCTTTGACATTATTATCTTACCATTGATTTGGTAAGTAACCCTATCTTTGGATATAAACGGGATGGGTGTGGGTCATCGTATAACCATGATTAGCAATGTTGCAAGGTATCTTAGCCTTTTTTCTTTAGGGACTAAGATCATTTTGAAAGGCAACTTAGATGGCGTCATCGAGGGACTATGATCTTGTTTTTGCTAAGATACCTTACATGTGTAATATGGCCATTTATAAGGCAACCAAGTGGATTTACCCTAGGGGTGTTTGTGTGCAAGTGTATTGGTTTACATTCTTGATTTGTCTTGATTAGGGTTTCTAATTTATTGGTTTTAGTCTTTCCATACAAACCCTAATTACTAGCAATATATGAAAGTAATAAAAAGTGCGGAAAATAAATATCCTATGCTATTACAATCATTAGGGGGGTAGGGTGTACAGACTTACAAATGGGGATTACAAGTAAAATTAAGTCCTAAGTTACTATTACAACCATATTGAATGGATAAGAATGTACAAGAAATGTAAAATGAACTTGTTTTGTTTAAGAAAAGAGATAAGTTTTGTTTAAGAAAACATTTTTGATCTTTTTGTTTTAAGAAATAAAATAAAGCATGTAAAATGTAAAATATTTTTGGTGTTTTTGATTAGTTAAAATAGAAGCGATAGCCAAAAATAGTAAGGAAACAAATAAAATAGAATCAGCGCATTGCTGAACTAAAAGAGATCAGAATTTCTGACTCTGGCGTGCTGCAAAAACAGAAATTATATTAGTAGAAATAGGTAAAGTCAGAAGTTCTGGGTCCGCTGGGAACAAAGAAGATTTCAGAAGTTCTGATGCCACTGGCAGAGCTTAGTCTCCCTCTCCATGCTAGTTAGAACATCTGCAACTTAGTCATTTCTCAACAGAACAGAAGATGCGCATATCACAGTTATGGCAGGTTTCATAATGTTTCAGAAACAAGAGATATCAGAACTATAAATCAGAAGCAAGCATGAATTTGCTAATCCTAATTTGCTTAAGAAGTTCTGAACTAATTTACTCCCTACTTAGGCATACAAATACGTGAAACCCTAGAATACGTACAACATCAGAATCATGATGTCTACATTGTATTTTTGAACATGCAAATCTGATAAGGCCTGAGTAATATGATGAGAGTCAGTAGAAGCTTACCTTGCAGCTGGAAAATACTCTGTGAGCTAGAGTCTGGTTTTGAACTCTGGTGATATTCTGAACAGCTTCTGCACGTACTCAGCAGGCTGGAAGCTTTCAACTTGGGCAATGAATGATTAGAAAAAATTCTGGAACAACCAAGGGGGCAAAGTTTTGAGTTCCTTGAGGTGAATATGGATGGAGAACGTGTTACAGTCTAAACACAAAAGTTAGGATGGTTTCTAAATATATATCAGAAACTGTATGGATGGTTTTGGTCAAGAAATACTTGAGGAAAAAAAATGGAGTTTGAATGCAAGAACCAAAAGTTAACAGGTTTTTGTATTTTGTATTTGCAGTTTTGGACTCTTGGAATTTTATCAGGGGTTCAAGGCTTTTTCTTTCTCAAAAAATCGACCTCTTTACAGTTGCCAATAGCTTTCAATTTATGGGCAAGGATATTGTAGCTTGTAGAGATCAAAGGTACAACCATCATATGCTAGGCGTTGACTTGTTCTTGAAGCAAGTTCAAATAGGTATGGTGGTTAGCAGTTTCTTAGCCGTGCCTAAGCTGGATTCGTAAGCGGGAATTAAGGAAAAGTAACCTTAAAAGCAAAAGCAACGCATGGGCCTAACCTATTCTTGTGCAAAAGTTGCTTTTTCCAAGACAATGATGGTACTTCTATGCCACACGTGGGGAAGTCCTTTGGATAAAGACCCAAAAGTGGTTGTGAGCATTAAATGATGATGAGATTTATCCAACCAGAAATCCTGCAATGTGAGATTCTGCATCATTTCTTAATTTTGGATTAGAAGTTTAGCTTCAGCGTAACTTAGAATAGACATCTAACTTCTGATCTTTGTATCTCCTTGCTCCAGCATGTTCTGAAGGAGTTCTCAGACTTTCCAGGAAGGTTGCAGCATGATTTGTAACCTTCTTTGAATTACCCTTGCAAACTCTGACTAAACCTTTGTGAAAACTGGCCCAGAAGTTCTGACCAAAATCTGTTTTGAAAGTGTCTAGAATTTGCTGAATGCTTCAGTTTCAGGGACGTTTCTTTGAGGATTTAACTTGAAATCCCAACATTTCTAGGAGAAGTTCTGTTCTGTAATGTTTTAGATCTTATTGAAATCTATAACTTTTATGCCAGAAGTTCTTCCAGAATTAGCTTGCATCATGGTGATAATCTGATCAGAAGTTCTGAATTTATCATATTTCTTAAACACTTAGAAAAATTCTAAGTATTTAGAATTTTGACTTTTCCAAAGCAATTTTGACTTTTGAATTTCTGGATGAAACAAACTTCATGCCTTAATGAAATGTGATTCTTGGAGCTTGATATTTTGATCCAAAAGTCAAAGTTTGACTTTCTAATGTGCAAATGACCATTTTGTCCTTGTGAATGACTTTCTTGGAAAATTTGTAATTCGAGGCTTAAAATTGGATGGGAACAAACCTGAGGGTCCAGGGTGATCCTTTGAGAAATGAGAGGGAAAATTTTGGGGTACAACATTAAGTCACTGTCATCTTATGTATAATCTTCTTGATGTTCTTATTTGTGGCTTCTACGGTGCCATTCATCTTCGTTCAATATGGAGAAGAATTATGATGCTTAATCTTGAACTGCATACAGATTTCTGTGATCATAGTATTATTGAGATTAGTTCCATTGTTCGTGATAATCCGTTCGGGGATACCGTACCGATAGATAAGATTATGCTTAATGAGTCGGGCCACGACATTCTTGGTAACTGAGGCAAATGAGGCTGCTTCAACCTACTTTGTGAAGTAATCAACAACGACCAGGATGAAACAATGCCCATTAGAAGCCATAGGCTTAATCTCTCCAATCATATCAATTCCCCACATTGGAAAGGACCAAGGAGCAGCCAAGACATTCAGAGGAACCAGGGGCACATGTACTTTATCAGCATAAATATGGCATTTGTGACAAGTCCTAGAATGATGATGACAATCAGTCTCTATGGTCGACCAATAGTAACTCGCTCTCATAATTTTCTTATCCATCGATTTCCCATTGGAGTGAGTACCAAATACTCCTTTGTGCATATCTTCCATAAGCTTCTCCACTTCCTACTTGTCTACATAACGAAGTAGAGTCGAATTATGATTGTGCTTGTACAAAATATCGTTGCTCAGGAAGAAGTTGGAAGCAAATCTCCATAAAAATTTCTTATCATTGATAGACGCTCCTTCAGAATACTCCTGAATCTCGAGGTATCTTTTCACTTCATAAAACCAAGGCCTTTCTTCTGCTTCATCAGTATCAACTTTGCATCAATGTGCCGGTTCATCTAGTCTTTCAATAGTAATTCGAGGAGCTTCGTTGTCCCATCTGACTTTGAACATAGATGACATGGTAGCCAATGCGTCTGCCAATTGATTCTCTTCTCGTGGAATATGCTCAAAAGTAATTTCCTCAAAATACATAATTAATGTTAACACATGCTCTCGATAAGGAATGAGGTTTGGATGTTTCGTATCCCATTCTCCCTTAATCTGACTGATCACTAGGGAGGAGTCCCCGTACACGTCCAAGGAATTGATTCTCATATCAATGGAAGCTTTGATACCCATGATGCATGCTTCATATTCACCCATATTATTGGTACAATCAAAGAATAATCTGGCGGTGAAAGGCGTATGAAAACCCTTGGGAGAGATAATCACATGACCGATTCCATTACCAAGTGCGTTGGAAGCTCCATCAAAAACCATAGTCCATCGGGATCCTGGCTCAGGTCCTTCATATAGTCCAGGTTCTTCACAATCTGTAACTAGCATGATATTCTCATCTGGGAAGTCGAAATTCATAGACTGGTAGTCGTTCACAGCTTTATAAGCCAAGTGATCTGTGAGTAAAATTCCTTTGATTGCCTTCTGAGTGGTGTACTAAATGTCATATTCCGTCAAGACAATTTTCCATCTTTCTATCCTTCCGGAGAGAGCGGGTTTCTTGAATATGTATTTTATGGGATCCATTTTAGAGATCAACAAAGTAGTATGAGTCAACATATATTGTCTTAAACTTTTTGCAGTCGGTAAACTTTTTGCTAAGGTAGTATATTGCATGCTCTTTTCGACCAGACTCATCATGTTACCCAAGTACACACCCCATTGAGTTCTCTAACACTGTTAAGTACATGATCAGTGGTCTTCCTTCAACTGATGACATCATAATCAGAGGTTCTTGGAGGTACTCCTTGATTTTGTCGAAGGCTATCTGACAGTCACTGTTCCATTTCGATACTTGATCTTTCTTCAGTAACTTGAAGATCGGGTCACAAGTAGCAGTCAGATTGGAAATAAATCTGGCAATGTAATTCAGTCATCCTATGACTTCCTTCTCAGTACGGGGGAGCCGACATTTCTTGAATAACTTTAACCTTGGCGGGATCAACTTCAATACCTTTTACCACTAACGATGAAAACCTAGGAGTTTACTGGATCTCACCCCAAAGGTGCACTTGTTCGGATTCAATCTCAACTTGTATTTCTTCAACCCTTCAAATAGCTTGTGCAGGTGGTTGAGATGTTTTTCTTCATTCTAAGACCTGACTATCATGTCATGGAATAAAGTTACCATAACACGCTGATATGTTGCACTGGTGTTCTTCAAACCGAAAGGCATAACCTTGTAACAGAAAGTGCCCTATTGTATGATGAAAGTAGCCTTCTCCATGTCTTCAGGTTCCATCTTGTTTTGATTATAATTGGAGAAACCATCCATGAAGGAAAATACTTTATGTTGAGTGGTGTTATCAACTAGAACATCAATATGCGGAAGCGGAAAGCCATCTTTGGGGCTTGCCCTGTTCAGATCCCTGTATTCTACACACATACGCAATTTGCCATCCTTTTAAGGTATCGACACCACATTTGCAACCCACTAAGGGTAAGATGTAACAACTAAGTAACCTGCGTTGAATCACTTCATAACATCAGCCTTGATCTTTTTGGACATCTTGGGACGCATACGACGGAACTTTAGCTTTATTGGAGAACAAACCTCTTTCATCGGCACACGGTGAACCACAATATCAGTATCGAGCCCTGGCATGTCTTTGTATGACCAAGCAAAGATCTCAACATAGTCATGCAACATATGGGTTAATCTGTTCTTGACACTGTCCTCTAGGTTGGCACCTATCCTGATTTCTTTTCCGTCTTTTGCAGTACCCAAGTTTACAACCTCGACGTGCTCTTCATGTGGTTATATAGCCTTTTCCTCTTGCACTACCAGTCTAGCAAGTTCTCCAGGTACTTCGCAATCTTCCTCGCCTTTATCCTCGACTTGGTAGATTAGATTTTTGAAGTAATAAGTGGCAATAACAGAATTGTTATCAGTGGGATCCGAGGTGGATATCAATCTGCAATTTGTTGTGTGGGTGTGTGTAAGAACACATAACTAATTTGAAAGTGATAAAAATAAAAGAAAAACAAAGAGCGCAAAAATTTGAATGCAAAATGTCCAATGATTTATTGAATGACAATATGTTAATGAAATGACAACCCTAACAAATGGACCATTGTGCCCCGGAAAAGGCACAAGGCTTAAAGTTATTGTTTAAAAAAATTACATAACCAAAACTTTGAAAGAAAAAAGAAACAGAAAATATCCATTGTTCCTGACTAAAGATGATTGAGATAAGGTCTTTAGTCTTCTAGTTGATGAACCTGTTGCCGGTGGTTGGAAAAATCCAGTTGTCTAGGTCGTAGTCGCTGTCAGCATCTTCTATAGCATTAACTCCATTATTACTGATGCGGAATGGTGGTCTTCCAGCACAAGCACGACGAACAGACTTCTGAGCTTCTACAATGAAACTCAAACCAAAATTTTCATACTTTTAAGGAATGTTAGAAAGCTGACCCCAAGTAGTGAAACCACCTTCTTCTATTACGGCTCTAGCATTCTCCAGAGAAGCCATTTTGGGTGGAACCCTGGTAACCTTGGGAATAACAGAAACATCCTTAGTAATGGTAGTCGTCCTAGGAATAACTTCAAAAGTATGTTAGGGAGTCTCGATGAATTCTTCGTCCATCTCAACATACCTAAAGGAATTCAATTGACTCACCATGTATTCTTCTTCACCATAAACAGTAACAACCTTTCCTTTCACGGGATATTTCAGCTTTTGATGTAGAGTAGAAGTGACAGTGCCTGCCCCATGAATATGAGGGCGTCCCAGTAAACAATAATATGCCGGACAAATATCCATCACATAAAAGGTCGATTCGAATACTTGGGAACCCACTCTAATCAGAAGATCCACCTCTCTGTACCATCCTTTTTGAACCGTCAAAGGCTCAGACTATAATATCACTGGGTTTCAGTATAACCCCTTCACAATCAAGTATGTCTAGGGAAACCTTCGGTAAGACATTCAACGAGGAACCTGTATCAACCAACACATGAGCTAAAGTAGTGCCCCTGCATTCAATAGAGACATATAGGGCTTGTTATGGTTTCTTCCTTCGGGATTCAAATCAACATCAGAAAAGCCTAACCTGTTATCAGTTTTCAGGCTAACAACATAATTCTCAAATTGATCAGCTGAAATTTCTTGTGGTACATGCGCAGATTTCAAAAACATCACCAAAGCCTGAGCATGGGCTTCAGAACACAACAACAAGGATAACATTGATATCTTGGAGGGAGTATGCCCCAGCTGTTCAACAATCTTGTAGTCACTTTTTTGGATGATTTTTAATACTTCCTCCATCTCTTGTTTGGAGGTATCTTCAGCGGTAATTTCTTTAGGTGCCTCCATCTGGGCAGGCTCAGTCAATTTTTCTTTGCCTCGAGTCTCAGTATTTGACTCAGTAACAGTAACATGAACTGGTGTAGCAGCAGTCTTCAGAGAGATTTCTAGAGAGAAAACCCTTCCACTTGTGGTAACTTCACTGGTCCCAGAAATATTGTCAACATTGGGATCAGTAACTTCAGTAACTTTACTTTCAAAAGTCAACGGTTCTTGCTTGATACCATGGTAGTAAACATCATCTCCATAATTCTAGGGGATAGCCTTGTCAGAGGAATATGGAATTGGGCCCGATGCGGTAATGATTAGAGGAGCAACTCTGGGTTCGACAATAATCTTCACAGGAGCCTTGGAAGTGATCCTTATAGGAGGACCGAAAATTACAGATAACTCTTCCAACTCCAAGTCTTGAAATAAATTCTCCATAGGAGGAGTATTTTCAACTAGAATTATGTGGTTATCCACCAGACACTAAATACCTTCTTTTAACAGTTTATAGCCATTAGGTCGGGCTGCAGAGCAGTAGCACCTTTCAATACACCCGGGAAATAAACCGGCTTGCAAAAGATTCTTCTTAATGATTAGGAGGGGAGTAATTAAGTCACTTACAGTAGAAACATAAGAAACATCATCAATAACACTAATTACCTTGTCATGCTTGGGAATAGGTGCAGTAATAACATTGAGGGTCTCGGGTGGATCAAATTCAATTTCTTTGGAGTCAATCATATCTAGAATTTTATTCTTTAAAGCCCAACAACTATTGGTGTCATGTCCGAGACTATTGGAATGATAGGCATATCTTACATTGGGATTGTACTTGGGGGAGGAAGTGTTGGGATTCTGAGGCTGATCTCTTAACATTATCAACTTTTCCTTCAATAGATGTTGTAATGCCTGAGACAACAACATGTTGATCTTGGTAAATTGTTTCCTTGGTGCGTTCGACCTACGCTGATTGCTTTGTTGATGTTGTTGTACTGGCGCATGATTAGAGATTAACATAGCCCCCACAGATTGGTTGCGGTCACCTCTAGCACGGCCCTTCTGGCCATACACATTATTATTTTCCTTCTTTCCACTGAACGACTTCTTCACACTACTTGAAGATGCAGCCACCTAAATTTTTCCGCTTCTAATTCCAATTTTAACACGTTCCGCAGTTAATAAGCTCTTTGAATCCTAATGAAGAGCTTCCGACCAGATGATTAAATAAAGGTCATGTGAACATTCCCATAGACATGTCCACCAGCTCCCTATCAGACAAAGGAGGTTGAACCCTTCCTTCCAGATCTCTCCACTTCTGGGCATACTCCTTAAAGCCTTCGTTCGAGCCCATAGTCATAATTTGTAATTGCACACGGGTTAGTGCAAGATCAACATTGTATTGGTAATGTTTGTAAAATGCAATAGCCAGGTCTTCCCAAGTACGGATATTGTTCCTTCTAGTTGATAGAACCATTCCAATTGCGTTCCCGGCAAGATTTCTTGAAAGAAATTAACCCATAACTTTCTACCAGCAGTATGAGGTTGGATCTTCCGAACATAAGACCTTAAATGAAGTTTTGGACAAGAAACACTGTGATACTTCGCAAACGTAGGGACCTTGAATTTGTGAGGGATAACAAACCCCGAGACTAATCTCAGCTCTTTAAAATCCAACCCATGAACTCCTTGGATTTCCATGGCATTCAGACGATCTTCCAGCTGCTTACACTTTTTATCGGCGGGAGGATACTGTTCATCATAATAGTCTTCTTCATTAGAATCTTGGCTAGAACCCGGGTTACTTCCTCTCTCAGCCTTCACACTCTTATCTTCTTCACCCTGATTGTCATCTTTGCCAAAGGGAATACCATGGTCTTGAGCTTGTTTGGGAGGACCTTTGAACCTTCTTCCCATATTGAGGATGGCAATTGGTTTTCTAGTCTTCTTCTTGGCGATGAGCGCCATCAGTTCTTTCTGTCCCTTGGCTAAATTCAGGAGTGTCTCTTGGAATTGAGCGTTTTGAGCTTGGAGTTCTTTGACAGTTTGTTCGAGAGCCATCTTTTACTAAAATAAACAGCAATAAGATGAGAAAATCTATCTTGGGAAATACCTGTTATGTAATTACATGCATGATATGTATATGCAATGTTTTCAAGGATCTCGCGGAATAAACAAAAAGAGAAATGTCAGAAATTGAGTCTGCAGCTTTGACTGAAGAACGTCGGGCCTTCATCTTTGAAAGTGTTTTACTATGTCAAGTGAGTCCCAACCTTTGACTCAAGAGAGTGTACGTTGATTTTGATAGCATCCGACTAGAGGAAAATAAATCCTCCTGCCTCTCGTTAGAAGTCTGGTTCGTGATAAACCTGCATCACAGTTCCCTTAAGATCCTTGAAATAGTTAGTGAAAATGTGATGTTATGATGTCATGATGTCATGTTTGAACAAATAAAAAACACAAGAAAATCACAAAAAGGCCTTAGGTTTGCACGAGTTCTGTAGGTAATTGCCATTTTCTATTGAAGTTCAGTTTACTCAACCTGTATTAAAAAGTAACTGGGTTCTAGGAGTCTCATATCACCAATCTTTCTCGTAGGTTTTATTTTAGCAGAGCAACTGACTTGCCACCGAAACATCCTGAAATTCAAATCTCAACGAGCGTAGCATCGAGTATCAACCAACCTTGGACTGCACCAAATCTGGCTATCTCACTACCTTCTAATGGCCAAGATGGGTCAATTAGGGTTATAAAAGTCAGTTAGTGCTTATGACACCATGCGGCAGCCCAGTGTTATCCTCGACTGACTCAAGGAACACCAGTATGAACCAAAGTTTCACGCTAACATAGCCATCACTTCAACCATATCGGTGTACGCCGTACGATTTCCATGATCTATTTCTACTTACCTAAGGTACCTAGATCCGAGTGTAGGATATTTGCAAGAATTTAAACCTGAGAAACCCTCAAATGTAAAGCAAGCAAAGTAAACAAGCAAATGAAAAGTTATCTAACCCTAAGGTAACCCCTCTTTTTTAAGTTTTCCCAAGAAGAGTCTCCAGTTCTGTAATACGGTGGGAGAATTGACTTGGTTTTGCATTTTATCGCAAATGTTGCAGATATCAAGAGTCGCCACCAACTTTTCTTTTATCCAATAAGGAAAGGGTGAAAAGAACAGGAAAAACCTTGATAGATTTTAAGTTCGGGGGGTAGGTTATGAAAAGGAAAGGTGTTAGCACCCTTTTCATCCGTAGTTATCTACGAGCTCTTAATCTCTTAGCTCACTTTGTAAATTTGCTTTGTGTGTGTGTTTGAAAATATTAAGAAAATTTTTCCAATGTAAGGCAAACTTTGTAATAACTCTTGTATCGGTCCTCAAGAATGTATACAAAGCATTTTAAAAATATCTTTGAAAGTGTTTGTGTGAGATGTTTTGTTTTAAATAGCTTTGTGAGCAAGCGATTAAGAGTTCTACCCACTCAAGGTAGTTCCTGTAATTTTCCTCCTCCTTTAGATAGTGATATCCGTACCATTAGTTAGCAGGAAGCCCTATCGTTGGATGTGAAGGGACATGCGAGAGTAATCGTACTGTCATCGAAGACAACTCATAAGGACGCTTTAGAAAATTTTCGTAAGGGACTAGATCATTTATCGAAAGGAAACATCGAAGGGTCATCGAGGGACTATGATCTTTGATTTCAAGGGACTTTGCTAAAGCGCCCCTACTTTCGAGGGACATGACCGTTTTGTTCTGAAGTCAATACGGGAGGTTACCCTAGAGGTGTCTATGTGCGAGGTGTGTTGTATTCAGTTATTTTATCTTTGAATTTAGGGTTTTGCTATCGTCTAGTTTTTAGTCTTTCCATACAACCCTAGTTACTAAGCACTATTAGCAAATATAGAAAACAATAAAGGTGCGGAAAGTAAAAGCAGAAAAGATAAACCTAAACCTATTACACGGCTTTAGGGTAGTTACATAATAGAAAGCAGAAAGTAAAAACCCTAAGCTATTACAACCCAGAAAATAGTTGCATAATGATGAAAAAGGAAAGCTAGAAATCTAAGTTATTACAATTGTGAACCCTATACACTTTATCTAATAAAAATAAAATAAAATGAAATAGCGGAAAGAAGAAATGTTTTTGATGACTTTTATGGAAAAGGTTTTTTAATAATGATTAAAATAAACCTAAAAACTAATTAATTTTAATTAACAAAATAGTTGATTAATTGAATTAATAAAAAAGGTTAATGATGAAAAACCTAAAAATAATTAGGGTTTTAAGGGAGAAATTAAGGAGAAAAAAACCCATAAAATGCCAGGGGTGTGTGTTGAACCCACACCCTTTTCCTTTCCATCCATAGGCCTTGCCATTGCGCCAAGTGTGCGCCTGTGTTGGGAGAATGGATTAGCGCATTATGTAACAAAACCTGCAAAATATAAAAAAATGTAAAATAAATCCTAAAACACTAAAAGGCAGGGATCGAACCCACGCCCCGGCATAGTAAGACCTTAACACGCGCTTCCTTTCCACTGGGGTGGCTGTACATCCGGTAAAACAAATGAAACTAATTAAACATAAAATAAACATTATGGCATGGACCAAATAAGCGTCAGAGCCCTAGCTCCGGTCGTCTTCTTCGGTGACTCTTTTTTTTGTTCTTGCAAAACAAGCATAATCAGTGATCCAGGGGTGCCCTACCCCCCTAATTCAGGCCTTGCAAACTCAATGAGAGTATTGGTTTTGGATGATTCACGCTGGATTGTGACACACGATGTAAACCATTCAAAATGGTGTAAGCATGGCAATTCATGGTTCCATCATCATAGGGACAATGCGATGGGTTTTTCCTGCACATTGATACCTCATAAACACATTAGCAGGGTTAGTATACATTAAAACATAAAGAAAAATTAAAATTAAAATTCATGCGATGTGAGAAACCGGAGAAGCATATGTGAGGGTTTCAACCCTTTTGGATCTTCATAAGTGATCCCACCTTATCTTATAGTTCTTCTGGAAGTGAATGGAAAGATTGGTTTGGCTTGAATGTGGTTGCAACTAGGATTCTTGCTTTGCCCAATTTTTTTGAGAATTTTGAAATTTTAGAGTGTTTCTTCTTACAATGGTTTTGTGTGGCTCGATGTCTGAGTAAAGAAGATATATAAAGCTTGAAATTAGGTCAAACATGTTAGGCTTGGACCTTATAAGAAAAGGCTTGACTTTATCTTATTTTATTTTGAATTTAAATTAATAATAAATCAAAATAAATAAAATAAAAACCCAAGGGGTGTATGAATAAGATTTGAGATTTAATATGAAGTATATAATATGCATGGACCTTGAAATACAAGCCCGATAGCCCAAAATTCAATTTTGGTCACTTTTGGTTTCATGCATTTTCTCAAAATTTACCAACTTGCACTAATAATAACTCTCTTAATTTTTATCATTTGAAGGTGATCTTGAACTTTTTGGAAAGCTCAAGATATCCTATACAATCTCTATTTTTATCATTTTTGCAATTGAAGATTTATCTTGATTTAAATTTCCTTGACAAAAAGTGTCTTTTTTTTTTACTTTTGAAATGACCTATAATGTTATGGCCCATATCTCTCAAATGAAGCATTTTTTTGGACTTGAGATTAGAGAGACAAAGTTGTAGAAAATTAAATTAACTTCAAAGTGAGCCATGGTTAAGGAAAATCTAATGAAGCATGTGAAAGTTGTGCTTGGTCAAAGTTCAGTTGACTTCTCCTTAAGAAAACCCTAATTTGGCAACTTTTGACTTTTGATGAATTGGGAGTTTTCTTGATGAATTATGATCAAACCTTGATAAAAAGATAAATATGATTTCAAAATCTTGATGTTGACCAAAAATCTTGAAGTTTGACTGTATGTTGACCATATTTGACTTTTTTTGTCCAATACAGTTGATTTTCAGTCATCTGAACAATTGATTGAGCAAAATTGTGATGCAAGGCTTAAAACTTGGCATGAGAATTCTTAGAGACATATGAGAAACTATGAAATCCACTTGAGGCCTTAGAAACCTAATCTTCCTTGAGAAAAGTGAAACCCTAGTTGTAGGTCCATTGCTTAGGATGAGAATTTGTCTGATCAATTCTTGAGCCACCTTGAGCATTTTGAGAACCATAGGAGAATGCCTTGAATAATGGGAGGGTAAATTTTGGGGTACAACAGATACATTCGGAAGAATGGTGTCAAACACTCCGACAATAATCTTGTGAAATTTAGAAGACAATCCACATCCTCTAAATATGAAGACAACAACAAGGATAAGAGAAAAGGTATATACTATGAACGCGAAAAGTTGTGACATTATATACCAGAGTGTCCATCTCTTTCCAATAAGAAAGGAAAAGGCCAAATAAATGACTCTAGGAATTCTAGAAAATCCCATGTTGCTTGGGATAGTGATAGCAATGTCTCAAGTGATAGTGATGAAGAGGAAAACTATTATTTCTTGGAAAATCAACATCAAAGTAAGAAACAGAATGCAAGTCATTCTAAATATGATAATGTTGATAAGTTGTCTTTTATGGAGTTAAAAACTATTTTTGATAATCTACAAAAATAAACATTATATGCTTCTAATAAACTTGTTTCCAATGAAAACATTTTAACATACTTGGAAGCAAATTTTGAAGAAACCAATTATAAATTTGAAGCATTAAAGCGATCTATTGTAGATGGTCAAAATTATGAAAATAAGGACGAGGAACCTTGTCCATTCGGTTGCGAAACTTATCAAATTTGGAAACAAGAAGTGAGTACTCTTGAATCCCAAGTGTACAAGGCATCACAACCTAATCATATTTTTGCTATTAATTCTCAAAAGGTTGAAAAGCCTCACAAAAATTATAATTTGATTAAGAGAGAATCAAATAGAAAAAATAAATATCATCATAAGTTGTTTTGTCACTATTGTTGCTAGAAATACCATATTATTGAAGAATGAAAATTTAGGTGCTTTTTAGTTCCTAAAGGAAATTTCCAATGGATGCCAAAAATCAACAATTCTTTCACTCACTCCCAAGGACTCAATGAGAATTAGGTACCTATCACTTTTGTTTGATTTTGTAGATTGAGTGTCTTGACGCTATGACGGGAAAATAGATTCTTGATAGTTGATGTTCAAGACACATGATTGGAGACATATCTCTATTCTCCGACTTTATGGCGAATAAGAAAGATTTCGTGTCCTAGGGTGATCGAAACAAAGGTTCAATACTCAGAAAAGGTAGTATATATAATCCCTCAACTATTACTATCTCAAATGTTATGTTAGTTGAAGGCCTTAGACATAGTCTTCTTAATATTAGTCAATTGTGTGACAATGAGTATAAGGTAACTTTTGCCAAATATTGTTGCATAATAGAACATAATGAAAAGAAGGATTGTATGTTTAACGGTGTGAGGATTAATAATATCTATATGCTTTACTTAAGATAAGTTTCCTTGAATAATTCCCAATTTCTTGTTACCATGAGTGAAGACTATTGGCTATGGAATAGGCGTTTGGCACATGTTAATTTTGATATACTTAATAAAATAGTTTCAAAAGATTTAGTAATTGGTCTACCTAAAATAAAGTTTTCAAAAGAGTACATATGTGATGCATGTCAAAAGGGTAAGCAAACAATAGTCTCGTTTAAATCTAAAAATGTTGTTTCAACATCGAGACCTCTTGAGCTCCTTCACATGGATTTGTTTGGACCTTCATGAACCAAAAGCATAAATGGTAATTACTATGATATTGTTACTGTAGACGATTACTCAAGATTTTTTTTGGACTATTTTCTTACGTTGTAAATATGAAACATTCTCGGCTTTCACACGTTTTGCCAGGTTATCTAAAAATAAATTGAATTCAAAAATAGTTGCCATTCAAAGTGATCATAAAGGTGAATTTTAAACCATATCTTTGAATAAAATTGTGATAAATTTGGTGTTGAACATAACTTTTCAGCTCCTAGAACTCCACAACAAAATGGTGTTATAGAATGGAAAATTCGTGTTTTAGTGGAGTTGGTAAGAACAGTGCTCAATGATTGTGGTCTACCAAAATATTTTTGGGTCGGTGCTATTAACACGGCTTGTTATATCTTGAATATGATACTTATTCATCCTATACTTGAAAAAACTCCTTATGAACTTTTAAAAGGTAGAAAACAAAATTTATCGCATCTTCATGTCTTTGGATGTAAATGTTTTGTTTTAAATAATGGAAAAGATAATCTTGGAAAATTTGATGCGAAAGTCGATGAAGATATCTTTCTTGGATACTCACAATCTAGTAAAGCATATAGAGTTTATAACAAAAGATTACTTATTGTTGAAGAGTCGGTTCATGTTACTTTTGATGAGACTTGCCCAAATAGTGTTGGGAAAGGTATTTCTTTTCATGGTGTGGGTGCATCTACGGAAGACATACTCAAAGACACGGATAAAGGAGTTGATCAACCTAAGACGGTGGAAATTAAGAAGGATGAAGATGACAACCAAGAGAAGAAGGATGATGACCAAAGTCAACAAGAAGATGATGGTCTTCCATTGGAGTAGAGAACCTCCAAGGATCATCCTATCGACAACATTATTGTTAATATCACAAATGAGGTAACAAAACACTCTAAAATAAGTAATTTTTGTTATCACCATGCGTACGTATCACAAGTTGAACCTAAAAATGCTACAAATGCCTTTTTTGATGAGCATTGGCTTATGGCTATGCAAGAAAAATTGAATCAATTTGAAAGAAATGACGTTTGGAACCTTGTCCCTCATCCATAAAATCATCAAGTTATAGGCACTCGATGGGTATTTAGGAATAAACTTGACGAACATGGTGTGATAACAAGAAATAAATTCCGTCTTGTGGCTCAAGGGTATAACCAAGAGGAAGGCATTGATTATGAGGAGACTAATGCTCCAGTTGCCCGACTCGAGGCTCTACACCTTTTATTAGCGTATGCATGCTCTAAGAACTTTATATCAAATGGACGTTAAAAGCGTGTTCCTTAACGGATACTTAAGTGAAGAAGTGTATGTTTCACAACCTCCTAGTTTTAAAAATTATGACTTTCCTAATCATGTTTTTAAGCTAAAACATAATTTGTATGGTCTTAAACAAGCCCTTAGGGCATGCTATGACTGAATTAGCAAGTTCTTTCTAGATCAAGGATACTCTAGAGGGAAGTTAGACACTACACTGTTTCTTAAATGTCAAGGAAAACACATTTTACTCATTCAAATTTATGTTAATGATTTCATTTTTGGATCTACTAACATGCACCTTGTCAAGGAGTTCTCTAAGCTTATCCAAGGAGAGTTTGAAATGAGTATAATGGAGAGTGGAACAACTTTCCTGGACTACAAATTAAACATCTCGGTGAAGGAACATTTGTATGTCAAACCAAGTATTTTCTCGAATTACTTAAAAGATTTGGTATGGACGGTGGAAAGGAAATTGACACACCTATGGCAACAAATGGTAACTTGGATATAGATGAAAAAGGTAAGGATGTTGAGGTCAAAAGGTATAGAGGTGTGATTGGATCTCTTATTTATCTTACCGCATCTAGGCATGATATTATGTTTAGTATTTGTATGTGTGCACGATATTATTCTGTTCCCAAGGAATCACACTTAGAAGAAGTTGCGTGTATTCTTAGATACCTTATTGGTACCTCTAAGTTTGGGCTTTGGTATTCCAAGGGAAATGATTGTATCTTGGTTGGTTACTTCGATTCTGATTTTTCCGGGTGCAAATTGGATAGGAAAAGTAATAGTTGAACTTGTCATATGTTTTCAAAATCCTTGTTTAGTTGGCATAGAAAAAAGCAAGTTTTCGTCGCTTTGTCAACGACCAAGGAAGAATACGTGGCAGCCAGTAGTTGTTGTGCCCAAATTTTGTGGCTTAAGCATCAAGTACTTGATTTTGGTATTAAAATTTCATGTATTTCTATCATGTGCGATAACACTAGTGCCATTAATCTAACCAAAACCATGTGCTACACTCTCGCACTAAACATATAGAGATATGTCACCACTTCCTTCGTGATCATGTTGAAAAAGGGGATGTTGTGTTTGAGCATGTTGATAGTAAAAATCAAGTTGCCGATATTTTTACTAAATCTCTCGCAACCGAACCATTTATCAACATACGTGGGGAATTGGGGATCGTTGATATCTCCAATGTTGCTTAATCCTATATTGTTGCTTGCACTTTATATTTTTACTCTAAATATTTGTTTAAGTAATTTACATCATGAGAGTGCAACTTCCACTCCATCAAGAGTGAGGTAATATTGTTTCAATTTCTCTTTGAAAGTAAGATTTTCCTTAATGCATGTTACTTGTTCATTTACAAAAATGCTTGATATTATCTTAAATGATGAAAACCATTGATGTACCCCAAAATTTCCCCTCCCTTTTCTGAAGGCATTTCACACAAGATCTCCAATAACTCAAGCTTGCACAGGTGTTGACTAGGTTAAACCATCTCCTAAACACTGATGCTTCAAATTAGGGTTTTTATTTTCACAAGAATAATTGGACTTCTAATGCCTTAAATGACCTTCATGGATCATTATAGACCTCCAAGAATACTCATGTCAAGTTTCAAGTCTTGAATCACAAATTTGCTCAGTCAATTGACCAGATGACTGAAAATCAATTGTACTGGGTAAAAAGTCAACAATAGTCAACCTACAGTCAAACTTTATGAAACTTGGCCAACATAAACTTTTTAAAGCCATATTCATCATTTCATCAAGTATTTATCATAATCCCTCAAGAAAAGCACTCAATTTACCAAAGGGGCAAAATGGTCAAAATTAGGGTTTTGACTGTAATTGACTGATCAGTGACTTTTGAACTAATACATGATATAATGGCTTAAAGAATAATATCAAGGACTCAAACACAACATGTTGACCTAATTTCATAGCTTAAATCATTTCTCAAGATCAATAGATTGACAGTTGAAATTTGATCAACTGATGAAAAGTCAACTGATGTACAAAAAGTCAAGCTTTGACTTTTTTATCAAGATTTGATCTCAAAGATCACAATTCATCAATACATTAAAAAATATGGAGCTTTACCATCAAGAAATCAAGAAAGTCAAAAGTCAATGTGAAAAGTCATTACTTCATGGCATTTTTTCACAAAGATGCAAGATGATTCAAAGAAAACTTTCAACATGAAAGTTGTAGATCTTGATGATATCTACAACTTTGATTTATTGATCAAGTCCTACAATTTTTTGGATTTTGAGTTATAAATCCATGAAGTTATGCACTTTTTCTAAAAACACTTAGTGAAAATTTGACCTAGTTTAGGCAAATTTTGACTTAACTTCTTGGCCAATTTTCACCAAGCTCCAAGATGCTTTTTTCAAAATGGTCAACATAAAGGTTGTAGAGGATGTTTCAAGATTTCCAAAATTTCCAAGAACTTAAAGAGATCATGCATGAGCTAGAAGTTTCTAAGAGATGAAAATAGCCTCATAAACTTGAATTATAGGTCATTTTCTTGATGAACATTTGATCCAATCTCATAGCCATGCTGCATAATCTTGCTTTACAGGCTTCTAACTTGTATTTCACTCCATAATTAATTAATTACACAACTGATAGAGCCATTATCCAAGAATTTGATCCATTATCCAAGTTTCATTTCTATTTATGGCACAAAGTTACCATTCCATTATTGAAAAGTTGCTTTAATCACAAAGTCAACTTGTCTTGAGCTTCTAACTTTTTTGTTCAGCACACACTTAACATACAAAGTCATATAAACATGTTTAAATTTTGCTAGCCTCTCTACAAGCCTTGTACCATGCCTTGGAACAATGCTTGTTAAGCTCTTCAAAAACAAGTCAAGAAACCAAAACATGTGATCTTGTACTTCTGATCACCTCAAGCTCTAAAATCTTTTCCTATAAATTGAGGCATTGTTTGCAAGCCTAGGACACAAAAAAACAAGCATTAAAACTCCCTCAAGCTCACTCAAACCAAAAATTGCACAAAAACTCTATTTGTACCACAGTTCTGCCCAAGAACTTCCATCTTATAAACTACTCGTGCATTTCTTCTCCAAATCAATGCTAAAGCTTCCTTACATCACATATAACTCACCTTCCTCCCTTTTTCACAGTTGTAACACCTCCATCACCATTTTCTAAACTTCACTTTGCACCTCTGCAACTTGACTTCTCCAGAACAATCCAGGCATTCTCAGCTCAAGTTAAGCATTGCATTAGCTTCTTGGAGGATCACTGAAGCTATTTTGATCATTACAACACCTTGAAAGTTTCTCTAACTCAAAATACGATCTCCACTTGCAAGGTAAGTTTTCTTAACTTTCAACTCTTCATACAAGCATCATTTGATTCTGATTTGTGAAGATAAAATGTAAACATCATAGCGCTGAAGCTAACCATGCCCTTAGATTTCATTAATGTTGCCCGAGTGATGCGAATTTTGAAGATGAACTTTCTGAAAAAATTAGGTTTTTATTTGGTACCAGTAAAATTCTCATTCATATTTGATTTATAGCTCATGAAATTCATATGTTTGAATTCGTATTGAAAAATGGCGCAATTTTCATGTTTATACTTTTGCAAATGGTTGAGAGATGAGCAAGAATAGAAATTCAAAAATCTTGTCAATAGCTTCTGGCGCAAGGAAGAAGATGAAGTTTATATCTAAGACTGAGTTTATTTTAAATTTACCGCAACATGTATTATGACCGGATGAAACAGCCACTCTAGTGGCAGAGGAAACGTGCATAAGGCATTAGTGTGTAGGGACCTGGATTCGAGCCCCAGTGGTACCCTTTTATTTATTTCATATTTGTTTTATGAGATTGTATGGAAGAAAGCCCAAGACATGCACCATGTACCCCTCATCCATATCGTCCACCTGCCACGCAATTAAATCAAACGCTCCACAAGGCAAATCTATGAGAAACTTGGAGAGTAAGGAAAAACACCAAAAGGCTAAAGGTTTTTATTGATCAACAATTTCGAGATAAGGGGGGAAATTTTTACATATGGATGGTTAGGCATTCAGATAGTGAGGGATCCTTATCCTCCTATATTCTCCTTCTTCTCCTTCTGTATTTTTGATTATATGTTTGTGGCCTAAGGGTTTACCTTAACCCTTTTGATTTAAATTCTTGAGTATTATTGTATTGTTATGTCTTAGATTTGTGTTGATGTATTGTTGTTGTTTGATAACATGTGGTTGTGCCCTTTGGGAAATTTTTTAATAATTAGATTATGGTATATAACTATTTTGTGGTTTGATCTGTGTTTTTGAGTGTTGTACCCGAAAATTTTCCCTCTCATTTATCAAGACTTTTCTCACAAGATCTCTTTAACTCAAGACTGGATTAGGGTTTGACCAACTCAAGACATCTCATCATGCACTGATCACCCAAAATTAGGGTTTGAGATTGTACAAGTATTTTTGGACTATCATTGCTTCATATGACTTTCAAACATCATTATGGACCCCTAAGATTACTCATGTCAAGTTTCAAGCTTTGAGTCACATTTTTTATCAGTCAATGAGATAGTTGACCTAAAAATCAATTGTATTGGGAAAAAGTCAACCATGGCCAACTTACAATCAAACTTAATAATTTTTTATCCACATAAACATTTTAGACTCATATGTATCATTTGATCAAGTTTGGACCACAACTCTTCAAGAAATTTGATCAAATCATTAAAAGGGCAAAATGGTCAAAATGAGGGTTTTGACTGAGAAAGGGCAATTTCTAATTTTTGACTTAGAAAATGACCAATTGATTTGAAGCATGATTACAAGGTTTCATTTGTATAATCTTTACCTAATGACATGGTTCAAAACATTGCAATTTCATTGGATTGACAGCTAAAATTTGCAGTCAACTGATCAAAAGTCAATTGTATACTGAAAAGTCAAACTTTGACTTTTTGGTCAAAATCAAGTGCCAAGGATCACAATTCATCAAAACTTGTCAAAATGTGAAACTTGTTCATCAAGAAATCAAATATTGAAGATTTGGTTTTGAAATTTGAATTTTTCTTAACTTAGAAATTTTTTTAAGTATAGAAAATTTCTTATTTTTTCTCAACTTTAAGCCAATTTTCCACCATGATACAAGATGATTCAAAGAAAGTTCCCAACATGAAAGTTGTAGACCTCCATGAAATCTACAACTTTGCTACACATATTTATCCCTAAAGATGCTTGGATCTCAAGATATAATTTTCTGAATACATGCCCATGAACTAAAATAACTTAGTGAAATTTTGCCCTAATTTAGGCAGGTTTTTGACCTAACTTCATGGCAATTTTTAACCTAGTTTCAAGAGGAATCTTGAAATGAATTTAAAATATGAGTTATATATCACATTTCAAGATTTCAAAAATATCCAAGAACTCCTTGAGATCATTTTTGAATAGGGAGAATCGAAGAGAGAAAGTTGGCAATTTCTCACTTTGAATTCAAGCCATTTCATGAAGAACAAAACTCCAATATGAACCTATGATGCCTAATCCTTGCTTTAAAGGTCTCAAACTTGTTTCTCACTTCATAATTTAATGCTTACACAGTTGATAAAGCCTTAATTCAAGCACATGAGTCTTTGTCCAAGCTTTAATTCCATAAATGGCACAAAGTTGCCATTGCCATTTTGGAAAAGCATAACTTTTGCAAATTTTTACTTCTTGAGCATTGGACCTATTTTCTCTGCACACACAAATCCTATAAACCAAAAGCAAGCTGTCTAGAAATTGTACCAACTCCAAGCAGGCATGTACAAGCATGTAGAGACTTGTCTCCTCACTTTGCTTCAAAAGCAAGTAAGAGTGCAAAAAGGCTAGAACTCAAAAATATGTTGTAGAGCTGACTTGAAACCTTCTCTATACTTATACACAAACACATTACAACAAAGAACACGATTGCTCAAGGCCAGAAACACTCCCAAAATCCAAATCACCAAAAACCTGTCAAAACTTGCAGTTTATGGCCAAGCATAGCAATCCACAAATTGACTCGTGCATTTCAAGTTATAATCATTCAAACACTTTACCTACCTCATTTCTAAGTGTTCCAGACCATCATACATGTACTTTAACTCCTTCTTCTCCATCTTCCTTTTTTGTTTTTCAAGCTTGCACGTTGACTTGGATAGAGAGATTCAGGCACTTCCAAAGCAAGGCAAGGATTGGAACACACTCAGGGAGGTTCAGGCAAGCTAAAGGAAACTTCAGGCCTTCATAAATATCACTCAAACTCCATTCACGATCTCATCTGAAAGAGGTAAGAACTCCAACTTTTATCTCTTCATACAGGCATCCATTGGCCACGATTTGTGAAAGGAAAATGTAGATATTATTGTGCTAAAGCTAACCATGTGCATAGATTTCATTTCTGTTTATTATGTATAGAGAATTTTAGAGTTCAAATTTCTGTAAAAATTAGGTTTGAAATTAGGGCCTTTAAAATTCGTTTTGATCTTTGATTGTTAGTTTCCATAAGATACATGTCTGAAATCGTGGGAAAGAGTACTATCATGTTCATGTTGGAAGTTTCCATTTTCATGGAGAAATGAGAAAGATACAGAGGTTCTGGCCAGATTGAGGAAGAAGATGAAGTACAGGGCAATGAGGCTTTTTATGTTATGTTTTTCTTGTTTCATTTAAACTAACGGATGTACAACCACCCCAGTGGCAAGGCAGCGCGCTGAGAATGCCAAGGTCATGGGTTCGAGCCTTGGTGCCTACCTTTTTACATTTTTTACACTTTTTTTATTTTTTTTTTATTTCTGGCAGCGCTAGGCCTCTCATTCTTAGGCTTTTTTGTTTTTTCTAACATACTACCCCCTGTTTGCTTGCAGCACACCTGGCCCATATATTTGTATTATTCATTTTATTTTCATTTCTATTTTATTAAATATATTTTCCTTAATATTAAAAATCATAAAAAATATAAAAATGCTAAATTTATATTTTGGTCCATTTTATTTTATTTTTTCTCATAGAAAATATTTTATTTTAGTTACATATCATATATATACATTTTTTTTAATAAACTTGTAAATAAAAAAATAGAATTAGATTAATTATTTATTCTTTTTCTCACACTTGTAAATATTTATTTTGACATATAAAAAGACTAAATATTTTCATAAAATATTATTTATTATTTTAAGACAAGAAATACACAAAAATAATACTTAAAGAGCTTTATTTTCTTTTTACATTAGAAATTAGGGTTAACCATTTTTCGAGAATTAATTCCTTTTTTTAAGATATTAGGATTAGGTCAAAATTCTTTTGCATATGAAAAATAAAACAATTTCTTTTCATTGCATATACATAACATTGCATATTTAAATTCTATTGTATATTGTTTATTCAAATTTGTACAAATTCGATTTGGTTGTAATAGTTTAAATTAGGTTTACATTATTGCAAATCCCCATTCACAATTTTTATTCCCCCCTCCCATAAAATGTTGTAATAGCGTAGTAATCTTTAAATTATACAATTTACCGCTTTCATATACCATGCTAGTAATTAGGGTTTGAATGGCAAGATAAAAACAAATAAAATAGAAAACCCTAATCCAAGATAAAATCAAGCATGGAAATAACACATTTGCACACAAGCACCCTTAGGGTTTCTCTGCTTGGTTGCCTTATACAAAAATAACCATATTACGCATGCGAAGTATCTTGGCAAAAATAAACAAATATAAGATCATAGTGCCTCGATGACGCTATTCTAAGTTTCCTTACAAAATGATCTTGGTCCCTCAAAAATGCTAAGATACTTTGCAACATTGATAATCATGGCTATACGATGACCCATGCCCGTCCCGTTTACATCCAAAGATAGGGTTGCTTGCCAAATCAATGGTAAGACAACAATGTCAAAGGAATAGAAAATGAACAAGAAAGACATTTGAGTAGGTAGACCACTTCTAGTTACTTGCTCTATTTTCAAACAATTATCCTTGCTATATTCAAAGCAAAACACACACATTTCCAAAACATTTTACAAACATTGAAAACATTTTCAAAAAGACAAACATATTTGCATACATTCTTACGAACGAGAATCATTACAAAGATTTACTAAACAATGGCCTCTTTTACAAAATACTTTCAAAAACCATACAAAATCACAATTTCAAAACAAAAAGCAAGTGATCTAACAAGTAACTAAGAGCCCATGGAAAACCATGGATGAAAAGGGTGCTAATACCTTCCCTTTTCATAATCTACCCCCCGAACTCAAGAAACAATATCAAAGGTCTTTCCTGTGCTTTTTCACCTTTCCTTTTGGATAAAATAAAAGTCGGTGGCGACTCTTGCTAACCGCAACATTTGTGATAAAACGTAAAACCCTCAAGTCAGTTCTCCCACCATATCACAGAACTGGCGACTCTGCTGGGGAAAATTCATAAAGTGGGGTTACCTTAGGGTTTAGATCACATTTACTTGCTTACATTGTTTGACTTGTATGCTTTACATTATGGTTCTTTGTTTGGGTTTTAAATCCTCTACCTTGATTTGGGATACATTATAGGTAAATATAAATACGTTGTAGAAACTGTGCAGGGTATACTGACATGGTCTAAACAATAGTTATGTTAGTGTGACATATTTGTGGGTACCGGTAGCCTTTGAGTCAATCAAAGAGAATACGGGGCCGCTGAGTGATGTCATGAAGCACTAATGAACTTCTAGAACCCTTTACTTGACTAACTTGGCCTTTAGGATGTAGTGAGATGACCGGCTTTGGTGCAGTCCGAAGTTGGTAGATACTCGATACTACACTCATTGAGGTTTGGTTTCTTGGGATATTTCGGTCGCCATTAAAGAGGCTTGAGCTGAAACAATGACCAAGGAAACAATCCAGTGATATTGGGCTCCTCAGAACCTGGTTACTATTATTAGGACAGGTTTAAGCCAACTGAACTTCAAGAGGGTACTTACCTATGAAACCCCATGCAAGCCTAAACTAAGAATTTGTTGATTTGCTTGTATATGCATACTTGTACATAACATCATGGACATCATGAACATCATATGCATTCACTAACCATTTCAAGGGTTTTTGGAGATTCATCTTTGTTCTTGTTTTGTAGGATATGGATTCACTTCGTAGGAAAACCATCCAAGTCAACCTTGTAAGAATTCCTCCACAACTTAAGGAGCTAGCTTCAAGGATCCCTAAGAGCTGTCCATTCACCGAGAGGCATGGTAGTCTACTCAACTTTGTCACCTCTAACACATATGAGGATATGATAAAGGTGCTCTTCCAGTTCTTTGATCCTTTGCACCATTGCTTCACATTTCCCGACTATCAGCTTGTGCCTACTTTGGAAGAATTCTCCCAACTCTTAAGGATTCCCATTCTCAATCAACTACCTTTCAACGGTACGAAAAGAGACCCAAATCCAGAAGAGATTGCTCAATCTCTGCACTTGCACTCATCTGATTACACAACTCATTGGGAAACTAGAAGTGGTATCAAGGGCTTCTTCGCAAAGTTCTTGTTTGAGAAAGCCCAAAGTTGTTGGAGTTCCTTAGACTTGCAAGCCTTTGAGGAAATTATGGCTCTTATTATCTATGGGATGGTCTTGTTCCCCAATCCTGACCAACTCATAGATGTGAGTGCCGTCAAAATCATCATGTCACGCAATCCGGTGCCTACATTACTAGGGGATATCCTACACTCTTTTCACACTCGCACAATGAGGAAAAGAGGTGTCCTTATGTGTTGCACTCCTCTCCTGGCAAGATTGTTTATTTATCATCTTCCCCAATCAGTCTTAAAAAATGAGCAAGGTTCAAGATGGTCACAAAGGTTAATGACGCTCAAACATTCAGATATTCATTGGTGCTCTTGGACCAAAGAGAATGTTATCATTGTTGATCGTTGTGGGGAATTCCCTAATATCCCTCTACTTGGAATTAAGGGAGGTATCACCTACAACCCGTGCTTAGCTTTAAGACAGTTTGGTTACGCCCGAAGGGATGGCCCGCACGAGATGCTGATTCAAGGTTTGGTATTCGACTACGACAACGACGGTCAAGGTCTTCGCCAGAGATTCATCCGAGCTTGGAGGATGCTAAACAAGGTGGATAGCAAGACTTTGGGGCACAAGAATTCCATCCCTCTTGAGCCTTACCTCAAATGGGTACGAACCCGTGCTCAAAGTCTTATGATGCCTTATCCTTCCATTCTTCCGGTAATTATTGAGCCTGTTAAGGAGGGAGAAGTTCAATACACTATCCTACATCCTAACATGCCCATATCTCTTGAAGACCTACAAAGAGATTGGATACATCTCAAAGGAGAGCGAGATACTTTCGAAGCCCAATTCTATGCAAGCGAGAAGAAGGTTTTGGAACTCACTAGGCTACTTTATGAGGAGTAGACTCTAAACGCCTACATTGCACCAAAGAGGATGCGCACTACTTTTTTATCTTAGAGTTTTGTATTATGTTGCCCAAGGGGCATTGATGTACTCAAACTTTATCTTATCAATATAACGTGTGTTTCTTTTTGTCTAAAACGAACTTAAATCTTTAAAATACTTGAAAACATTGCATATGCACATATCATTCATCATAACATAAATAGGTCTTTTGCAACGAGTTTCCTCATCTCTCTACTTTTTATTACAGTAAGATGGATCTCGAACAGACAGTCAAAGATATCCAAGCTCAAAACATGCAATTTCAACAGTTACTCATGACCCTAGCCAAGGGGCAAGAGGAATTGAAGACTCTGCTGGCTGAGGAAAGAAAAAAGAAAACAAAGAAGGTCACTGGGGTTTTAAACATGGGGAGAAGGTTTCAAGGGCAGACTAGAAGAACCTTGAATTTTACAACAACGTCCGATGAAGGAGAGGGGAAAGGAAAGGAAACAACAGTTCCGTCAGAATCTGAAGAGGAGGAAGAATAGGAAGACTACTCTGAGGAATAATATCCTCTAGCTGATGATAAGTACAGGCATCTTGAAGAGCGTTTGAGCGCTATGGAAATACAAAAGGTTCTAGGTCTAGACTTTGAAGAATTGGGATTAGTGTCGGGGATTGTGATTCCTCTGAAATTCAAAGTTCCTTTGTTTGCAAAATATGATGGAGTGTCATGCCCTAAGATGCACCTCCGATCATATGTGAGAAAGATCCAACCACACTCTGCCGATAAAGACTTGTAGGTACATTTTTTCCAAGATAGTCTATCTGAAACACAACTCGATTGGTTTTACCAACTAGAAAGGGCCAACGTCCACAACTGGGAAGATCTTGCCGCAACTTTATATAAGCAATATCAATATAATGCTGATTTGGCGCCTACCCATACTCAACTTCAGAGTATGGCCATGGCTTCCAATGAGGTTTTCAAGGATTACGCGCAGAAATGGAGAGATCTAGCTGGGAGAGTGCAACCCCCTCTGTCTGAAGGGGAATTGGTGGACATGTTCTTAGGCATTCTATCGGGCCCTTTCTTCAACCATTTAATTGGAAGCTCATCTGCCGGATTTACTGAGTTAATACTGACCAGAGAAAGGGTGGAAGATGGCATAAAAAGTGGAAAGATTCAGAAGGATTCATCTGCCTCTACAGCCGTGAGGAAGCCTTTCATTGGGAAGAAATAAGTAGCTACTGTATATCCACAAAGGAACCAAGGGAGAGCCGAACGCCGACCTATGGTAGGGGCTGTTATGATCCCAAAGCCTATATCTGATCAACCAAGAAGTAATCAACCGAGGATGGAAAGGTCGGTCCAGAAATTCACCAGAATCAATATGACTCTGTCTTAAGTATTACCGCATCTTCTGAAATCCAATTTGGAAACTTTAAAAGAAGCTCCAAAGAACTCCAACACAGCATCCCCTCATTATCACCTAAATGCCCGTTGCGCATATCATTCCGAAAGTCTGGGTCATGACACTAACAACTGTTGGGCCTTGAAAAACAAAATTCAAGACCTTATAGAGGCAAAAGAGATTGAGTTTAATGTGCCTGAGAAACCAAACGTCATTTCTGCTCCTATGCCCATACATGGTCACAACACAAATGCTATTGAAGAAGATTTGTTTGTTACCACAGTTGATGAACTCGTGACTCCACTCCCAATCATTAAGATAAACTTGTTGAAAGCCGGTGTATTCCCGGGTTGTAAATAGGCATTCAACGCTTGATAGACAACAAAGTGATTCTGTTTAAAAGTACTCCTATTTCACCTGTTCCTGTTGAAGACGTTTCAATCATCACCATCTTCGCCAATTCTTCCAGGGTCCCCAAAAGAACCGTTAGAATTACATCGGTTCAAAAAACTACTCCTCTTATAATCACAATGCATGGGCCAGTCCCATATGAATCAGACAAGACTGTGCCGTGAAATTACGATGGAGACATCTACTACCATGGCATCAAACAAGATGGGTTGGCTGCCAAAGAGATATACTCCAAAGAAGAAGACTCCAAAATTAGAAATATTGCCGGAACCAGTAAGATCACCCGAAGCGGTAAAATCTTATCTCTAAAAATCCCCCCCCCCCTCAAAGGCAGTTTTTGGACCCGTGGCTGTTCCAAAGGTTACTTCCGTACCAATAATCATCTCTGCAAGTGCCCCTATTGACGAAGACAATACAACCCCTGCTGTCGTTCCTACCAACACTCCTGCTGCTGAAACTCGAGGAAAAAGTATTCAAGTAGAGCCTGTCCGGATGAAGGCTCAATCACTGACTATCCCCGAGACCTCCAAGAAGTAAATGGAGGAGATCCTGAAAATAATAAAGAGGAGCGACTACAACGTAGTTGAACAGTTGGGGAAAACTCCCTCCAAAATATCCATGCTGGCATTGCTACTGTATTTCGAGGCACATGCGAAAGCCCTGGTGAAGTTCCTAAAGACATACCATGTGCCCCAAGAGACATCTGCTGACCAATTTCAGGATTGCGTGGCCAGCTTGACGGTGGATGACGGCCTAGGATTCTCGGATGCTGATCTGACACCAAGAGGAAGAAAGCACAACGAGGCATTGCATGTCTCTGTGGAATGTAGAGGCACAACTCTGGATCATGTCTTGGTGAACACTGGATCATCTTTGAATGTTTTACCGAAGAAAGCTCTCGACAGACTGGACTGCGAAGAGGATGGTCCACGGGGAGGTGGACATCCCCATAAAGGTTAGGACTCAAACTTTCAACTCAACCTTCTTTGTAATTGACATCCGCCCCTCTTACTCCTGTATGCTAGGATGGCCGTGGATCCATAATGCTGGCGCTATCACCTCTACGCTGCACCAGATGCTGAAATATCCGGTCCAGGGAAAGATTATCACTGTCCACGGAGAGGAAGAATATATGATTATCCACCTAAATTCCTTCAGGTATGTGGATTTGGACGGCGAGTTCATTGAAACTCCTTTTCAACATTTCGAAGAAGTCCCCTAAGAGGCAGCAGTGACCAAGACTGTGTCCCAGATTCCCAAGATTACAAGACCTCCACTCCGGATGTCATCTTTGAAGGACGCCAAAGCAGTAGTAGAGGAAGGTGGATGCACCATCTGGGGACAACTTCCGGATATTCTGTATAAATCTGACAAGTTTGGTTTAGGGTCCACTTCAAGTGCTCAGAAGGCTGTATGTTATGCCCGTGTTGGAGGGCCGCCCTTGAAGATTAGCAATCGAGAGGTCAATGCGGTGGAAGATGGTGAAGAGGATTGCAGCTTGGAGGATTGGATGTTTCCAACTGTCAATGGAGGACTTCGCAATTGGGAGGCCAGAGACTTTGTCCCAATAACTTTCATCCCTCAGTAATTTATCTTTACATTTCTGTTGGAGTTGTAATATTCACAAACAATTCGCACATTTAAAACCTCGTGTCTTTCCCGAGGCTCAATGGTCCATTTGTAAGGGTTATTATTTCATCTTCATATGACATTCAATGAATCATGGACGTTTTTTACATACAAACTTTTGTGCTCATTGTTTTTCTTTTTGCATTTTATTTTTTAAAGATGGTTATACCCTTACACACACCCACACTCACAAATGCAGGTACCCCTCCATTCTGGATCCCACGGGTAATGATACTGCTATGGTCTTTTGTGACTCTGAGGATCTAATCTACCAAGCCGAAGACGAAGGTGAGGAAGATTGTGAAGTACCAGGGAACTGGCCAGACTACTACAACAAGAGGAAAGAACCATTCAGCCTCACGAGGAACCTGTGGATACAATCAATCTGGGTACTGAGGAGGATAAAAAAGAAGTCAAGATGGGTGCCAATCTGGAGCCCAGTGTCAAGGAGCGTCTGATTTAGCTGTTGCGTGATCATGTTGAGATCTTTGCTTGTTCATATGAAGACATGTCAGGACTTGATACGAACATCGTGGTACATCGTCTGCCTACAAGAGAAGATTGCCTGCCAGTAAAACAAAAAGTCCACCGCATGAGACCTGATATGTCAGAAAAGATCAAAGCGGAGGTCATGAAGCAATTTAATGCTGGATTATTGGCTGTCACTTCCTATCCTCAATGGGTTTCTAACATTGTACCCGTGCCTAAAAAAGACAGCAAAGTACGAATGTGTGTGGACTATAGAGATTTGAATAGGGCAAGCCCTAAAGATGATTTTACACTTCCCCACATTGATATCTTGGTTGACAATACGACACAATACAAAGTATTTTCCTTCATGGACGGATTCTCGGGTTACAACCAAATCAAAATGGCACCTGAAGACATGGAGAAAACAACATTTGTCACACAGTGGGGCACATTTTGCTACAAAGTGATGCCATTTGGACTGAAGAATGCTGGGGCAACCTATCAACGCACCATGGTAGCTTTATTTCACGATATGATACATCATGAAATAGAGGTCTACGTAGACGATATGATAGCCAAATCACAAACATAAGAAGAGCACCTTGATCACTTGCAAAAGCTGTTTGAGAGATTTAAGAAGTACAAGCTAAGGTTGAATCCAAACAAGTGCACATTTGGAGTACGTTCCGGCAAACTCGTAGGATTTGTCATCAGTAACAAAGGTATTGAGGTCAATCCTGCCAAGGTTAAAGCAATACAAGAGATGCTTTCTCCTCATACCGAGAAGGAAGTCAGAGGATTATTGGGACTCTTGAACTATATTGCCAGATTCATTTCTCACCTAACAGCTACTTGTGAGCCAATCCTTAAACTATTGAAGAAAGATCAAGTAGTCAAATGGAATGATGAGTGCCAGGTTGCTTTTGACAAAATCAAAGAGTACTTACAAGAGCCTCCCGTGTTGATGCCACCCGTCGAGGGAAGACCACTGGTCATATGTCTGACTGTTTTAGAAAAATCAATGGGGTGTGTATTGGGGCAACATGACAAGTCTGGCCGAAAAGAGCACGCTATTTATTACCTAAGAAAAAAGTTTACCGACTGTGAAACTAGATATTCACTGCTCGAGAAAACTTGTTGCGCTCTGGCATGGGCTGCTTGCCAACTAAGATAGTATATGCTGACTCATACTACCTTATTGATATCTAAGATGGATCCGATAAAGTACATCTTCGAAAATCCTGCTATGTCTGGGAGAGTAGCTAGGTGGCAGATGATCCTAACAGAATACGACATATAGTATACTACCCAGAAAGCTATAAAGGGAAGTGTATTGGCTGATCACCTTGCTCACCAAGCTATAGAAGATTATTAATCCATGAAGTTTGAATTCCCGGATGAAGACGTCATGACATTAGAAAACTGTGAAGAAATCAGACCATATGACGGACCTGAACAAGGATCCCGATGGACCCTGTTATTTGATGGAGCATCCAATGCACTTTGTAATGGTATCGGCGCTGTACTCATATCTCCGGAGGGGTGTCATACTCCTTTTACTGCCAGACTTTGCTTCAATTGTACAAACAACATGGCGGAGTACGAAGCATGCATCTTTGGTCTCAGAGCTACCATAGACTTGGGAATCAAATCTTTAGATGTGTTTGGAGATTCAGCTTTGGTCATCAGTCAGATCAAAGGGGAATGGGACACTAAGCACCCAAACCTTATCCCTTACAAAGAACATGTTTTGACACTGCTACCACATTTTGAGAAGAATACCTTCGAGCATTTCCCGCGAGTAGAAAATCAGCTAGCAGACGCTCTAGCCACAATGTCATCTATGTTTAAATTTAATTGGGATAACGAAGCTCCCTAGATCACCATCGAACGAATGGATGAACCAGCACACTGTCACGAGATTAATACTGAAGAAATAGTGGTCCAACCTTGGTTTCATGAAGTCAAGAGGTATCTCGAGGTTCAGGAATATCCAGAAGGAGCTTCAATCAATGATAAGAAGTTCTTAAGGAGATTCTCTGTTAAGTTCTTCCTTAGTAATGGCATCCTGTACAAGCGTAATCATGACTCCATTTTGCTTCGGTGCATGGATAAGGTTGAAGCTGAAAAGATCATGGCCGAATTACATGAAGGTACTTTTGGCACTCACTCCAGTGGGCATACGATGGCGAAGAAAATCCTGCGGGCAGGCTATTATTGGTCTACCATGGAAGTAGATTGTGTAGCGATAAAAAATGTAGCGGGGTAAATCGGAGATCGAATTATTAATTAATTCGTCTCACAAAAGCAAGAGTCGCCACCGCGCTTTATTATTTCCAAGGGAAAAGGGAAAAGAGCGAAATAAAACCCTAAAGTATGCAATGTAAAATAATACTTTAAAAGTAATGAAAATACAAGGCGTTTTGAAAAGAGGTCTAGAGTTCGGGGGTTGGTTATACAATAGGAAGGTATTAGCACCCAATGTATCTATAGTATTCTATAGGAACCTTTTGAAATATCTGTTTATTAAAATTTATTTGTTTGATAAAAAATAAATTGTTTTGGCCGAAAAGGGGTACAGACGGGTTTTTGAAGGTACGACGACCTAATGCCGAAGTTTTGACTTAAAAGGTATAAGTTTTGAAAAAATTGAATATTTGGGGAAAAATTATCTTAAGTTTTAATGAAATGAAGATATTCGCGTGATTGGATTTGAGGACATGAAGTCAACAAATTTAATCATTTTTTCTCTTGGATTTAGACATAAACAGAATAACCAAATAAGGATGAAATAATCAAACGGAAAATTAGATAGATAATGATTAAGTAGCTAAGTGATATATAACCACAACAATGATTAAATAACAGACTAAATGGTGTGAACATGCATTTTTTATATTTTTATTTAATATGTACAAAGCAAGAGAATTAATTAAAGAAAATAAAATGTTTTTTAAATTTTTATTTTTTATATGTATTTTTTTTGGTATTAATATAAAGTATTATTTTAAGAATTATTAAATAATTCTAAACTAAATTAAAACTTAAAAGTTATTAACTTAAATCTAATTAAAAATAATACTAAAATTACTAAATTAATCCTAAACATAAACTAATAAGATTGGTCAAATATTAAAATTTTGTCTAATTAAATTACACCTCGATTTGATTAAATTTACTAATTAACTAAATTAATAAAATTCTAAAAAAAAACTAAAAGAAAATGAATAGAAAGAGGGGTATCAAAAAAATAAAGGGGTGGATAATAAGCAATTCGTATGGGCCAAAGAGTTTTAAGGGGGCCTAATCAAGGATAAAAAAAAAAGGGATGGGGGGTTCTAATAGAGTTCGTTGGGTTTCAGGCCTGGGAAACGGGTTAAGCCCAAATAATGAAACAAGGTTTTAGGGTTATCAGGTTGTGTTTCACTTGGATTAGGGTTAAACGTTTGTCTTAGTTTGGGGAAAAATGGATTAGGGTTAAGCAAAGGGTACAGAGTGGCGCACTTCTTCGTTATGGATTCGTCTTCGTCTTCCTTCTTCTCTTTCGAGCCAAAAACATCCAGGACCAAGCCCTTTGCCTCAAAGTTTCCAGCGCCACCAACTGCATCTCCTTCTCCATGGGTCGCTCAGTGATACGGTGTGAAGGTGACGATTTCGTCCTTTAATGCGTTAGGTTTTACGATTTTTACATGTTTATGATTTTGTATTCACTTCTTTTCTGACTCTAGCTTCAATATGGTGTTTCTGTCAAGATGCGCAAAATGGAGGGAAAGAAATTATACCTTGACGGAGGAGGGGAATGAACGGTGGTGGAGGCGCTCAGGCGGCTAGATGGCGAGGGACGGTGATGCTGAGCGTTAGCTTGCTTTACTGGGAGTCCTGGTACTCTGTCTTTCTTTTCCTTTTAGGGTTTAATGATGACTTTGAAAAAAACCTTATGTGATATTTTTTCTCTTCTTCTGTTGACCTTGCTTCTGTTGCCTTGAATGAATGCCCTGATTTTCTTTGTCTTTGTCGCCTCGTTGTATGCTTGACTGTTGCCTTCGAATACTTGCCCCTACTGTGCTTGGTTAAGACACTTTTTTTCTTCTTCTTCTGGCTGTCTTGGGGCTTTGCTTCCGAGTTTCCTTGAGATATTTGTTGAGGCTTGCCCCTGTATGCTTTTGAATATGCTATTGTTGAAATATTTTGTTTTGACTAGCTTTCCTCTTTTGGCTTGCTGAGTATGTTTAAGATGGTGGATGTTTCTGTTTTGGAACTTGGCAAGTTAAAGGTTTATGGTATTTGGCTTGAGACAGCAGATTGTACATATGTTTTTGAATGCAGGTTCTTGAGGTTTTTGGTTTGTTAATGGTTTCAGGCCATTGAGGTTCTTGGGCTTCTGTTTATGTTGTATATTTTTGATGCTTTGGTTTAGCCATAAAGGTTAATGGCCTTGGGAACTCATGCTGGTAAAACAGGTTAAAGGTTTTAGTTGACAGGGTTTGGCCTTTTTTTTTTTGGGTAGGCAGGTATGCTTGGTAATGTTGACTCGTTTTTTGTTTTAAGGCTTCAAAACAGGTTTTGGAAATCTGGCTTAAGTCTTTGGCTAGACAGCTTAGTGTTTACTGGTTTTTTAGGCCATGTTTTTGTGGTATTTGCTTCAGGCAGGTGGAAGGCTTAGTGTTTACTGGTTTTTCAGGCCATGGTTAATGGTTTTGGCTTGAGACAACAGGTTGTATATTGTTTTTGGAATGCAGGTTCTTCAAGCTTTTTCTTATTTTGAGAATAGGCTTGTGGTATCTTGAACTCTGTTTTTGTTTAAGGCTTCCAACAGGTTTTGAACTCCCTCTTTTCTTGAAGAGTTTGTGTTGTTTTATATCAGTTTGCCTGGCCCCTATTTGACAGTTCAGGTTTTGTATATTTTAACCATTTTCCTTTGATACCTCTGCACTCTCTACTGTTTCATTCAGTTTTCTTTGCATCCTTTTATGCTTCCCTTTTTTACTGTGCTACTGCAGTTTTGTTTTCTATCTCTTTTCTGCCTAAGGCCAAAACATGTAAACCCAAACTCTTTTCTCTCTTCTCTCTCCTTAGTACAGTTTGAAACATTAAAATGATGTTATGTACTTGTGTTCTGAAAAAGCAAAGCTGGAAAATGATGAATTTAGGAATATTTGCTTGCATATGGTTTTAAACTGCACATTTCTCTCTTTGCCATCTTCATTGTTACAATATGGAGCCTTGTGTTTCCATACTTCCATATTTTTGGACAGTTTACGTTGGACTTTGGTTTTGAAAATGAGTAACTTTGACTTGCATATGCTATTGGTTTTGAAATATGCAGTTTTGACAATTGAAATGTGCAATTGGTTTTAAAATATGCAGTTTTGACAAAATTAAATTTGTGCATAATTTTAACTTGTGCATTCATATTTATCAATAAATATTCATCCCTTTTTGTGAACCGGGAGAAATCCCGTGATTTGCAAAGAGGGTAAAACAGATTCCAGCCGTTTGCTTTTAATGATGAACTCTAAATTAATTGCCTGCTTTTAATTACATGTTTATTTCTGACTTTTCTTTTAATTCTTTGCAGGTAAAATCAAATGAGTATCAAAGAAGTATTGGATAGAAGATGAAGATTTAGAATCTTAGAAAAATTTAGAATAGTTTTTATTTTACTTTAAACATTTGTAAAAATTATCATTGTAAATACTTTGTAAATAAATACAGTATTTAAACAACAATTGTAACAATTAGAATAAAGATGAATAAAACTCTATTATTTTACCAATTAATTCTTTTCTTCTTTCCAATTATTTACTTTATCATTTATAATTCTTTAAATTATAACAACTGAAAATGAATTCCAACTATTTAAATTCAGAATAATAAATAATTAAATAAACATCATTGATCAATTAACAAACTTCTTTTCAAATATTTACTTTATTATTTATAATTCTTTAAATTATATAATAACTGAAAATAAATTCCAATTATTTAAACTCATAATAATAAATAATTAAATAAACATCATTGATCAATTAATAAACTTCTTTTCAAATATTTACTTTATTATTTATAATTCTTTAAATTATATAATAACTGAAAATAAATTCCAATTATTTAAACTCAGAATAATAAATAATTAAATAAACATTGTTTTAGCATTGATCAATTAATAAATTTAGCATTTCAAAAATAACCAGCTCTTGACTTGAAAAAGTTATGAATTTAAAAAAAAACTGCTTTGAAAATTGATAAAGATAGGTCAAAACACTTGCAAAGTAATGATGCAGATGGGAGATGGTATCTTAGGTCAAAATTTGGGGTACAACAGCTGCCCCTATTTAAGTTTCTTCTATCCGGAGATATGAAGATTAAAATCTTCGTCTCGACGAGATTGAAGGTACTTAAATACATAATACACAAATTTTTGCCCTAAGATACCGCCATTATGTTTGATATGAATGTAGTGATTGAATTCACAGAGAAAGATATTGTATGAAACAAGATAATGCTAGAGAAACCAAACACCAACAAAACACAGGAACATAGATTATACACTATTGGGGAATGAGCCATCGACTTCAAATAATAGACTCTTGACGGCGAATAAAAATTTGAGAGAATACAGACTCTGACCCTAACAAAGAAGGTATCTTGCATAGGCCATACAACAGATTATTGACCCAAAATATCAGTGAGCTCACAACTCAAGGTCAAAGATAGACAGAGAGTATCAAATTTACTGATAGTGGATTACCGACTTCTGAAGGTAAAGATTCATAACAAACTTCTCGGCGAGATTTCCGGAGATATACTAATTAATGCTGAGATAATAATATGGTTGTAGATACACAAACTGCTCAAATAAAGAAGCTGCCACTTGCTGTATCAAAGATGTCCATAACATACAAGCTGCTCAAATAAAGAAGCCGCCACTTGCTGTCGTCCAGGGATGTCAATAACATACAAGCTTCTCAAATAAAGAAGCTGCCACTTGCTGTATTCCAGAAAAAATAATAACGTACAAGTTGCTCAAATAAAGAGACTGCCTCTTGCCGTATTCCAGAAAAAATAATAACGTACAAGTTGCTCAAATAAAGAGACTGCCGCTTGCCGTATTCCAGAAAAAATAATAACGTACAAGTTGCTCAAATAAAGAGACTGCCGCTTGCCGTTTTCCGAAATAATAATAACGTACAAGTTACTCATGAAGAGACCGCCGCTTGCCGTTTTCCAACGATGTCTATAACGTACAAGTTGCTCATGAAGAGACCGCCCCGCTTGCCGTTTTCCAACGATGTCTATAACGTACAAGTTGCTCATGAAGAGACCGCCGCTTGTCGTTTTCCAAAAATAATAATAACGCCCAAGTTGCTCATGAAGAGACCACCGCTTGCCGTTTTCCGAAATAATAATAACGTACAAGTTGCTCATGAAGATACCGCCGCTTGTCGTTTTCCAACGATGTCTATAACGTACAAGTTGCTCATGAAGAGACCGCCGCTTGTCGTTTTCCAAAAAATAATAACGTACAAGTTGCTCATGAAGAGACCGCCGCTTGTCGTTTTCCAAAAAAATAACTCAGAAGGAAATTGCGATGACACTGGCAGAGAATAAAATCTTCGTCAAAGAGAACCCTGAATCAATCCTTCCCGAAGAGATCACATACTTAAATGTGCAAAATAAATGCATCATTCGTCTAGGTGGCGACTTCACTGGGGAAAATCATGAGATAGCCTATGCAAGAGACAACAACTCCCTCCAGGAATAAACGAGAGAGAAAAACAGTCAAACAAGACTCCACCCAATGAGAAAGTAACTTGATTGGGGGATTCATCCTATCCAGAAATGGACAAGGTAGGCTAAATCAAAAAAATCATCCACGAGGATTAGCTCAGTTGGGGAATTTAGAAAGGAAGCACATTTTCTGCCTAAGCTAACCTTCTACTTGGAAAGAATATATACATTGTCTTAAAAACAAAGTATACAACCCAAAATCAATAGCAAATGTGAATATGCATGCGTGATATAAGTGTAAATGAATAAATGAATGTTATGCTGACAAAACGAACATATGGGATATCTTGAAGACGATAAGAGGTCACGAAAAGATAGATACTCGGCCAATCTTAAAAAAGACGGAAAATAACTGGAACTGGAACCATAAAGCAACGTCGGAGCGTATCACGCTACAAGGCTCAAGTCTTCTGAGAAGAAAAGTATTCAAATCCAATCTTCTAATACCAATAGACTACTGGCATGAGACAAAGCGTACCACACTTCAGAAACCTGCTCAAATAAAGGTAACTAAAATAACGCTTAACTGGAACAACTGGGGAGTCACCAAACTTAGTACCACGAGAAACGCAAGTTTACACAACCAACACCTCATGACGATTTTGAAATAAAACATGCTCATCATGCAAGGATAAATTACTGTATTGTTTTGCATTTCATGGCTTGACCATCCTCGGAACAACTGTTAATATTCCTTTCATTATTCATGACACATTTTTTTTAAATAAGAAAACTTTAAAGCTTTGTTTCAAATATTTCCATAAAATTAAAATTTTGCCCACAAAAGGCAAATGCTCAAATCTCATTAATAAGATGGTAGTTTGCTAACAACGCGACTCCAACGGCTTACAAAAGTTTGGGAAATAGTACATGAAAGAAAAAGGTTACACAAAACAATGATCACTATTCTCCCTAACAACTTCGAATTCCGAAATGTGCTCATAAGCCACAGCCAGTCTGGCCAAAAGCCTGCCTAAGCCGCCCCTTCGGGTTTTCAACTTAGTAAACTGTCAACTCAAACCTAAGCGAAATACTTCTTGACTGCATCGGCGTTCATGGAGCGCGGGAGCTCTTCACCGTCCATATTTGTGAGAATCAAGGCACCTCCAGAGAAAACTTTCTTAACGACATACGGTCCTTCATAATTCGGAGCCCACTTGCCCCTAGAATCAGGTTGGAAAGATAATATCTTCTTGAGCACAAGGTCACCTTCTCTGAACTCGCGTGGTCGAACCTTCTTATCAAAATCCTTCTTCATTCTCTGCTGATACAATTGACTGTGACACAACGCTGTCAATCTCTTTTCCTCAATTAAATTCAACTGATCATATCTACTTTGACACCATTCAGCCTCAGAAAGCTTAGCTTCCATCAACACTCTCATAGAAGGAATCTCAACCTCCACGGGGAGTACTGCTTCCATACCATAAACTAGGGAAAATGGGGTTGCGCCTGTTGAAGTTCGAACTGAAGTACGGTATCCATGCAGAGCAAATGGAAGCATTTCATGCCAATCTTTATAAGTTACCACCATCTTCTGGACAATCTTCTTGATGTTCTTGTTAGCAGCTTCAACAACCCCATTCATCTTCGGTCTGTAAGGAGAAGAATTATGATGTTCGATCTTGAATTCCTCACAAAGCTCTTTCATCATCTTGTTATTCAAATTCGAACCATTATCAGTGATGATCTTGCTCGGGATACCGTATCGACAAATGATTTGATTCTTGATAAATCTGACTACCACCTGTCTGGTTACATTAGCATAAGATGCTGCTTCCACCCATTTAGTAAAATAATCGATCGCTACCAAGATGAAACGATGACCATTTGAAGCTTTGGGTTCAATCATTCCAATCATATCAATGCCCCACATAGAGAAAGGCCAAGGTGAAGAGATAACGTTAAGGAGGGTCGGTGGCACATGTATCTTGTCCGCATAAATCTGGCATATCTTGGTAGGACCAAGCAAACACATCAACATACTCTTTGAGAAGCTCCAACATTTTCTCTTTGACCTCTGGGATGAGCAATGCTCCAAACTTGACTTCCTTTTTATCTTCTTCATCACCCAAATTGATCATCTCTATAGGTTCTTCAAACGGCTGAATAGTCTTTTCATCGTGCTCAAGCAAACGGGAAATTTCATCAGGAACTCCTTCGCTATCCTCTTCTTCGGCTCTGAACACAGGGAATTCAATGTTGGGAGAGGGCATAGGATCATTGTTTTCAATGGTTAAGTCATGGATTAATCTGCACATATGATTATGCTTTATTTTAGAAATCGATTAATATGAATGTTGTACAAATGAAACAAAATATTATTATATTTTCCTATTACTACCAATTAATTTTCATTATTATTTCCCAGAAAAAGTGAAAAATAAAACAGTAGTGGACAAAATAATATTTTTATTCATGACGAGAAATACTTGAAACAAAGAGCCCAGACATTTTCTCTTTTGCCTTGGGCAGAGCAAAAGGATTTATTTTCAACATAGCCCGACACAAATACTTTTCGCCTTGGGCAGAGCGAATTTTTTTTCAAAAATAAAACAAAACATTACTCAGAAATGTGCATCACAACAGGAACATCACCAGCAATCTAGTTCTGGCAAACCACTCTATGCGTCACAAAATCGGGTAAATCCTCTTCAGAATTGTCTCCTATTATAGCATCAACTTCAGGAGGAGTCGGATGGATAAAACCTGCGCTTCAGAAAACTTCTTGTATTGGACGAGTAACTACTTCCTGCTTGACTCTTGCAGACACGGGATGAAAACCAAGACCTTCTCCAGACTTGTTCTCGGGCAAAGTCAACACCTGGCCCCAACCTTCAGCCGAACCATTTTCAACCACTCGTCGCGCATCCTCAAAAGAAGAAATAGATGTCCCTTGCTTCTTCACTTCATTATTAGCAACAGATAGAGCTTGGAATTAGGTTCCAACATCCTCATCAGCATCAATAAAAGAGAAAGATGACAAATGGCTTACCACCATAGCCTGCTCTCCACCAATCATTACCAGCTTTCCATGCCTTACAAACTTCAATCTTTGATGGAGCGTGGAAGTGACTGCCCCTGCATCATGGATCCATGGACGACCCAATAGGCAACTGTAGGCGGCACGAATATCCATTACTTAAAAAGTGATCTGAAAAGTATGAGGACCAATTACTATAGGAAGATCCACTTCACCAATGACAGTCTTCCTAGAACCATCAAACGCTTTGACAATTACTCCACTAGGTCTCATGGGAGCACCTTGATAGGAGAGTCGAGATAATGTAGTTTTGGGCATTACATTTAACGACGAACTTGTATCTACCAACACACTTGATAAAGTATCGTTTCCGCAACTTATTGAGATATGCAAAGCCATATTATGGTTCCTTCCCTCCTCCGGAAGCTCTTCATCACTGAAACCAAGATTTTTACATGAAGTAATATTTCCTACGATTCCATCAAATTGGTCAACCGTCACATCATGATCCACGAATGCCTGGTCCAAGACCTTCATCAAAGCTTCTCTATGGGCACCAGAATCTCTCAGTAAAGCAAGCAAAGAAATCTTGGAAGGAGTTTGCAATAGTTGATCCACAATCTTATATTCACTTCTCTTGATGAGCTTCAGAATCTCATCATCATCGGGATGAGGGATAGGTTCATTGGATCGGCCTATCTCAACCCTTGGTTCAACATTTCTCGCTGGAATTTCTGCCGGTATGGGCCACCTGACTTGAACTTCTGGTCTCTTCAAAGGTACTGCTGCAAAGACACGTCCGCTTCTCGTAACTCTACTCACATCAACGATGTTAACAAAAGACGGCCTTGTTGGTATAGGGACTTCTACCCCATTCTCAATCATTGTGGCATTATACTTATACGGTATAGCTTGGTCTGAGTTGTAAGGCACGAGACCAGGTGGATAAATGATCAAAGGAGCAACAGGTGCAGTCTGACTGTCGTAAACGATCTCTACTGGTTCAGGCAAATTGAATTGTGGTATTATAACATTCACTTCATCCTCCGGATCTCTGTCATATGTAATAGTGATAACCCTCTGGTCTAACAATTTTTGAATATCCTCCTTCACAATAGGGCAATCAACCTCTCTTGAACAAAATTCACAAACATCATAATCATGTTGATGCCTAACAAAGGCAAGTCTTCTTAAGCTCTGATGTAACCTGATCAACGAATCTCTTATGTGTTCAACTTGAAAAACTCGAAACTTTCCCGGACAACCTTCCACCATATTCACCGATGCTGCCCCATGTCGAGGCAAAGGATTATCTCTAACATTCGGGTTAACATCCTTGAAAGACAAGATACCATTCTTAATCAACCTCTGCACGTCCGCCTTTAGAGCAAAACAATTTTCAATGTTGTGCCCCGGCGACCCTTGATGATATTCACAAAACTGATCCTCCTTGTACCACAGAGAAGTACTGTTTGGTGCGACTGGAGGAGGCTTCATCGTTATGAGGTTCTTTCTGATTAAATCGGGGAACAATTCAGTATAAGTCAATAGGAATGGCATCGAATTGCGGTTTTCTTGGTGAACAGTTCTGGTTGTTGAATGGATAAGCCTGTTGTCGAGGCTGCTGCTGAAATGGCCGTTGTTGAGTTGGTGGGGTTTGATGAGTTGGGGTCATCAATGCTGGGCGGACAGCTGGAGTGACTGCCGCAACGTGTGAGTAACCTCTCCTTGGTCTCCCTGGGAAGATCACGCTAACATCCTGCTCTTTTCTTTTTGGGAAAACACTTCCAAACTTCTTGGTACTGCTAGACGGACTTCCTTCTTTAACCAAACGTCCTTCACGAATCCCTTCCTCCAACCGCATGCCCATACTTACCATTTCGGTGAAGTCACTGGGTGCGCTGGCAATCATTCTTTCATAGTAAAAGGAACCTAAAGTCTTCAAGGATATCTTTGTCATCTCTTTCTCCTCGAGAGGAGGATAGATTTGAGCAGCAATTTCGCGCCACCTCTGGGCGTATTCCTTAAAGGACTCTCTGTCTCTCTGGGACATCGCCCGGAGTTGATCCCTGTCTGGCGCCATGTCAACGTTGTACTTATACTGGTGAACAAAAGCTTCACTAAGATCGTTGAAGTTGCGGATCTGAATGCTGTCTAAACCCATATACCACTTTAGAGCGGCACCCGTCAAACTGTCTTGAAAATAGTGAATCAACAAGTCATGATCATCAGAATATGTAGACATCTTTCTCACGTACATAGTCAAGTGACTCCGAGGACACGAATCACCCTTATATCTTTCAAAGTATGGCACTTTGAATTTTGCTAGAATCTTGACATTCGGAACTAAGCAAAGGTCATGAGTGTTCTTTCCAAACAAATCCTTCCCCTTTAACGCTCTGAGCTCCCTCTGCATTTCTTGGAATTGGTCTTGAAATTCTTCCATTCTATCAAAAAGACCCAGACTTTCAGCAGGCTCGGCAGGATAAGTAGGTTCATTCAAGTATGGCATAGAGTGAACCACAGGAGCGACAATTGTCATCACCGGTTGCGGGAAAGGTGTTACAGACGGGATTACCGGCGGCATGGCAGTTGTCTCTGGTTGAGGAAAAGACAAAGTAGGTTAAAACAAAGGCTGTATGACAGGCTGATACCCCTCTGGCACAAAGTTGTAAGGCATTCCCCACAGAAAACCTTTTGGCATCTGATGTTGAAGCGGAGAGTTGATTTGAGTCACAGATGTTGGAACAGTGACAATCTCGGAAACCACAGTAGTTGAAGTCTGAATCTCAGCAGCTGTAGTCGATGGCTAATTCTGAGCATCCATCAAACTTTCCACTAGCGCAATTAACTTTTCCATACCGACACGAAGGGTAGCGACCTCCTCACGAAGCTCGTGGTTTTCCTGTTCCAGATCTTCCATCTTCCTCTGACGATTGGCTCGAGTATCGTATCGATGAGACAGCTTGACAATCTATCGGAGTGGAAAAAGAAACAAGGATAAGACTCTAGAAAACATGTGAAGTGGAACGTTGAATGATGCATGATATGTGATGCAAATGATGATTCATTTTAATAGTTTTTCAAGGAACTTCAATAATTTTGCACACATCAATGGTAAAGGAATTTGGAACAACAAAAACTCCTTTCATTAATCAAAAGCGGTAAATTACAACTTACAACTTTGGAATAACAAAACAATAAATTACACTTTGGGATAACAACCCAATAATAAAAGCAGTAAACTACAACTTTGGAACATGAAGCCCATAATAAAGCAGTAAATTACAACTTCGGAACATGAAGCCCATAATAAAAGCAGTAAATTACAACTTCGGAACATGAAGCCCTTTTATAGAGTTTTACAAAATGACATCAGTAAAATAAAACTAAAAGCTAAAGATCACTCAGAATCATCAGATGAAGGACCAAATGCCAACTGTAACCGGAGCTTCCTGATCTTCTCTTCATAAAAGTCTTCCATCTCTTTCTTCTCAGCTACCAGTCGACCAATGATTTCCTTTTGTGGATTAAGAACGAGAGCAACGCTTACCGAACCTTCCTTCTTTCTCTTCCTTTCACTAGCATATTTCTTCAGTAAAGCATCCTTTTGACGAAGCTTCTCATCATGATCAATGAACCAGCCGTCTTGAATAAATAACAAATCCTCCTTTTCCTTTAGTTGTCGAGCCAGGACCCGATTCTCATATTCAGACATGTTATACTTTTCTTTCCAAGCATCTCTCTCGGACTTCATCCTAGCCAGATTTCCTTGGTATTCTCCCATATTCTCGATAGGGATATCAACAGATGACGATGCAACGGTAGGGAATAAAGGTTTCTCAGGTTTATAGGGCATCTTGAGAGCACAAGATCTAGCACGGACCCATTGTAGGTAAGGCTCCAAAGAAACGGAACCCCTATATCCTAACATGTCTCTCCCTTTCCTATGGATGTGGCGCCAAGCTCCTTCGATCTCCTTCTTAGCTGCCTGGTGATCTTGTCCTTCTTGTAGAAAGAAACCACTCACATGGATGTTGTTCGGCTTGTCCCTCATCGGGTATCCAAACTGACGGCACGCGAGAACAGGGTTATAGTTAATTCCTCCTTTCGTACCAAGAAGAGGCACGTTAGGAAAAGCACCACAGCTATCGATGATCTTCACGTCATAGTAAACTCGATTATACCAATCAATCTCGAAATGAGTGAGAGCCATAATTTTTGGCGCCCATCGCGGCTCCATCTCGAGATCCCAGAAAACATCAGACCTAGGTAGATGAGAAACATACCACTGATACAGCAACGACGCACAACAAATGATCATCCCTCCTTGATAAGAGTTTCGAAGATGGATGGAATAGTAGGTATCTCCTAGCAGCGTAGGGACGGGATTTCCAATCAAGAAAATTCTGATGGCGTTGATATCCACAAACTTATCAATGTTAGGGAACAAGAATAGACCATAAGCGAGTAAAGCAAAGACGTCTTCGAAGGCAATAGTATCTTTTATCTCAGCGAAATGACGAGCTTTCCTCAACAAAAACTGCGCAGACAAACCTCGGATTCCCCCTTTTGTAGTCATGTTCTCCTCTATCTCTGACTTCTTCAAGTGGGTGATGGTCGCTATCTCGTGAAATTTGGGTTCCTCTTCTAAGCCAGAAAAAGGAACACAGTCGGTGATCGGCAAACCAAGTATGTAGGAGTACTCTTCTAAGGTGGGCATTAACTGGTAATCCGGAAAGGTGAAACATCGATACAAAGGATCGTAAAATTGGACCAACGTACCAAGGATGCCTTCCTTCATCTTGCGCTTCATGAGAGGTATAATGGACCCATACTTTTTCTGAAAATCCGTCGGGTTCTTGATCTTAGGAATTAAACTCTTCAGTTCTTCAATCTCGGGCTCCTTAAAACTAAAACTTCGAGTGTTTCTCCTTCCAAATTCCATAATAATAGTACCTGAGATGTCTGCAAAAATCATTCCTAAGTTCCTTGAAAAACAAGTTTTTTACAAAAATGTTGATGAATGCATGGATGAATGATAATGCAACAATTACACACAAGTTCACAAATATGGGGTTCAAAGGTTCAACGTTTCGAGCATGGAGTCAAAGGTAAAGCCCACCCCAAGGTATGTGCTACGGTTTAATCACACCTGTAAGACAAGGTTCTAAGAGTCCCCGGAGTCTACATTCCTCCTTCGGATATTACCAACGTCTTGATTACTCAATAATTAGCAATATTCTCAAGAGAAACTCATCCGAGCGTAGCATCGCGTAACAACTACTTCCGAATTACTCCGTTATAGTCTCCGCGCTACACCTAAAAGGCCAAGATGGGTTAGGGTTCTACGGTTCTCAATTTCTCTGGCTCCCAGGTCGAAAATAATAATGTCTTCCCGATTACTCGGTAAACAAATATTATGTTCAAAAGGGCCTTCCATTGAGTGGGGGATCTCATGCCTCCTTCTTCGGGATTACTCCCTCAAAGTTAACATGACTATACCGCCCGTCCTATTCTTAAGTGTAACTTAATCCAGGTATAAGATTCGTCCTTTTTGCAAAAACCCAAACAACCCCAATTTAAACACATAATCAAACAAATCAAATAATAATAAAACAGATAAAACAAACTAGGCTTAACCCATTTAGGGATGGACCAGCAAGAGGTCAATCTTTCCCCAGCAGAGTCGCCAATTCTGTAGCGATAAAAAATGTAACGGGGTAAATCGGAGATCGAATTATTAATTAATTCGTCTCACAAAAGCAAGAGTCGCCACCGCGCTTTATTATTTCCAAGGGAAAAGGGAAAAGAGCGAAATAAAACCCTAAAGTATGCAATGTAAAATAATACTTTAAAAGTAATGAAAATACAAGGCGTTTTAAAAAGAGGTCTAGAGTTCGGGGGTTGGTTATACAATGGGAAGGTATTAGCACCCAATGTATCTATAGTATTCTATAGGAACCTTTTGAAATATCTGTTTATTAAAATTTGTTTGTTTGATAAAAAATAAATTGTTTTGGCCGAAAAGGGGTACAGACGGGTTTTTGAAGGTACGACGACCTAATGCCGAAGTTTTGACTTAAAAGGTATAAGTTTTGAAAAAATTGAATATTTGGGGAAAAATTATCTTAAGTTTTAATGAAATGAAGATATTCGCGTGATTGGATTTGAGGACATGAAGTCAACAAATTTAATCATTTTTTCTCTTGGATTTAGACATAAACAGAATAACCAAATAAGGATGAAATAATCAAACAGAAAATTAGATAGATAATGATTAAGTAGTTAAGTGATATATAACCACGACAATGATTAAATAACAGACTAAATGGTGTGAACATGCATTTTTTATATTTTTATTTAATATGTACAAAGCAAGAGAATTAATTAAAGAAAATAAAATGTTTTTTAAATTTTTATTTTTTATATGTATTTTTTTTGGTATTAATATAAAGTATTATTTTAAGAATTATTAAATAATTCTAAACTAAATTAAAACTTAAAAGTTATTAACTTAAATCTAATTAAAAATAATACTAAAATTACTAAATTAATCCTAAACTTAAACTAATAAGATTGGTCAAATATTAAAATTTTGTCTAATTAAATTACACCTCTATTTGATTAAATTTACTAATTAACTAAATTAATAAAATTCTAAAAAAAAAAACTAAAAGAAAATGAATAGAAAGAGGGGTATCAAAAAAATAAAGGGGTGGATAATAAGCAATTCGTATGGGCCAAAGAGTTTTAAGGGGGCCTAATCAAGGATAAACAAAAATGGGATGGGGGGTTCTAATAGAGTTCGTTGGGTTTCAGGCCTGGGAAACGGGTTAAGCCCAAATAATGAAACAAGGTTTTAGGGTTATCAGGTTGTGTTTCACTTGGATTAGGGTTAAACGTTTGTCTTAGTTTGGGGAAAAATGGATTAGGGTTAAGCAAAGGGTACAGAGCGGCGCTCTTCTTCGTTATGGATTCGTCTTCGTCTTCCTTCTTCTCTTTCGAGCCAAAAACATCCAGGACCAAGCCCTTTGCCTCAAAGCTACCAGCGCCACCAACTGCATCTCCTTCTCCATGGGTCGCTCAGTGATACGGTGTGAAGGTGACGATTTCGTCCTTTAATGCGTTAGGTTTTACGATTTTTACATGTTTATGATTTTGTATTCACTTCTTTTCTGACTCTAGCTTCAATATGGTGTTTCTGTCAAGATGCGCGAAATGGAGGGAAAGAAATTATACCTTGACGGAGGAGGGGAATGAACGGTGGTGGAGGCGCTCAGGCGGCTAGATGGCGAGGGACGGTGATGCTGAGCGTTAGCTTGCTTTACTGGGAGTCCTGGTACTCTGTCTTTCTTTTCCTTTTAGGGTTTAATGATGACTTTGAAAAAAACCTTATGTGATATTTTTTCTCTTCTTCTGTTGACCTTGCTTCTGTTGCCTTGAACGAACGCCCTGATTTTCTTTGTCTTTGTCGCCTCGTTGTATGCTTGACTGTTGCCTTCGAATACTTGCCCCTACTGTGCTTGGTTAAGACACTTTTTTTCTTCTTCTTCTGGCTGTCTTGGGGCTTTGCTTCTGAGTTGCCTTGAGATATTTGTTGAGGCTTGCCCCTGTATGCTTTTGAATGTGCTATTGTTGAAATATTTTGTTTTGACTAGCTTTCCTCTTTTGGCTTGCTGAGTATGTTTAAGATGGTGGATGTTTCTGTTTTGGAACTTGGCAAGTTAAAGGTTTATGGTATTTGGCTTGAGACAACAGATTGTACATATGTTTTTGAATGCAGGTTCTTGAGGTTTTTGGTTTGTTAATGGTTTCAGGCCATTGAGGTTCTTGGGCTTCTGTTTATGTTGTATATTTTTGATGCTTTGGTTTAGCCATAAAGGTTAATGGCCTTGGGAACTCATGCTGGTAAAACAGGTTAAAGGTTTTAGTTGACAGGGTTTGGCCTTTTTTTTTTTGGGTAGGCTGGTATGCTTGGTAATGTTGACTGGTTTTTTGTTTTAAGGCTTTAAAACAGGTTTTGGAAATCTGGCCTAAGTCTTTGGCTAGACAGCTTAGTGTTTACTAGTTTTTTAGGCCATGTTTTTGTGGTATTTGCTTCAGGCAGGTGGAAGGCTTAGTGTTTACTGGTTTTTCAGGCCATGGTTAATGGTTTTGGCTTGAGACAACATGTTGTATATTGTTTTTGGAATGCAGGTTCTTCAAGCTTTTTCTTATTTTGAGAATAGGCTTGTGGTATCTTGAACTCTATTTTTGTTTAAGGCTTCCAACAGGTTTTGAACTCCCTCTTTTCTTGAAGAGTTTGTGTTGTTTTATATCAGTTTGCCTGGCCCCTATTTGACAGTTTAGGTTTTGTATATTTTAACCATTTTCCTTTGATACCTCTGCACTCTCTACTGTTTCATTCAGTTTGCTTTGCATCCTTTTATGCTTCCCCTTTTTACTGTGCTACTGCAGTTTTGTTTTCTATCTCTTTTCTGCCTAAGGCCAAAACCTGTAAACCCAAACTCTTTTCTCTCTTCTCTCTCCTTAGTACAGTTTGAAACATTAAAATGATGTTATGTACTTGTGTTCTGAAAAAGCAAAGCTGGAAAATGATGAATTTAGGAATATTTGCTTGCATATGGTTTTAAACTGCACATTTCTCTCTTTGCCATCTGCATTGTTACAGTATGGAGCCTTGTGTTTCCATACTTCCATATTTTTGGACAGTTTACGTTGGACTTTGGTTTTGAAAATGAGTAACTTTGACTTGCATATGCTATTGGTTTTGAAATATGCAGTTTTGACAATTGAAATGTGCAATTGGTTTTGAAATATGCAGTTTTGACAAAATTAAATTTGTGCATAATTTTAACTTGTGCATTCATATTTATCAATAAATATTCATCCCTTTTTGTGAACCGGGAGAAATCCCGTGATTTGCAAAGAGGGTAAAACAGATTCCAGCCGTTTGCTTTTAATGATGAACTCTAAATTAATTGCCTGCTTTTAATTACATGTTTATTTCTGACTTTTCTTTTAATTCTTTGCAGGTAAAATCAAATGAGCATCAAAGAAGTATTGGATAGAAGATGAAGATTTAGAATCTTAGAAAAATTTAGAATAGTTTTTATTTTACTTTAAACATTTGTAAAAATTATCATTGTAAATACTTTGTAAATAAATACAGTATTTAAACAACAATTGTAACAATTAGAATAAAGATGAATAAAACTCTATTATTTTACCAATTAATTCTTTTCTTCTTTCCAATTATTTACTTTATCATTTATAATTCTTTAAATTATAACAACTGAAAATGAATTCCAACTATTTAAATTCAGAATAATAAATAATTAAATAAATATCATTGATCAATTAACAAACTTCTTTTCAAATATTTACTTTATTATTTATAATTCTTTAAATTATATAATAACTGAAAATAAATTCCAATTATTTAAACTCAGAATAATAAATAATTAAATAAACATCATTGATCAATTAATAAACTTCTTTTCAAATATTTACTTTATTATTTATAATTCTTTAAATTATATAATAACTGAAAATAAATTCCAATTATTTAAACTCAGAATAATAAATAATTAAATAAACATTGTTTTAGCATTGATCAATTAATAAATTTAGCGTTTCAAAAATAACCAGCTCTTGACTTGAAAAAGTTATGAATTTAAAAAAAACTGCTTTGAAAATTGATAAAGATAGGTCAAAACACTTGCAAAGTAATGATGCAAATGGGAGATGGTATCTAAGGTCAAAATTTGGGGTACAACAGATTGCTATCAACACTCTCAGACTTGTCATAAGTGTCAAATTTATGCTGACAGGGTGCACGTACCTTCGATTCCTCTGAATGAATTGACGGCTTCTTGGCCCTTTGCTATGTGGGGAATTGATATGATTGGAGAGATCAAGCCTACAGTCTCCAATAGACACCGCTTCATCCTGGTGGCCATTGACTATTTTACCAAGTGGGTTGAAGCAGGTTCCTTCACTTCTGTTACCAAGAATGTCGTTGCCCGCTTCATCAAGCAAAATCACATTTGCCGGTACAGTATCCTAGAAAGGATCATCACTGATAATGGTACAAATCTCAACAATACTATGATCACCGCACTATGCAAGCAATTCAAGATTCAGCATCACAATTCTTCTCCCTACCGGCCAAAGATGAATGGTGTTGTCGAGGCTGCGAATAAAAACATTAAAAAGATCATACAAAAGATGATAGTCACGTACAAAGAATGGCATGAAATGCTACCATTCTCTCTCCACGGGTATCGTACCACGACTCACACATCAACTGGGGCAACACCCTATTCTTTGGTTTACGGCATGGAGGTTGTCTTGCCTATTGAGGTTCAGATACCCTCTCTGAGGATTATGAAGGATACAGGTTTGAATGAAGACGATTGGATCCATACTCGACTTGATCAACTGAACTTAATTGATGAAAAAAGATTTACTGTTGTTTGCCATGGTCAGATGTATCAAAAACGAATGATCAAGGCTTTCAACAAGAATTTCAGACGCCAAGTATATCAAGTTGGGGATTTAGTGATCAAACGTATAATTTTGCCAGAAAGTGATCCCAGGGGCAAATGGACTCCTACCTATGAAGGACCATTTGTAATCAAGAATATATTCTCCGGTGGGGAAATGATCTTGACCACCATGGACGGCGACGACTTGCCACACCCTGCGAACGCGGACATAGTCAAAAGATACTACGCATAAGAGACCCGCTAGGTTGACACACCTAGGCAAAATAAGGGGAATCCCGGTGAACCAAAAGGTTCGGGAAAAAATTTGGGTTAAAATGAAAAAAAATCTGTACACCCGGCAAGTTGAAAACCCAAAAGGGCGACTTGGGCAAAAAAGGGTTTCTTAGTGGATTGAAAACACGAAAGGGTGGTCCAGGCAAAAGTTAGGGAATTAAAGCGTATGACTATGTCCCGTCGGATCATTTAACGGATAACCTCTGGCTTCTACTGACAAACTCGGAATTTTTGATCAATTCAATCATCTTCGAACAAGGCAAATAGACAAGATATTCGGAGATATGAAGGCTATAGCAGAATGGGAACCCCATGAGATTATTACACATAGCTATCTTTCTTTGTATAAATTTTTCTTGTTTTATGATAGCATTCTCTTACTAGAATGTTTGTTCCCTTTGTACAAAAATACTTATCCAAAGTCAAACAAAGATGTCCCTTTGAAAGTGCAAAAACTATCTGTATTTTTCTTTACGCTTGTGTTTTGTTTGCAAAAACGTCCAATGATTCATTGATGAACATATGCATTTGAACATAATTACTGTTTACAAATAAACAAAATGAGAAAGACAATTACTGATAGGTTGAAAGGACAGGAAAATGTCTCTAGGCTATTCCATAAGTGATCCCCTACAGTACATCATTTAAATCCCCAGCGGAACAAAACTTCAAGTTTTTAATCCCCAGTAGAAGTCGTCAAATTTCTCAAGATTCCCCAAGCGGATCTTACAAGCAGGAAACAACATTGCCCTCACAACGGAATTTATTTCTCAACAAGAGTTTGTCAGTACTTCAACTTCAAGACATGAAAATTCAACATATCCTCCGCAGCAGTCAAGGATTTATTTTCCTCAATCAAATAGCAATACAGCAAATCAGCTCACATGCGCATACATTACATCCATATATCATAAACATTGATAAAGAAAATACATTGCATCATACATTTCATGCAACATTACTTTGTGTTTTAGCTAACATTTTACCCTTTTCAGGATAAGATTAACTGTTACCATTAATAATATGTGCGATACGGTGGGAGAACTGACTTGGAGTGTTTGCGTTTGTGTTTGCAAATGTTGCGGTTTAGCAAGAGTCGCCACCGACTTTTCTTTTATCCAATAAGGAAAGGTGAAAAAGCACAGGAAATACCTTTAGAGATGTTTTCTTGAGTTCGAGGGGTAGATTATGAAAAGGGAAGGTATTAACACCCTTTTCATCCATAGTTTTCCATGGGCTCTTACTTACTTGCTAGATCACTTGCTTTTGTTTGAAAATGTGCTTTGTGTGGTTTTTGAAAGTATTTTGAAAATGTGCCATCGTTTAGGCAAACTTTTGCAATGATTCATGTTCGTAAGAATGTATGCAAAGTGTTGAGCTTTTGAAAATATTTCAAGTTTTAGGAAGATGTTTGGAAAGTGTATGTGATTGTTTTGAAAATAGCAAGGATGTTTGTTTTGAAATTGAGCAAGTAAATAAAAGTAAACTACCTACTCAAAAGGTCTTAGATGTGCATTTTCTCCTCCTTTAGATGTTGCTACCTTACCATTGTTTTGGTAAGAAGCCCCATCGTTGGATGTGAAGGGACGGGCGTTGGGTCATCGTATGACCATGATAGCAATGTTATGAGATGACCTAGCACTTTTCTTTTAGGGGCTAAGATCATTTTAAAAAGGCAATTTTGATAGCGTCATCGAGGGACTATGATCTTATATTTTTGTTTGTGCTAAGACACCCCACATGCATAACATGACCATTTTTTAGGCAACAAGTGGAGTTAACCTTAAGGGTGCATGTGTGCAAGTGTGTTTGATTGCATGCATTTGTCTTTGGTTTTTGGTGGTCTACTTGTTGGTTTTATCTTGCCATACACGCCTAATTACTATACAGTATAAGAAAAACAGTAAATTGTGGAAAATGAAATTCTACGATATTACAATATTTAGGGGATGGGGTACATATGTACGAATGGGGATTGAAAGTAAAAAATAAGTCCTAAGTTACTATTACAACCATATTGAAGAAATGTAAAATGGACTTGTTTAGAAAATGTTTTTGTCTTAAGGAAATAAAATAAAATAAAACGTTTTTATGTTTTTTATGTTTAATAAAAAAAAAGAAAAGGAAAATAATTGCAAGAATGGAAACAGCGTGTTGCTGATAAAACAACGTGTTGAAATTTGTTCCTCCGGGGATTTAAATGAAGTACTGTGGGGATTACTTATGGAATAGCCTAGAGATGTTTTCCTGTCTTTTCAACCTATCAGTAATTGTCTTTCTCATTTTGTTTATTTGTAAACAGTAATCATGTTCAAATGCATATGTTCATCAATGAACTATTGGACGTTTTTGCAAACCAAACACAATCGTAAAGAAAAGACAAATAGTTTTTTTGCACTTTCAAAGGGACATCTTTGTATTGACTTTGAATAAGTATTTTTGTACAAAGCGGACAAACATTCTAGTAAGAGAATGATGTCATAAAACAAGAAAAATTTATACAAAGAAAGATAGCTATATGTAATAATCCCGTGGGGTTCCCATTATGCTATGGCCTTCATATCTCTGAATATCTTGTCTATTTGTTGCTTCGTCCGAAGATGATTGGATTGATCAGAAACTCCGAGTTTGTTAGTAGAAACCAGAGGTTGTCCGTCAAGTGATCCGACGGGACATAGCCATACGCTTTAATTCCCTAATTTTTGCCTGGACCGCCCTTTCGGGTTTTCAGTCCATCGGGAAACCCTTTTTTTCCCAAGTCGCCCTTTCGGGTTTTTAACTTGCCGGGTGTACAAATTTTTTTCATTTTATCCCTAATTTTTGCCTGAACCTTTTTGGTTCGTCGGGATGCCCTTTTTTTTGCCTAGGTGTGTCAATCTAGCGGGTCTCCTATGCATAGTATCTTTTAACTATGTCCGTGTTCGCAGGGTGTGGCAGGTCGTCGCTGTCCATGGTGGTCAAGATCATTGCCCCGCCGGAGAATATGTTCTTGATTACAGATGGTCCTTCATAGGTAGGAGTACATTTGCCCCTGGGATCACTTTGTGGTAACATGATACGTTTGATCACTAGATCCCCAACTTGATATACTTGGCGTCTGACTTTCTTGTTGAAAGCCTTGATCATCTGTTTTTGATACATCTGACCATGGAAAACAGCAGTAAGTCTCTTTTTATCAATTAAGTTCAATTGATCAAATCGAGTCTGGATCCAATCGTTTTCATTCAATCCCGCATCCTTCATAATTCTCAGAGAGGGGATCTGAACCTCAATAGGCAAGACAACCTCCATGCCGTAAACCAAGGAATAAGGTGTTGCCCCAGTTGATGTGCGAGCCTTGGTACGATACTCGTGGAGAGCGAATGGTAACATCTCATGCCAGTCTTTGTATGTGACTGTCATTTTCTGTATGATCTTTTTAATGTTTTTATTCGCAGCCTCAACAACACCATTCATCTTTGGCCGATAGGGAGAAGAATTGTGATGCTGAATCTTGAATTGCTTGCACAAGGTTGTGATCATAGTGTTGTTAAGATTTGTACCATTGTCAGTGATGATCCTTTCTGGGATAACGTATCGGAAAATAAGGTTTTGCTTAATGAAGCGAGCCACAACATTCTTGGTAACGGATGCGAAGGAAGCTGCTTCAACCCACTTGGTAAAATAGTCAATGGCCACTAGGATGAAATAGTGTCCATTGGAGGCTGCAGGCTTGATCTCTCCAATCATATCAATTCCCCACATAGTGAAGGGCCAAGGAGCCGTCAATACATTCAGAGGAATTGGTGGTACGTGCACTTTGTCAGCATAAATTTGACACTTATGACATGTCCGAGAGTGTTGATAGCAATCTGCTTCCATGGTAGACCAATTATAGCCTGCCCGTAGGATTTTCTTCGCCATCGTATTCCCACTGGAGTGAGTGCCAAAAGTACCTTCATGTAATTCATCCATGATCCTTTCAGCTTCAACCTTATCCATGCACTGAAGCAAAATGGAGTCATGATTGCGTTTGTACAGGATGCCATTACTCAAGAAGAACTTAGCAGAGAATCTCCTTAAGAACTTCTTATCATTGATTGAAGTTCCTTCTGGATATTCTGGAACCTCGAGATACCTCTTGACTTCATGAAACCAAGGCTGGTCCACTATTTCTTCAGTATTAATCTCATGATAGTGTGCTGGTTCATCCATTCGTTCGATGGTGATCTGGGGAGCCTCGTTATCCCAATTAAGTTTAAACATAGATGACATTGTGGCTAGAGTGTCTGCTAGTTGATTTTCTTCTCGCGGGAAATGCTTGTGGGTAATCTTCTCAAAATGTGGTAGCAATGTCAAAACATGTTCTTTGTAAGGGATAAGGTTTGGGTGCTTAGTATCCCATTCCCCTTTGATCTGACTGGTGACCAAAGCTGAATCTCCAAACACATCTAAGGATTTGATTCCCAAGTATATGGCAGCCCTGAGACCAAAGATGCATGCTTCGTACACCGCCATGTTGTTTGTACAATTGAAGCAAAGTCTGGCAGTAAAAGGAATATGACACCCTTCCGGAGATATGAGTACAGCGCCGATACCATTACCAAGTGAATTGGATGCCCCATCAAAGAACAGGGTCCATCAGGATCTTTGTTCAGGTCCGTCATATGGCCTGATTTCTTCACAGTTGTCCAATGTCATGATGTCTTCATCCGAGAATTCAAACTTCATGGACTGATAGTCTTCTACAGCTTGATGAGCAAGGTGGTCGGCTAGCACGTTTCCCTTTATAGCTGTCTGGGTAGTATACTGTATTTCATATTCTGTTAGGATCATCTGCCATCTATCTATTCTCCCAAACAGAGCAGGCTTCTCGAAGATGTATTTTATCGGATCCATATTATATATCAACAAGGTGGTATGAGTCAGCATATACTGTCTTAGCCGGCGAGCAGCCCATGCCAGAGCGCAACAAGTTTTCTCGAGCAGTGAATATCTGGTTTCACAGTCAGTAAACTTTTTGCTCAGGTAGTAAATAGCGTGCTCTTTTCGGCCAGACTCATCATGCTGCCCCAATACACACCCCATTGAGTTTTCTAAAATGGTCAGATACATGATCAGCGGTCTTCCCTCGACTGGTGGCAACAACACAGGAGGCTCTTGTAAGTGCTCTTTGATTTTGTCAAAAGCAACCTGGCACTCATCATTCTATTTTACTACTTGATCTTTCTTCAATAGCTTGAAGATTAGCTCACAAGTAGCTGTTAGGTGAGAAATGAATCTGGCAATATAGTTCAAGCGTCCGAAGAATCCTCTGACTTCCTTCTCAGTACGAGGAGTAGGCATTTCTTGTATTGCTTTGACTTTGGCAGGATCGACTTCAATAGCTTTGTTACTTACGACAAAGCCTAGGAGTTTACCGGACCGTACTCCAAATGTGCACTTGTTTGGATTCAACCTTAGCTTGTATTTCTTTAGCCTCTCAAACAGCTTTTGCAAGTGATCCAAGTGTTCTTCTTCTGTTTGTGATCTGGCTATCATATCGTCTATGTATACCTCTATTTCATGATGTATCATGTCATGAAACAAAGCTACCATGGCATGCTGATAGGTTGCCCCAGCATTCTTCAGTCCGAATGGCATCACCTTGTAGCAGAATGTGCCCCACTGTATGACAAATGTTGTTTTCTCCATGCCCTCAGGTGCCATTTTGATTTGGTTGTAACCTGAGAATCCGTCCATGAAGGAAAACACTTTCTGTTGGGCCGTATTGTCAACCAGGATATCGATATGGGTAGTGGAAAATCATCTTTAGGGCTTGCCCTATTCAAATCTCTATAGTCCATACACATTCGTACTTTGCCATCTTTTTTAGGTACGAGAACAATGTTTGCAACCCATTAAGGATAGGAAGTGATGACCAAGAATCCATCATTGAATTGTTTCATGACCTCCGCTTTGATCTTCTCTGACATATCAGGTCTCATGTGGCGGAATTTTTGTTTTATTGGCGGACAGTCTTCTCTTGTTGGCACACGATGTACCACGATGTCTGTATCAAGTCCCAACATATCTTCATATGACCAAGCAAAGATCTCAACATAATCCTGCAACAGCTGAATCAGACGCTCCTTGACACTAGGCTCCAGATTGGCACCCACCTTGACCTCTTTTTTATCCTCCTCGGTACCCAAGTTGATTGTATCTACAGGTTCCTCATGAGGCTGAATAGCTCTTTCCTCTTGTTGCAGTAGTCTGGCCAGTTCCCCTGGTACTTCACAATCTTCCTCACCTTCGTCTTTGGCTTGGTAGATTAGATCCTCAGAGTCACAAAAGGCCATAGCAATATCGTTACCCATGGGATCCGGAATGGAGGGGTACCTATATTTGTGAGTGTGGGTATGTGTAAGGGTATAGCCATCTTTAGAAAATAAAATGTAAAAGAAAAACAATGAGCACAAAAGTTTGTATGTAAAAAACGTCCAGGATTCATTGAATGTCATATGAAGATGAAATAAAAACCTTTACAAATGGACCATTGTGCCTCGGGCAAGACACAAGGTTTTAAATGTGTGAATTGTTTATGAATATTACAAGTCCAACAGAAATGTAAATATAAATTACTGAGGGATGAAAGTTATTGGGACAAAGTCTTTGGCCTCCTAAATGTGAAGTCCTACGTTGACAGTAGGAAATATCCAATCCTCCAAGCTGCAATCCTCTTCACCATCTTCTACCGCACTGACCTCTTGGTTGCTAATCTTCAAGGGTGGCATTCCAGCACGGGCACGGCGTACAACCTTCTGAGCACTTGAAGTGAACCCTAAACCAAACTTGTCAGATTTATATGGAATATCCGGAAGTTTCCCCCATATGGTGCATCCACCCTCCTCTACTACTGCTTTGGCGTCCTTCAGGGATGACATCCGGAGTGGAGGTCTTGTGATCTTAGGAACCTGGGACGCAGTCTTGGTCACTGCTACCTCTTGAGGGACCTCTTCGAAATGTTGAAAAGGAGTTTCAATGAACTCGCCATCCAATTCCACATACCTGAAGGAATTAAGGTGGATAATCATATATTCTTCCTCTCTGTGGATAGTGATAATCTTTCCCTGGACCGGATATTTCAGCATCTGGTGCAGTGTAGAGGTGACAACGCCGACATTATAGATCCACGGTTGTCCTAGAAGATAGGAGTAAGAGAGGCGGATGTCAATTACATAGAAGGTTGAGTTGAAAGTTTGAGTCCCAACCTTTATAGGGATATCCACCTCCCCGTGTACCCTCTTTGAGCCATCAAATGCCCTTACGACTATGTTACTGGGTTTCAACGTCAGTCCTTTGCAGTCTAGTCTGTCGAGAGCTTTCTTCGGTAAAATATTCAAAGATGAGCCAGTGTCCACCAACACGTGGGCCAAAGTTGTTCCTCTACATTCCACAGAGACATGCAATGCCTCATTGTGATTTCTTCCCCTTGGTGTCAGATCAGCATCCGAGAAGCCTAGGCCGTTATCTGCCGTCAAGCTAGCCACGCAATCTTGAAATTGGTCAGCAGATGTCTCTTGAGGCACATGGGCTGTCTTTAGGAATTTCACCAGGGCTTTCGCATGTGCCTCAGAACACAGTAACAATTCCAGCATGGAGATTTTGGAGGGAGTTTGCCCTAACTGTTCAACTACGTCGTAGTCGCTCCTCTTTATTATTTTCAGAATCTCCTCCATTTCCTTCTTGGAGGCCTCGGGGATAGTCAGTGATTGGGCCTTCGTCCGGACAGGATCTACTTGAATACTTTTTCCTCGAGTTTCAGCAGCAGGAGTGTTGGTAGGAATGACAGCAGGGGTTGTATCGTCTTTGTTAATAGGAGCACTTGCAGGGATGATTATTGGTACTGAAGTAACCTTTGGAGCAGCCACAGGTCCAAAAACTGCCTTTAGGGGGGCAATTTCTGGAGAGAAGATTCTACTGCTTCGGGTAATCTTACTGGTTCCGACAATATTGCTAATGTCGGATTCTTCTTCTTCGGAGTTTATCTCTTCGGCGACCAGCCCATCTTGTTTGATGCCATGGTAGTAGATGTCCCCACCGTAATTCCACGACACCGTTTTGTCTGATTCATACGAGACTGGCCCAGGCATTGTGATTATAAGAGGAGTAGTTTTTGGAACAGATGTAATTCTAACGGGTCTTTTGGGGACCCTGGAAGAATTGGCGGAGATGGTGATGATTGAAACGTCTTCAACAGGAACATGTGAAACAAGAGTACTTTCAAACAGAATCTCTTTGTTGTCTATCAAGCGTTGAATGCCTGTTTTCAACAAAGGGCAAACAGTTCGTGAGGATAAGAGAAGATGGAAGTCTTCATTACAACCCGGGAATACACCGACTTTTAACAAGTTTATCTTAATGATTGGGAGTGGAGTCAAAAGTTCATCGATTTTGGTAACAAATAAATCTTCTTCAACAACATTGGTGTGGTGACCATGTCTAGGCATAGGAGTGGAAATGACGTTTGGCTTCTCGGGCGCATCAAACTCAATCTCTTTTGCCTCTATAAGGTCTTGAATTTTGTTTTTCAAAGCCCAACAATTGTTAGTGTCATGACCCAGACTTTTGGAATGATATGCGCAACGGGAATTTGGGTGATAATGAGGGGACGCTGTGTTGGGGTTCTTTGGAGCTTCTTTTAGAGTTGCCAAATTGGATTTCAGAAGGTGCGGCAAAACTTGGGCTAGAGTCATATTGACTCTGGTGAATTTCCGGACTGGCCTCTCCACCCTAGGTTGATTACTTCTTGGTTGATCAGATGTGGGATTTGGGATCATAACAGCTCCTACCATTGGTCGGGGTTCGACTCTCGGTTCTTTTGTGGATATACAACATCTACTTCTTTCTTCCCAATGAAAGGTTTCCTCACAACTGTAGAGGCAGATGAATCCTTCTGAATCTTTCCACTTTTTATGCCAGCTTCCACCCTTTCTCCGGTCAGTATTAACTCAGTAAATCCTGCAGATGAGCTCCCAATTAGATGGTTGAAGAAAGGGCCTGATAGAGTTCCTAAGAACATTTCCACCAATTCCATTTCAGACAGAGGGGGTTTCACTCTCCCAGCTAAATCTCTCCATTTCTACACGTAATCCTTGAAACCCTCATTGGAAGCCATAGCCATACTATGAAGTTGAGTACGGGTAGGCGCTAAATCAGCATTATACTGGTATTGTTTATAGAAGGCTGCGGCAAGATCTTCCCAGTTGTGGATGTTGGCCCTTTCCAGTTGGTAAAACCAATCGATTTGTGTCCCATATAGGCTATCTTGGAGAAAATTCACCCACAAGTCTTTATCGGCAGAGTGCGGATGGATCTTTCTCACATATGATCGGAGATTCATCTTAGGACATGACACCCCATCATATTTTGCAAACAAAGGCACTTTGAATTTCGGAGGAATCACAATCCCCGACACTAGTCCCAATTCTTCAAAGTCTAGACCTGGCACCTTTTGTATTTCCATAGCGCTAAAACTCTCTTCAAGATGTCTGTAGTTATCATCAGCTGGAGGATACTGTTCCTCAGAATAGTCTTCCTCTTCTTCCTCCTCTTCAGATTCTGACGAAACCACTGTTTCTTTTCCTTTCCCCTCTCCTTCACCGGTTGTTGTTGCAAAATTCAAGGTTCTTCTAGTCTGTCCTTGAAACCTTCTCCCCATGTTTAAAACCCTAGTTGCTTTCTTTATTTTCTTTTTTCTTTCTTCAGCTAACAGAGTCTTCAACTCTTCTTGCCCTTTGGCTAGGGTCATGAGTAACTGTTGAAATTGCGTGTTTTGAACTTGGAGATCTTTGACTGTCTGTTCGAGATCCATCTTACTAAAATAAACAGTAGAGAGATGAGGAAACTTGTTGCAAAAGACCTATTTATGTTATGATGAATGATATGCGCATATGCAATGTTTTCAAGGATTTTAAAGATTCAAGTTCGCTTTAGGAAAAAAGGAAACACATGTTATATTAATAAGATAAAGTTTGAGTACATCAATGCCCCTTGGACAAAATAATACAAAACTCTAAGATAAAAAAGTAGTGCGCATCCTCTTTGGTGCAATGTAGGCATTTAGAGTCTGCTCCTCATGAAGTAGCCTAGTGAGTTCCAAAACCTTCTTCTCGCTTGCGTAGAATTGGGCTTTTAAAGTATCTCGCTCTCCTTTGAGTTGTATCCAATCCCTTTGTAGGTCTTCAAGAGATGTGGGCATGTCAGGATGTAGGATAGTGTATGGAACTTCTCCCTCCTTAACAGGCTCAATGATCACCGGAAGGATGGAAGGATAAGGCATCAATAGACTTTGAGCGCGGGTTCGTACCCACTTGAGGTAAGGCTCAAGAGGGTTTGAAATCGTGTGTCCAAAAGTCTTGCTATCCACTTTGTTTAGCATCCTCCAAGCTCGAATGAATCTCTGGCGAAGACCTTGACCGTCGTTGTCGTAGTCGAATACCAAGCCTTGAATCAACATCTGGTGCGGCCATCCCTTCGGGCGTAACCAAACTGTCTTAGAGCTAAACATGGGTTGTAGGTGATGCCTCCCCTAATTCCAAGTAGAGGGACATTAGGGAATTCCCCACAATGGTCAACAGTGATAACATTCTCTTAGGATCGGGAACACCAATGAATATCAGAATGTTTGAGCGTCATTAACCTTTGTGACCACCTTAATCCTTGCTCATTCTTTAAGATTGTTTGGGGAAGATGAGAAATAAACCATCTTTCCTGGAGAGGAGTGAAACACATAAGGACACCTCTTTTCCTTATTGTGCGAGTGTGAAAAGAGTGTAGGATATCTCCTAGCAATGTAGGCACCGGATTGCGTGTCATAAAGATTTTGACGGCACTCACATCTATGAGTTGGTCAGGATTGGGAAACAAAACCATCCTGTGATCGGTGGATTTAGAACTGACTGTTTAACGCTGGTTCGTGAAATGTCGCGGAAGCAAGAGTCGCCACCGTCTTTTATTTTCTCCAACATGGACAGGACAAAAGCACAGCAAAATTCCTTATGATATTGTCTCTCAGTTCGGGAGGTAGATTTATATAAAGGGAAGGTGTTAGCACCCTTTCTATCCATGGTTATCCATGGGCTCTTAGATACTTGATCTTTATGTTTTCAAAATGTTTGCTTTTCAAGATGTGAGTGGGTTTGAAAAAAGTTTCATTGAAAGATTTCTGAATGACTCTTGTATCTGTCCTCAAGAGTGTTTGAAAAATTGTTTTGAAAGCTTTTTGAAAGTGTCAGTGTGAAAAGATTTTGATTTTTTTTTAAGAGAGCAAGTATCTATGAGTCATCTACCTACCCTAAGGAATTAGGCTGTGTATAAGTCCTTAAGGTAGTTCCATCCCACCATTGAGAGGTAGGTAGCACCACCGTTGGAGGTGTTCGGGTCAATTCGAGTGTAGGGACAGTGTGGTCACCGAAGCAACACTAGGACATCTTAGAAGCTACCCTTATGTCCTTGATCCTTTTTTAATCCGAGGCAACCGTTTCGAGGCAACTATTTTGAGGCAACTGTTTCGAGGCAACTGTTTCGAGGCAACTGGATCATGGACATAAGGACCTCTAAAACGTCCTATACTTGACGACCACGTTTCGAAGGCAACGAGTGAGGCGTACCCTAGAAGTGGTGTGTGTATTTGTGTGTTGTTTTCATGTTATATTTTATCTTTGATCATGGCATTGTGAGCTACGCTTGTTTTTTGAATTATTATACATTCTTTCATACCATTTAGAATTTAAGAGTGCGGAAAATTAAAAGACGGAAAGATAAAAGCTACGCTATTACAAGGCGCGGGTCTATACATCGCCAAAGTACAAAGACCCGTTTTTGATAAAAATGCGGAAAGTAAAAAATACGGTAAACCTAATTACTATTACATCCGGAAAGCAGTTACATAATATTCAATAAGAAACTAATGCGCGAACATAATTAAAATTGAACGTCCGAGGGTTTTGACCCTTTGCTTGAAATTAAATTGAATTAAAGCTAATTAATATTTAATTAAAGAAAATAAAGTATTTTTTATGTGTTTGTATTTAATGTGGAAATAAGGAAAAGAATTTAAAAGAAAACCCTAATTCTAGATTATTTTTAGTTATTAAAGAAAATATTAAAGTTAACCTAATTTACGCTAATTAATTAATTTACATGTTTTATTTACAAAAATAATAATTAATAATAATAATAAATAATGAGGAAAAATTAATTAAGAAAAAGAAAAAAATGTCAAAACCTAATTCTACATATTTTTTATTTATTAAGAAAAAGTATTAAAATTAAAACCTAAATTAACTAAATTAATTGTTAGCTATTAATTTACAAAAAATAGGTTAGTGATGAAATTAATAATAATTAAATATAAAACATTTTTTGGTTTCTGATTTTTTATTATGAAAAATTATTTTATGGTGAAAAAACAATTAAAACCATTAAAAGAATTAGAAAAGAAAATAAAATAAAATTAAAAAAAAGATGCAAACCAATGGGGGGTTTCAGGCCCAAAGGGGAGGTTAACTGAAGCAATTCTGGCCCATTGAAGCATAAGCTCGTTTGACTTTCCAGCTTGAGTGCGCCTTGGTTGACTGAGGTACACCATGGATTTCCTTCTGAGGCCCTTGGATTAATCATCATGAGCGCGTGGCAGTCTTAAGCGTGAGTGCGTATGGTAAGCCTTTGGGTGAACGCTGCATAGGAACATGTTAAAGCAAAAATCATGAATTATGTGGGGGGACCTGGGAATCGAACCCAGGTCCCAATGGTTGCAATACACATCCTCTACCAACTGAGCCACTTAGCGCGTTTGTATATATAATAGACAACAATTAATATATATGAAAAACTCTGTTATGCTGAAACATTAAAAAACCGCTCCAAGATTTGAATGCCCCAGTCATGTAATTCCACGTCCATCTTCTTCCTTGTTCTTCCTGCAAACATGAAACAAGTAGCGGGGGTTTTAAACCCCCACAAAGTGAAAGTCCTAGAAATAGCGATTAGCCCTATGCATTACATAAATTGAGCGCGAGTAGTTGGTTGAATTCGTCTGGCCTTGAAGAATTCAACCATGGTCATGGCTTAATCCAATTTTTCATCCTGTAGAAAAACCCAATTTTCAAGCTTATGAACCCTAGATTTTATCCATGGTGGATTTCGATTCAGGGGGCTATAATTCAATTGAAGGGTACCAACAACTTCAGAAGGTCCCTATGAGCATGAATCAATCCAAAAAAATTGTTAAAAGCGCATGAATGATGATATACGAATTTAGAAAATATTGCAAACCGTGTCACTTGTATCTTCTGATTCTTTGCGTGTTTGGACTGGTTCTTGATTGCAAAAGCTTCCTGGAGACTCAAGCAATACATTTTGATCACTTTTAGGCTTCGAATCCACCTGCAAATGGGAAATTAGTCTTCAAGTTTTTATTGAAATTTTGCAAAGTGATTATAGTGTTGCAGCAGCTTTCACGTGTATGCCTCAGTAGGGTTTCCTTGTACATATGTATGTGAATGATTCTAGGTCAAAAACAAGCCCATAAGTCCATGAATTAATGTTTTGAATATTTGATTTTCAATCATGAAATTTCAATCTTTTTTTCAATGAAACCTTGCCAATTATGGAAGATCTTGTCTCCTTGGATGAGAAACGACTTTGCCAACTTGCCCTAGTTTGATTTGCTGCACAAAAGATCTACAAAATCATATCTTTGAATTTTCTTATAATAAAAACTAATTAAATGAATTAATATAAATATAAATCCAATTAATTAATTAAAAATAAGAAAATAAATTATTTTGAACTCAATGGGTCGTGCATAGGCTTTGGGTAATGATTCAAGGAAGAATTTGAGGCCCATTAGCAATTTTGAAGTGTTTTAGGCAAAGTTGACTTTTGAAAATTCCCAAAAATTTCCCAACTTCTCCAATGCATATCTTGTTCAATTTTGAAGCTATGATCATGTTCCTAGACATTTTGGAAAGGTCTTGAAGTCCCCTAACCAATGCCTTTGGTCCCATGTCATTTTGATTTAACAATTTCAAGTTATGGTCTTTGACTTAAAGTGCCTTTTTGTTGACTTTTGAAAATGACCTATAATGTTGAAATTGATAACTTTTTGTGAGAGCATTTCTTGGACTTGAAGTGTGAATATGAGTTGTAGGAAATGTCACTCTCATCAAAATGAGCATTGGATGGAATTTTTCTGATAAACCATGAAGAAGTTATGCCTTGGTCAATTTGCAGTTGACTTTTCAACTGTCCAAAAATAGAAACTTTTGCATCTTGAGACTTTTTGAGCCATGCTTGTGGAATCATGATCAAGAATTGATCAAATGATGATTGTGGCTTCAAAATAATATGTTGACCAAATTTTTTGACTTTTGACTGTCAAATGACCATTTTGCCTCTGCAGTTGACTATGGAGCAATTAGGGTTTTTGACTGTGCAACTGGATGTTGTGAGTCTTGAAACTTGACATATGGATGTTTGACAATGTATATAGGCATGTGGGACTTGATTGGACCCTTGAAAACCTTAATTCCTTTGCAAGAACCAAAACCCTAATTTTGACTGTGTTAGGAGGCAATTAGACTGTGCAACCCTTTGAGAGATTTTGAAGCTTGATTTTGCCAAATCTTGAAGAATATGGGAGGGAAAATTTTGGGGTACAACAGTTGCCCCTGTTCAATCTTCTTAGACCTGAGGATGTAGATTGGCTGGCGTGTCTTTCGTAATCCGAAGGTGGAAGATGATTGAACACTAGAGTGCCCAGAAATTTGCACTCGCATAGTAGAGTACTAGCAGTGTGATGGCGGGAATAGGCTTACAGATGCCATTTGGAGACTGATGGATGGGAGGATGGGCTTATAGATGCCATCTAGGTGTCGATCGCGTAAGAGATTCCTTAGCGAGAACTTGCGTACCTGAGAAAAGAAAAATAATTACCTGGCCTGTTACAGGAGTTGCTCTTCAAACTCTTTATGTAGATGTGCCCTGGCTGGATACAGGTATCGAATCTTCAATCAGTTACTCACAGATGTGCCCTGGCTAGATACAAGAATCGAATCTGGAAATAGTCGTCAACAGATACACCCTGGCAAGATACAGGAATCGGATCTTCGAACTCTTCCGACGTGCCCTGGCAGGATACAGGAATCGAGTCTGGAATATAGTCGTCAACAGATGCACCCTGGCAAGATACAGGAATCGGATCTTCAAACTCTTCAGACATGCCCTGGCAGGATATAAGAATCGAGTCTGGAATATAGTCGTCAACAGATACACCCTAGCAAGATACAGGAATCGGATCTTCAAACTCTTCAGACGTGCCCTGGAAAGATACAGGAATCGAGTCTGGAATTAGTCGTCAACAGATACTCCCTGGCAAGATACAGGAATCGGATCTTCAAACTCTTCAGACATGCCCTGGCAGGATATAGGAATCGAGTCTGGAATTAGTCGTCAACAGATACACCCTGGCAAGATACAGGAATCGGATATTCAAACTCTTCAGACGTGCCCTGGCAGGATACAGGAATCGAGTCTGGAATTAATCGTCAACAGATACACCCTGGAAAGATACAGGAATCGGATCTTCAAACTCTTCAGACGTGCCCTGGAAGGATACAAGAATCGAGTCTGGAATATAGTCATCAACAGATACACCCTGGCAAGATACAGGAATCGGATCTTCAAACTCTTCAGACGTGCCCTGGCAGGATACAGGAATCGAGTCTGGAATTAGTCGTCAACAGATACACCCTGGAAAGATACAGGAATCGGATCTTCAAACTCTTCAAACGTGCCCTGGCAGGATACAGGAATCGAGTCTGGAATTAATCGCCAACAGATACACCCTGGCAAGATACAGGAATCAGATCTTCAAACTCTTCAGATGTGCCCTGGCAGGATACAGGAATTAAGTCTGGAATATAGTCATCAACAGATACACCCTGGCAAGATACAGGAATCAGATCTTCAAACTCTTCAGACGTGCCCTGGCAGGATACAGGAATCGAGTCTGGAATTAGTCGTCAACAGATACACCCTGGCAAGATACAGGAATCAGATCTTCAAACTCTTCAAACGTGCCCTTGCAGGATACAGGAATCGAGTCTGGAATATAGTCATCAACAGATACACCCTGGCAAGATACAGGAATCAGATCTTCAAACTCTTCAGACGTGCCCTGGCAGGATACAGGAATCGAGTATGGAATATAGTCATCAACAGATACACCCTGGCAAGATACAGGAATCGGATATTTAAACTCTTCAGACGTGCCCTGGCAGGATACAGGAATCGAGTCTGGAATTAGTCGTCAACAGATACACCCTGGCAAGATACAGGAATCGGATCTGGAATCACGACAGTTGATAGTAATTATCTTTGTATTGACCTTTGTCTTGAAAAGACAAAATGTTAGTTGTATGCGATGTTATGATGTATGACATGCGTGATGTTCTCAGAATAAATGAGATTGTATGTTCATGATGTGTATGTGCATGCATTGTGTATGTAAGCAGGGTGTATGAAATGTGATATGTTTATGAATGTATTGTCGTCTAGGAAAATGAATCTTTGACGAGTGCCGGGAAGTCGAATCCTGGGCTGATGTTGAAGAGTAGAGCTTCTTCGTTTCTGCTGGGGAGTGATGGTTGCAAGCATAAACTGGTAGGAGAAGATGACTCCGTTGGTGAATAAACTTGTTGAGGAGATTACTCTGCAGGGAATGCTCTGTGGGGAAAGAGGCACTTTGCTGAGATGCTGATGATAACTCCACTGGGGATACCATTGATAAGTTTTGTTGGAATTTTTGATGAACTCCGCTGGGGGTAGGAAGAACTTCGCCGAGGACGATCTTTCCGTGGTAATCAGCTGAGGATAACCTAGTTATAAGCTATGGTGGAGAATAACCTTTGAATAAAGCCGGGGGAGCGTTTGTACCCTGCAGGTGATAAGCTTCCAGAACCTACTGGGGATAAGCTTCCTGGATCTACTGCGGAGATTGATTGAACTCTCCTGGGGAAACTTTTGAGATTGCACTGGGGAAGTGGCTCCACTGGAGTGTTCGGTATTCCGCCGGGGAACAATCTTAGATCCAGATTGTCGGGGATGCTTGTTAGGAATGTCTGCATACTCCGCTGGGGAATATTGAGATCTTTTGGGGATAATCCAACTTCCTTAAGGCTGACAGTGGTCTAGCTCTGCTTGGGGGAGAGGGTTACTGACTTGCTGGAGGTATTGTTCCTTTGTTAGGGTTGATTGGAGACCAACTGCTTGGGGAGAATTGTTGATTCTTGTCTTACTCGACAGGGAGTGAAGGTATCTGGGTTACATTCTTCAACCGAACTTACCTTGGTACCTTGGTGGATAGAGCAATTAGATTTCTTAGACAACTCATTATTGCCCCTGTTTCTGATGTTACCTGTAATTAATCCTTTGTTTCGTATGCAAATATTTATGAGTTAGCAATTAGTGTCAAATGCATATATCACAATTGAACATTGGACGTTCTTCGCAAAACAAAACAGAAAAAGGAAAAAACAATTGGCAATTGGTCTGAAAAGTGAATTTGTATTGATTTTTGAATTTTGCCTGTAAATAGGCGTTTATGTACAAGAGGCTGACGTCCTAGTAAGAGAACGCCGCCGAACAACAGAGTTTATACAATTTTGTGAAAAGGGAAAACAAAACAGCTATGTGAAAAGAACAATCCCACTGGGTTCCGACTCTGCTATCGCCTTTATATCTTCGAGCGTCTCATCACTTGGCTGCTTAGTTGAAGATGAAGCTGATTGATCGATGCCGTCTGAACCTGACAGTTGATACCGGATTCTGGATGCAAGGTGATCCAATGAGACATAGTATTACGCTTTAAATCCCTAACTTTTGCCTGGACCGCCCTTTCGGGTTTTCAGTCCACCGGGATACCCATTTTTGCCCAAGCCGCCTTTTCAGGTTTTCGACTTGCCGGGTGTACAGATTTTTTTCATTTCATCCCTCATTTTGCCCGAACCCTTTTGGTTCGCCGGGAAGCCCTAATTTTTGCCTAGGTATGTCAACCTAGCGCGTCTTTTATCATGCGTAGTATCTTTTTACTATGTATGCATTGGCGGGGTGAGGAAGGTCGTCACCATCCATGGTGGTCAGGATCATGGCTCCTCCTGAGAACACATGTTTAACCACAAATGGCCCTTCGTACGTAGGGGTCCATTTGCCCCTGGGATCACTTTGAGGAAGAATGATACGCTTGATTACCAAGTCCCCAACTTGATACTCTTGTGGTCTGACTTTCTTGTTAAATGCCCTGATCATCCGTTTTTGGTATGTTTGACCATGACAAATAGCAGTGAGTCTCTTTTCATCAATTAGGTTTAAGTGATCAAGTCGAGTCTGGATCCAGTCATCTTCACTCAGATCTGCATCCTTCATTATCCGGAGAGAGGGTATCTGGACTTCGATCGGCAAGACTGCCTCCATGCCATAGACCAAGGAAAAGGGAGTTGCCCCGGTTGACGTTCTTGCTGAGGTAAGGTACCCATGAAGAGCAAACGGTAACATCTCATGCCAATCTTTATAGGTCACTGTCATCTTCTGCACAATCTTTTTGAAATTCTTATTAGCTGCCTCTACAGCCCCATTCATCTTCGGCCGGTAGGGAGAAGAGTTGTGGTGCTGTATCTTGAATTGCTCGCAGAGCTCAGTGATCATCTTGTTATTAAGATTGGTACCATTATCCGTAATGATCCTTTCTGGGACGCCGTATCAACAGATCAGGTTGTGCCGAATGAACCGTGCCACGACGTTCTTGGTTACGGTAGCGTAGGAAGCTGCTTCAACCCACTTTGTGAAGTAATCAATTGCTACCAGGATGAAGCGGTGCCCGTTGGATGCCGTAGGTTTAATCTCGCCGATCATGTCAATGCCCCACATTGCAAAAGGCCAAGGTGCTGTCAAGACATTCAGAGGAACTGGAGGAACGTGCACCTTATCTGCATATATCTGGCACTTATGACATGTCTGAGAATGTTGGTAACAGTCGGCTTCCATAGTGGACCAGAAATATCCTGCCCGAAGGATTTTCTTTGCCATGGTGTGTCCACTGGAATGCGTTCCGAAGGTACCTTCATGTAGCTCTGCCATGATCCTTTTTGCTTCAGTCTTATCCACACAACACAGTAAGGTCGAATCATGGTTTCGCTTGTATAGAATGCCATTGCTGAGGAAGAACTTTGCAGCGAACCTTCTCAGAAACTTCTTGTCATTGATGGATGCACCTTCAGGATATTCTTGAGCTTCCAAGTACCTCTTCACTTCATGATACCAAGGTTTTTCAGTTACCCCTTCAGCCTCAAGATCACAACAATATGCCGGTTCTTCCAGTTTCCAGATAATGATCCTGGGAGCCTCATTGTCCCATTTGACTTTGAACATAGAAGACATCATAGCCAGCGCGTCCGCCAACTAATTCTCCTCTCTTGGGAAGTGTTCAAAAGTTATCTCTATGAAATGGGGGATCAATGTCAACACACACTCTTTGTAAGGAATAAGGTTTGGGTGTTTCGTATCCCACTTGACTTTGATCTGATTGATCACGAGAGAGGAATCTCCGAAGACACTCAGAAACTTAATCCTTAAGTCAATCGCAGCTTGAAGACCCATGATGCATGCCTCATACTCCGCCATGTTGTTAGTGCAGTTGAAACACAGCCGGGCAGTGAGTGGAGTATGAGTGCCTTGAGGGGATATGATCACAGCACCGATACCATTACCCAAAGCGTTGGAGGCTCCGTCAAAGTGCATAGACCGTCGGGATCCTTCCTCAGGTCCTTCATCCGGTCCAGGTACTTCACAATCAGTCACTACCATGATGCTTTCGTCAGGAAATTCAAAGTTCATTGATTGGTAGTCGTCTACTGCCTGGTGTGCCAAGTGGTCTGCCAATACACTCCCCTTGATAGCTTTCTGAGTCGTGTACTGGATGTCGTATTCTATCAAGATCATTTGCCATCTTGCTATTCTTCCAGACAGAGCAGGCTTTTCGAATATATACTTTATTGGATCCATCTTTGAAATCAACAGAGTAGTGTGGGTCAGCATATACTGTCTCAGCCGGCGAGCAGCCCATACCAGCGCAACAAGTTTTCTCGAGCAGTGAGTATCGGGTTTCACAGTCGGTAAACTTTTTGCTAAGGTAATAAATGGCATGCTCTTTTCGGCCAAACTCGTCATGCTGCCCCAGCACACACCCCATTGAGCTGTCAAGTATAGTATTAGAGGCCTCCCTTCAACCGGTGGCATAAGAATGGGTAGTTCTTGGAGATACTCTTTGATTCTGTCAAAAGCGGCCTGACATTCATCATTCCAACGTACTACCTGATCTTTCTTCAGCAGCTTGAAGATTGGCTCACAGGTAGCAGTTAGGTGCAAGATGAATCGGGCAATGTAATTCAGACGTCCTAGAAAGCCTCTGACTTCTTTCTCTGTCTTGGGAACTGGCATCTCTTGTATGGCTTTCACCTTGGCAGGGTCCACTTGGATACCTTTGTCGCTTACGACGAAGCCTAGCAACTTCCCGGATCTTACCCCAAATGTGCACTTGTTTGGGTTCAACCTCAGCTTGTACAATTTCAGACGGTTAAACAACTTTTGCAGATGGTCAAGGTGTTCCTCCTCAGTTTGGGACCTTGCAATCATATCATCGACGTACACTTCAATCTCATGGTGGATCATGTCATGAAATAAAGCAACCATGGTACGTTGGTAGGTTGCCCCAGCATTTTTCAACCCGAATGGCATGACCTTGTAGCAGAATGTGCCCCACTGAGTAACAAAGGTTGTCTTTTCCATGTCTTTAGGAGCCATCTTGATCTGATTATAACCTGAAAAACCGTCCATGAAGGAGAACACCTTGTGCTGAGCAGTATTGTCAACCAGAACGTCGATGTGAGGTAGGGGGAAGTCATCCTTGGGACTGGCCCTGTTCAGATCCCTGTAATCGACACACATTCTGACCTTACCATCTTTCTTTGGCACCGGAACCACGTTGGCAACCCACTGAGGGTAAGAAGTCACTGCTAGAAAACCGGCATCAAATTGCTTCATAACCTCAGATTTGATCTTCTCGGACATCTCTGGACACATACAGCGGACCTTCTGTTTAACCGGAGGGCAGTCTTCCTTGGTAGGCAAGTGATGGACCACAATGTCGGTATCCAACCCATGCATGTCTTCGTAGGACCAGGAAAATATTTCCACATAATCATGCAACATCTGAACCAACCGTTGTTTTACACTGAGCTCTAGATTGGCACCAATCTTAACTTCCTTTCTGTCTGTTTCGGTACCCAGATTTACCGTTTCCACTGGCTCTTCATATGGCTGAATGGCCCTCTCTTCCTGGAGTAACAGTCTTGCAAGCTCACCAGGCACTTCGCAATCATCTTCACCTTCGTCTTCCGCTAAGTTGATCGGGTTTTCGAAGTCATAACTGGCAGTAGCAGAGTCGTTACCAGTGAGATCCAGAGTGGATTGAAACCTGTATAGGTGAGTGTGTGTAAATATAGCTGTTTTGCAATATATAAAGAAAGAAAGAAAGAAAGGGAACACAAGATTTGAAATGCAAAAAACGTCCAATGTCTTTATTCATGATATATGGAAATGACAAGTAATAAGCCCTCACAAATGAAGCCAACGGTGCCCCGGGTAAGACACCGGGCCAGAAAGTTTCAATTTATTGTTCATTACAAATTTAAAAACAAAGGAATTCATTACTGAGTAACAAAAGTAACAGGTATGTGGTCTTTTGCAGTCCAATTGTTCAGTCCACCGTCGGTCGTCGGGTAGATCCAACTATCAAACTCTGATTCATCCGTATCGCCTTCAATAGAATTCACTCCCGGGTTGGTGATGAACACGGGAGGTCTTCCGATCCTCGCTTTGCGTACAGCCCTCTGAGCCTCTGCAGTAAAACCCAGCCCAAACTTGTTAGTCTTAGGAGTAAAATCAGGGAGTCTGCCCCAGTTTTCACATTCACCTTTTTCAATTACAGCCCGGGCGTCCTTCAAGGAAGCCATCTTCAAAGGAAAGTCTTCTTCAATTACTGTCTCAGCTGACGCCAATGTTGGAGGTACCTCTTCAAAATGTTGAAAGGGGGTTTCAATAAACTCCCCGTCCATCTCTATATACCGGAACGAGTTCAGATGACTAACCATGTATTCTTCCTCCCCCTGCACTGTGACAATCTTCCCTCTGACAGGGTATTTGAGCTTCTAGTGTAGAGTGGAGGTCACAGCCCCGGCCTTGTGAATCCAAGGACGTCCCAGCAAACAGGAATAAGATGGACGAATGTCCATCACATAGAACTTTGAATCGAAGACTTGAGAACCAACACGAATCGGAATATCCACTTCACCATGTACCATCCTCTTCGACCCGTCAAAGGCTCGGACCACGATGTTACTAGGCTTCAACTCCAGACCCTCACAATCCAACCTGTCTAAGGCCTTCTTGGGCAATACGTTCAGCGAAGAACTGGTGTCCACCAACACGTGTGCGAGAGTAGTGCCCCTGCATTCAATGGAGACATGCAGGGCATCATTATGGTTCTTTCCCTTAGCGGTCAGATCAGCATCCGAGAAACCCAAACCATTGTCAGCGGTCAAGTTGGCCACACATTCGGTGAATTGGTCAGCAGACGTTTCTTGGGGCACGTGGGCCGTCTTTAGGAAAGAAATCAGGGCCTTGGCATGGGCCTCTGAACATAGCAGCAGTGATAGCATAGAGATCTTGGAGGGGGTGTGCCCCATCTGTTCAACGACGTTGAAATCGCTCTTCTTGATGATCTTAAGGATTTCTTCCATCTCTTGCTGGGAGGCTTCAACATTGACAGTCTTCGGTGCCTCCATCTGGGCAGGCACATCAGCAATCCCTTTACCCCGAGTATCAGATGACTCAGCAGCAGGGGTAGAAACTTGATCAGTAGGGGAAACAGGCGTACTCATAGACGTGATGATAAGAGGTCTTCGGATAACTGGTGGCGCAATGTCAGGCGAGAAGAGCCTGCCACTGCGAGTAACTTTAGCGGGACCGGTGATGTTACTGATACCGGTACTAGTGTTGAACTCCTGCTTTACTCCAAGTACATACACATCTGCCCCATAGTGCCATGGGACAGCCTTGTCAGATTTATAGGGGAGAGGCCCCGGAACAGTAATGACAATAGGTGCAACAGACATGATTTTGACTGGCTTCCTCGGGGGAGCCTTGGTAGGATTGTTGAAGATGGTGACAACGGATACTTCTGCAGTAGGAACAATAGGAACATCGGTCTTCTTGAACAAGATCTCTTTGCTATCCATCAGGCTTTGGATGCCTGACTTCAGCAACGGACAACCAGCAGGGGAAACGGCACACAGAAGGCAACCCTTGCTACAACCCGGAAATAAACCGGCCAGCAACAGGTTCCTTTTGACAGTCAATAAAGGGGTAGCAACATCATCCACAGAAACTTCATACAGGTCTTCCTCAATAGCATTTACTCCATGCTGGGGCATAGGAGCAGTCACAACGTTGGGCCTTTCTGGCGCCTCAAACTGTATTTCCTTCGCATCGATAAGGTCCTGGACCTTATTTCTCAGGGCCCAGCAATCATCAGTAGAATGCCCCGGGCTATCAGAGTGATAAGCACAACGGGCGTTGGGATTATACTTCGGAGAGGTTGTGTTTACCACCTTCGGAGCTTCTCTGACGTTTACCAAGTTGGTCGATAGCAGTTGCGGCAAGATCTACGACAAGGTCATACTAAGCCGAGTATATTCTCTTCTGGGTCTCTCACCCCTTGGTTGGTTAGGTTGCCGAGGAGTGGCAACAGGCTTTGCAATTACCACCACGTTGATGGTTTGTCGGCGTTCCGGTTTGTTTTTCCTCCTAGGCCCATACACAGCACTGGCTTCCTTTTTGAAAGGCTTCTTCTCAGAACTTGAGGACGCACCTTTCTGTATCTTCCCTGATTTCATCCCAGCTTCTATCCTTTCCCCAGTCAGAATGAGATCTGTGAACCCTGCAGATGAATTACCGATGAGATGATTGAAGAACGGCCCAAATAGGGTCCCTAAGAACATGTCCACTAGTTCACGGTCGGTTAATGGTGGCTGCACCCTGCAAGCTAGGTCCCTCCACTTCTGCGCATACTCTTTAAAACCTTCTCCCGATCCTAGCGACATACCCTGGAGTTGGGTACGTGTAGGAGCGAGGTTGGCATTATACTGATACTGCTTGTAAAAAGAAGTAGCCAATTCCTCCCAGTTACAAACCTTGGTTCCATCCAGCTGATAGAACCATTCGAGATGAGTCCCTGAAAGACTCTCCTGGAAGAAATGGATCCATAAGTTCTTGTCCACAGTATACGGCTGGATCTTCCGCACATAAGATCTGAGATGTAGCTTAAGGCAGGACGCCCCATCATACTTTGCGAAAGATGGTGCTTTGAACTTGTGTAGGATTACCACACCAGAAGATAAACCCAAGTCTCCGAAATCCAAACCAGGCACTTGTTGAATTTCCATGGCATTCAGGCGATCCTCTAACTGCTTGTACTTGTCTTCAGCTGGAGGGTACTGCTCCTCATTGAAATCAGTCTCGTTGTCAGAGACCACCGGACTAGGAACCCTTCCCCCTGGGGACTGCCTTTCCCTACAGAAGAACCAGCTTGATCAACCTCATTCTGCAGTGTGTTACCAAACCTCCGGCCAGTGTTGAATAGTACAGTTCTCTTCTTCTTCTTCTTGACCAGCAGAGCCTTCAATTCTTCTTGCCCTTGGGCTAAACTCATGATCATCTCTTGGAATTGGGCTTTTTGGGCCTGGAGGGCCTTGATGGATTGCTCAGTAGATGATTCAGGATTCATGATGGCGAGCTGAAATAAACAGCGAAGAAGATTAAACCACCTGTAAAAAAAGAGTACCTGCTATGCACATGATGCATGATATGTGTTTATGCAATGCATTCAAAGGGTTCGAAAGTTCAAATTTGTTGTAGACAAAAGGGAACACACGTTATCATTAAGAAATAATTGTTCAGTACATCAAGGCCTCATGGGCAAAATATTACAAAGTAAATCAATCCCAAAAGACACTGCGCATCCTCTTTGGAGCAATGTAAGTGTTGAGAGTCTTTTCCTCGTGCAATAGGCGGGTGAGCTCCAAGACCTTCTTCTCACTAGCATGTAGACTGGACTCAAGAGAATTCCGTTCTTCCTTAAGCTGGATCCAGCTCTTCTGCATTTCTTCCCAGGATGTAGGCATGTCAGGATGTTGAATGTTGTAGGGCACCTCTCCTTCCAAAACTGGCTCTTTGATCACAGGGAGAACATGAGGATACGACATCACTAACTTCTGGGAGCGGGCTCGTACCCACTTGAGATAAGGCTCCAACGTGATGGAGTTCCTATGCCCCAGTGTCTTGCTGTCTACCTTGCTGGGCATCCTCCAAGCTCTGATAAATCTCTAGCGAAGTCCTTGTGCATCGTTGTCGAAGTCAAAAACTATGTCAGGAATTAACATGACATGAGGGTCGTCCCTCCGAGCATAACCAAACTGTCTCCAAGCCAGACATGGGTTGTAAGTAATACCTCCTCTGATTCCAAGTAAAGGAACATTAGGAAACTCCCCGCAACGATCAATGATAGTGACGTCTTCTCTGGACCGAGAACACCAATGTATATCAGCATGTGTAAGAGTCATTAATCGTTGTGACCATCTCAAACCCCGCTCATTCTTCAAAACTGATTGTGGAAGGTGCGAAATAAACCACCTTCCCAGGAGAGGAGTGCAACACATAAGAACACCTCTTTTTCTCATGGTTCGAGTGTAACATGAGTGAAGAATGTCCCCAAGCAACGTAGATATAGGATTCCTGGACATGAAGATCTTGACAGCATTGATATCTATAAGCTGATCGGGATTCGGGAACAACACCAACCCATAGACAAGGAGGGCCACAACTTCTTCAAAGGCTTGTAGGTCAAGGGAATTCCAACATTCTTAGGCCTTCTCAAACAGGAACCTGGCCAAGAACCCTTTGATACCACTTTTAACTTCCCAATGTCCCTTAATGTCAGATGGTTGTAGGTGTAATGCTTTAGCAATCTCTTCAAGTTTTGGTTCCTTTTCCGTACCATTGTAGGGTAGTTGACTAAGGATAGGGATCTTCAGAAGCCGGGAGAACTCTTCCAAGGTAGGCACCAGTTGATAATCCAGGAAAGTAAAGCAGTGGTGCAGAGGGTCAAAGAACTGGAAGAGGACCTTTATCATATCTTCCTCAATGTTGGTGTTGACCAAGCTGATGAGTCTTCCATGTTTCTCACTGAAAGAAGAGCTCTCGGGAATCCTGGATATAAGTTCCTTAAGCTGAGGAGGGACCTTTACAAGGCTGATCTGAATTGTCTTTCTGCGGATAGTTTCCATGTCCTACAAAACAAGAACAAAGATGAAGATTCGAACCCCTGAAATGGTTAGTGGATGCATGTGATGCTGTATGATGTTATGATGCTGTGATAAAAACACACCATAAATATCCACAAAAAGCAAACATGGTAAGGCACACAAGTCACACAAGACAACCCTTAGAGTTTAGGCCAGCATGGGGTCTAGGTATTACCCTCTTGAAGTTGGTGGGCTCAAACCTGTCCTATCAAAGTAACTGGGTTCTAAGGAGCTCAATATCATTGGATTGTTTTCTGTGTTCATCGTTTCGATTTAGCCACTGAACTGGCGACCGAAATATTCCAAGAAAACAACCCTCAACTGAGTGTAGTATCGAGTATCAACCAACTTCGGACTGCACCAAAGTCAGTTATCTCACTACCCTAAAGAGGCCAAGATGGTTCAATTAAGGTTCCTAAGGTCAGTTGATGCTTCACGACACCATGCGGCGGCCCCGTACTCTCCTTGACTTGACTCAAGGGTTACCGGTACTCACCAAAGTGCCACATCAACGTAGCAGACTGCTTCAACCGTGTCGGTATACCCCGCACAATTCCCTCATAGTCTTATTGCTACTTTCTAAGAAGGTATCCCCCAGATCCGGGTTAGGATCTATAGAACTCCCAAGACAGTGCCCACAATAATAAAGCAAACAAAACACAGCAATTGAAAACACAAGTATGAGCTATCCTAAGGTACACCTCACTTTAAGTGTCCCTAGCAGAGTCGCCAGTTCTGTGATCGGTGGATTTAGAACTGACTGTTTAACGCTGGTTCGCGAAATGTCGCGGAAGCAAGAGTCACCACCGTCTTTTATTTTCTCCAACATGGACAGGACAAAAGCACAGGAAAATTCCTTATGAGATTGTCTCTCGGTTCGGGAGGTAGATTTATAGAAAGGGAAGGTGTTAGCACCCTTTCTATCCATGGTTATCCATGGGCTCTTAGATACTTGCTCTTTATGTTTTCAAAATGTTTGCTTTTCAATATGTGAGTGGGTTTGAAAAAAGTTTCATTGAAAGATTTTTGAATGACTCTTGTATCTGTCCTCAAGAGTGTTTGAAAAATTGTTTTAAAAGCTTTTTGAAAGTGTCGGTGTGAAAAGATTTTGATTTGTTTTTGAAGAGAGCAAGTATCTATGAGTCATCTACCTACCCTAAGGAATTAGGCTGTGTATAAGTCCTTAAGGTAGTGCCATCCCACCATTGAGAGGTAGGTAGCACCACCGTTGGAGGTGTTCGGGTCAATTCGAGTGTAGGGACAGTGTGGTCACCGAAGCAACAGTAGGACATCTTAGAAGCTACCCTTATGTCCTTGATCCTTTTTTAATCCGAGGCAACCGTTTCGAGGCAACTATTTCGAGGCAACTGTTTCGAGGCAACTGGATCATGGACATAAGGACCGCTAAAACGTCCTATACTTGACGACCACGTTTCGAAGGCAACGAGTGAGGCGTACCCTAGAAGTGGTGTGTGTATTTGTGTGTTGTTTTCATGTTATATTTTATCTTTGATCATGGCATTGTGAGCTACGCTTGTTTTTTTAATTAGCATACATTCTTTCATACCATTTAGAATTTAAGAGTGCGGAAAATTAAAAGACGGAAAGATAAAAGCTACGCTATTACAAGGCGCGGGTCTATACATCGCCAAAGTACAAAGACCCGTTTTTGATAAAAATGCGGAAAGTAAAAAATGCGGTAAACCTAATTACTATTACATCCGGAAAGCAGTTACATAATATTCAATAAGAAACTAATGCGCGAACATAATTAAAATTGAACGTCCGAGGGTTTTGACCCTTTGCTTGAAATTAAATTGAATTAAAGCTAATTAATATTTAATTAAAGAAAATAAAGTATTTTTATGTGTTTGTATTTAATGTGGAAATAAGGAAAAGAATTTAAAAGGAAACCCTAATTCTAGATTATTTTTAGTTATTAAAGAAAATATTAAAGTTAACCTAATTTACGCTAATAATAAATAATGAGGAAAAATTAATTAAGAAAAAGAAAAAAATGTCAAAACCTAATTCTACATATTTTTTATTTATTAAGAAAAAGTATTAAAATTAAAACCTAAATTAACTAAATTAATTGTTAGCTATTTATTTATAAAAAATAGGTTAGTGATGAAATTAATAATAATTAAATATAAAACATTTTTTGGTTTCTGATTTTTTATTATGAAAAATTATTTTATGGTGAAAAAACAATTAAAACCATTAAAAGAATTAGAAAAGAAAAGAAAAGAAAATTAAAAAAAAGATGCAAACCAAGGGGGGGTTTCAGGCCCAAAGGGGAGGTTAACTGAAGCAATTCTGGCCCATTGAAGCATAAGCTCGTTTGACTTTCCAGCTTGAGTGCGCCTTGGTTGACTGAGGTACACCATGGATTTCCTTCTGAGGCCCTTGGATTAATCATCATGAGCGCGTGGCAGTCTTAAGCGTGAGTGCGTATGGTAAGCCTTCGGGTGAACGCTGCATAGGAACATGTTAAAGCAAAAATCATGAATAATGTGGGGGGACCTGGGAATCGAACCCAGGTCCCAATGGTTGCAATACACATCCTCTACCAACTGAGCCACTTAGCGCGTTTGTATATATAATAGACAACAATTAATATATATGAAAAACTCCGTTATGCTGAAACATTAAAAAACCGCGCCAAGATTTGAATGCCCCAGTCATGTAATGCCACGTCCATCTTCTTCCTTGTTCTTCCTGCAAACATGAAACAAGTAGCGGGGGTTTTAAACCCCTAAAAACTGAAAGTCCTAGAAATAGCGATTAGCCCTATGCATTACATAAATTGAGCGCGAGTAGTTGGTTGAATTCGTCTGGCCTTGACGAATTCAACCATGGTCATGGCTTAATCCAATTTTTCCTCCTGTAGAAAAACCCAATTTTCAAGCTTATGAACCCTAGATTTTATCCATGGTGGATTTCGATTCAGGGGGCTATAATTCAATTGAATGGTACCAACAGCTTCAGAAGGTCCCTATGAGCATGAATCAATCCAAAAAAAATTGTTAAAAGCGCATGAATGATGATATACGAATTTAGAAAATATAGCAAACCGTGTCACTTGTATCTTCTGATTCTTTGTGTGTTTGGACTGGTTCTTGATTGCAAAAGCTTCCTGGAGACTCAAGCAATACGTTTGGATCACTTTTAGGCTTCAAATCCACCTGCAAATGGGAAATCAGTCTTCAAGTTTTTATTGAAATTTTGCAAAGTGATTATAGTGTTGCAGAAGCTTTCACGTGTATGCCTCAGTAGGGTTTCCTTGTACATATGCATGTGAATGATTCTAGGTCAAAAACAAGCCCATAAGTCAATGAATTAATGTTTTGAATATTTGATTTTCAATCATGAAATTTCAATCTTTTTTTCAATGAAACCTTGCCAATTATGTAAGATCTTGTCTCCTTGGATGAGAAATGACTTTGCCAACTTGCCCTAGTTTGATTTGCTGCACAAAAGATCTACAAAATCATATCTTTGAATTTTCTTATAATAAAAACTAATTAAATGAATTAATATAAATATAAATCCAATTAATTAATTAAAAATAAGAAAATAAATTATTTTGAACTCAATGGGTCGTGCATAGGCTTTGGGTAATGATTCAAGGAAGAATTTGAGGCCCATTAGCAATTTTGAAGTGTTTTAGGCAAAGTTGACTTTTGAAAATTCCCAAAAATTTCCCAACTTCTCCAATGCATATCTTGCTCAATTTTGAAGCTATGATCATGTTCCTGGACATTTTGGAAAGGTCTTGAAGTCCTCTAACAAATGCATTTGGTCCCATGTCATTTTGATTTACCAATATCAAGTTATGGTCTTTGACTTAAAGTGCCTTTTTGTTGACTTTTGAAAATGACCTATAATGTTTAAATTGATAACTTTTTGTGAGAGCATTTCTTGGACTTGAAGTGTGAAGATGAGTTGTAGGAAATGTCACTCTCTTCAAAATTAGCATTGGATGGAATTTTTCTGATAAACCATGAAGAAGTTATGCCTTGGTCAATTTGCAGTTGACTTTTCAGTTGTCCAAAAATAGAAACTTTTGCATCTTGAGACTTTTTGAGCCATGCTTGTGGAATCATGATCAAGAATTGATCAAATGATGATTGTGGCTTCAAAATAAGATGTTGACCAAAAATTTTGACTTTTGACTGTCAAATGACCATTTTGCCCCTGCAGTTGACTGTGGAGCAATTAGGGTTTTTGACTGTGCAACTGGATGCTGTGAGTCTTGAAACTTGACATATGGATGTTTGACAATGTATATAGGCATGTGGGACTTGATTGGACCCTTGAAAACCTTAATTCCTTTGCAAGAACCAAAATCCTAATTTTGACTATGTTAGGAGGCAATTGGACTGTGCAACCCTTTGAGAGATTTTGAAGCTTGATTTTGCCAAATCTTGAAGAATATGGGAGGGAAAATTTTGGGGTAGAACACATCCCATAGATGAGGAGAGCCACAATTTCCTCAAAGGCTTTCAAGTCCAAGGAATTCCAACAGCTTTGGGCTTTCTCAAACAGGAACTTTGCTAAGAAGCCTTTGACATCACTTCTAGTTTCCCAATGGGTTGTGTTATCAGATGAGTGCAAGTGTAGAACTTGAGCAATCTCTTCTGGCTTTGGGTCTCTTTCAGTACCGTTAAAAGGTAGTTTATTGAGAATAGGAATCCTCAAGAGTTGAGAGAATTCTTCCAAAGTGGGCACAAGCTGATAGTCGGGAAATGTGAAGCAATGGTGCAAAGGATCAAAGAACTGGAAGAGCACCTTCATCATATCCTCATCTATGTTGGAGGTGACCAAGTTGAGTAGACGACCATGCCTCTCGGTGAATGGAGAGTGCTCAGGGATCCTTGAAGCTAGCTCCTTGAGTTGTGGAGGAATTTTTACAAGGTTGACTTGGATAGTTTTCCTGCGAAGTGAATCCATATCCTACAAAACAAGAACAAAGATGAATCTCCAAAATCCTTGAAATGGTTAGTAGATGTATATGATGTTCATGGTGTCCATGATGTTATGTACATGTATGCATATACAAGCAAAGCAAACAAGTTCTTAGTTTAGGCTTGCATGGGGTTTTATAGGTAAGTACCCTCTTGAGGTTTAGTTGGCTTAAGCCTGTCCTAATAATAGTAACTAGGTTCTAAGGAGCTCAATATCACCGGATTGTTTCCTTGGTCATTGTTTCATCTCAAGCCTCTTTAATGGCGACCGAAATATCCCAAGAAACCAAACCTCAATGAGTGTAGTATCGAGTATCTACCAACTTCGGACTGCACCAAAGGTGGTCGTCTCACTACATCCTAAAGGCCAAGTTGGTCAAGTAAAAGGTTCTAGAAGTTCATTAGTGCTTCATGACATCACTCAGCAGCCCCGTATTCTCTTTGATTGTCTCAAAGGCTATCGTTACCCACAAATATGTCATACTAACATAGTTATTGCTTAGACCATGTCGGTATACCCCGCACAGTTTCCACAATGTATTGCTATTTACCTATAATGTATCCCAAATCTGGGTAGAGGATTTCAAACCCAAACAAAGAACCATAATGTAAAGTATACAAATCAAACAATGTAAGCAAATAAATGTGATCTAGCCCTAAGGTAACCCCACTTTCATAAAATTCCCCAACAGAGTCGCCAGTTCTGTGATACGGTGGGAGAACTGACTTGGAGTGTTTGTGTTCACAAATGTTACGGTTTAGCAAGAGTCGCCACCGACTTTTCTTTTATCCATTAAGGAAAGATGAAAAAGCACAGGAAAGACCTTTAGAGATGTTTTCTTGAGTTCGGGGGGTAGATTATGAAAAGGGGAGGTATTAGCACCCTTTTCATCCATGGTTTTCCATGGGCTCTTAGTTACTTGCTAGATCACTTGCTTTTGTTCGAAAATGTGCTTTGTGTGGTTTTTGAAAGTATTTTGAAAAGGTGCCATCGTTTAGGCAAACTTTTGCAATGATTCCCATTCGTAAGAATGTATGCAAAGTGTTGAACTTTTGAAAATATTTCAAGTTTTAGAAAGATGTTTGGAAAGTGTATGTGATTGTTTTGAAAATAGCAAGGATGTTTGTTTTGAAATTGAGCAAGTAACTAAAAGTAAACTACCTACTCAAAAGGTCTTAGATGTGCTTTTACTCCTCCTTTAGATGTTGCTACCTTACCATTGTTTTGGTAAGAAGCCCCATCGTTTGATGTGAAGGGACGGGCGTTGGGTCATCGTATGACCATGATAGAAATGTTGTGAGATGACTTAGCACTTTTCTTTTAGGGGCTAAGATCATTTTTAAAGGCAAATTTGATAGCGTTATCGAGGGACTATGATCTTATATTTTTGTTTGTGCTAAGACACCCCACATGCATAACATGACCATTTTTTAGGCAACAAGTGGAGTTAACCTTAAGGGTGCATGTGTGCAAGTGTGTTTGATTGCATGCATTTGTCTTTGATTTTTGGTGGTCTACTTGTTGGTTTTATCTTGCCATACACGCCTAATTACTATACAGTATAAGAAAAACAGTAAATTGCAGAAAATGAAATTCTATGCTATTACAATATTTAGGGGATGGGGGTACATATGTACGAATGGGGATTGCAAGTAAAAAATAAGTCCTAACTTACTATTACAACCATATTGAAGAAATGTAAAACGGACTTGTTTAGAAAATGTTTTTGTCTTAAGGAAATAAAATAAAATAAAATATTTTTATGTTTTTTATGTTTAATAAAAAAAGAAAAGGAAAATAATTGCAAGAATGGAAACAACGTGTTGCTGATAAAATGAAGTAAGAGGTTCTGACCCTGGCACGCTGCAAAACAGAAACCTGTTAGTGAAAATGTATAAGGTCAGAAGTTCTGAACCCACTTGGAACACAATAGTTTTCAGAAGTCCTGATATTACTGGTAACAAAACAGACTCCAGAAATGCTGGCGCCACTGACAGAACTTGGTCTCTCTCCCTATGCTAGTCAGAGCATCTGTAATTTGGTTATTTCTCCACAAAATAGAAGACATGCATAGAACAGTGATAGCAGGTGTCATGGTGTTTCAGTAAATAAGAAATATCAGAATTATGAGTCAGAGGCAAGCATGTATTTTCTAATCCTAATTCTGAGTTCTAATTTCCTCAAGAAGTTCTGAACTGATTTATTCCCTACTTAGGGAGACAGAAGGCATGAAATCTCATAATATGTATGACACCAAAAACCTGATATCTACATTGTATCTGAGCATGTAAATCTTGTAATGCTTAAGTAATGTGATGAGGGTCAGCAGAAACTTACCTTGCAGCTGGAAGAAGTTCTGTGAACCGGAGTTAAACTCAACTCTGATGATGTTCTGAACATCTTTTTTCACGTACTTAGTAAGCTGGAAGTTTTCAACTTCTGGAGATGGCAAGGAGGTGATGTTCTGATTTCTTTGAGTGGATGGATGAAAAGTGTATAGTAATATGAACACAGAAACTTAGGCAGTTTCCAACGTGTGGATCAGAAACTGTGTGAATGGTTTTTAGTCAAGAAATAATTGAAGAACAAGTGGAGTTTTGAATGCAAGGAATCAAAAGTTAACAAGGTTTTATGTGTTGTGTTTACAGTTCTTAGAACTCTTGGAATTTTGGCAGGGATTCAATGCTTTTCTTTCTCAAAATTTTGACTTCTTTTACAAATTTTTTCTCTGGCCCCTTCTCAGTGACCAATGGTGTTCTATTTATAGGCAAAGTTTGGTGTGTTTGAAATGCCAAGTAGCGCCAACATCATACGCTAGATGCTGACTTGCTCTTGAAGCAAGTTCAAAAAAAGGTGTGATAGTTGACAGTTTTTTAGCTTAGGCTGGATTAGCAAGTAGGGACTAAGGAAAAGTGAACCCACAAGCAAAAAGGCAGCGCATGGACCCTCACCTAATTCTGTATAAAAGTATTTCTACACTACACGTGGATAGATCCTTTGGACAAAGACTCAAAAGTGGTTGTGAGCAATAATTAGCATTAAATGATGATGAGATTTGTCAAAATCATAAATCCTGTAATGTGAGATTTTGCATCATTGCTTAATTCTGGACCAGAAGTTCCATTTAGGACAAACATCCAACTTCTGATCTTTGTACCTCGTTTCCTCAGCATGTTCTGAAGGATTTCCCAGGTTTTCCAGTAACCTTCTCTGATTTACCTTTGCAAACTCTGGATTAGAATTTTTACTTCAGCGTAGCATTCAATCTTCTGATCCTCTTTACCTTCTGGCTCCAGCATGTTCTGAAGGAGTTTTCAGGCTTCCTATCACGCTTTATTACCTTCTTTGCATTACCCTAGCAAACTCTGACTGAACTTGCGTAGATACTGAAAAGCCAAGTTCTAACTGAAGACTATGTGCTGAACCATGTTTACAACTTCTGACTGCACCTGCCTGGAGGCTGGCTCAGAAGTTCTAAAGTGTCATTTTTCTTAAATACTTAGAAAAAATCCCAAGTATTTAGAAATTTGGCTTTTCCATAGTAAATTTGGCTTTTGAACTTTTTGATGATACAAACTTCATATTCCAACATGTTTTGATGAAATATGTTTTCAGAGATTTGATTCTGATCTGAAAGTCAAAGTTTGACATTTTAATGTGAAAATAACTATTTTGCCCTTGCAGGCGACTTTCTTGAAAAATTTGTAATTCAAAGCTCGGGATTGGATGGAAGTAAACCTGAGGATCCAGGGTGATTTCTTGAGAAAATGAGAGGGCAAATTTTGGGGTACAACAGCTGCCCCTGTTTAATCTTCTTTAACCTGAAGAGTTAGATTGGCGAGATTTGCCATTCGTGACTCGAAGGTGGAAGATGATTGGACACTAGAGTGCCCAGAAATTTGCACTCGGCGGCGATAGGAGAAATGGGCTTAAAGATGCCAATTGGAGAGGTGATAGAATCTTTTTGGAGATGGGCTTGTATATGCCATCCAAGAATGCTTGTTGAGATGTAATCTGTAAGTTGAACATCAGAATAGCGTCCGTGTTTGGAGCCTACCTATATTGAGTCTGACTGAATATCAGAATGGCTTCCGTGTCTGGAGCATATCTGGACTGTATTTGGAGGTATCTTTGAATGAGTGTCATAACGGAATCTGTGTCTGGAGCGTATCTGAACTGTATCAAAAATTGAATCTGAATGAGTATTAGAATGGCATCCGTGTCTGGAGCGTATCTAGACTGTATCAGGGGGTGTCTTTGAATGAGTATCAGAATGGCTTCCGTGTCTCGGAGCGTATCTGGACCGTATCAGGGGGTGACTTTGAATGAGTATTAGAATGTCTTCCGTGTCTGGAGCATATCTGGACTGTATCTGAAATTTGAATCTGACTGAGTATCAGAATAGCATTCGTGCCTGGAGCGTATCTGCACTATATCTGAAAGTTGAATCTGACTGAGTATCAGAATGGCATCTGTGTCTGGAGCGTATCTGCACTGTATCTGAAAGTTGAATCTGAATGAGTATCAGAATGGCATCCGTGTCTGGAGCGTATCTGCAATGTATCTGAAAGTTGAATCTTAATGAGTATCAGAATGGAATTCGTGTCTGGAGTGTATTTGCACTGTATCTGAAAGTTGAATACGAATGAGTATCAGAATGGAATATATGTCTGGAGCGCATTTGCACTGTATCTGAAAGTTGAATCTGAATGAGTATTAGAATGGCATCCGTGTCTGGAGCCTATCTACACTGTATCTGAAAGTTGAATCTGAATGAGTATCAGAATGGCATCCGCGTATGGAGCGTATCCATATTGTATCCTGATTGCATATTGTTAATGGTAGCTGTTAATTTTATCCTGAAAAGGGTAAAATGTTAGCTGAAAATACAAAGTTATGTTGCATGAAATGTATGATACAATGTAGTTGCTTTATCAATGTTTATGATATGTGGATGATATGCATGTGCATGTAAGCTGATTTATTGTATTGCTTGTTCGATTGAGGAAAATAAATCCTTGAATGCTGCTGAGGATATGTTGAATTTTCATGTCTTGAAGTTGAGGTACTGATGAGCTCTTGTTGAGAGAAGTAAATTCTATTGTGAGGGCAATGCCATGTACTGCTTGTAAAATCTGCTTTGGGAATCCTGAGAAATTTGATGTTTCTACTGGGGATTGATAATTTGAAATTTGTTCCTCCGGGGATTTAAATGAAGTATTGTGGGGATTACTTATGGAATAGCCTAGAGACGTTTTCCTGTCTTTTCAACCTATCAGTAATTTTCTTTCTCATTTTGTTTATTTGTAAACAGTAATTATGTTCAAATGCATATGTTCATCAATGAATCATTGGACGTTTTTGCAAACCAAACACAATCGTAAATAAAAGACAAATAGTTTTTTTGCACTTTCAAAGGGACATCTTTGTATTGACTTTGAATAAGTATTTTTGTACAAAGGGGACAAACATTCTAGTAAGAGAATGTTGTCATAAAACAAGAGAAATTTATACAAAGAAAGATAGCTATGGGTAATAATCCCGTGGGGTTCCCATTCTGCTATGGCCTTCATATCTCTGAATATCTTGTCTATTTGTTGCTTCGTCCGAAGATGATTGGATTGATCAGAAACTCCGATTTTGTTAGTAGAAACCAGATGTTGTCCGTCAAGTGATCCGACGGGACATAACCATACGCTTTAATTCCCTAATTTTTGCCTGGACCGCCCTTTCGGGTTTTGAGTCCATCGGGAAACCCTTTTTTGCCCAAGTCGCCCTTTCGAGTTTTCAACTTTCCAGGTGTACAGATTTTTTTCATTTTATCCCTAATTTTTGCCTGAACCTTTTTGGTTCGTCGGGATGCCCTTTTTTTGCCTAGGTGTGTCAATCTAGCGGGTCTCCTATGCATAATATCTTTTGACTATGTCCGCGTTCGCAGGGTGTGGCAGGTCGTCACCATCCATGGTGGTCAAGATCATTGCCCCGCCGAAGAATATGTTCTTGATTAAAGATGGTCCTTCATAGGTAGGAGTCCATTTTCCCCTGGGATCACTTTGTGGTAAGATGATACGTTTGATCACTAGATCCCCCAACTTGATATACTTGGCATCTGACTTTCTTGTTGAAAGCCTTGATCATCTGTTTTTGATACATCTGACCATGGAAAACAGCAGTAAGTCTCTTTTTATCAATTCAGTTCAATTGATCAAATCGAGTCTGGATCCAATCGTTTTCATTCAATCTCGCATCCTTCATAATTATCAGAGAGGGGATCTGAACCTCAATAGGCAAGACAACCTCCATGCCGTAAACCAAGGAATAGGGTGTTACCCCGGTTGATGTGCGAGCCTTGGTATGATACCCGTGGAGAGCGAATGGTAACATCTCATGCCAGTCTTTGTTTGTGACTTTCATTTTCTGTATGATCTTTTTAATGTCTTTATTTGCAGCCTCGACAACACCATTCATCTTTGGCCGATATGGAGAAGAATTGTGATGCTGAATCTTGAATTGCTCGCACAAGGCTGTAATCATAGTGTTGTTAAGATTTGTACCATTGTCAGTGATGATCCTTTCCAGGATACCGTACTGGAAAATAAGGTTTTGCTTAATGAAGCGAGCCACAACATTCTTGGTAACGGATGCGAAGGAAGCTGCTTCAACCCACTTGGTAAAATAGTCAATGGCCACTAGGATGAAACGGTGTCCATTGGAGGCTGTAGGCTTGATCTCTCCAATCATATCAATTCCCCACATAGCGAAGGGCCAAGGAGCCGTCAATACATTCAGAGGAATCGGGGGTACGTGCATTTTGTCAGCATAAATTTGACACTTATGACAGGTCCGAGAGTGTTGATAGCAATCTGCTTCCATGGTAGACCAATAATAGCCTGCCCATAGGATTTTCTTTGCCATCGTATGCCCACTGGAGTGAGTGCCAAAAGTACCTTCATGTAATTCATCCATGATCCTTTCAGCTTCAACCTTATCCACGCACTGAAGCAAAATGGAGTCATGATTGCGTTTGTACAGGATGTCATTACTCAGGAAGAACTTAGCAGAGAATCTCCTTAAGAACTTCTTATCATTGATTGAAGTTCCTTCTGGATATTCTTGATCCTCGAGATACCTCTTGACTTCATGAAACCAAGATGGGTCCACTATTTCTTCAGTATTAATCTCGTGATAGTGTGCTGGTTCATCCATTCGTTCAACGGTGATCTGGGGAGCCTCGTTATCCCAATTAAGTTTAAACATAGATGACATTGTGGCTAGAGCGTCTGCTAGCTGATTTTCTTCTCGCGGGAAATGCTTGTAGGTAATCTTCTCAAAATGTGGTAGCAATGTCAAAACATGTTCTTTGTAAGGGATAAGGTTTGGGTGCTTAGTATCCCATTCCCCTTTGATTTGACTGGTGACCAAAGCTGAATCTCCAAACACATCTAAGGATTTGATTTCCAAGTCTATGGCAACCTTGAGACCAAAGTTGCATGCTTCTCACTCCGCCATGTTGTTTGTACAATTGAAGCAAAGTCTGGTAGTAAAAGGAATATGACACCCTTCCGTTGATATGAGTACAACGATGATACCATTACCAAGTGCATTGGATTACCCATCAAAGAACAGGGTCCATCGGGATCTTTGTTAAGGTCCGTCATATGGCCTGATTTCTTCACAGTTGTCCAATGTCATGATGTCTTCATCCGGGAATTCAAACTTCATGGACTGATAGTCTTCTACAGCTTGATGAGCAAGGTGGTCGGCTAGCACTTTGCCCTTTATAGCTATCTGGGTAGTATATTGTATGTCATATTCTGTTAGGATCATCTGCCATCTATCTATTTTCCTAGATAGAACAGGCTTCTCGAAGATGTATTTTATCGGATCCATCTTAGATATCAACAAGGTGGTATGAGTCAGCATATATTATCTTAGCTGGCGAGCAGCCCATGCCAGAGTGCAACAAGTTTTCTCGAGCAGTGAATATCTAGTTTCACAGTCGGTAAACTTTTTGCTCAGGTAGTAAATAGCGTGCTCTTTTCGGCCAGACTCATCATGCTGCCCCAATACACACCCCATTGAGTTTTCTAAAACAGTCAGATACATGATCAGCGGTCTTCCCTCGACTGGTGGCAACAACACAGGAGGCTCTTGTAAGTACTCTTTGATTTTGTCAAAAGCAACCTGGCACTCATCATTCCATTTGACTACTTGAGCTTTCTTCAATAGCTTGAAGATTGGCTCACAAGTAGCTGTTAGGTGAGAAATGAATTTGGCAATATAGTTCAAGCGTCCGAAGAATCCTCTGACTTCCTTCTCAGTATGAGGAGAAGGCATTTCTTGTATTGCTTTAACTTTGGCAGGATTTACTTTAATACCTTTGTTACTTACGACAAAGCCTAGGAGTTTACCGGACCGTACTCCGAATGTGCACTTGTTTGGATTCAACCTTAGCTTGTATTTCTTTAGCCTCTCAAACAGCTTTTGCAAGTGATCCAAGTGCTCTTCTTCTGTTTTTGATCTGGCTATCATATCGTCTAGGTAGACCTCTATTTCATGATGTATCATGTCATGAAACAAAGCTACCATGGCACGCTGATAGGTTGCCCCAGCATTCTTCAGTCCGAATGGCATCACCTTGTAGCAGAATGTGCCCCACTGTGTGACAAATGTTGTTTTCTCCATGCCCTCGGGTGCCATTTTGATTTGGTTGTAACCTGAGAATCCGTCCATGAAGGAAAACACTTTGTGTTGGGCCGTATTGTCAACCAGGATATCGATATGGGGAGTGGAAAATCATCTTTAGGGATTGCCCTATTCAAATCTCTATAGTCCACACACATTCGTACTTTGCCGTCTTTTTTAGGTACGAGAACAATGCTTGAAACCTATTAAGGATAGGAAGTGATGGCCAAGAATCCAACATTGAATTGTTTCATGACCTCCGCTTTGATCTTCTCTGGCATAACAGGTCTCATGCGGCGGACTTTTTGTTTTATTGGCGGACAGTCTTCTCTTGTTGGCAGACGATGTACCATGATGTCCGTACCAAGCTCCTTAACACTAGGCTCCAGATTGGCACCCACGTTGACCTCTTTTTTATCCTCCTCGGTACCCAAGTTGATTGTATCTACAGGTTCCTCGTGAGGCTGAATAGCTCTTTCCTCTTGTTGCAGTAGTCTGGCCAGTTCCCCTGGTACTTCACAATCTTCCTCACCTTCGTCTTTGGCTTGGTAGATTATATCCTCAGAGTCACAAAAGGCCATAGCAGTATTATTACCCATGGGATCCGGAATGGAGGGGTACCTGTATTTGTGAGCGTGGGTCCAAAAACTGCCTTTGGGGGGGGGGGGGAATTTATGGAGAGAAGATTCTACCGCTTCGGGTAATCTTACTGGTTCCGGCAATATTGCTAATGTCGGAGTCTTCTTCTTCGGAGTTTATCTCTTCGGCGACCAACCCATCTTTGTTGATGCCATGGTAGTAGATGTCACCACTGTAATTCCATGGCACAATTTTGTCTGATTCATACGGGACTGGCCCAGGCATTGTGATTATAAGAGGAGTAGGTTTTGGAACATATGTAATTCTAACGGGTCTTTTGGGGACCCTAGAAGAATTGGCGGAGATGGTGATGATTGAAAGTCTTCAACAGGAACATGTGAAACAGGAGTACTTTCAAACATAATCTCTTTGTTGTCTATCAAGCGTTGAATGCCTGTTTTCAACAAAGGGCAAACAGTTGGTGAGGATAAGCGAAGATGGAAGTCTTCATTACAACCCTGGAATACACCTACTTTCAACAAGTTTATCTTAATGATTGGGAGTGGAGTCAAAAGTTCATCGGTTGTGGTAACAAACAAATCTTCTTCAACATCATTGGTGTGGTGACCATGTCTAGGCATAGGAGCGGAAATGACTTTTGGCTTCTCGGGCGCATCAAACTCAATCTCTTTTGCCTCTATAAGGTCTTGAATTTTGTTTTTCAAAGCCCACCTGTTGTTAGTGTCATGACCTGGACTTTCGGAATGATATGCGCAACGGGCATTTGGGTGATAATGAGGGGACGCTGTGTTGGGGTTCTTTGGAGCTTCTTTTAGAGTTGCCAAATTGGATTTTAGAAGGTGCGGCAAAACCTGGGCTAGAGTCATATTGATTCTGGTGAAATACCGGACTGGCCTCTCCACCCTCGGTTGATTACTTCTTGGTTGATCAGATGTGGGCTTTGGGATCATAACAGCTCCTACCATTGGTCGACGTTCGAATCTCCCTTGGTTCCTTTCTGGATATACAGCAGCTACTTCTTTCTTCCCAATGAATGGTTTCCTCACAACTGTAGAGGCAGATGAATCCTTCTGAATCTTTCCACTTTTATGCCAGCTTCCACCCTTTCTCCGGTCAGTACTAACTCAGTAAATCCTGCAGATGAGCTTCTAATCAGATGGTTGAAGAAAGGGCCCGATAGAGTGCCTAAGAACATTTCCACCAATTCCCTTTCAGACAGAGGGGGTTGCACTCTCCCAGCTAAATCTCTCCATTTCTGCGCGTAATCCTTGAAACCCTCATTGGAAGCCATAGCCATACTCTGAAGTTGAGTACGGGTAGGCGCCAAATCAGCATTATACTGGTATTGTTTATAGAAGGTTGCAACAAGGTCTTCCCAGATGTGGATGTTGGCCCTTTCCAGTTGGTAAAACCAATCGAGTTGTGTCCCAGATAGGCTATCTTGGAAAAAATGCACCCACAAGTCTTCATCGGCCGAGTGCGGATGGATCTTTCTCACATATGATCGGAGATGCATCTTAGGACATGACACCCCATCATATTTTGCAAACAAAGGCACTTTGAATTTTGGAGGAATCACAATCCCCGACACTAGTCCCAATTATTTAAAGTCTAGACCTAGCACCTTTTGTATTTCCATAGCGCTCAAACGCTCTTCAAGATGTCTGTAATTATCATCAGCTGGAGGATACTATTCCTCAGAGTAGACTTCCTCTTCTTCCTCCTCTTCAGATTCTGACGGAACCACTGTTTCTTTTCCTTTCCCCTCTCCTTCACCAGATGTTGTTGCGAAATTCAAGGTTCTTCTAGTCTGTCCTTGAAACCTTCTCCCCATGTTTAAAACCCTAGTTGTTTCTTTGTTTTCTTTTTTCTTTCTTCAGCTAACAGAGTCTTCAACTCTTCTTGCCCTTTGGCTAGGGTCATGAGTAACTGTTGAAATTGCGTGTTTTGAACTTGGAGATCTTTGACTGTCTGTTCGAGATCCATCTTACTAAAATAAACAGTAGAGAGATGAGGAAACTTGTTGCAAAAGACCTATTTATGTTATGATGAATGATATGCGCATATGCAATGTTTTCAAGGATTTTAAAGATTCAAGTTCGCTTTAGGCAAAAAGGAAACACATGTTATATTAATAAGATAAAGTTTGAGTACATCAATGCCCCTTGGACAAAATAATACAAAACTCTAAGATAAAAAAGTAGTGCGCATCCTCTTTGGTGCAATGTAGGCATTTAGAGTCTGCTCCTCATGAAGTAGCCTAGTGAGTTCCAAAACCTTCTTCTCGCTTGCATAGAATTGGGCTTCGAAAGTATCTCGATCTACTTTGAGCTGTATCCAATCCCTTTGTAGGTCTTCAAGAGATGTGGGCATGTCAGGATGTAGGATAGTGTATGGAACTTCTCCCTCCTTAACAGGCTCAATGATCACCGGAAGGATGGAAGGATAAGGCATCATAAGACTTTGAGCGCGGGTTCGTACCCACTTGAGGTAAGGCTCAAGAGGGATGGAATTTTTGTGTCCCAAAGTCTTGCTATCCACTTTATTTAGCATCCTCTAAGCTCGGATGAATCTCTGGCGAAGACCTTGATCGTCGTTGTCGTAGTCGAATACCAAGCCTTGAATCAGCATCTCGTGCGGCCATCCCTTCGGGCGTAACCAAACTATCTTAGAGCTAAACATGGGTTTTAGGTGATGCCTCCCATAATTCCAAGTAGAGGGACATTAGGGAATTCCCCACAATGGTCAACAATGATAACATTCTCTTTGGATCGGGAACACCAATGAATATCTGAATGTTTGAGCGTCATTAACCTTTGTGACCACCTTAATCCTTGCTCATTCTTTAAGACTGATTGGGGAAGATGAGAAATAAACCATCTTTCCAGGAGAGGAGTGCAACACATAAGGACACCTCTTTTCCTCATTGTGCGGGTGTGAAAAGAGTGTAGGATATCTCCTAGCAATGTAGGCACCGGATTGCGTGTCATAAAGATTTTGACGGCACTCACATCTATGAGTTGGTCAGGATTTGGAAACAAAACCATCCCATAGATGAGGAGAGCCACAATTTCTTCAAAGGCTTGCAAGTCTAAGGAATTCCAACAGCTTTGGGCTTTCTCAAACAGGAACTTTGTTAAGAAGCCTTAGACACCACTTCTAGTTTCCCAATGGGTTGTGACATCAGATGAGTGAAAGTGTAGAGCTTGAGAAATGTCTTCTGGCTTTGGGTCTCTTTAAATACTGTTGAAAGGTAGTTGATTGAGAATAGGAATCCTCAAGAGTTGAGAGAATTCTTCCAAAGTGGGCACAAGCTGATAGTCGGGAAATGTGAAGCAATGGTGCAAAGGATCAAAGAACTGGAATAGCACCTTCATCATATGCTCGTCTGTGTTGGAGGTGAACAAGTTGAGTATACGACCATGCCTCTCGGTGAATGGAGAGTTCTCATGGATCCTTGAAGCTAGCTCCTTGAGTTGTGGAGGAATTCTTACAAGGTTGACTTGGATAGTTTTCCTGCAAAGTGAATCCATATCCTACAAAACAAGAACAAAGATGAATCTCCAAAATCCTTCAAATGGTTATTAGATGTATATGATGTTCATGATGTACATGATGTTATGTACAAGTATGCATATACAAGCAAAGCAAACAAGTTCTTAGTTTAGGATTGCATGGGGTTTTATAGGTAAGTACCCTCTTGAGGTTTAGTTGGCTTAAACCTGTCCTAATAATAGTAACCGGGTTCTAAGGAGCTCAATATCACCAGATTGTTTCCTTGGTCATTGTTTCAGCTCAAGCCTCTTTAATGGCGACCGAAATATCCCAAGAAACCAAACCTCAATGAGTGTAGTATCGAGTATCTACCAACTTCGGACTGCACCAAAGCCGGTCATCTCACTACATCCTAGGGTTTACTCCACTCCGGTTGCCTTCGGTAAACGATCATGAAGTATAGGGTTTGTTAGTGGTTGTCCTCTAGCCCCGAAAGATCTAAAATGACCCATTCGGATGTTGCCTCGGAAAAAGATCTTTAATGCTTTAGGATGATTACTAACATTTCCTAACATTGCTTTTGTGATCGTATTTGTCCCTTCGAGTGTCCTTAAAAAACTCCAACGACGATGCTACCTATTTCTCATTAATGGGATAGCATTGTCTAAAAGGAAAACGAACAAACCTTTTTCGAGTAGGTAGATTAGTTCCTAGGTACTTGCTCAAACAAACAAAAACTTTTCACACAACCACACTTTTCAAAATAGTTTTCAAAAACGACTTCGTCACACTCTTGAGGACGGATACAAGGGTTAATACGAAGTAAAACAAAACTTTTCAAAACAAGCACACACAAGCAGTTTTCAAAATGAGCAAGTACCTAAGAGCCCGTGGAAAACCACAGTTAGAAAGGGTGCTAACACCTTCCCTTTCTATAATCTACCCCCCGTACTCAGAAACATCTCGAAAAAGGTTTTTTCTGTTCTTTTTCCTTTTCCTGTTTGGATAAAATAAAAGTCGGTGGCGACTCTTGCTTACTGCGACATTTGAGAATAAAAAATGCAAACCAGTATTAGCAGTCGAATCTGCCACCGTATCACAGAACTGGCGACTCTGTTGGGGAGAAGAACATAAAGTGGGGTAAACCTTAGGATCTAGGTTATATTTAATTGCTTTCTCTTGATTGTCTTGCTTGGTTTATATTTATGGGAACTGTTTGGGTTATTTGATCCTACACCCGGATCGGGAAACACCTTTTAGGTAAGTAGTAATAAACTTTAAGGGAGTTGTTCTGGGGTATACCAACACGGTTGAAGCAGTAACTACGTTGATGTGGAACTTTAGTTGGTACTCGTAACCCTTGAGTCAATCAGGGAGATGTACGGAGCCGCTGTGTTGTGTCATAAAGCATCAACTGACCTTAGAACCTTTAATTGCACAACTTGGCCAGTAGGACGTAGCGAGATGGCCGACTTTGGTGTATGCCCAAGGTCGACAGATACTCGATGCTACACTCATTGAGGTTTGACTTCCGAGTTTTGTTTGATTACGAGTCAATCGTCGATTGAATAAAGCTTGTGGGAAAGATCGGTGATATTGAGATCCTTTTAGAACCTAGTTACATATTTATAGGACAGGTTGAACTAATCCAGCTTCAAGAGGGTATGACCTTAAAACTCAAGCAGGCCTTAAACCTTAGGACTTGGTGTGATTTGTCTATGTTTGTTATACTTGTAATTTATCATGACATCATAAACATCATACCATAGCATATCATACTAACTGTTTCAAGGGTTTCTAGGGCTCATCTTTGCTCTGTTTTGTAGGATATGGCATTCGCCCGCAGGAACACTATTCAGATTAACCTAGTGAAAGTATCTCCCCCAATTAAGGGAATTGGCAGTAAGGATTCTAGAAAGCTCTTCTTTCACTGAAAAGCATGGTCGGTTGCTCAACTTGGTCACTGCAAAACCTGATGAAGAAATGTTGAAAGTGTTGTTTCAGTTCTTCAATCCTCTGCATCACTGTTTCACATTCCCGGATTACCAGTTAGTGCCTACTATGGAGGAATTTTCTCAATTATTAGGGATACCCATTCTTGATTAGCTACCTTTCAGCGGTACGGAAAGACATCCCAAACCTGAAGAAATTACTAAAGCTCTATCCTTACAACGGTCCGACATAGTGACAAATTGGGAAACCAGGGGGAGTGTTCAAGGAATTCCAGTTAAATTTCTATTTGAGAAGGCTTACTATTTTTGGGATACCCTGGATCTACAAGCTTTTGAAGAGGTTTTGGCGCTCCTTGTCTACGGGATGGTATTGTTCCCTAATGCAGATCAACTCGTAGATGTGAGCATAATCCAGGTTTTTCTATCTCAGAATCCGGTACCTACATTACTCGGGGATATTCTACACTCTCTGCATGCTCGCACTCTAAAACGAAGGGGGAACCTCCAGTGTTGCACTCCATTATTGGCTAGGTGGTTTATTTCGCACCTACCCAGATCTACTTTGAAGAATGAATAGGGTAAAAGATGGTCTCATCGACTGATGTCCCTTACACATTCAGACATTCATTGGTGTTCACGGTTCTCAAAAGATGTTACTATCATTGATCGCTGTGGTGAATTCCCTAATGTCCCTCTCTTAGGAATTAGGGGAGGAATCACTTATAACCCTTGCTTAGCATTACTACAGTTTGGTTATGCGAGAGGGGATGGTCCTCATGATACACTTATTCAAGGAATCACCTTCAACTATGAGAATGATGTTCAGGGTTACCACAAAAGGTTCATACAAGCTTGGAGTATGGTACATAGGGTTGACAACAAGACACTTGGGCATAAGAATTCCATACCTCTCGAGCCTTATCTCAGATGGGTACGAGCCCGCGCTCAAACTGTTATGACTCCTTATCCCGCTATCCGACCTATGATTATGGAACCAATTGCCGAGGGAGACACTCCTCATCTTGTTCTTCATCCAGACATGCCAACTGATCACGAAGAGTTACAAAAGTAATGGGTTCAGCTTAAAGAGGAGAGGGATACCTTTGAAGTCCAATTCTACGCTAGCGAGAAGAAGGTCTTGGAACTCACTAGGATACTTCTTGAAGAGAGGAATATCAACGCCTACATCGCGCCAAAAAGGATGCGCTCATGGAAAACCTAGTCTTCTTTTTGTTTTATTTTGCTTAATTGTACTCTCAAAATACATTCTTTGTAACAATTCAAGTTTACTAATACAATTCGCGTTTGTTCCTTTTTGTTTAAGAAAATTCGAGCCTTTAAGAACCCTTGAAAACATTGCATACATATCATACATATCATACATATCATTGTATAACAGGATTCATTACAAGTTTCTCATCTCCTCCGCTTTTTATTTCAGCAATGGCTCTTGAACAAACTGTGAAAGATCTTCAGACTCAGAACACGCAGTTCCAACAAATGATTGTGGCTCTTGCCAAAGGACAAGAAGAGCTAAAGGCTCTGATTGTTAAGAAGAACACTAAGAAGACCAAGAGGACAACCGGTGTAACACATATGAGCAGAAGGTTCAGAGGGCCGCCAAGACGGGTTATTGATTTAGCTTCTTCATCTAAAGAGGGAGAGAATCAAGAGGGTGAAGCCAGAGAAGAGGACCCTAGTCCTAAAGATTCTGACAATGAAACTGATTATAATGAGGAGCAGTACCCTCTGCAGATGAAAAGTATAAGCAGTTGGAAGAGTGTTTGAGTGCAATGGAAATCCAGAAGGTTCCTGGGATGGATTTTGAAGAGTTGGGTCTGGTATCTGGGGTTGTCGTCCCCCCAAAATTCAAGGCACCGGTATTTGCTAAGTATGATGGGGTCTCTTGTCCTAAAATGCACCTTCGTTCCTATGTGAGGAAGATACAGCCTCATACTGCTGACAAAGACTTGTGGGTTCACTTCTTCCAAGACAGTCTGTCTGGAACACAATTGGATTGGTTATATCAGCTGGAAAGAGCCAATGTTCGTAACTGGGAAGACCTTGCTGCTGCATTTTATAAACAATATCAGTATAATGCAGACCTCGCTCCCACCCGTACACAACTCTAAAATCTGTCTATGGGTTCGAACGAGGGTTTCAAGGATTATGCTCAGAAGTGGAGAGATTTGGATGGAAGAGTTCAACCTCCCTTGGCTGACAGGGAGCTCATGGATATGTTTCTGGGAACTTTGACTGGGCCATTCTTCAACCATCTGATTGGAAGTTCATCGGCGGGTTTTACTGAACTGGTCTTAATAGGAGAAAGAGTGGAAGCTGGAATCCTAAGTGGAAAAAATCAGAAGGATGCCTCTTCTAGTGCTGCAAGAAGCTGTTTGCAAGTAAAAAGGAAGTCAGTGTCGTCTATAACCAAAAGAATCAGAATCGAACCGAGCACCGTCCGGCGGTAGGGGCTGTTATGATTCCCAAACCTGCACCTGCTCAACAAAGAAACAATCAGCCAAGAGCAGAAAGACCGGCTAGACAGTTCACTCAAATCAACATGATGATGTCTCAGGTTTTACCTCAATTGCTGAAGTCCAATCTGGTTACTCTGAGGGAAGCTCCAAAGAATCCGAACACCACCTTTCCCTACTATAAAACGAATGCTCGTTGTGCTTACCATTCGGAAAGTCCAGGCCATGATACCAATGACTGCTGGGCTTTGAAGAACAAAGTACAGGATCTGATTGATGCTAAGGAGATTGAATTTGATCCCCCAGAGACTCCCAACGTTATCACTGCCCCTATGGAAAAACATGGTCGGGGTGTTAATGCCATTGAAAAAGGTGTGTTTGTGACCTCTGTGGAAGAATTGGTGACCCCACTCATGATATCAAGGGGAATTTGTTGAAGGCCGATTTATTTCCGGGTTGTGGTGAAGGTTGCCACTTTTGTTCATTTCTACCGACTGGTTGCCCTTTGTTGAAGGCAGGTGTTCAGCGCCTGATGGATGACAAAGAGATTCTGTTTGAGAAGACTCCTATTCCGACTGTTTCCTGTGAAGACGTTGTTATCATAACCATTTCCGTCAATCCTCTCAGGGCCTCCACTAAGAGACCCGTCAGGATTACATCAATTCCGAAGGTGACTCCGTTGATCATAACCATGACAGGTCCAATCCCATACTCCTCGGACAAAGTTATTCCTTGGAACTATGGTGCCGACGTCTATTACCATGACGTAAAGCAGGACATGCTAGCCATTAAAGACAAGATTGCTGAAAATGTTGATTCCGACATCGTCAATATTGCCGGAACCAGTAAAATAACAAGAAGTGGAAGAGTGTTCTCCCCTGAAATTTCTCCCCCGAAGACTGTTACCGGACCTCTGATCATTCTTGTTGTGGTTCCACCCAAGACTACTACTGCAATTCCAGTAATCACTCCTGTTAACCCTCCCATCACCGAGTCGGCCGAGACTCGAGGCAAAGACATACTGATTGTGCCTGTCCTGACAAAGACCAATTCAATAACCATAGCAGAAGCTTCCAAAAAAGAAATGGAAGAAATTTTAAAGATAATAAAGAAGAGCGACTACAACATGGTCGAGCAGCTGGGGCAGACCCCATCCAAAATTTCTATGTTGGTTTTGTTGATGTGTTTTGAGGCCCATGCGAAGGCTTTGGTTAAGTTTCTGAAGACGGCTCACGTGCCACAAGAGACATCTACTGATCAGTTTGAAGATTGTGTGGCTAGTCAGACTGCCGATAATGGTTTGGGTTTTTCCAATGCGGATATGACACCAAAGGGGAGGAAGCATAATGATGCTCTTCATGTTTCTGTTGAATGCAGGGGCACGACTATGGCCCATGTTTTGGTAGATACTGGCTCCTTGTTGAATGTGCTACCTAAAAAAGCTCTGGACAGATTAGACTGCGAAGGCTTGACCTTGAAGCCTAGCAATATAGTAGTGAGAGCTTTCGATGGCTCGAAGAGGACGGTGCACGGGGAAGTGGATGTCCCTATCAAAGTTGGTTCCCAGACCTTTGACTCCACTTTCTACGTAATGGATATCAAACCATCATATTATTGCTTGTTGGGACGCCCTTAGATACATGGGGCTAGGGCTTTTACTTCTACCCTCAACCAAATGTTGAAGTACCCAGTAAGAGGAAAGATTGTCAATGTGCATGGTGAAGAGGAGTATATGATCAGTCACTTGAACTCCTTCAGGTACGTGGAAATGGATGGCGATTTCATCGAGACTCCTTGCCAGAACTTTGAAGAGGTACATAAGATTATGGCTACAACAGAAACTACCGACAGTCCTCCAAAGGTCACCAAGTCTCCCTCGAAGATGGCTTCTCTCAAGGATGCACGAGCAGTGGTTGAAGAAGGTGGGTCTACCATTTGGGGTCAGCTTCCAGTTATTCATTACAAGTCTGACAAATCTAGTTTGGGCTTCACTACAGGTGCTCAAAGGGCTGTTTGTCGTGCTCAGGCTGGAGTACCTCCCCTACGCATCAACAATCCTGGGTTCAATGCGCTTGAAGATAGTGATGGTGATTCCGACATTGACAGATGGATCTTCCCGACTACCAACGACGGACTTAGTAACTGGACTGCCAAGGACTCTATACCGATTACTTTTGTTCAGGAGTAATTATCTTTCTGGTTTTTCGGATATGTAATTTAAAAACAATATAAACTCTATAGCCATGTGTCTTACCTGGTGCACAATGGTTCTATTTGTGAGGTTTATCATGTTTCATTTTCATATGACATCAATAAAGCATTGGACGTTTGCATACAAATTTTGCGCTCTTTGTCTTTCTTTTCTTTTATTTTGTCTATACAGCTATGATCTTACACACACTCACGTATCCAAATGCAGATCCATATCCACTCTGGATCCCATTGATAATAGTTCTGCTACTGCTCATTATGACTTTGAAAATCCGATCAACCAAGTCGAGGACGAAGGTGAGGAAGATTGTGAGGTACCCGGAGAACTTGCTAGACTGTTATAGAAGGAAGAAAGGGCCATACAGCCTCATGAGGAGCCGATTGAGACAGTGAAATTGGGTACATAGGAAGACAAAAAAGAGGTTAAGATAGGTGAAAATCTAGAGCTTAGTGTCAAACAGCGGTTGGTACAGATGTTGCATGAGTATGTTGAAATCTTCGCCTGGTCATATGAAGACATGCCGGGACTAGACACAGATATAGTGGTTCATCGCCTGCCGACTAAAGAAGACTGCCCTCTGGTAAAGCAAAAGGTCCATCGTATATACCCTGTGATGTCAGAGAAGATTAAAGTAGAGGTTATGAAGCATTCAACACAGGGTTCTTAGCTGTCACCTCCTATCCGTAGTGGGTTGCTAATGTGGTTCCAGTACCTAAGAAAGATGGTAAAGTACGAAATTGTGTGGATTACAGAGACCTGAACAGGGCAAGCCCCAAGGATGACTTCCCGCTTCCCCACATTGATGTTCTGGTTGACAAAACCGCACAACACAAAGTCTTTTCCTTCATGGAAGGTTTCTATGGCTACAATCAGATCAAGATGGCACCTGAAGACATGGAGAAGACCACCTTTGTTACACAGTGGGCACTTTCTGCTACAAGGTGATGTCGTTTGGGTTAAAGAATGCTGGGGTAACTTATCAGCGAGCTATGGTAGCTCTGTTCCATGACATGATTCACCATGAGATAGAGGTTTACGTTGATGACATGATAGCCAGGTCTCAAACTGAGGAAGGACATCTTGATCATCTACAAAAGTTGTTTGATAGGTTGAAGACATACAAGCTGAGGTTAAATCTGAACAAGTGCACCTTCGAGGTAAGGTCTGGTAAGCTTCTGGGATTCATCGTCAGTGAAAAAGGTATTCAAGTAGACCCTACAAAGGTGAAGGCCATACAAGAGATGCCAGCTCCCCGTACTGAGAAGGAAGTTAGAGGTTTCTTGGGACGCCTAAATTACATTGCCCGATTCATTTCACATCCGACTGCTACTTGTGAGCAAATCTTCAAGATTCTGAAGAAAGATCAAGTGGTAAAGTGGAATGACAAATGTCAGGTCGCCTTTGACAGAATCAAACAATACCTCCAAGAACCTCCTATTCTGATGCCTCTGACTGGAGGAAGACCTTTGATAATGTACTTAACAGTGCTAGATAATTCAATGGGGGTGTGTGCTGGGGTAGCATGACGAGTCTGGTCGAAATGAGCACGCAATATACTACCTTAGCAAAAAGTTTACCGACTGTGAAACACGATACTCACTTCTCGAGAAAACTTGTTGCGCTTTGGCATGGGCTGCTCTCTGACTGAGACAGTATATGTTGACCCACACTACTTTATTAATATCTAAGATGGATCCGTTCAAGTACATTTTCGAGAAGCCCGCTCTCTCCGGAAGAATATCAAGATGACAAATGATCTTAACCAAGTACGACATCCAATACACAACCCAAAAAGCAATCAAGGGAAGTGTGTTAGCTTATCATTTGGCACATCAAGCCGTGGAAGACTACCAGTCCATGAATTTTGAGTTCCCGGATGAGAACATCATGTTAGTAACCGACTGTGAAGAAACTGGACCGGATGAAAGACCCGAGGAAGGATCCAGGTGGTTTATGTTTTTTGATGGAGCCTCAAACGCACTGGGTAACGGCATTGGCGTTGTAATCATATCTCCCGAGGGCTGTCATACTCTGTTCACTGCCCGATTATGTTTCAACTGTACCAACAACATGGCAGAGTATGAAGCGTGTATCATGGGTCTTAGAGCTGCTATTGACCTAAGGATCAAGTTCTTGAGTGTATTCGGGGATTCCACTTTGGTGATAAGTCAGATCAAAGGCGAGTGAGATACGAAACACCCGAACCTTATCCCTTACAGAGATCATGTACTGACACTGCTGCGGCATTTTGAAGAGATCACCTTTGAACATTTCCCACGAGAAGAGAATCAGTTAGCGGACGCGCTAGCTACTATGTCGTCAATTTTCAAGGTCAGGTGGGACAGTGAAGCTCCCCGAATCACTATTGAGAGGTTGGATGAACCAGAATACTGTTGTGAGATCGATAATGAGGAGGTAGCCGACAAACCTTGGTTTCATCAGGTGAAAAGGTATCTTGAGGCTCAAGAATACCCCGAAGGGGCATCTGTCAATGACAAGAAATTTCTGGGAAGATTTGCTGCAAAGTTCTTTCTCCGCAATGGAATCCTCTATAAGCGTAATCATGACTCTACCTTACTGCGGTGTGTAGACAAGAGCGAAGCAGGGAGGATCGTGGCAAAACTACACGAAGGTACCTTTGGCACTCATTCCAGTGGACATACCATGGCGAAGAAGATCCTACAGGCAGGATACTACTGGTCCACTATGGAAGCCGACTGTTATCAGCATTCTCGAACCTGTCACAAGTTCCAAATATATGTTGATAAGGTGCGTGTACCTCCAGTTCCCTTCAACGTCTTGACAACTCCCTGGCCCTTTGCAATGTGGGGCATTGACATGATCAGCGAGATCATACCTACCGCGTCCAACGGGCATCGCTTCATCCTAGTGGCCATTGATTACTTCATGAAGTGGGTTGAGGCTGCCTCCTTTGCTACAGTTACCAAGAATGTGGTGGCACGGTTCATCAAGCATAACTTGATTTGTCGTTATGGTATCCCTGAGAGAATTATCACGGATAATGGTACTAATCTCAACAACTCGATAATCACTGAACTCTGTAAACAGTTCAAGATTCAACATCACAACTCTTCTCCTTACCGATCGAAGATGAATGGGGTTGTCGAAGCTGCTAATAAGAATATTAAAAAGATCATACAGAAGATGACGGGGACATACAAAGACTGGCACAAGATGTTACCTTTTGCTCTTCACGGGTACCGTACTTTAGCACGTACGTCGACAGGGGCAACACCCTATTCTCTGGTATATGGCATGGAGGCTGTCCTACCCATGGAGGTCCAGATCCCTTCTCTATGGATTATGAAGGATGCGGGTTTGAGCGAAGACGATTGAATCCAGACTCAACTTTATCAATTGAACTTAATCGACGAGAAAAGACTTACTGCTGTCTGCCATGGTTAAATATATCAGAAACGGATGGTCAAGGCCTTCAACAAGAAAGTCAGACAACAAGTGTATCAAGTAGGGGATCTGGTAATCAAGCGCGTCATACTGCCGCAAGGTGATCCCAGGGGAAAATGGACTCCCACCTATGAGGGACCATTTGTAATTAAGAACATATTTTCGGGTGGAGCCATGATTCTGACCACCATGGATGGTGACGACCTTCCACACCCTGTTATTGCGGACATAGTGAAAAAATACTACGCATAATAAAGACCCGCTAGGTTGACATACCTAGGCATAAATAAGGGCATCCCTGCGAACCAAAAGGGTTCGGGCAAAAATTAGGGATAAAAATGAAAAAAATTTGTACACTCTGCAAGTCGAAAACCTGAAAAGGCGGCTTGGGCAAAAAAGGGTATCCCGGTGGACTGAAAACCCGAAAGGGCGGTCCAGGCAAAAATTAGGGATTAAAGCGTATCACTATATCCCATTGGATCACCTTGTGATTAGACCTCAGTAATCAGATATCAAGCTCAAACGGTACCGATCAATCCAGTCAGGTTCGAACAAGAAGCAAAGTGATGAGATGCTTGAAGACATAGGGGCAATAGCAGAATTGAAACTCAATGGGATCACTACACATAGCTATTTTCTTTTTATATACAATTTATGTAATAATTTTCATTTTTACGGCGGCGTTCTCTTACTAGAGCGTCAGCCTCCTTGTAAAAAACGGCTGTTATAGGCAAATTTCAAATCAATATAAAGCGTCTTTTGAGTACAAAACTCTGTGTTTGTTTTTTCCATTTTCTGTTTTGTTTTACAAAAAAAACATCCAATGTTTTATTCTTGACATATGCATTTGAATATGATTACTGTTCACAAATATCTGCATATAAAACAGAAAGACGGTTACTAAGAACTCAAAGAAACTGGTACAAAACCTAAATACCAACAGTTACCCCATCCATCATGGTACAAGGGGCAGAGACAGTTGGAAGCAAAGTCACTATCACATACAAGCCAATGATACCTATATTCCCCACAGAGCTGAGACAACCAAGGTCCGACCTCCGTATCCCCAAGCAAGAATTCCTTTCCCAGCAGGTTCCTTCAGAAAGCTGATATCTGCATTCCCCAGCCGAGTTTTATAACCATGAGCAGTTTATAAAGCCATCTCCCGAGAAGAGTTTATTTCTCTGACAGCGGAAGCTCAATCTCCAACAGGGCTCTTCTCTCCAGCAATGGAAGTTCATCCCCAGCTGAGTTTATTTCTCCAAATCAGGAAATCTTCCAACAGAGTATCTCTCTTCCCCACAGAGTCATTCCCCTGCAGGATTATTCTCAAACAGAGTCTCCTCCGAAAGAATATTCTCAAGCAGAATGGATGTAAATCCCCAGCTAATCATCTTCGGTCACTATCCCCAGCAGAAACGAAGAACTCAACTCCTTATACTCTCCAGCAGCAGTCCATGATTTATTTTCCCCAGCTAGAGAATATCACAATAGCATTGCATATCCATACATCATGGCATGTGCGTACATATTATACAGCACAGTCTCATTTATTTTGAGAACATCATTACTCAATACATTTCATACATCATGACATTACATACGACTAACTCTTTACCTTTTAGGGAAAGATGCAATCAAGTTCTCACAAGTTCTCTCTGGTTCAGTCAAACCGACACCAAGGTTTCTATTCCAGTTGAAGATATTCCAACACTTTTCAAGATTTTCTTTGGTTCAGTCAAACCGACACTAAGGTTTCTATTCTAGTTGAAGATGTTCTAAGACTTTCGTCTGGGTCAGCCGAATCGCCGCTTAGATTCTCCTGATTTCTATCCCAGTCAAAGTCAATCCGAGACCTTCCCTCGGTTCAGTCAAATCGATGCTAAGATTTCTTTCCCAATTGAAGACAACTCGATACCTTTCCCTGGTTCAGTCAAATTGATACAAAGATTTCTATTCCAGTTAAAGAATCTATGAAGCCCGGAAACTGACCGGATAATAACTTGATTTCCCCAAATTACTAAAGCCTGGAGCACGACCAGATAATGGAAAAAGACACTATGAAACCTGGATCAAGGCCAGATAACATTATAAGGTACTGCGAAGTGTTGTACCCCAAAATTTGCCCTCCCATATTCTTCAAGATTTGCCAAGATCATACTTCAAAATCTCCCAAGGTTGCACAGCCCAATGGCCTCCTAACAGTCAAAAATTAGGGTTTTGGTTCTGGCAAAGAAATTGAAGTTTCCAAGGGTCCAAACAAGTCCCACATGCCTATAAACATTGTCAAGCATCCTTATGCCAAGTTTCAAGACTCACAGCACAAAATTGCACAGTCAAAAACCCTAATTGCTCAACAGTCAACTGCAGGGGCAAAATGGTCATTTGACAGTCAAAAGTCAAAAATTTTGGTCAACATCTTATTTTGAAGCCACAAACATCATTTGATCAATTCTTGATCATGATTCTCAAAGCATGGCTCAAAAAGTCTCAAGATGCAAAAGTTTCTATTTTTGGACAGTTGGAAAAGTCAACTGCAAATTGACCAGGGCATAACTTCCACATGGTTTATCAGAAAAATTCCATCCAAAGCTCATTTTGAAGAGAATGACATTTCCTACAACTCCTCTTCACACTTCAAGTCCAAGATATGCTCTCACAAAAAGTTATCAATCTCAACATTATAGGTCATTTTCAAAAGTCAACAAAAAGGCACTTTAAGTCAAAGACCATAACTTGAGATTGGTAAATCAAAATGACATGGGACCAAAGGCATTGGTTATAGGACTTCAAGACCTTTCCAAAATGTCCAAGAACATGATCAAAGCTTAAAAATTGAGCAAGATATGCCTTGTGGAAGTTGGGAAATTTTTGTGAATTTTGAAAAGTCAACTTTGCTTCAAATGCCTCAAAATTGCTAATGGGCCACAATTTCTTCCAAGAATCATCACCCAAAAGCTATGCACGACCCATTGACCCAAAGGGGAGTTATTTTCTTATTTCTAATTAATTAATTGAGTTTATTATCCTATTAATTCATTTAATTAAAATTAAATATAAGAAAAATACTAAAACATGTTTTCCAAATCTTTTCATGCAGCATATTCACTCTTTATGACCTAAATATTTCGTGCACATGCTCAAGGGACCAATCTTCCAAAATAGGCAAGTTCCATGGCAAGAAAAGATTGTAAAAGATGCTTGAAAATCAAATATTGAAAGACATTAAAACATGGATCATGGGCTTTGATTTTGACCTAGAATGATTCCTCATATATGCACAAACAAAACCTAATGCAAAAGAACAAAGAATGCTGCACTGAAACCTCAAAACAAAACTTGCATTTTTGACCAAAAACTTCAAAACTGTTTTCATAGATAGAGCTCCTTTCAAGGCCTAAAAAGGATTCCAAACAATTGCTGGGACCTTCCTGAACGTGATTCAACACCTTTCCAAGCCCCATACCTCAAGAATTGGTATAACTGAGTCACCCTGTTCATAACATTTTGCATATTCGTGTTTGTATTTTCAGGCCATATCAATGCATTTTAATGTTTAATTTGTACTAATATGATCATTCCAAAGCTAATGGTACCATTCAATTAAAGAATGGCTGCCTGTACAAGAATACGCCATTGATGCTTGCTAGGGTTTCAGAAACCTCAAAAGAGGGGTTTATGTATCTGGAAAAATTAGGCCATGAAACTGGGACCAATGAACTCGTGACATTTCCATGAAGCCAAATCATTCATCGCGCCTTTTTTATGCTTGCTCAAATTCTATTCGCTATTATTCGTTGTTTCAGTTTGTGGGGGTTTAAAACCCCCGCTATCTAGCTTATGTTTTCAGGTAAAACGAAGAAGAAGGTAGACGTGTCTCAGCCAGATTGGACGGTTTGAATTTAGCGCGTTTTTTCAAGCCACCAGCACTTTCTCACATATCTTATTCATTGTCCATTATGATATCAAAGTGACTCAATGGCACGGTTGGTGAACACGCTGGCATGCAGGTATTGGGACCTGGGTTCGATTCCCAGGTCCCCCATATTTCCCTATAATTTTTGTTGTGACATGATCAGGTACAATTCCATTCCAAGAACCATCATGAAGCCTCACGCCAGTGCTTGCCAAATATCCCATGTGATCAATCTAAGGGTCAGGATGTGAGTTCCATCATGCATACTAGTCAACCATGCCATACACGCGCTGGAAAAAGTCAAACATGCCTTGAATTCAGTGGGCCTAATTCCTTGCACATACCTCCTAATTGGGCAGAAACCCCCCTCTTGTTTGTATTTCTTTCTCTCATTCTTTTTCTCTTTTTATTTGTTTTTAATTTTTTTCTTTTAATTCCCCAAATTAATTTTAATAATACAAAAATACAAAAAGACCAGAAAATCATAAAACAAAAAAATATGTTTTATTAATATTAAATTCTATTAATTTTGTAAATAAATTTTATTAATCAATTTAGTTTAATGTAGGGTTTTAAATTTTAATATTTTCTTAATAAACTAAAAAAATGTAGAAATTAGGGTTTGTCACATTTTCATCTTTTTTTTCTTAAATAAATAAATAATTCCTATCATTGTTATTAATTATTAATTATTTTGTAAATGAATTTGTAATTAAATAATTAGTGTAAATTAGGTCAAGCTTGAATCTTTTTCTTTAATAATTAAAAATGCTTAGAATTAGGGTTTCAATTCCAATTAATTTTCTTTATTTCCATTAAATACAAAAACATCAAAAAAATAAGTCCCTTTCTTTATTTAATCATTAATTAATTCTTTAATTTCAATGTAATTTCTTTAAAGGGTCCAACGCCCTCGCATTTTCGATTCCAATGTCCTTTCGCGCGTTTGTCTTTATTTTTCATTTTAAATATTATGTAATTGCCCCAAAGCCTTGTAATATTAATTAGGATATTTACTTTCCGCACTTTTCTTTTCAAAATCGGGTCTTTGTTAATTTGGCGATGTAGACCCGCGCCTTGTAATAGCGTAGGACTTTTATTTTTTCGCATTTTAGTTTCTGCACCTTTAAACTGTTAAAACACATGAAAGAATGTATGCCCAAATAAAATCGAAGCGTAGCTCACTAAATGCATGACAAGACAAATAATAACTGAAAATGACACACAATTCACACACCACTCCTAGGGTACGCCTCACTGTTGCCTTGCACCTCGAAACGTGGTCGTCGAGTAGAGGACGTTTTAGTAAGTCCTCATGTCCATGAACATGGCATGGGGGTAGCTTCTAAGGTGTCCTACTATTGCTCTGGTGACCACATTGTCCCTACGAACTCGAATTGACCCGAACACCTCCAACGGTGGTGCTACCTACCTCTCAATGGTGGGATGGCACTACCTCAAGGACATTTACACAAACTAATTCCTTAGGGTAGGTAGACGACTCGTAGATACTGGCTCTAATTCAAAACAAATCAAAAACTTCTTTTCACACCGACACTTTTCAAAAAGCTTTTAAAAACAACTTTTCAAACACTCTTGAGGACTGATACAAGAGTCGATCTGAAACTTTCAAAGAAACTTTTTCAAACCCACTCACCTTGAAAAGCAAACAAACATTTTGAAAACACAAATGAGCAAGTATCTAAGAGCCCATGGATAACCATGGATAGAAAGGGTGCTAACACCTTCCCTTTCTATAAATCTACCTCCCGAACCGAGAGCAATCTCATAAGGAATTTTTCTGTGCTTTTGTCCTTTCCATATTGGAGAAAATAAAAGACGGTGGCGACTCTTGCTTCCGCGACATTTCGCGAACCAGCTTTAAACAGTCAGTTCCAGATCCACCGATCACACGAAGCTTGGAATCCAACCAGATAGCAGTTTACTCGGCCAATTACTATTGAAGCCTAGAAACGACCGGATGTTAGTATGCCTTAAATTCAAGTTGAAACCCGGATGCGACCGGATAACCACTTAATTCCTTCTGAAGCTTGGAGCACGACCAGATAACAGTTTTTGAGATTGCAAAGCCTGGAGCACGACCAAATAGCAAGTTTAATCTCATCTCCCCAGTAAGTCACTGTAAAACCTGGAGCACGACCAGATAGTAGTCCGTCTTATTATCTTTAGCAAATCACTGTAAGGCCTGGAGCACGACCAGATAGCAGTTCATTTTCATCTCCCCGACTAAGAGATGATTCCCCAGTATAGTAACGGACAACTGAAGTTTCTAAAATTCCATTTCTCCCAAGACAGAGACTAACATTCCTCAGCAGATTCCTCCTCAACGACAGGAACATGAGTTCTCATCAAAGGAATATCTCGGGAAATCAACATCCTCTAGATTGCATCTTTAAGCCCATCTTCAACGATTCCCCCGTCATATCTTTCGGATGGCATCTTTAAGCCCATATCCGGTGAGCTTTCATCATCTCCTCCAAATGGAATCTGTGAGCCCATTCCCGATACTACCTACACAGTCTAGCACCATCTCATACGAGTGCAAATCTCAGGGCACTCTAGTGTTCAATCATCTTCCACCTTCAGATTACGAAAGGCAGACAGCCAATCTACATCCTCAGGTTTAAGAAGATTGAAAAGGGGAAGATGTTGTACCCTAAAATTTTCCCTGTCATTTTACTCAAAACACGCCCATTGAGGTCCTTAACTTGCTCAAGGATGCCCAAGAGTTGACCAGACAAACTCTCTCCTAATGCATTGTACCTCAAACTAGGGTTTCCATTTTCATCAGGGTGTGGGAACTCTAAAGGTCCCAAATGCCTTCCATGGTCCCAATATGTTCTCAATATAATCCATGTCAATTTTCATGCCTTGCACAAGAAGTTTGCTCAGTCAATTGCCCAGATGCCTGAAAATCAACTGTACTAGGTCAAAAGTCAATTGTGGCCCATATACAGTAAAACTTCAAGATTTTTGGTCAACATCGACATTTCTAAGAGATATCCATCATTTGATCAAGGGTTGATCATGATTCCTCAAGGAATGCTCCCAAATTCATCAAAACCCAAAAGTTGCTAAATTAGGGTTTCATAGGAAAAGTCAACCAAACTTTGACCAGGCATAAATTCTTCATACTTTATCCAAAAAAAATTCATCCAAGGCTCATTTTGAATAGGATGCAATTCCCTACAACTCATTTTCAGCCCACAAGTTCAAAATATGCACTCATCAAAAGATATCAATTTTTACATTATAGGTCCTTTTTAAAAGTCAACAAAAACACCTTTTGGGTCAAAGCTTCTTACATGAACATGGAAGACCCAATTGGGATGAAACAAAAAGGGTTGTTTAGAGTACATCCTAAGCTTTATAAAAAGTCCAATAACACCTCTCTAGGGTTAAAATTGGAGATATGCCTTGTCAAAGTTGACCCGCTTTACAAAATTGCCAAAAGTCAAATGTGCTCAAAAGTGCATTTTTTGTCAAATGGGCCTAGCTTTTCATGATTGAATCTTATAGGGGACATGGTCCACGACCTAAATCAGCATCTACACTTTATTAGCTTCATTATTTATTTTCTTTTGATTTTTATTATTTAAAATACAAATTAAATCAAATAAATGGCAAAAACTACAAAAGATTGATTTTGATCTAATTTTTTTGTAGGAATCAAATCAACCTAGCTTGACCAAATAAAATCGTGCAAGGGTGGAATGGCTCAAATTGGCATGATTTTGATGCATTTATAAATATACGATGCAAGAAAAAAAACAAATCACATCTTGATGATCTTCAAAGATTCAAATTGTTTTTGTTACCCTAATTCATTCTAGCATATATATTGAGCAAGAACAAGCCAAAAAGACAAGGATTTGCAGTCGTAAAATGCCATACCAAAACTCAAAAAATTGGACAAAAGTGTTGATCATTTTTGGACCTAGAAGGAAATTCAAGCCATTCCAATACTCCCAATCGTTTCCTGAAGCCTTTCTGAAGCTAACACGATCAGTTTCACACATCCTCACACCCAGAATCGACCCCTAGACTTCATACGGTTTGCTTTCCTTTTCAAAATCGATTACAACAATTCTTGCATCATTAGCATATTTTAATGATATACTTGTTATTATTGATGTATTTTCAACATGCCTGGATTGCTTAATTGAAGTTTTGAGGCTTGTATGTGTGTTTTCCATTGTTAGGGTTTTCATGACAATTTTAGGTTTTTTCTCTACAGGCTAAATTAGGCTAAGAAACGGATGCCATGGTGTTCGTGGCATCAAGATAAGTTGAACCATGGTCTTTAATTTCATTTATCATGTGTATTTCTTGATGTTTGAAGTGTACATGCTATGGCTACAGACGTTTGTCTGTAGGTAAAAGGTGATACCTAAGACGACGGTCTCAATGAAGGAGATGATGACTTGGCGTCATGGTACTGGTCCATTCAAATGTTGGAGCACATTTTTGTTTTTATCCATGTGTTTTTATATATTATTATTTGTTTTTATTATACTAACAAACAAAGCAGATAGCCCAGATGGCAAGACGTGTATTGATTTGAGTGAGAGGACCAGGGTTCGATCCCAGGTCCCAGCAAATTTTATTTTCTCACTTTGTTTCTACAGATTATGTGCATTGCCTTTCCAAGCGCCTCCCTTGCGCTGTCACTATCTTGCCATTGGATTCATTGCTAGCCAGATCCAACGCCTCAACCAAGGAAGGACTATGGTGCACTCCCAGGCTGGCACAACAGGGAATCACACGCATGGAATGGGCTCAGCTTCATGGGCCTAAGCAATTCAGCATCATACCCCCTCATTCAGCTTCTAACAGGCTCATTCTATCTTTTTTATTTTAATTCTTTTAATTATTTTCTAATTATTTTCTTTTTAAAAATAACACAAAAATCATTACTTTTTTCATTTAATCAAAAAATCATAAAAAACATCCAAAATCATTTTTCATAAAAAATATTTTGTTTCTTTAATTAATTAGTTAGTTTAATTAAATTAAGGAAATTTAATTCTTTTTTTTGTCATAATTTAAAATAATTAGACTTAGGGTTTAATTTTGTATATAATCTGATTTTTTTCTCAAAAAACTAACCTAAACATTTTTTTAATTATATCTTTTAGGTTTTGCTAATTATTCTCGCATTTAATTCGCCGCGCATATTTTTTAATTTCTTTTTTATTATTATTGTAACTGCTCCGAGTTTGTAATAGTAATTAGGGTTTCAATTTCGCATCTTTATTTTCGGTCAAAATAATTATGTATCTGCAAAAGCCCTGTAATAGCTAGGACTATAACTTTCTCGCTTTAATTTCTGCAAACTATAAACTACTTAGATGTATGTTAATAGGATTGTATGGAAAGACAAACTGAAAATTAATACGGTAGAAAACCCTAAATGAGCAAAGATAAATTAACTGAAAATTACACTCGCACATGCTCACTCCTAGGGTTTACTCCACTCTAGTTGCCTTCGGTAAACGATCATGAAGTATAGGGTTTGTTAGTGGTTGTCCTCTAGCCCCGAAAGATCTAAAATGACCCACTCCTATGTTGCCTCGGAAAAAGATCTTTAAGGCTTTAGGATGATTACTAACATTTCCTAATATTGCTTTTGTGATCATATTTGTCCCTTCGAATGTCCCTAAAAAACTCCAATGACGATGCTACCTATTTCTCAATAATGGGATAACATTGTCTAAAAGGAAAACGAACAGACCTTTTTCGAGTAGGTAGATTAGTTCCTAGGTACTTGCTCAAACAAACAAAAACTTTTTCACACCAACACTTTTCAAAACAGTTTTCAAAAACGACTTCGTCACACTCTTGAGGACGGATACAATGGTTAATACAAAGTAAAACAAAACTTTTCAAAATAAGCACACACAAGCAGTTTTCAAAATGAGGAAGTACCTAAGAGCCCGTGGAAAACCACAGATAAAAGGGTGCTAACACCTTCCCTTTCTATAATCTACCCCCCGTACTCAGAAACATCTCGAAAAAGGTTTTTTTCTGTACTTTTTCCTTTTCCTGATTGGATAAAATAAAAGTCGGTGGCGACTCTTGCTTACTGCGACATTTGTGAATAAAAAACGCAAACCAGTATTAACAGTCGGTTCTGCCACCGTATCACAGTAGTATATTGCATGCTCTTTTTGACCAGACTCATCATGCTGCCCCAACACACACCCCATTGAATTGTCTAGCATTGTTAAATATAATATCAAAGGCGTTCCTTCAACCGGAGGCATCAGAATTGGCGGTTCTTGAAGGTATTCCTTGATTCTTTCAAAAGCAGTATGGAATTCGTCATTCCACTTTACCACTTGATCTTTCTTCAGAAGATTGAAGATGGGCTCACAAGTAGCAGTTAGATGTGAAATGAACCTAATGATATAATTTAGGCGTCCCAAGAAACCTCTAACCTCCTCCTCTGTGTAGGGAGCCGGCATCTCTTGTATGGTATTTACCTTTACGGGGTCTACCTGAATACCTTTATCACTGACGATGAAACCCAAAAGCTTATCAGACCTTACCGCGAAGGTGCACTTGTTCGGATTCAACCTCAACTTGTATATCTTCAACCTGTCGAACAACCTTTGTAGATGATCCAGGTGTTCCTCTTTAATTTGAGACCTGGCTATCATGTCATCAACATAAACCTCGATCTCATGGTGAATCATATCATGGAACAAAGCGACCATGGCTCGCTGATAAGTTGCCCCAACATTCTTCAACCTAAAAGGCATCACGTTGTAACAGATGGTGCCCCACTATGTAACGAAGGTTGTCTTCTCCATGTCTTCAGGAGCCATCTTGATCTGGTTGTAGCCAGAGAAACCATCCATGAAGGAGAAGATTTTATGTTGTGCGGTGTTATCAACCAGAATGTCAATATGGGGAAGCGGGAAGTCATCCTTGGGGCTTACCCTGTTCAGGTCTCTGTAATCCACACATATCCGTACTTTTCTGTCCTTCTTAGGTACCGAAACGATGTTAGCAACCCACTGCGGATATGAGGTGACAGCTAAGAACCCTTCGTCGAACTGCTTCATGACTTCTACCTTGATCTTCTTTGACATTTCAGGGTGCATGCGGCGGACCTTTTGTTTAACCGGAGGACAATCCTCTTTAGGTGGCAGACGGTGTACCACGATATCAGTGTCTAAACCAGACATGCCTTCATATGACCAGGCGAATATCTCAACGTAGTCGTGCAACATCTGTATCAGTCGCTGTTTGATCTTAGTCTCCAGATTTGCACTGATCTTGACTTATTTTCTGTCCATCTCTGTGCCCAAGTTTATTGTCTAAACTGGCTCTTCATGAGGTTGTATAGCCCTCTCTTCCTATTGTAATAGTCTAGCCAGTTCTCTAGGCACCTCACAATCGTTCTCACCTTCGTCCTCAACTTGGTTAATCGGATTTTCGAAGTCATAGCTGGAAATAGAAGGATTGTTATCAATGGGATCCAGAGTGGATATGGATCTGCAGTTTGATACGTGAGTGTGTGTAAGAGCATAGATGAATTGATAAGGTAAAAACAGAAAAGAAAAATAGAGAGTGCAAAACTTGTAGGAAAGGAACATCCAATGCTTTATTGATGACCTATGAAATGACATATAATAACCCTCGCAGATAGAATCATTGTGCCTCGGGTAAGACACAAGGCCAAAAAGTTAAAGATTGTTTATTACAAATTCAGAACACAAGTAAGACAATTACTGCGGAATAAAAGAAACTGGTATGAAATCTCTGGTTGTCCAGTTACCCGGTCCACCGTTGGTAGTCAGGTAGATCCAGCTGTCAATGTCAGAGTCTTCCTCATTGTCTTCAATAGCGTTGACCCCCTGATTGCTGATGCATAGGGGAGGTCCTCTATCCCGAGCGCGTCGAATAACCCTTTGAGCTCCCGAAGTAAAGCCCAAACCAAATTTGTCAGTTTTGTGAGTAAAATCAGGGAGTTATCCCCAATTGGTACACCCACCTTCTTCAACCACCGCTTTGGCGTCTTTGAGAGAAGCCATCTTCGGAGGAGGTTTGGTGCCGGTAGTAGTCTCAGTTGACGCTAAAACTTAGGGGACTTCTTCAAATTTTTAACAAGGGGTCTATATAAATTCCCTGTCCATCTCCATGTACCTGAAGGAGTTCAGGTGGCTCACCATATACTCCTCTTCACCATGCACAGTGACAATCTTCCCCTTCAACGGATACTTCAGCATTTGGTGCAGTGTAAAAGTAACATCCCCAGCTTCATGGATCCAAGGATGACCCAACAAGCAAGAGTATGACGGCCTGATGTCCATTACATATAAGGTGGATTCAAAGGTCTGAGAGCCTACCTTTACAGGGATGTCCACCTCTCGATTCACCATTCTCTTTGACCCGTCAAAAGCCCTTACCATAATGTTACTTGGCTTTAGGGTCAAGCCTTCACAATTTAGCCGATCAAGAGCCTTCTTAGGCAGAACATTCAATGAAGACCCAGTATCCACCAGCACATGAGCCATAGTAGTGCCACTGCATTCGATTGAGACATGCAGAGCATCATTATGCTTTCTCCCTTTCAGAGTTAAGTCAACATCTGAAAAACCCAACCCATTGTCAGCAGTCAAGCTGGTAACACAGTCTTTGAATTGATCGGATGAGGTTTCTTGCGGCACATGCGCGGTCTTGAGGAATGCAATCAAAGCCTTTGCATGGGCCCAAGAACATAACAGTAAAGAAAACATCGATATCTTCGAGGGGGTCTGCCCCAACTGCTCGACCACATTGTAGTTGCTCTTTTTGATTATTTTTAAGATTTCCTCTATCTCTTGCTTAGAGGATTCCACAATAACTTTTCTAGGTGCCTCCGTCCAGGCAGGCTCACCTACAACTTCATTGCCTCGAGTCTCAGATGACTCATCGGCAGGGGTAACAACTGGAGTAAGAACGGGAGTAGTAGCTGAAGTACTAGCAGGAACAACAAATGGAATAACAACAGGTTTATTGACAGTCTTCAGGGAAATCACGGGAGAGAAAACCTTCCACTTCTGGTAATCTTGTTGGTCCCGACAATGTTACTGACATCGGGATCAGCCTCTTCATTCTTCAAAACCTGTTTAACGCCATGATAGTAAACATCGGCGCTATAATGCCAAGGGACAGCCTTGTCCGAGGCGTATGAGGTTGGAACAGGAAAGGTGATTATCAACGGAGCAACTCTCAGAGCAGGTGTAATCCTAACAGGTCTTCTCGAGGAGACATTGGAAGGATTGGCGGAAATGGTTATAATAACAACATCTTCAAATGGAACAGCTGGAATCAAAGTTTTCTCGAACAAAATTTCTCTACTGTCCATCAGGCGCTGGACACCTGTCTTCAGCAAATAGCAACCAGAAGGCAGAGATGAGCACTTGTGGTAACCTTCACCACAACCAAGAAATGAACCGGCCATCAACAAATTCTTCTTAACAGTCATAAGGGGAGTAGAAACTTCATCAACTGAGGTCACAAATAGATTGGTATCAACAACATTAACTCCACCGTTGTGTTTAGGCATAAGAGCATTTATGATATTGGGCTTCTCCGGAGCATAGAACTCAATTTCTTTGGCTTCAATCAGATCCTGTAATTTATTTCTTAGAGCCCAGCAGTCATTTGTATCGTGACCAGGACTCTCAGAATGGTAGGCACACCGAGCATTTGGATTGTACCGAGGAGAGGTGGTATTAGGATTCCTAGGAGCCTCCTTCAAGGTTGCCAAGTTGGATTTCAGCAGATGAGGTAGAACCTCTATCAATGTCATGTTAATTTGGGTAAACTGCCTTTGTGGTCTTTCTACCCTTTGTTGATTATTGTGTTGTGGAGCAGCCGCAGGACTAGGTATCATTACAGCACTTACCGTCGGACGGTGTTCAGCTTTGCTCTGACCTCTTGGGCTATAGATAGCACTGGATTCCTTCTTACCAGCGAAGGGCTTCTTTACTAAAGTCGAGGAGGTGTCTCTCTGTATTTTATCGCTCCGGATCCCAGCTTCTACCCTCTCTCTAGTTAATATCAGCTCAGTAAAACCAGCCGATGAACTACCGATCAAATGGTTGAAGAATGGACCAGACAGCGTCCCAAGAAACATGTCGACCAACTCCCTATCAGACAAAGGGGGTTGGACTCTCCCAGCCAAATCTCTCCACTTCTGCGCATAGTCCTTAAATCCTTCACGTGCACCCGTGGACATACTCTGGAGTTGAGTACGAGTAGGGGCCAGGTCGGCATTGTATTTATATTGCTTGTAAAAAGCAGCAGCCAAATCCTCCCATTTTCGGACATTGGTTCCCTCCAATTGTTAGAACCATTCAAGCTGAGTCCCTGACAGACTGTCTTGAAAGAAGTGAACCCACAAGTTTCTATCAGCAGTGTGGGGCTGGATCTTCCTTACATAGGAATGGAGATGGAGCTTTAGGCAAGACACCCCATCATACTTTGCGAAAACTTGAGCCTTAAATTTCTGCGGGATGACCACTCCCAACACCAATCCCAGTTCTTCGAAGTCTAACCCAGGTATTCTCTGGACTTCCATAGCGCTCATCCGATCCTCTAACTGCTTGTATCTATCCTCAATAGGAGGATATTTCTCATCATTATAGTCGGTATCATTGTCAGAAACTTCAGGACTGGGGTCCTCTTCCCTTGTCTCCCTCTCTTGATTCCCCCCTTCTTTAGAAGAGGAGGTCAGATCGACTGGTTATTTTAGCGGACTTCCGAATCTTCTGCCCATATTAAGGATACCAGCGGGTTTCTTCTTCTTCTTCTTCTTCTTTTTCTCTTTGAGGATGAAGGCCTTCAGATCCTCCTGCCCTTTTGCCAGAGTTATGAACATCTGTTGAAATTAGGCATTTTGTGCCTGAAGATCTTTGATGCTTTGTTCAGAATACATCTTTGCTAAAATAAATAGCGAAGAAGATGAGAAACCTGTAATGGCACCTGTTTATGCAATATCATGGATGGTATGTGTATGCAATGATTTCAAGTATTCTTAAAAGCTCAAATTTGCTTAACCAAAAAAGAAACACACGTTAATTATATTAATGAGTTTGAATTGTTACAAAGAATGCCATTTAGGCTTACAGTTTAAACAAAACAAAACTCAAAGCAAAAAGAAACTAGGTCTCCCAGGAGCGCATCCTCTTTGGTGCAATGTAGGCGTTTATGTTCCATTCTTCATGAAGTAGCCTAGTGAGCTCCAAGAACTTCTTCTCACTGCCATAGAACTGAGCTTCAAACGTGTCCCGCTCCTCTTTAAGTTGAACTCAGGACTTCTGTAACTCCTCATGATTAGTTGGCATGTCAGGATGTTGAACAAAGGAAGCAGTATCTCCTTCAGCAACTGGTTCCATAATTATTGGTAGGACAGTAGGGTAAGGCATCATAAGACTTTGAGCACGAGCTCGTACCCATCCGAGATAGGGCTCATGAGGGATGGAATTATTGTTCCCCAGTGTCTTACTATCAATTTTATGTACCATGCCCCAAGCTTTTATGATCCTTTTGCAGTAACCCTGAGTATCATTCTCATAGTTGAAAGTGATTCCTTGGATAAGCGTATCATGAGGGCTATCCCTCCTTGCATAACCGAACTGTCGTAGTTCCAAACAAGGGTTATAAATGATTCCTCCCCTAATGCCTAACAGAGGGACATTAGGGAATTCACCACAACGATTGATGATGGTAACATCTTCCGAGGACCGTGAACACCAATTAATGTCTGAATGTGTAAGGGACATCAGCCTATGATACCATTTCATACCCTGCTCATTCTTCAAAATAGACCTAGGTAGGTGCGAAATAACCCACCTAGCTAATATAGTAGTGCAACACAGGAGGTTCCCCCTTCTCTTTAGAGTGCGAGCATACAAAGAGTGCACAACATCCTCAAGTAACGTAGGCACCTGATTATGAGACAGAAAAACCTTAATCGTATTCACATCTACGAGCTGGTCCGCATTAGGGAAAAGTACCATCCCGTAGATGAGGAATTCCAATACCTCTTCAAAAGCTTGTAAATCCAGGGTATCCCAAAAGTAGTAAGCCTTCTCGAATAGAAATTTAACCGGTATTCCTTGGACATTTCCTCTAGTTTCCCAATTTGTCACGACATCAGACCATTGTAAGGACAGAGCTCGAGCAATCTCTTCGGGCTTTGGTCGTTCTTCCGTATCGTTGAAAGGTGACTGATCAAGAATAGGTACCCCCAAAAAACCGATAAAATTCCTCCATAGTAGGCACTAGCTGGTAATCCGGGAAGATGAAGCAGTGGTGCAAAGGATCAAAGAACTGAAATAGCACTTTTAATAATTCTTCATCAGGTTTTGAAGTGACCAAGTTGAGCAGCCGACCTTGTTTTTCAGTAAAGGGAGAGCTTTCAGGGATCCTTAATGCCAAATCTTTTAGTCGGACAGGCACTTTCACAAGGTTAATCTGGATAGTGTTCCTACGGGCGGGTGCCATGTCCTACAAAACAAAGAAAAGATAAGCCCTGGAGAATCCTTGAAATGGTTAGTATGAAATGCCATGCTTATGATGTCATGATTATGCTAAAAAAATCACATGTATAGCAAGAAACAAACAAGTCACACTAAGTCCTTAGGTTTAAGGCCTACATGAGTTTTAAGGTCATACCCTCTTGAAGTTGGATTGGTTCAACCTGTCCTATATATGGTAACTGAGTTCTAAGGGATCTCAATATCACCAATCTTTCCCCCAAGCTTTATTCAATAGGCGATTGACTCGCAACCAAACAAAACTCAAGAGTCAAACCTCAATGAGTGTAGCATCGAGTATTTGTCGACCTTGGGAATACACCAAAGTTGGCCATCTCGCTACGTCCTACTGGCCAAGTTGTGCAATTTAAAGGTTTTAAGGTCAGTTGATGCTTTATGACACTATGCGGCGTCCCCGTACTCTCCTTGATTGACTCAAGGGTTACCGGTACCAACCAAAGTGCCACATTAACGTAGCTACTGCTTCAACCGTGTTGGTATACCCCGCACAGTTCCCTCACAGTTTATTGCTACTTACCTAAAAGGGGTTCCGAAATCTGGGTGTAGGATTTTTAACAGTAACCCAAACAAGGATCCAAAATATAAAACATACAAGTCAAACAATGAAAGCAATTAGATGTGATCTAGCCCTAAGGTAACCCCACTTTTAAAATCCCCAACAGAGTCGCCAGTTCTGTGATACGGTGGGAGAACTGACTTGGTTGTTTTGCGTTTGATCGCAATTGTTGTGGTTTAGCAAGAGTCTCCACTGACTTTTCTTTTATCCAATAAGGAAAGGCTGAAAAGAACAGGAAAGACCTTTAGAGATGTTTTCTTAAGTTCGGGGGGGGGGGGGGGGGGTAGATTATGAAAAGGGAAGGTATTAACACCTTTTTCATCCATGGTTTTCCATGGGATCTTAGTTTATTGCTAGATCACTTGCTTTTGTTTGAATGTGGTTGTGGTGTGGGTTTTGAAAGTATTTTGAAAATGTCTTTGTAATGGTTCTCGTTTCTATAAGAACGCGTACAAAGTGTTTGTTTCAAAAATAGTTCAAAGAGGTGTTTATGTTTTTTGAAAGTGATTTTGAAAATGGTTTTCTTTGTAATGGCTCTCGTTTCTATAAGAACACGTACAAAATGTTGTCTTTTGAAAATATTTCAAATGAGAGTGTTGGTGTGAAAATATTTTATTGTGAGCAAGCGAGCAACTAGGAGCGAATCTACCTACTCAAAAGGTCTTAAGTGTTCTTTTCTTCCTCCTTTAGATATTTCTATCTTACCATTGATTTTGGTTAGAAGCCCCATCATTGGATGTGAAGGGACAGGCGCGAGACGTTTTTGTATAGTCATAGAAGGCACCCCATGGAATGTTTTAGCAATGTCGTTTTAGGGACTAGATCGTTTACCGAAGGCAACATCGAGGGTCATCGAGGGACTACAATATTTTATCGAGGGTCTTTTACTAAAACGCCCATGTTCGAGGGATATGACTAATTTCCGATAGGTGACAAGTGAGATTGCTCTAAGGGTGTGTGTGTGCAAAGTGTGTTTGATTGCATGCATTTAGTCTTGATTAGGGTTATCTATTTGTTGATTTCATGTCTTTTCATACACGCTCTAATTACTAGCATTTATATTTGAAAAGCGATAAATTGCGGAAATATAAAGTCCTACGCTATTACAATATTTTAGGGATGGGGGTACATATTTAGAAATGGGGGTTGCAAGAATTTAAATCCTATTTAACTATTACAACCATATTGAAATGTATAATTCAAGAAAGAAAAAGGACTTGTTTAGAAAATGGTTTTTTTTCTTAATGAATTAAGAAAAATTAATTAATTAATTAATAAACGAAAATATTTGTATGTCTTTTTTATATTAATAAAAAGGGGAATAATATTGAAAATGATAAAAAAAAAGGAAAATAATGAGAGATAGAATTAACATGCTGCTGAAAGCAACACAAAGGGGATCAGAAGTTCTGATGCCGGGTGAGCTGTGGTTCAGAAGGAAGTTTCAGAAATTCTGGATTGATACACTCTGAGGTCCTGCAAGACACGTTAGAGGGAAAACACAAAAGTTCTGGGTTGTATGTGCTGAACTTCTGAGTGTTAGAACAATGAGAAAGTCTTAGAAGTTCTGTATATTAAAACAGTGAAGAGAACTCAGAGGTTCGGTATATGCTAAGACAGTGAGTGAACATCGGAAGTTTAGTGTGGGTTAATAGTGAGTGAATATAAGAAGTTCAGTGTGTTTAAACAGTGAGGAGAACTCAGAAGTTCTGTGTTGTGCTAAAACCGTGAGTGGAAATCAGAACTTCTATGCCACATTTCAACTCCTTCCTCATATTAATCAGCACATCAACAATTTATTCAGTTCTTAACAAACAGCAAATCAAAAGGATAAAAGCACAACAGTTTATAGAAGTTCTAATCCTAATTCTGAGCCTAGCCTTAATCAAGAAGTTCTGATCCATAATTTTTCTACTTATGCAATGATATGGACAACATCAATACTGTGATATTTACATATTTAATGATGTTCTGAATGAAAATATGCAAAGTCAGAAAGACTTACCTTGAATCTATAGCGTGTGTTTGGAACTTGAACTGCTGCCTTCAGATGTTCTGGAGTCAGCAAGAGCAACGAAAGAGAAAATGGCAAGTTCTTTGATTCAAAGGAAAGAATAAAGGTTTGGTTTTCTGTTTGGGAATTCTGGATTTTTGACGAAGGTTTCACAGTTTCCTTTTCTCTCTTTTGACGATTCTCTCTCCCCAAAAGCCAGCCTCTTGAACGTGTGACGGAGAAAATTATTCATAAATGGGTTTGCTGTGGTTTTGGGGGGAAAACAAATGGGATTCAAACCTTTTTGGTATACTGTTCCATTGCTTTTTAACCACAGTCTTTGTATGCTATTTTGGTACAAATATAGGGTTTGAGAAAAATGCAGGCATGGATTAGATCAGCAGTAATTTTGAGTGTTGTGGCAGCTAGTTGCAGGATTGTGCTATAGCAGTGCAGCAGGTTGTTCAAACAAGTTTTTGGGACTTTGTGATGTTTTGATCGAAGAAGACCAGAGTGAAACTCGAAGGGTGATGCTCTGATCGAAGCACATGCTGAAGAGTCATGTTCTGATTGACAAATTATGTTCTGAACCATGTTTGCAAATTCTGACTGCACTTGCATGGAGCCTGGCTCAGAAGTTCTAAAGTATCATATTCTTTTAACACTTAGAAAATTTTCTAAATGTTTAGAAATTTGATTTTTTTTCAAAGTAATTTCTGGCTTCTGATTTTTGATGAACCAATTTCATGTCTTGATGAAATATAATTGTTGAAACTTGATTTTTAATCTAAAAGTCAAACTTTGACTTTTTAGTGTTCTTTTGACCATTTTGCCCTTGTGAATGATTTTCTTGAAAAATTGTAGTTCAAGACTTGAAACTTGATAGAAGCAAACCTGAGGGTCCAGGATGATTCTTTTGAGAAATGAGAGGGAAAATTTTGGGGTACAACACGCACCATTGCCAAACCATGGAAAAGGTGTTAATGCAATTGATGATACCACTTTTTTTCCTCCATCGAAGACTTAACAACTTCGTTAACTATTGTGAAAGATAACTTGCTAAGATTCGGGGTGTTCCCTGGTTGTTCTAAGGATTGTATCTACTATGATCAACAAGTGAGTGGGTGCAAGCGATTGAAGGAAGGTGTGCAACGCTTGGTAAATAGTCGCGAGATTCTGTTTGAAAAGATTCCCGCCATTAAGAGTTTGACCAATAGAATTGAATACTTGTCTGTAATAACAATTTCCAATAAGCCTTTTAGGATCCTCGCAAAGGGTCCTATTAGGATTTCAAATGAACCAACCATCGCCCCTTTAATAATCACTGCCATTGGGCCTATCCCATATTCCTCTGACAAAGCAATTCCATGGAACTATGGTGCCGAGGTTTATTACCACGGGATAAAACAAGATTCTTGGATCGACGAAAGTAAAGCTAATGTCACCAACATTGTTGATTCTAGTAAAGTGACGAGAATAAGGAGGATCTTTTCCCCTGATATTTCACCACCCGTTGCTACAACGGTTCCCGCCTGCATAACCAATAACAAGTCAAGTACCAACACTAAAGACAAAGAGAGAGAAGGTGAGCCTTCTAGGATAGGGGCACCTACCAAAGAGGCTAATGTTGAAGAACCCTCCAATCAAGAGATGGAGGAAATCCTAAAAATCATAAAGAAAAGTGACTTTAAAATAGTGGAGCAGCTGGGGAAAACCCCATCCAAAATTTCTATGTTGTCATTATTACTTTGCTAGAACGTTCATGCCCAAGCCCTGATCAAGTTCTTGAAGAAGGCCCACGTGCCCCAAGAAACCACCGATGACCAGTTTGAGAATTGTGTGGCAAGTTTAACGGCCGATAATGGATTAGGATTCTCTGACGCCGATCTGACTCCTATGGATAGAAATCACAACAAAGCCTTACATATCTCTGTTGAATTCAAGGGAACTATCCTAGCTCATGTCTTAGTTGATACTGGCTCATCGTTAAATATGCTACCCAATGGTACTTTGGATCGGCTGGATTGTGAAGGACTGGTTTTAAAGCCAAGCGATATTGTCGTGAGGGCTTTCGACGGGACTAAGAGATTGGTTCATGGAGAGGTGGATCTCCCAATTAAATTTGGCTCACAGACTTTTAAATCTACCTCTTACATAATAGACATATGTCCCGCCTATTCTTGTCTGCTTGGGCGCCCTTGGATCCATGGGGCAGGAGCAGTGACATCCACCCTTCATCAAAAATAAAAGTATCCAGTCAAAGGGAAGATCGTAACTGTTAGCGATGAAGAAGAATTTATGGTGAGCCATCTTAATTCCTTCAAATATGTGTAAATGGATGGCGAATTCGTAGAAACTCCATGTCAGGCGTTTGAAATTGTTCCTCCTATGGTTGCCGCCACCAAAGCCTCCTCCAACATGTCAAAAGCTGATAAAGTTGTACTAAGAATGATTTCTCTCAAGGATGCCCGTGCCGTGGTCAAGGAGGGAGATTGTACTATCTAGGGACAGCTTCCCGACATCCCACAGACAAATTCAGATTGGGTTTCACCATTCAAACTCAAAAAGAGGTTAAGCGCTCGCGTGGGAATGATGCCTCTCCGCATCAGAAATCAAGAAGTAAATGTTGTAGGAGATTCTGATGATGAATGCCCTTTTGAAGAATGGATCTACCCTACTGTCAAAGGAAAGCTCACCAACTGGAAGGAAAAAGACTTCACACCCATCTCCTTCATATAGGAGTAATTACTGTTTACCATTTTCTACTAATTCAAGAATTTTTCTCTGTAATCTTAAATTCCAAAGCAATGACTTTTAAGCCATGTGCCTTTCCCGGGGCACCATGGTCTATTTTGTTAAAGGGTTTTGTTCATGTTCATCTATCATATGATCATTTAATATAAACCATTTAATATAAATCATTTAATATTAAGATGGTCAACTATGTGTGAACTATGTCACATATGCACTAAATGATGGTCAACTATGTGTGAACTATGTCAGAGATGCATTGAAGATGGTCAACTATGTGTGAACTATGTTAGAGATCCATAGGATGATAGTCAACTTTGTGGGAACTATGTCAAAGATTCATAGGATGATTATCAACTATGTGTGAACTATGTCAGAGATGTATAAATGATGATCAACTATGTGTGAATTGTGCCATAGATGCATATAACATGATCAACTATGTGTGAATCATGTCAGAGATGCATTAAAGATGGTCAACTATGTGTGAACTATGTTAGTGTTGCAATGAATGATGGTGAACTATGTGCAAGCTATGTCAAAAATGCATTGAAGATGGTTAACTATGTGTGAACTATGTCACAGATGTATAGAACATGGTCAATTATGTGTGAACCATGTCAGAGATGCATTGAAGATGGTCAACTATGTGTGAACTATGTCAACATTGTATTGAATGATGGTCAACTATGTGCAAACTATGTCAGAGATGCATTAAAGATGGTCAACTATGTGTGAAATATGTTAGATATCTATAGGGTAATGGTTAACTATGTGTGAACCATATCATATGCATAAATGATGGTCAACTATGTGTGAACTGTGCCAGAGATGCATAGAACATGGTCAACTACGTGTAAACCATGTCTGAGGTGCATTGAATGATGATCAACTATGTGTGAACAATGTCAGAGATGCATTGAAGATAGTGAACTATGTGTCACCTTTGTCAGAGATCAATAGGATGACATTCAACTATGTGTGAACTTTGTTAGAGATCCATAGGATGATGGTAAACTATGTGTGAACTATGTTAGAGATACATAGAACATGGTTAATGTAATACAGTGGGAGAACTAACTTGGGTGTTTTGCGTTTTATCGCAATTGTTGCAGATAGCAAGAGTCACCACCGACTTTTATTTTATCCAATAAAGGAATGGGTGAAAAGAACAGGAAATACCTTTTAAGAATTTTCTTGAGTTTGGGGGGTAGTGTTGCACCCCAAAATTTACCCTCTTGATTTAGGCTTATGTTTCATCATGAATATCATATTGCATTGCATTCATACATTGTGATGGGATCAAAGTACCTTAGTTATCAGGTCTTCCTCAAGCTTTGAAGGTTGTTTGCATTGACAAGTTGCTCAAGTAGAATCTTATCATCAAAACCTCTGGATCTTTCAAGCTCAAAAGTTATTGCATATCCAAAGATGTTTCATCCATCTCTTTGGATCTTCATAGGATTGGAGTTTGTATTTGATTATGTGAAGGAATCACTCTTTTGATTCACCAGTTAAATTGGGGTTTTGAAGCTTGATCAGCTTTCTCCAAGCCCTTTAGTTGTGTATTTTGTTTATGTGTTGTTGACTAACTTCTAATCAAAAAATATATATTTGTATTTGTCTTTGCACAAGTAAGCTCATGCAATGTTGATTTGACTCTGTTTGTGGCAAAAGAAGGTATGCATCGACCCATAAACCTATGTATCGACTCATCTTGTTGAGCATAACTAGCATGTGTCGACACATGCATGTATGTATCGACTCATCCTTCTTGAAAAACTAGCATGTGTCGACACATGCATGTATGCATCGACTCATCCTGTTTGAATAACTTGCATGTGTCGACACATACGTGTTATGTATCGACTCATGCAGTTTGTGTGGTTCTGTAATAAGTTGGATTAACAGTATGTATCAACACATAGAGGCATGTATCGACATATGTTGTGTTATACGTCCAGGATGTATCGACACATACCATCTATGTATCAACGCATAATAGAAAAATGCACGTGTCTTTTTTGAAAAAGCCAACAAATTCAAACTTTTATCATTTTGGCTCCAATTTTTTCTGCATAATTTGAAATTATATCATTAATTCAAATTTGGCTCCAAGAATCAATTACCAAATTACCACTAATCCCAATTCTAAAACTCTATAAATAGAGCCATCATTTCATTCAAATTTCAAGCTTTTGATAGCCAAAATTACTTTGCTAAAAAATCTCTCAATTCTCTCCATCTACCAAATTCACTTAAAGCTCCATTTTCAAAAAAATAGTAAGCTTTGCATTGAAGCTTACTAATCTTTGAGCTAAACCTTCATCCAAGCACTTTTTCCCCATCAATTCTCTACATCCAAACTTGATTAATTGATTCTTGTGATTGAATTGAAGCAAATTTTGAAGTTGTTTGATAATTCTCAAATTCTACCTTTGGTTAGTTGGATCATCATCTTTCATAATGTAATCTCTTGTGGATTTCTGGTTTTAATTCATTGAGCACTGCTTTTATGTCTCCATTAATTCTATTTTCTCAAAATTTGCTGGAAGTTTCATGCTCAATTGGATCCATGATCATAAGGTGTTTGATGAAAAGTTGGAACAAGAACTTGATCTTTGAAATGTTGTTTTCTACTGATTTTTAACAGGTTGCAATCAATTGTTGTAACATTGCAATTGATTGTCACAGAAAATTGATTTGATAAAAAAAACTGCACTGATGCAATAGGTTGCTGTCTAGGCACAATTGATTGCAACAGTGCCAAAAATGCTTTTGCTGCCTTATTTTTGGAGCTGTTTTGACTAAAATATTTTTCTGCACACTCTCTTTGATGGATACTTTGGATTGCAATTTTAAATGTTCAATTTGTTTTTAAACCCAATGGACTTTGTGATGTAGATGAAGTTGGATAAATGTTCATCAATGCAAATCTGCCTAAGAATGAGTTATTTAATTCATTTTTGGTGCTTTGGATTAATGATATGTTTAGTGCTTTAATCCATCTAGAGGAGTAGTTGAATTTAAAGATGAAAGAATTTTGAAATGGTGATCCAAATTAGCTTATCATTCCCCTCCCTCTTCATCTTATCCCTTTCTTTTTTTTAATTGTGCTACATGTTAATGGATGGTGATCTCTATATCATTTATCCAAACATGAAGTACATAGATTGCTATTGACCGGCCTCAAAATAGGAGTGACTTCTACATAAGTCCACTTACAATTGCTTAACATAGCGCTAAAGTTTGTCCCGATTCGAATAAATGATCATTTGTGGCCCAAACTTATGATTGCAAGCCCAAGTATGTTAATTTGATCTCTTTGATCCAATAACCTTGAGACTCATTGTGTGGAGGCTTTGGTTCTACTAATCCTCTAATGGATCTACAACACATTTGGTCAACGCGGATCACTTAAACATCGTTGATCATTAAATGTTACCTTTTGAGAATTCCAAAATGGATGATATACTTGAAAAAAAGCAAATGCAACTTGTTGTGTGGAGGCTTTGGTTCTACCAATCCTCTAATGAGTTCCAAATGCAAGTTTCAAGATGGTCATCCAACTAACCACTAATTTCTAACAATTGACTTTACTTTGTGCTTTTATTTTTATGCTTCATGTACCATTTACTTTTAGCATTTTACGTTTCATGCTATTTTCATCTTTGCTCACTTGAGCATTTATTTTTATATCATTTTTATTTTGCTCACTTGAGCTTTTCTTTTTCTTTTAAAGACACCTAATAATCAACATGAACCATAAAAAACTTTAATGATACCTGGACTATTTGGTTACTATCTTTGGCATTATGGAGCATGAGACTTTTTCTTGGAGTTAGGATTAGAGACCTTGGCATGTCTTGGAGACTTTGTGACATTGTATAGCATCCCACTTTTGGCCTGAGGCTACTGTGTTCCACTTTATTTATGGAACACAACTTATTACACTGACACTGCTTTTGTATTTGGCATGTTTGATATTCCATGCAGGATATACATGATATTGTGAATACTATACTTTGCCCATGGGGATCTGTTCATATCTGATAATCTCATTACTTACATCCTTATGGCGTAATTTTTGACTTGATTCGTCTACTGATTCCAGCTTGCTTGAAGTTCTCTGGGTTTCTTTTTATTCTTGCTCAATTTCTATGGATAGCTATCCGTTCGGTATTGCACTATCTCCTTTCTTCCATTTTCATTTTGCATAGTTCTCTGATTGCATGATGGGACCTCTGTTGCTGATATATGTCAGGAGCCCCTCTGTTTTTTTTCCTAATGCATATGTTGTGTTTGTGTTGATCGATGAGTCACTCAATTTAGACATTGAGATCACGACTTCGCTCTCATTGTATGCTCCCTATAGGATGTTTATTTATTTTCTTCTTTGATTGTTGATCGACGAGTCACTCAATTTAGAAATTGAGATCACGACTTCGCTCTCATTGCATTTTCTCTATAGGATGTTTATTGCTTTTCTTTTTTAATTGTTGATCGATGATTCACTCAATTTAGAAATTGAGATCACGACTTCGCTCTCATTGCATGTTCCCTATAGGATAGTTTTGTTAAGCTTTCTTTGACATGCTGATTAAGATAGGAATCCATGTATGCTAACATAGGATAGGATTTTCCTTTAACCTCAACCTTAGGGTCAATCATTGTATGATAACACTAGGGATATTACTAGGATAGTTTCCCTTAGTTGTTTTTTCTCTCTTTGCATCTTGCATCTTAAAACAAAAATTATTTTCTTGGCAAATTATAAGACACCTCTAATGAACCCAAACTCTTCTTCAAAGTAAAAGATACAAACCAATCTTACTTTGTTTATGCTAAAGCCGATTTTTCGCCATCGCACATGTTTGTTATCCTACTTTGATTCTCAATGTCATTGTTAGGTGTAATGTTTTGTCACCTATTTTATCAATGTTTCGTCATCTTTTGCCATGATATCTTGTTATCTTGAAGCCGATATTTCGCCATCGCACATGTTTGTTATCCTGCTTTGACTCTTAATATCATTGTTAGGTGTGATGTTTTGTCATCTATTTTATTGATGTTTCTCCATCTTTTTCCATGATTTCTTGTTATCCTTTAATCGATGTTTCGCCATCGTATATTTGTTGAAGCCGATATTTCGCCATCGCACATGTTTGTTATCCTACTTTGATTCTCAATGTCATTGTTAGGTGTGATGTTTCGTCATCTATTTTATTGATGTTTCTCCATCTTTGCCATGATTTCTTGTTATCCTTTAATCGATTTTTCGCCATCACACATTTGTTTGAAGCCGATATTTCGCCATCGCACATGTTTGTTATCCTACTTTGATTCTCAATATCATTGTTAGGTGTGATTGTCTTGTCGATTGTTTCATTTGATGTTTCGCCATCTTTGACATGTTATCTTGTTATTATTTAGCCGATGTTTTACCATCTCATTTGTTTGTTGTTTTACTTGATGTTTTGCCATCTTGATTATCTTTGTTTGTTCTAATTAAAAAACACAAACCAACCAAAACTCTTAAGCCGGACTACGACTGCTCTGATTCCTTAAAAGGGATACGTAGGCATTGGGGTAGGGCCCAACCGAGCACAACTTTTATTTTCCCTATGTTATTTTCTTTTCTTTTGCATGCATTCCCTTTTCAGTTGTAAGCCATAGACATAGGATTTGACCACACCCATTTAGACTAGACAACAAGAGTGGATACCATAGAGTACTATGGGCGCGTGGGGTGGTAATACCTTCCCCTCGTGTAACAGACTCCCTTACCCGATCTCTCGGTCGAAAGACCGTGATTTCTCCCTTTCTAGGTTTTCTCGATGTTTACCTTTCCCTTTCAGCGGGATAAAAGACGTTCGATGGAGACTTCATTGTTTCAATGATTTATGGCCGACGGTTTCAGCTGGCGACTTCACTGGGGAAAGATTGACCGGTTGCTGGTCCATCCCGGAGTCGATCCTTGCTCTTGTTTGTTTTCTCTTTGGGTGTTTATTTACCGCTTTGCATATTTATCTGTTTGCATTGCATCCTATGTGCGCTTTATTTTTTGCATACTGGATTTGGCTGGACTGTTTGGTTTCTGGATTTTCTTGGTGGGTGGGTTGTTCCATGAGGTAAAAGGCCTCATACCCAGGCTATGAGTGAATTCCATAGGAGCTAGGAATAGAGTGGCCATGGAAGCTATGAAGCAGATGCTTTGTAGACCTGACCATGAGATCCATGACTTCAAAGGTAGTTCGGATAGGTGTTATCGTATGATGATACCGACATTCGAGCTCTTGTACTTTGATTTGGCTTTTAACCTTACCTTGACCTAGACTACACCCGTGAGAGGGCGGGAAAACTTTTCTTACAGGTACAAGTATTGTTGGTGACTTTGTGTTGTGACAGTGACTCTAGTTTTGACAGTGACTTTGATTATGTTGCTGACTTGAGTTTTGTTGATGACCATGTTATGATAGTCACTGTGTGTTTTTGATGGTGACTTGATACTGTTGGTGACTGTGAGTTCTCTCGGTTTTTATCTAGATTTTTCACGTGGGAATGGTCGTTTATTTCAGCAATTCAACAACTACCTTTTGTGACAGGGAGATTTTGATCTCATACAGTTCCTGATCTGTTTTCTACTTGGCTCTTTTGTGTTCCAGGGTGATGTCGTACCTTTGATCTGGTGATGTTCATCATTCAGTCTAGAGACAGTGCAGTCATTTTCCATGTTTATGGAACCTTGATCCCGTGTTCTTGCACACATAATCTGTTAACTTCATTTTAACACACGTGTTCTTTTCATTTCCAAGGAACCATGCTTGTGAACTTTGTGCTGCGCTTTTTCATCTTTTATTGGTTTAAAATCAAATTTAAAAGCATGTGAGTTCCTTGGAAATGATCGAACATGGAATTGCATCCACTCACGCGCTTCATGCATATTCATGCATTCATAACAGGTACTGAGAGTTGGAGATTCTTATTCAGACCTGGTATTCTCTTCATATATACAAACTTGAACTCTTGTTGTCACGTGTTCAAAGGTCAGTTATGGAAAAACTTCGTGGGGTATTCGCTGGGATAAAAATTAAGATGGAGTTGTTTGGGGTACATGCAAGCCATGGCCCATGATTGGGAACTCTTTGAGGAGGAAGATATTCAATTGAAGACCCAATTGAGTCTGGTCATGGAAGTCTTGATGATAGCATCAACAATCCCACGCCAACTGTTGTAGCGCGAGTTATTCTCTTCTGCTAATCTTTTGGGATTTCTTTCAAACCATGAAATGCCTTGTGGATTTCATCCACTACCTTAAGCGCTTGGAACTTGTTATCAGCGGATGGTTCCTATTTTCTAGTTGAATTCAAGAGGTTTATTTTATCAACAAGGGCAGAATAGGTTTGGAGAGTGATTTTGATCCCATCCCAGTGCTTTATTCTCGTTTGTTTCCACGCTTGTTTAAGCTTCAGTGGTTTGGGCTCTGTACTTCAGTACCGTCTACAAATTCCCTTCCTGATCATGATACCAACAAGAGATATGGTTACCATAATGGGGCACCCAATTATTCAATCAGGCACACTCTCTACAACTTTGGGCCACCTGATCTTCTCTTTAGCAGTCAGTGTTTGTTCCCCAAGTGAATCCATGGGGCAGAGCTTTTAAGCTGAAAAGATAGAAGAAGATTGAGAATTATGTTGATACCATCTCAATGCCTTACATCCTGGCACTTTCTCGTCCGTTGGGAATTCATCTGGTAAAGCTTCGTGCTTTGGGACTATTCAGTTAATTATTCTCTCTTCTGATGCAAATGCTAGACGTGTCTCTCATTCTGGGGAATTTAATCGTGATGTTGAAGATTGCAAGAGGTTTGAGTAAAGTCCAGCTCTGGCCTAGCGTCTTTTCCAAAGTCCAATTTCTAATGTGGCGGACAATTTCGAGCTTTTCGTTTGGTACAACGTTCACCCTCCCTTTTAAGAAATCTTTGGTGAGTATATTCTAGGGCACTCGGATATTCAGTTGAAGACAGTTTATCATCCAGAATTAAAATCCAAGCTTGGATCATTTCAGAGACTGTTGTGTCCATATCAGATCGGGAATCTCTTATCCAAGTGAGCCTCGAGGTTGCGGAAGATCGTTTGAAGCAATCAGTCCATACGGAGACTAGTCACCTCAACATGGAAATTTCATATTTCATTTGCATTCTCATTTGCAATCTTAATTGTTTTGTTCGGCACTTTCTTGTATGAAAACGTTCTCATCTTTTTGAATGATAATCATAATGCATTGAATACGTTTGTCTTGAATTAATCCATTCGTTATCACCCTTATTTGTTTTACTATGTTTTTGATATTCAACTCTTGTTTAAAAACAATAACTCTGGAGGGAGGATGATGAAAATTTACCTGAAATCTCAAATGGTATGCTTTCAAGTAAAAACCTTGTTGACGATGTACAGGTCTTGTTTCAATCCCCAAACATCGGAGATATAAGGGAGTTAGACCCTCATTAAACCCTCTGAGCCTTCGAAGTAGGAGTTTCTTTTCTGTTCAAGAAAAAACCCTTATTTTTAACCCGGGGCATGGTAGATGTTCAGTTAATCTGATCGAGCATTCAAATTTCAGAAGGAGTGTCCCATCTGAGGATCAACGCACCTTATCCCTCACATTATGAGGTCGGGAAGAGATCAAAACAACAATGGTTATTTCCTCACGAAATCCCGAGGTCGAGATTGAATTGATACAATAATGGTTATCTCTCACCGACCAAAGAATGAGACAGTCACTTTCCTCCAAAAAAAAGGTTCAAAGACTTAGGGTCACACGACTTGTTCAAAAGGGAAATTATGAATGAGAAAGAAACAAAAAGCCCCGCTAAGTCGAAACTTGAAAACAAGTCGCTTAGGCAAAAGTTAGGGCATCCCGCTGGACTTCCAAATTGAAATTCAAAAAAAAAGAATTTGTCTAGGAAAAAGCAAGGGAAAGAAAAAATTTAAGGCAAAAAAGGATTATCCAATAAAAATCCTCATCAAAAGAAAAGTCGTGTGATCAAACACCCAAAAACCAAAGGTTAAGTGATTGTCGTGTCCAAAAAAAAATTGTTATGGTTCCTCAACCATATCAAAGTTCCTTTTGAGAGATGAATGATCGTGTCAAGTTAACTGGATTTAGGACTGGAGAACATCATGGAGAATGGGTGGGCACCAAAAAAAAATTTGAGCGTTAAATCCTTTTTTCTAAAAAAACGTGAACCAGGCCACGTTACAACCCTTAAAAGTCCTAATTGAATCATGGGTTAATTCGAAAGCAAAATTGTTACGAGAATACGATAACCTGACTCCTAGGAGACTTGCTTAAAACTTTTGAGTTGGTATCACTCCCTCTTCTATTTTCTTTGTATAGAAAAATTCCGATGTTTCAACATATTTTCAATAAAAAGTTTTCTAACCTCAAGACAACTATATGATTTTCATTAGATTTATCATTCATGGGATAAAACATTATTTGAATATGAAAAAGTGCTTAAACGTCAAGAGAGCTTGCATAATGAGCATCGGATAAAGAGTTTGATTATCCCGAGGTATGAATTGCTTCAGGGATCTCTTGAAAATAATGATCTTAATCTGAGGCATGCTTTCTAGCTACTCCTTTGAATTGAAGAAGACTGGTATAAGAGATTGATAAAAGCTTTTTGTTTGATGATTGTGTGGAAGTTTTTTCTGCCCCCAAATCTCTGATTGAGCAATGTTATATCGTTCCTAGTTGGTCCCAAAGGACAATTTTTGTCAAGCATCTGCTTGCGCGTAAAGCAGTTCGAGTTGAGAAGTATGATTGTGTACTAGTTGGTTTTGAGGACGTAAGTCAATCATCCTGAGAAGGTGTTATCTTTCAAACTCCGTGAACTTATCATTCCTCTGTGAGCATAAGGTAAAGAAATGGTTTGCCAAGATTCTGCTAATCTGGAGAAATCAAGTCAAGATCCATTGACTCTCAAAACTTCATCAATCTGGGGGCAGTGATGTCGAGATTCGACGAATCTCTCAAAGTGCAGAGTGATCAGGGTCCATTACCCAAGACTTATTGATGCCACTTCTAATTTTGATTAGTCATAGGCCGTATTTCAATGTTTGGAACACTGGGGCAGTTTATCTGGGTGGTACAAATCTCAGGAAGTCCTTTCAAGGAAAGTTCTTTAACAACCCTATAGACTGGGGAAAGGCATTATGCATGGGCATTTCTCCACCTCAGAGTTGATCAGGTTAAGTCCAGTCGCAGGCTAAACAACTTCTGAATTTGAAGAGCATGACAAGAAGTCGAGATTGTTATCCTTAGCCCATCAGAATTTTAAGTCTCGGTATTGTTGTTCCTTCACCAGAAGTTGAGATCTTTATCTCTAATTGAAGTCAGGAGTGTTATTCTCAGCACAGATCTCGGGAAGTCCTCTCGAGGAGAATCTCTTCAAAGGTTGGTCAAACTGAAGAGGTTATATCGACGTTCAATAAATCTCTCCATAGACCTGTTGTGTCAGAGAATTATCCAAAGCTCGAATAATCTAGGGCAGATTATCTCAAGATAAAAGGACCCTCTCCATAAAAGTTGTCACACTAGCTGGGGCATGTTCAGTGATCTGTTTCGCATAAAATTATTATGTGCTTTGTTTATCTGCCTAATTCTCTGTCGCCAGAGAAACATCTTTCAAGAGGATTAAGGTAACCCAAACCTGGATCGTTTCCCCTGAAGTGACACTGAAGTTTCTACTTCTCCCAAGAGAATATCTATTCCTCGGAGCACAGCATCATTACCCTGACTAAAGATTTGATTGAATATCTTCTTATTCACCGATGATGTCATTTCAGGAAGATCAAATTTATTTGAGATTAATTGAGGGTTTCTATGGAAATCTGAAGCTTCTATTGCTCCCCAGGGAATCTCCCAAAGCATATAATTTTAAGGATCAACTAGTTGGAATTTCAGACTAAGAGAGTCGTATCCCCCAAGTGCTTGAAGTTGCGTCTTCCCGATCGCCTAGTAAAAATGGAGTGTTCTCATCCCCAACTGAAGTCGAAAGTTCCTTCGAAAATTTCTCTTGTTCCCCGATGAAGTCAATTCATAAATATTTCTTGTTCAAGAATTCTCTAATCTCCCCATGGCAGAAGCATGGTTTGAAGTTAGTTATGTTGAGAATCTTTTGTTATCCCCAGTAAAGACTATTCAAGTTTGTTCTGTTTCCTAGCAAGGTCATGGGAGCATCATCTCACTCCCTCAGAGGAGGCTGTTCATGAGGATCTCTTGTTCAAAGATTTCTCATTCCCTAATGGAGCTTCCTTATTGGAGATCTCGTTCTTAGGAATTTTCATTCCCCTAGCTAATTTGTGTTGAGGTTTATTTTATCTCTCCAGTGAAGACCATTGGCTGAGATCTCTTATGCAAAATTTCTATTTTCCCCCAGCGGAACTGCCTTCAGATACCCCTTACTCGGAAATCCTCATCTCCCCTGTGAAGTTGCCTTATCAAGAAATCTACTATTCAGGAACGCTCATTTCTCCAATAGAGTCATTTCATCGAAAGTGTTATTCACAGATGCTCTCTTTTCCCAGTAGATCTCAATCCTAGATGTTGATAAGTGTTGCTTCCCCAAAAGAGTACACTATTGTGGTTCCTAGCCCCAGGATAAAGCATTATAGCAGGATTTTGTTCTAATTGAAGCGTATCTTTATTTCCAAGTGAAGCTGAAGATTCTCTTACTTCCAGTAATAGCATATCTTGTTGAGTCTCTCCTACAAAAGCGTCTTATTCTCGACCAGAGTTCTTTTTGTAGGGACCCGACATCCAGCAATGTTCTCTTTACCCGTGGAAGGAGATACTTAATCTTTTCCCCAGAAGGTTAAGAGGTGAGACATAAGTCAAGATTTCTTCTACAGTGCAATTTATTTTTGCGTTTTTCTCCCCAGGAAGTTATCCCCAGTGATAAATTGACAACTTATCGAACAAAAGTCAGTTCTGATATAATCTTCTCTAGCAGAATTTGCAATTTATTTTGCAAATTTTTATTAAGGTTCGGCATGTGGTTATTGGTCTTTTCATTTTGCCATGCTGGGGAAGACAAGTTGAGGATCGATTTCTCAAAATTCCACTATTCTGGGGAAGCATGTTAATGATGGAAATCCCCCGCAGGGTTGCTTCTCCTCAACATTTTCATGTGAGGAATTCTCGAGGCAGATAAGGTTCTGGATACCTTCATTCTCCAACCAAGTCTGGATAAGCATTATCTCGTTTCTTAACAGAGACTATTCCTAGTGGAGTTTATCTTCTGATTTGAGGTATCATTGAAGTTCGCGTTCTAAAGTTCTCATTTTTCCCATTTAATTTGTGACTTGGGGCATTTCAATATCAAAAAAAAAAATCTTTTATTATCCTCGGTAGGGTTGATGTTGGCTGAGATTTCTATTTCCCAAAGTGATACTGTTTGACTATCTTCATAGTCCTTTTTACGGTTGAATACCGAAAGTTCAAGGATCTTTGCCTTATCCCTAGTGGACTTTACTTATCCCCAGTGAAGTTTTTTTTCCCCAGTGAAATTTCTTATCCCCAGTGGGGTTTCGTTTCCCCAGTGAAATTTCCTATCCCCGGTGAAGTTTCATTTCTACAGCAAAATTTTGTTACCCCAGGAATCTTCTTTTAAAAGCCTTTCCCCAAGACTCCAAGTTTGGATGTGTCGCCTATCCCCAATGGAGTCGTTAAGCCGGGAGCCCTCACTTTGACCTCTCATTTCCCAGCCAATCTGTTGATCGGGGCATCCTTTGTTAAGGGTCTGTTTTTATTCCCCAATAAGGTTTTGATACCATGTGACTATCTGCGTGATTCGTCCTTTGGTTGCATTCCAAGAGAGTATCTCTCCAGCAAGATAATCTTCAACGAGGTTCTATCTCTCCGGTGAAGTCCCACCTCTTCAGCAGAGTTTTGTTCCCCAGCAAAAAGCTTTCGTCCCTTTCCGGAAGTTGCAGTGTCGGCCTGATTTTCCCCGGAGTTTGCAATTTATTTTTGCAGCTCCCCTCAATTTTTGTGACCCGTTTCTGCTGGTTTCTTGGTTGTTATTCCCCGAGAAGCTTCATCTCTTCAGGGTTCCGTCTCTAGTGGTTCCCCATATTTTCTCCTCTCCTTCGGATTTTGCAATTTATTTTTGCAAGTCTTGTCAGATGCTGACTCCTTGGTTATTTGGCTTCTCAATTGGCCATTCCCCAGTGGAACTTTTAAACATGCATCATTACATTTGCATCTACCAAAAAGATTATTTTGTACCCCAAAATTTTCCCTCCCATTTTATCAAGATTCTCCTCAAAAGACTTCTTGGATTCAAGATCAGATTAGGGTTTGCCCAGCTCAAGACATCTCCTTGCACTGATAACCTGAAATTAGGGTTTGAGTTTGCACAGGGATTTTTGGACTTCCAATGCCTCATGTGACTTTCATACTTCATGTTGGACCTCTAAGATTTCTCATACCAAGTTTCAAGCCTTGAATCACTTTTTTGCCCAGTCAATTGGACAGTAGACCTAAAAATCAACTATATTGGGGAAAAAGTCAACCATGGCCAATTTACAGTAAAACCTCATAATTTTTTTATCCAAATCAACATTATAGACTCATATGAACCATTTGATCAAGTTTGGACCACAACTCCTCAAGAAATTTGATCAGGTCTTCAAAAGGACAAAATGGTCATTTTTAGAGTTTTGATTGAGGAAGGGAAATTTCTGATTTTTCACCTAGCCAATGGCAAATTGGGTTCAAGCATGGTTTCAATGACTCGATAGCATCATCTTGACCTAATCACAAGCTTCAAAAGATCTAAAATGCATTGGATTCACAGATGAATTTTCCAGTCAACTGATCAAAAAATCAACTGTACACTGAAAAGTCAAACTTTGACTTTTTGGTCAAAATCAAGTGCCAAGAGTCATTTTTCATCAAGATGTGTCAAAACATGAAACTTGTTCACCAAGAAATTTGAATTTGGAAATTAGGGTTTAAGTTTGAAAATTTTCATAACTTAGAAATTTTCTAAGTTATGAAAATTTCTTATATTTTTCCCAACTTTTTCACCATGATGCAATTGGATTCAAACAAAACTTCCAACATGAAAGTTGTAGTCCTACACAAAATCTACAACTTTTATTCACAAAGTTTTATCAAAAGATTCTTGGATCTCAAGTTATGATTTTATGAATAGGGGTCCATAAAACTTTTAACTTAGTGAAATTTTGCCCTAGTTTAGGCAGATTTTTGACCTAACTTCATGGCAACTTTTCTCCTAGTTCCAAGAGGAATCTCAAGTTGCATTTTAAATATGGATTGTAGAGCATGTTACAAGCTTTCCAAAATGTCTAAGAACTATCCAAGATCATATATGGTTAGGGAGAATCGAAGGAATGAAAATGGAAAATTATCACTTTTGTCCAAGGCATTTTTCACAATGGTTCAAGTTGCAAATCTGTCCTAAGCATGCTTGTACTTAGTTTACAGGTTCTAATACCTTCTACACTCCAAAATTGAATGCAAACACATTGGACAATGGCTTTATTCTGAGCTATGAAGCATTGCACAAGGAATTATTCCATTTATGGCATAAAGGTAACAATACCATTTCCATAAAGCTTGGTTTTTGTAACTTTGTTTATCTTGAGCCATGGACCTAATATCTGGCTGCAAACAAAGTCCACAAATATCAGGCAAAGTTCACCACCTATGTGCAGCTAAGGAACAGGCCTGTACAGGCTTTGGGCATTATCATCTCACCATTTCTTCAAAAGCAAGCAAATTTGCAAAAGTCCACACAACTCTTGTATCTGATAAAACCAAGACTAAGCATCATTTGGACCAACTTCAGATCTTTGTTGCAAGCAAAAACATGATTGGCCAACCTTTCAAACACTCCAATACACCAAAAACACCATTTCTGCCCAAAACAGGGAAACCTCTGCAAATCACTAGCCATTTCCATTTTGCCTCGTGCGTTTTGCCTTGAACCACTTCAAACATATTACATACATCCCATCCAAGCTATCCAGGCCTTTGTCAAGCAACTGTAACCCCTGTTTCGAGCTTCACCATTTCTATTTTCTGAGTTTGCAGGTTGACTTCTATAGGAAGATTCAGGCATCTACAAGACCAGCTGAGCATTGGGAAAGGTTGAGGGAACTTCAAGCAAGCTCACACGACCTTCAGGCCTCACTCAAATTTGCTACATTGCCATATCCAAACTCAACTGAACAAGGTATTTGTCAAGTTTCTATCTCCTTATTTAGGCATCCTTAAGCTTAGGTTTGTGAAGCAAAAATATAGTCCTTAATGTGCTTGAGCTGTACATATGCATAGCTTCCATTTATATTAACTGAGCTAAGAGTATTTGACTGTTAAAGTTGCTGAAAAAACTAGGTCAGAAATTAGGGCCATTAAAATTCTCTTTGGTCTTTGAGAGTTAGATCATGTTTTTTATATCATTAGAATCGTGAGTTAACATGCTACAAGTTTCATATTGCAAGATTTTGTTTTTAAGCACGTATGCAAGAGATACAGGTTGAACTGAACCTGGCGCGCGCGAGGGAGCAAGGACAAGGATGAAGTGTGTTTTGGGCCTGGCGCCTTGGGCCTGCTTCTATTTGCACCCCCCTTTTATTTTTTGCACCCCACTGACCTTTTATTTTATATTTTTTGTATTTTCTTGCATATTTCATATTTTCTGACTTTATTTATTTTTTCTGAACATTTAAAATCATAAAAAATATTTTCTTTATTTTTTGCATTTTATCATTTTTTTTATTTTTTTTTATTTTTTGCATAATAAATAGTTTATTAGTAATAATATAGTTTATTTTCTTTATTAAAACTTGTAAATAATATAAAAAAATATCACATTTTTTTATTTTTATTATTTATACACTTAAAATAATATTTTCCTACAATATTCAATTTTTTAATATTTTGTATATATTATTATTATTTTTTCTTGAACAAAAAATGAACAAAATAAATAATATAGAATATTTTCTATTAAAACAAAATTAGGGTTTCCACCCTTTCAAAAATAATCATTTTATTTTTCTTATTTTTTAAGACATACATAAATTTATTTTCTCATACATAAAATAAATACAAAAACATTTTTTGCATATTTACATTTAATTGCATATTTAAATATTTGCCTATTTAATTTATTTGTACAATAAATTCAATATGGTTGTAATAGTTTTAGGGTTTTATTTTGAGCAACATCCCCTATTCAAAACTTGTATTCCCCTCCCCATAATATTGTTGTAATAGTCTAGATTTACTTTACGCATTTATTGCTTTCATATACCATGATAGTAAACTAGGGTTTTGTATGCAAAGACCAAAAATCAAAACAAATAGCAAGACCTAAATACAAGACAAAAATGCATGAAAAATGACAACACATTGTACACAACACCCCTAGGGTTTCATCCACTTTGTTGCCTTAAAATGGCCATGGTATGCATGCTAGATATCTTGGCAAAATCAAACAAAAACAAAATATCATAGTCCCTCGATGACGCTATCTTGGTTGCCTAAACAAAAATGATCTATTCCCTCAAAAACTTGCTAAGATACTTGGCAATATTGTTATCATGGTCATACGAGGACCCACGCCCGTCCCGTTTAACATCCAAAGATAGGGTTGTTTACCAAATGCAATGGTAAATTAACAACATCAAAGGAATAAAAATGTGTAGGAAAGACTTTTGAGTAGGGTAGATAACTCCTAGTTACTTGATCTCTTTTAAACAATCCTTGCTATTTTCAAAAACACACAACACAATTTAAAAACATTTTCCAAACAAACTTTCAAAACATTGAAACATTTTTTAAAAGACAAACATCTTTGTATACATTCTGACGAACGAGAATCATTACAAAGATTGCCTAAACGATGGCCTCTTTTCAAAATACTTTCAAAACCACACAAAGCACCATTTCAAACAATTGAAAAGCAAAAGCAAGTGATCTAAAACAAGTAACTAAGAGCCCATGGAAAACCATGGATGAAAAGGGTGCTAGCACCTTCCCTTTTCATAATCTACCCCCCGAACCCAAAAACAATCTCAAAGGTCATTCCTGTGCTTTTTTACCTTTCCTTTTGGATAAAATAAAAGTCGATGGCGACTCTTGCTAAACCGCAACATTTGCAAACACAAACGCAAAAACCTCAAGTCAGTTCTCCCACCGCATCACAGAACTGGCGACTCTGCTGGGGAGTATTATAAAAGTGGGGTTACCTTAGGGTTTTAGATCACCTTTACATGCTTATCTTGCTTGACTTGTTTGCTTTACACTTTGGTTCTATTGTAGGGGTTTTAATCCTCTACCCGGATTTGGGAAACATTCATAGGTAAATAGCAATACGTTGTGGAAACTATGCGGGGTATACCAACATGGTTGAATCAATAGCTATATTAGTGCGACATATTTGTGGGTACCGGTAGCCTTTGAGTCAATCAAAGAGAATACGGAGCCGCTGAGTGATGTCATGAAGCACTAATGGACTTTGAAACCTTTACTTGACCAATTTGGCCTGTTAGGATGTAGTGAGATGATCGGCTTTGGTGCAGTCTGAAGTTGGTAGATACTCGATACTACACTCATTGAGGGTTGTTTTCTTGGAATATTTCGGTCGCCAGTAAAGTGGCTAAACTGAAACAATGAACACAGGAAACAATCCAGTGATATTGAGCTCCTTAGAACCCGGTTACTATTTTCTAGGACAGGTTGAGCCAACTAAACTTCAAGAGGGTACTTACCTATGAAACCCCAGTCAAGCCTAAACTAGGAACTTGTGTGATTTGTTTGTACATATATACTTGTGCATAACATCATGGACATCATGAAGCATCATATGCATCCACTAACCATTTCAAGGATTTTGGATTTCATCTTTGTTCCTGTTTTGTAGGTTATGGAATCACTTCGCAGGAAAACTATCCAAGTCAACCTTGTAAGAATTCCTCCTCAACTCAAGGAGCTAGCTTCAAGGATTCCTGAGAATTATCCATTCACCGAGAGGCATGGTCGTCTTCTTAACTTAGTCACTGCCAACACTAAGGAGGATATGTTGAAAGTTCTCTTCCAGTTCTTTAACCCTTTGCATCATTGCTTTACATTTCCTGACTACCAACTTGTGCCTACTTTGGAGGAATTTTCTCAACTCTTGAGGATTCCTATTCTCAATCAACTACCCTTCAACGGTACGGAAAGAGATCCAAAGCCAGAAGAGATTGCTCAAGCCCTACACTTGCACTCCTCTGATGTCACAACACATTAGGAAACTAGAAGTGGTGTCAAAGGCTTCTTGTCAAAGTTTCTGTTTGAGAAGGCCCAAAGTTGCTGGAATTCTTTGGACTTGCAAGATTTTGAGGATATTGTAGCTCTTCTCATCTATGGGATGGTCTTGTTCCCTAACCCTGACCAACTCATAGATGTGAGTGATGTCAAAATCTTCATGGCTCGCAACCCAGTGCCTACATTGCTTGGGGATATCCTCCACTCTTTTCACACTCGAACAATGAGGAAAAGAGGTGTTCTCATGTGCTGCACTCCTCTATTGGAAATATGGTTTATTTCTCATCTTCCCCAATCAGTCTTGAAGAATGAGAAAGGTTTGAGGTGGTCACAACGATTGATGACTCTTACACATTCAAATGTTCATTGGTGTTCTCGATCCAGATAAAATGTTATCATCATTGATCGTTGTGGGGAATTCCCTAATGTCCCTCTACTTGGCATTAGAGGAGGCATCACCTACAACCCTTGCTTGGCTCTGAGACAGTTTGGTTATGCCCGAAGGGATGGCCCACATGACATGCTAGTTCAAGGTTTGGTTTTCGACTTCGACAACGACAACCAAGGACTCCGACAAAGGTTCATCCGAGCTTGGAGGATGCCCAACAAGGTAGACAGTAAGACCTTGGGACACAAGAATTCTATCCCTCTTGAGCCTTACCTCAAGTGGGTACGAACCCGCGCCCAAAGTCTTATGATGCCTTACCCCTACATTCTCCCTATGATTATAGAGCCTGTTATGGAAAGAGAGGTTCCATACACCCTCCTACATCCTGACATGCCAACATCACTCGAAGATTTACAAAGGAGTTGGATACAGCTTAGGGGAGAGCGCGATACTTTTGAAGCCCAACTCTAAGCAAGCGAGAAGAAGGTTTTGGAACTCACTCGTCAACTTCACGAAGAGCAGACTCTCAACACCTACATTGCACCAAAGAGAATGCGCAACGTCTTTTTACCTTAGAATTTTGTATTATTTTTCCCATGGGGCATTAATGTACTAAGAAATTCTATCTTATTAATATGACGTGTGTTCCTTTTTTGTTTAAAACAAATTTGAATTTCTGAATCCTTGAATGCATTACATGAATACATATCATTCATCATATGCATAAATAGGTCTTCACACCAAGTTTCCTCATCTCTCTGCTGTTTATTTCAGCAAGATGGATATTGAACAAACAGTCAAAGACTTACAAGCTTCGAATTCACAATTCCAACAGCTACTCTTGACCTTGGCTAAGGGGCAGGAGGAGCTCAAGACTCTACTAGAGAAGGAAAAAGAGAAAAAGAAGAAGAAGAGAGCTGGTGTGGCTACCTTGGGCAGAAGATTTGAAGGTCAAGCCAGAAGGGTCCTAGATTTTCCATCAACCTCTGAGGAAGGAGAAGAAAGGGTAAGGGAACTGCAATGCCATATGATTCTGAGGCAGAAGAAGAGGAGGATGAAGACTATTATGAACAACAGTATCCTCCTACAGATGACAAATACAAAAATCTGGAAGAGCGTCTAGCTGCTATGGAGATACAGAGAGTGCCTGGGATGGACTTTGAAGAGTTAGGGTTGGTATCTGGAATTGTAATCCCTCCTAAGTTTAAGGTGCCTCTATTTGCTAATTACGATGGGTTGTCTTGTCCCAAGATGCACCAACGATCTTATGTCAGGAAAATTCAACCACATTCTTCTGACAAAGACCTGTGGGTCCACTTTTTCCAGGACAGTTTGTCGGGGACGCAGTTAGATTGGTTCTACCAGTTGGAGAGGTCTGATGTGCATAATTGGGAGGATTTGGCGGCCGCCTTCTATAAACAGTATCAATATAATGCGGACTTAGCACCAACTCGTACTCAATTACAGAGTATGGGCATGGTCTCAAATGAAGGTTACAAAGAGTATGCCCAGAAATGGAGAGACTTGGCGGGACGAGTACAACCACCTCTATCTGAGAGGGAGCTAGTAGACATGTTCTTGGGAACTCTATCAGGGCCTTTCTTTAATCACCTGATTGGAAGTTCGTATGCGGGGTTCACCGAGTTGATTCTAACTGGTGAGAGAGTTGAAGCCGACATAAAAATCGGGAAAATTCAAAAAGATGCATTTGCTTCCGCTGCCATCAAAAAGACTTTTCCAGCAAAGAAGGAAGTATCATCTGTCTACTCCCAAAGAGGTCAAGGAAGAGTTGAGCGCCGGCCAGCGGTGGGGGCTGTAATGATTCAGAAGTCTGCAGTTGATCATCCCAGAAATAATCAACCCATAACCAACCAAACAAGGGTGGAAAGGCCTATACGACAATTCACTCGGATCAACATGACTCCTGCTCAGTTTCTACCCCATCTCTTGAAGTTAAACCTTGCAAGTTTGAAAGAAGCCCCGAAGAATCTGAATATTGCTTCTCCGTACTACCATTCGAACGCCAAGTGTGCTTATCATTCAGATAGCTTGGGACACGACACCAACAATTGTTGGGCCCTCAAGAATAAGATTCAGGACTTAGTATACGCTAAATAAGTTGAATTCAATGCCCCTGAAAAGCTGAATGTAATCTCTGCTCCAATGCCAAAGCATGACCACAATGCCCATGCTGTTGAAGAAGAAATTTTTGTTGCTACTGTGGATGATTTGATAACTCCGCTACCGATAATCAAGTTGAATTTGCTGAAGGCTGGGATTTTCCCAGGTTGTGAGGAAGATTGATGCCTTTTTTCATCCTTACCAACCGACTGTCCATTGTTGAAGTTAGGCATCCAACGCCTAATGGATAACCAAGAAATCCTTTTTGAAAAGACTCCTGTTACACCGACTCCTGTCAATGATGTTTCAATAATAACCATATCCGCCAATCTTTACAAGGTCTCCAAAAGACCTATTAAGATTACATCCGCTCCGAAGAATGTACCTTTGAAGATAACCATGCTCGGGCCCGTCCCGTACAAGTCCGACAGATCAGTACCGTGGAACTATGGTGGAGAAATCTACTATCATGGTATTAAACAAATTGAATCAACTGAAGAGAGTTCTAATGAAGAGGCTTCTGACATTGGAAACATTGCTGGAACGAGCAAAATCACCCGCAGTGGAAGAATTTTCTCTCCATAGATTTCCCCTCCAAAGAATCTTTAGACCCTCAACTGCTCCTAAGGTTACCCCTGTACCGGTCAACATATCTGCGAGAACTCCAATTATTGAAGAAGTTGTAACTCCTGTGATTGTCCCCTCTGCTGCTGATGATGATAGAGGGAAAGGGATCCAAGAAGATCCCGTCAGGACGAGGGCTCAGCCATTGGTCATCCCTGAAACCTCTCAAAAAGAAATGGAAGATATTTTGAAAACAATCAAGAAAAGCGATTATGATGTTGTGGAAAAACTAGGGAAAACCCCCTCAAATATCTCTATGTTAGCCCTGCTTCTTTGTTCAGAAGCTCATGCTAAAGCTCTGATCAGATTTTTGAAGACGACCCATGTGCCACAGGAAACCTCCGTGGATTAGTCCCACGAATGTGTAGCTAGCTTAACAGCTGACAATGGTCTAGGATTCTCTGATGCTGATTTAACATCCAAAGGGAGAAAACATAATGACGCTTTGCTTGTTTCGGTGGAATACAGAGGGACTACTCTAGCACACGTACTGGTAGTGGTTCATCGCTGAATGTCTTACCGAAGAAAGCCTTGGATAGACTGGATTGTGAAGGCTTAACCCTGAAACCCAGCCATATAATTGTCAGAGCCTTTGATGGTTCTAAGAGGATGGTCCACGGGGAGGTGGACATCCCGATTAAAGTGGGAACTGAAACCTTTAACTCCATATTCTATGTGATGGACATTCGTCCTTCCTATTCTTGCTTGTTGGGAAGACCCTGGATTCACCATGCTGGAGCCGTCACTTCCACTCTGCATCAAATGCTCAAGTACCATGTCCAGGGGAAAATCATAACCGTTCACGTTGAAGAGGAATACATGATAAGCCATCTTAATTCTTTCTGCTATGTAGAATTGGATGGCGAATTCATCGAAACTCCTTTTCAGCATTTTGAAGAGGTAGCTCAGGAGATTGCGACAACCAACACAGTGTCTTCTGTGCCCATGATTACTAGACCTCTGCCTCAGATGTCGTCTCTCAAAGATGCAAAAGCTGTGATTGAAGAAGGAGGAAGCACAATCTGTGGGCAGCTTCCCGACTTTCCTTTCAAATCAGATAAATTAGGCTTGGGATTTACTTCTTCTGCTCAAAAGGTTATACGCCACACCCGTACTAGAGGGCCACCAGTGAATATCACCCATCATGGAGTCAATGCTTTGGATGATAGTGAAGAGGAGAGCAACTTAGAAGACTGGATTTTCCCTACTGTTGACGGAGGACCGTGCAACTGGAAAGTAAAAGACTTTGTTCCGATTACTTTCATACCGCAGTAATTTATCATTCAAACATTTCTGTTGGTTTGTAATAATTCTTAAACAATTCGAACACTTTTACCATTGTGCCTTACCCGAGGTACATAGGTCCATTTGTAAGGGTTTGATTTTTCATCTTCATATGTCATTTTAATGAATCATGGACGTTTTCACATATAAACTTTTGTGTTCATTGTCTTTCTTTTTACATTTTATTTATTTAAAGATGGTTATCCCTTACACGCACACACTCACAAATGCAGGTACCCTTTCATTCCGAATTCCATGGGTAACAATTCTGCTATGGCCTTCAGTGACTCTGGAGACCTGGTCTACCATGCCGAATACGAAGGTGAGGAAGATTGTGAGGTGCCAGGAGAATTGGCTAGACTGCTACAACAGGAAGAAAGGGCTATTCTACCTCATGAGGAGTTGTTAGAGACAATCAACTTGGGTACTGAGGAAGATAGAAAAGAAGTCAGAGTGGGTGCCAACCTAGAGCCAAGTGTCAAAGGGCGCTTAATTCAGCTGTTACACGAATATGTTGAGACCTTCGCCTGGTCATACAAAGACATGTCGGGACTCGATACAGATATTATGGTTCACCGTCTGCACATAAGAGAAGACTGTCCACCAGTCAAACAGAAAGTCCGCGGCATGAGGTCCGACATGTCAGAAAAGATCAAAGCAGAAGTTATGAAGCAGTTCAATGCTATATTTCTTGCTGTTACTTCCTATCCACAATGGGTTGCTAACATTGTGCTCGTGCCTAAGAAGGACGGCAAAGTGAGAATGTGCATGGATTATAGAGACTTAAACAGGGCCAGCCCTAAAGATGACTTTCCACTTCCGCACATTGACATCCTGGTTGACAATACAGCTCAGCACAAGGTATTTTCTTTCATGGACGGATTCTCATATCAAAATGGCACCTGAGGACATGGAGAAAACTACTTTTGTTACATAGTGGGGTACGTTATACTACAAAGTGATGCCATTCAGACTGAAGAATGTCGGTGCAACCTATCAACGCGTCATGGTAGCTTTGTTTCATGATATGATACATCATGAGATAGAAGTCTACGTAGATGACATGATAGCCCGATCACAGATGGAAGAAGAACACCTCGACCATTTGCAAAGGCTGTTTGTCAGGTTAAAGGAGTACAAGCTCAGACTGAACCTTAACAAGTGCACTTTCAGGGTCCAGTCTGGTAAGCTCTTGGGTTTCATTGTCAGCAACAAAGGCATCAAAGTTGATCCTGCCAAAGTCAAAGCTATACAAGAAATTCCCGCTCCTCCCACTGAGAAGGAGGTCAGAGGTTTCTTGGGACGCCTAAACTACATTGCAAGGTTCATTTCTCACCTAACATCTACCTGTGAACCAATCTTCAAGCTGTTGAAGAAAGATCAGGTAGTTAAATGGAATGATGATTGTCAAGTTGCTTTCGATAAAATCAAGGAGTATTTTCTATAACCTCCTATCTTGATGCCACTTGTCGAAGGAAGACCGCTAATCATGTATCTGACCGTCCTAGAGAATTCAATAGGGTGCGTACTGGGCCAACATGATGAGTCTGGCCGAAAAGAGCATGCCATTTATTACCTTAACAAAAAGTTTACCGACTGTGAGACCCGATACTCACTGCTCGAGAAAACTTGATGCGCTTTGGTATGGGCTGCTCGCCGGCTAAGGCAGTATATGTTGACTCATACCACTTTGCTGATATCTAAGATGGATCCGATCAAGTACATCTTTGAGAAGCCTGTTCTATCTGGAAGAATAGCTAGATGGCAGATGATCCTGACCGAATACGACATACAGTACACGAACCAAAAAGCAATAAAGGGGAGTGTGCTAGCTGACCATTTGACTCATCAAGCTGTAGAAGATTACCAATCCATGAGGTTCGATTTCCCCGACGAGGATATCATGACATTGGATAACATTGAAGAGAACAGACCATATGACGAATCTGAATAAGGATCCTGATGGACCCTGTACTTTGATGGTGCCTCTAATGCACTTAGCAACTGTATCGGCACGGTACTCATCTCTCCAGAAGGTTGCCATACTCCTTTCACAACCAGGCTTTTCTTTAACTGCACCAACAACATGGCCGAGTATGAAGCTTATATCTTTGGTCTCAAGGCTGCCATAGACTTGGGAATCAAATCGTTGATTGTGTTTAGGGACTCAGCTTTGGTCATCAGTCAGATCAAAGGAGAGTGGGACACTAAGCATCCAAACCTCATCCCTTACAAAGAACATGTCTTGACATTATTACCATATTTTGAGTAGATTACCTTCGAGCACTTCCTGCGAGAAGAAAATCAGCTAGCAGATGCTCTAGCTACAATGTCATCCATGTTTAAACTTAACTGGGATAATGAGGCGCCCCAAATCACCATTGAACGGATGGATGAACCTGCACATTGTCACAAGATTAATACTGAAGAAGTAGTGGACCGACCTTGGTTTCATGAAGTCAAAAGGTATCTCGAGGCTCAAGAATACCCTGAAGGAGCTTCAGTCAATGATAAAAAGTTCTTTAGGAGATTCTCTGCCAAGTTCTTCCTGAGCAATGGTATCCTGTACAAGCACAGTCATGATTCCATTCTGCTTCGTTGTGTGGACAAGATTGAAGCTGATCAGATCATGGCTGAACTGCACAATGGTACCTTTGGCACTCACTCTAGCGGACATACGATGGCTAAGAAGATTCTATGGGCAGACTATTATTGGTCTACCATTGAAGTTGATTGCTATCGACATTCCAGGACTTGTCACAAATGTCAAATCTATGCGGACAAGGTACATATACCTCCAGTTCCTCTCAATGTCTTAACAGCTCCTTGGCCATTCGCTATGTGGGGAATCGACATGATTGGAGAGATCAAGCCTACAACATCCAATGGACACCGTTTCATTCTGGTGGCCATTGACTACTTCACCAAGTGGGTCGAAGCAACTTCCTTCGCATCTATCATAAAGAATGTTGTTGCCCGGTTCATCAAGCAGAACCTCATTTGCGGGTACGGCATCCCCGAAAGGATCATCACGGACAATGGTACAAACCTTAACAACACTATGACCACCGCCTTGTGCGAGTAGTTCCAGATTCAACATCACAACTCATATCCCTATCGGCCAAAGATGAACGGTGTTGTCGAAGCTGCAAACAAAAATATCAAGAAGATCATACAAAAGATGACAGTCACCTACAAAGACTGGCATGATATGCTATCGTTTTCTCTTCACGGGTACCGTACCACGGCGCATACATCAGCTGGGGCAACACCCTATTCTTTGGTATATGACATGGAAGTTGTTTTACCTATCGAGGTTCAGATTCCCTCCTTGAGAATCATGAAAGATGCTGGTTTGAGTGAAGACGATTGGATTCAGACCCGGCTTGATCAACTTAACTTGATTGACGAAAAGCGACTTACTGTTGTTTGCCATGGTCAGACGTATCAAAAACGGATGATCAAGGCTTTCAACAAGAAAGTCAGACACCAAGTATATCAAGTCGGGGATCTGGTAATCAAGCGCATCATCTTGCCGCAAAGTGATCCCAGGGGAAAATGGACTCCTACCTACGAAGGACCATTTGTGATCAAAAACATCTTTTCTGGTGGGGCAATGATATTAACCACCATGGACGGCGACGACCTGCCGCACCCTGCCAACGCAAACATAGTCAAAAGATACTACGCATAAATGACCCGCTAGGTTGACACACATAGGCAAAAAAAAGGCATCCCGGTGAATCGAAAACCCGAAAGGGCGGTTCAGGCAAAAATTAGGGATAAACAAAAAAAATCTGTACACCCGGCAAGTTGAAAACCCGAAAGGGTGACTTGGGCAAAAAAGGGTTTCCCGGTGGATCGAAAACCCGAAAGGGCGGTCCAGGAAAAAGTTAGGGAATTAAAGTGTATAACTATGTCTCGTCGGATCACTTTAAGGACAATCTCTTCACAGACAAGCTCCAGGCTTCTGATCAACTCAATCATCTTCGGACGAAGCAACAAATGGACAAGATATTCATAGTTACGAAGGCTATAGCAGAATGGGAACCCCATGGAATTTTTACACATAACCATCTTTTCTTTGTATAAATTTTTCTCATTTTTATGGCAACATCCTCTTACTAGGATGTCTGTCTCCTTTGTACAAATACTTACACAAAGTTAATACAAAGATACTTCAAAGTGCATAAAACTATTTGCCTTTTCTTCTTTTTACACTTGTGTTTTATTTGAAAACGTCCAATGATTTATTAATGAGCATATGCATTTGAATATAATCATTGTTTACAAATAAACGAAATGGGAAAGAATAATTACTGACAGGTTGAAAGTATAGGAAAACGTCTTTAGGTTATTCCAAGAGAAATCCCCAGCAGTACATCATCTAGATCCCCAACGGAGCTAAAACCTTAAAATACATATCCCTAACGGAGTTATAATTTCAATTCCAAAATCCCCATCAGAGTTAAAATTTCAAACTCCCAATCCCCAGTGGAGTAAAAACTTTGAACTATAGACCCTCGGCGGAGATGAAACCTTCTCCCCCAGTCGAGTCAAATCTCCAACTATCAATCCCCAGCGGGAACCATTCAGTTTTCCCCAATTTCCCCAGCAAGTTGTCTTGAAGTCTGAGAATCAACCAGATAACAATTAACTTTTATCCCCAACCTAGGATAACTCCCCAGTAGAGTGGCATACAACCCAAACCCCTAAACTTTTTCCAAATAGGAATAAGCTTTTTCCCCCAGAGTCCTGAACTTACTCTACAGCAGCAAGCCTTCTTCCCCACAGAGTTGTTACTCCCCAACAGAATGAAGATTCTCATTTTTTAATTCCCCAGTGAAGTTTCCAGAGTCTTCATCACTCCCCAGCATGAATTTGCCAGAATTTTTATTCCCCTGCAGATCGAAGATTCTCATTCTTAGTTCCCCGCAGAAATCATCAGAATTTTCCCTATTCCCCAGCCGAGTAAGGATTCCCATTATTTAACCCTCAGTAGAAGTCTTCAAAGTTCTCTGGATTTCCCAAGCAGATTTCTCAAGCAGTTTGACATTACTCTCACAACAGATTTTGTCAACACTCCAACTTCAAGACATGAAGGATTCTCACATCCCCACAGAGGTTGTCAGGAATTTTCCATCCCCAACAGTCACCAAGGATTTCTCATCCTCAGCAATCAAATATTTTGAATCTCCAGCGGAGGTCAAGGGTTTACTTTCCCCGACAGCAGTCAAGGGTTTTATTATCTCCAGCTATCAAGGATTTATTTTCCTCAGCAAGACAGCGAATCAACTTACATGAACATACATTACACTCATATATCATAAACATTGATAAGACACATTTTATTGCATCATACATTTTAGCTAACATTTTACCCTTTTCAGGATAAGATTAACAGCTATCTTTAACAAATATTCAAATATTTCAGATACAGTACAGATACACTCCAGACACAAAAGTCATTATGTTACTCATTCAGATCTCTTATTCAGATACAGTATGGATACACTCCAGACACGGAAGCCATTCTATTACTCATTCCGAATTCAAGGTCAAGATACAGTTCAGATACGCTCCAGAAACGGAAGCCATTCTGATACTCATTCAGACTCCAACATTCAGATTCCAGTCCAGATACGCCTCTGACGCGGTTGCCATTCTGTCACTTATTCTAACTTTTTCCCCAGCCCAGAGACGCTCCAGACACGGATGTCATTATGTCGCTTACTCTGATTTCAGATTCAAATACAATACAGATACACTCCAGACATGGAAGTCATTCTGTTATTCATTCAGATTCAAGAATAGTTACAGCTCAAATACGCTCCAGACACGGACGCCATTCCATTTCTCATATAGATTCAGTCTCCAGATACAGTTCAGATACGTTCCAAATATGGACACCATTCTGATACTCATTCTTTTGACTTACAACTTGCAGTTCAACAAACATTCTTGGATGGCATCTTTAAGCCCATCTCTAACAAGATTCTATCACCTCTCTAAATGGCATCTTTAAGCCCATTCCCTCAACTACATTTTGACGAGTGCAAATTTACGGGCACTCTAGTGTCCAATCATCTTTTACCTTCGAGTCACGAATGGCAAACTCGCCAATCTAACTCTTCAGGTTCAAGAAGATTGAACAGGGGCAGTTGTTGTACCCCAAAATTTTCCCTCCCATTTTATCAAGATTCTCCTCACAAGACTTCTTGGATTCAAGATCAGATTAGGGTTTGCTCAACTCAAGACATCTCCTTGCATTGATAACCTGAAATTAGGGTTTGAGTTTGCACATGGATTTTTGGAATTCAAATGCCTCATGTGACTTTCATACTTCATGTGGGACCTCTAAGATTTCTCATACCATGTTTCAAGCCTTGAATCACTTTTTTGCCCAGTCAATTGGACAATGGACCTAAAAATCAACTGTATTGGGGAAAAAGTCAACCCTGGCCATTTTACAGTCAAACCTCATAATTTTTTATCCACGTCAACATTATAGACTCATATGAACCATTTGATCAATTTTGGACCACAACTCCTCAAGAAATTTGATCAGATCTTCAAAAGGGCAAAATGGTCATTTTTAGGGTTTTGATTGAGGAATGGAAATTTCTAATTTTTCACCTAGCCAATGGCAAATTGGGTTCAAGCATGGTTTCAAGGACTCAATAGCATCATCTTTACCTAATCACAAGCTTCAAAAGATCTCAAATGCATTGGATTGACAGATGAATTTTCCAGTCAACTGATCAAAAAATCAACTGTACACTGAAAAGTTAAACTTTGACTTTTTGGTCAAAATCAAGTGCCAAGAGTCATTTTTAATCAAGATGTGTCAAAACATGAAACTTGTTCACCAAGAAATTTGAATTTGGAAATTAGGGTTTAAGTTTGAAAATTTTCATAACTTAGAAATTTTCTAAGTTATGAAAATTTCTTATTTTTTCCCAACTTTTCCCAACTTTTTCACCATGATGCAATTGGATTCAAACAAAACTTCCAACATGAAAGTTGTAGTCCTCCACAAAATATACAACTTTTATTCATAAAGTTTTCCAAAAAGATTATTGGATCTCAAGTTATGATTTTATGAATAGGGGTCCATAAAACTTTTAACTTAGTGAAATTTTGCCCTAGTTTAGGCAGGTTTTTGACCTAACTTCATGGCAACTTTTCACCTAGTTCCAAGAGGAATCTCAAGTTTCATTTCAAATATGGATTGTAGAGAATGTTACATGCTTTCCAAAATGTCCAAGAACTCTCCAAGATCATTTATGTTTAGGGAGAATTGAAGGAATGAAAATGGAAAATTATCACTTTTGTCCAAGGCATTTTTCACAATGGTTCAAGTTGCAAATCTGTCCTAAGCATGCTTGTACTTGATTTACAGGTTTTAATCCCTTCTACACTCCAAAATTGAATTCAAACACATTGGACAATGGCTTTGTTCTGAGCTATGAAGCATTGCACAAGGAATTATTCCATTTATGGCATAAAGGTAACAATACCATTTCCATAAAGCTTGCTTTTTGTAAATTTGTTTATCTTGAGCCATGGACCTAATCTCTGGCTGCAAACAAAGTCCACAAATATCAGGAAAAGTTCACCAACTATATGCAGCTAAGGAACATGCTTGTACCGGATTTGGGCATTGCCATCTCACCTTTTCTTAAAAAGCAAGCAAACTTGCAAAAGTTCACACAACTCTTGTATCTGATAAAACCAAGACTAAGCATCATTTGAACAAACTTTGGAACTTTGTTGCAAGCAAAAACACGATTGGCCAACCTCTTAAACACTCCAATACACCAAAAACACCATTTCTGCCCAAAACAGGGCAACCTCTGCAAATCACTAGCCATTTCCATTTTCCCTCGTGCGTTTTGCCTTGAACCACTTCAAACACATTACATACATCCCATCCAAGCTATCCAGGCCTTTGTCAAGCAACTGTAACCCCTGTTTCGAGCTTCACCATTTCCATTTTCTGAGTTTGCAGGTTGACTTCTATAGGAAGACTCAGGCATCTACAAGACCAACTGAGCATTGGGAAAGGTTGAGGGAACTTCAAGCAAGCTCACACGACCTTCAGGCCTCACTAAAATTTTCTACATTGCCATATCCAAACTCAACTGAACAAGGTATTTGTCAAGTTTCTATCTCCTTATTTAGGCATCCTTAAGCTTAGGTTTGTGAAGCAAAAATGTAGTCCTTAATGTGCTTGAGCTGTACATATGCATAGCTTCCATTTATATTAACTGAGTTAGGAGTATTTGACTGTTGAAGTTGCTGAAAAAACTAGGTCAGAAATTAGGGCCATTAAAATTCTTTGGTCTTTGAGAGTTAGATCATGTTTTTTATATCATTAGAATCCTGAGTTAACATGCTACAAGTTTCATGTTGCAAGATTTTGTTTTTAAGCACGTATGCAAGAGATACATGTTGAACTGAACCAGACGCGTGCGAGGGAGCAAGGACAGGGATGAAGTGTGTTCTGGGCCTTGCGCCTTGGGCCTGCTTCTATTTGCACCCCCTTTTACTTTTTGCAACCCCCTGACCTTTTATTTTATATTTTTTGTATTTTCTTGCATATTTCATATTTTCTGACTTTATTTATTTTTTCTGAACATTTAAAATCATAAAAAATATTTTCTTTATTTTTTGCATTTTATCATTTTTTTTTATTTTTTTATTTTTGCATAATAAATAGTTTATTAGTAATAATATAGTTTATTTTCTTTATTAAAACTTGTAAATAATATAAAAAAATATCACATTTTTTTATTTTTATTATTTATACACTTAAAATAATATTTTCATACAATATTCAATTTTTTAATATTTTGTATATATTATTTTTTTTTCTTGAACAAAAAATGAACAAAATAAATAATATATAATATTTTCTATTAAAACAAAATTAGGGTTTTCACCCTTTCAAAAATAATCATTTTATTTTTCTTATTTTTTAAGACATAAATAAATTTATTTTCTCATACATAAAATAAATACAAAAACATTTTTTGCATACATTTAATTGCATATTTAAATATTTGCCTATTTTATTTATTTGTACAATAAATTCAATATGGGTGTAATAGTTTTAGGGTTTTATTTTAAGCAACATCCCCCTATTCAAAACTTGTATTCCCCTCCCCATAATATTGTTGTAATAGTCTAGATTTACTTTATGCATTTATTGCTTTCATATACCATGATAGTAAACTAGGGTTTTGTATGCAAACACCAAAAATCAAAACAAATAGCATGACCTAAATACAAGACAAAAATGCATGAAAAATGAAAACCCATTGCACATAACACCCCTAGGGTTTCATCCACTTTGTTGCCTTAAAATGGCCATGATATACATGCTAGGTATCTTGGCAAAATCAAACAAAAACAAAAGATCATAGTCCCTCGATGATGCTATCTTGGTTGCCTAAACAAAAATGATCTAGTCCCTCAAAAACTTGCTAAGATACTTGGCAATATTGTTATCATGGTCATACGATGACCCACGCCCATCCCGTTTAATATCCAAAGATAGGGTTGTTTACCAAATGCAATGGTAAATCAACAACATCAAAGGAATAAAAATGTGTAGGAAAGACTTTTGAGTAGGGTAGATAACTCCTAGTTACTTAATCTCTTTCAAACAATCATTGTTATTTTAAAAACACACAACACAATTTCAAAACATTTTCCAAACAAACTTTTAAAACATGGAAACATTTTTCAAAAGATAAACATCTTTGTATACATTCTTACGAACGAGAATCATTACAAAGATTGCCTAAACGATGGCCTCTTTTCAAAATACTTTAAAAACCACACAAAGCACCATTTCAAACAATTGAAAATAAAAAGCAAGTGATCTAAAACAAGTAACTAAGAGCCCATGGAAAACCATGGATGAAAAGGGTGCTAGCACCTTCCCTTTTCATAATCTAACCCCCGAACCCAAAAACAATCTCAAGGGTCTTTCCTGTGCTTTTTTACCTTTCCTTTTGGATAAAATAAAAGTCGGTGGCGACTCTTGCTAAACCGCAACATTTGCAAACACAAACGCAAAAACCTCAAGTCAGTTCTCCCACCGCATCACAGCGTAGCATTTCCATTATATGGAGCATTGCGCTATAAAAAAGAATTCAAACATGCATCGGAACATAAGCCATTTTTATTCCCGTCACCCCCAGTGATTCAGCTATTACTTTGGATTAAATCCCCAGCAAGGTCTTTGTCCTCATTGAAGATGTGAAAAACACAAGAAGGGGGGTTGAATTATAAAAGTTAAAACAAATGCTTTGAGAACACAGTATTTTTATCCTGGTTCATTTGATCTGAAACTAGTCCAGTCCACCCGTCAAGGTGATTTCTCCTCTCTCCAACGAGGTCTTTATCCACTATTCTCAAAGAATTACAACAACTACTTTAACAATTGTTAAAGTCTTCTTGAGTATAACCACAAACCGATTTATCTCAAGGAAATCTTTTGCAAATAATTGAACAAGGATGTGTTAACGTTTTCTAACAAAACAATATATCACAACTGTGATAATTACACAACTTAAGCTTGGAGTAAACTGAATTTTCTTAAAGCGTTTGAATAAGCGGTTTTTAAAGCTTAGCAAATTATGTGAGTGCATGCGTGCGTCTTTTCTCAAGCAGACTTGTTTATATAGGCAAGGCAAAGATACGTTATCCATAAAGCCAGTTTAATGACAATAACGCACTTTCCTTTTGAAGAAGATCTTGTCTGATGAGAGCCGTTAGCATTTAATTATGTCTTGAATACTTAATAACGCTTCAGAGTCTTCTTTGCTTTAACTTATGATAACGCTTTAGAGTGTTGATGAATTGATAAAGATGTCTTTGATCAGAGTCAGAGTGTATTTGTTTATGCGCAAATTCTGGTCATCAAGCTTCAGCATATAATCTGGTAGCTTCAGCGTGTAACACATATTACTGATCTTCTGATGCTGATTCCATCAGAACTTCTGTATATACAAAACATAATTTTAAGAAGCATATTTGTTTTATATATATATATATGTATATATATATATATATATATATATATATATATATATATATATATATATATATATATATATCTTTGAATTTATTTATTCTTTGTATTTTTTCATCATCAAAACTCTAATCAAGGGTTGTAGAATCAAATTATGTTCTAACAATCTCCCCCTTTTTGATGATGACAAAAACCAGATTTTTCAATTAGAAATAAAGAATAAAAAGTATAGAATTAAGAAGAGAAACTCCCCCTGATTTGATTACTTCCCTTTAATTCCATGAGTCTTTGATCATTAGAACCTTACTGTTTCTTTCATCAGAGTTTTGTACCTGTTCAAGTTTTTCAGAAGAGAGAAATTTAAATAGATCAGAATGTTTGAGACTTATGTCTCAGTAATCCGTTATTGAAAAATATTTTATTCTTTCTCCCCCTTTTTGTTAGTTATCAAAAAGAACATATAATCAGAGCCAAGATGCATTTATATTAAAAACCATAATCAACAAAAAGTTCAGAACATCAGCAATGAAAGAATATTATAGATAAACATGTTTTAAAAATGAGGAAATTCTAAAAGGGGGGAGCTAGACCCGTGAACAAGGCTTCCAACATGCTCTTGATCTGGATGTTGGTTTCCTGTTGCTTGGTTAACATGCTCGTGATTTCATCAATTTTGTTGTCCTGTTTATCCATTCTTTCCTTCATCAACATATCATATCTTTTCAGGTCTTCTAGAGTCTGCCTTTCATAGGAGGAAGCTTAAGGATCAGCAGTAACTGGATGCTTCTCAGAGCATTCTGCAATATCCTCTTTTTGACCCAGTTCTTCAGGAGGAATCATCTGCTCTGGAGTAACAGTCAGATTGAGATCTTCTGACTCTGGTTGAACTTTGTATGCTGGACGATGTTCAGACCAGGGAGCATTGTCCAGAGGGAGAACTTCTTCCTTGAGCAGCTGGCTCAGAACTTGATCTTCAATTACTTTCAGTAGATTACTGAAGTTCTGTTGAACTTGTCCGTAGCTCTGTTCTTGCATCTTACTAGTTTCAGAACATACCCATCTTCTGAACCTTATCCAAAGGTAGTCTGATGCAGCAGAATCAATCAGCTCAAGACTAGCTTGCTTCAGAGAAGTGATCCACTTCTGTACTTCTATATCAAATATCAATAAGCTGGTACCAACATCTGGAGAGGGTTCAGATGGTTTTGGTTTTGGAATAGCTGTTTTGTGGGTTATGGCAGCAAGACGTTCAAAAATCGTTAGATCAATGACAGTCTTGATGTTGTCATCTGGATTGATCTTTGGTGAGGGAGTGGGAGAGTTAGGAATTATTATTGGACTGGTTGGGGAGTTTGGTGGAGTTGATTCTAGTGAGGAGGGAATTTGGGGAATATCCAGAATGCTTAGGGGCATACGGATTGCCAGAGGTTCAGTGATTCCAGGAATGGGAATGGTATCAGAATCAATATTTTGGTTTGATTGATCGTTATGAGGTTCTGGTTCACAGGATTCAGAAGGTTGAGCCTCAGAAGTTTGAACTTCTGGTTGAAATAATTCAGGTTGTGGAGAAGGTTGATGAATTTCTGGTTGAGGAGATGGAGGTAGTGGTATTTCTGGTTGTGGAGAGAGGGGAATATCTTGTTGTGGTGCTTCTGTGGTGGTTTCAGGGTTTGGATTTTCTGGCATGGGAGCAGAAGTATGTTGGTCAAAGGTTTCTATATCTAATAGAACTTTTGCAAGTTCTTGTTGGGTTGCTTCAGTATTTGGATTTGGAGGTAGGGAGCAAGATCTTCTAAGAGTTAAGGTTTCTGAGGGGTCGAATTCAATGTCAAAGTCATCAAATGTTTGTGGTGTGGGGTTTTCTGATTGGGTGGGAATTGGTATAGATGTTCATACAGAAATTGAGTTTAAAACAGTTACGGAAGAAGGATTACCTCTCTTTTTAGGAGTCCGCTGGGATGATCCTTCTGCTACAGCTTTCCTTTTCTTGGTTTTCTTCAGCACAACTTCTGGAGCCTTCTGATGCAAATCCTGAATGTTCAAATCTGGTGATGTACCATCCGCCTTGCATGAATCCAGATATCTGACTATTATATCAGGTTTAGAATCAATCTCTGAGAACAGAGGCAAGTTATCCAGAGGGATTCTTCTGCTGGAGATTGCTGCAAAAGAAGTGACATTGGGTTCCTTCTTGACGTTCTCAATTAACTTCATTTTCTTCAGATTCTTTGCGTTCAGCTGTTTGCCAACAGTAGCTTCCAAAGAGCTGATTTCCTGAGCTTCTGTAAGATGATCAATCAGCTTATTCTCTGTTAGAATATCTGATATAAGCCTTCCTAGGGGTATCTAGTCCCTTTTTGTGCGCTCCTCTTCTCTGGTTTCCTTGACACTAGTCCTTAGATGGTTAAACAGCAGATGAGCCAGATTCACCTTAATCTTCTGGGAGATGAAGTAGATCAGAAATTTCTGATCAATATTGATGTAGTCAGGAGAGCTGGTAGGCTTCCTGTGGTTTATGCATCCCAGAATAATCTTGGCCCATATTCTGTGATGGTCTTTTAGATCCCTTATCTTGCTGGAGGGAAGACCCAGAGTGAAGATTTCTCTAGCAATTAGGGCGACATCAGCGCATCTTTCATCCATGTCAATGCATCATACACCACCACCATTGTAGCCTATTAATCTTGCAATGAGGTCCTCAGTTATGACTATCTTCTTCCCCATTATGTATGAAGTAACTTGATGGTTGGAAGATGAAGCATGAATCCAAAATTCCTTCACAAGGATTGGGAATGTTGGACCCACCAGTCGGTCAAAATATTTGTCCCAGCCTTGAGCCTTTACTTCTTCAGAGAGATTAAACCCGTTTTCTTGAAGACTGTTAAAGTCCACAATTAATTCAGAAAGAACTCCTAGATTTTTGATTGGTGTGAGAAGAGTTCTGTAGGGTTCTTCATATTGTTCGGAGGAATTTGTTTTCTGAGAACTAGAAGTAGGGTTGATCGAGGAAGCCATGTTCACACGAAGGTTTTGTGAAGAAATTGAAAGGGTTTTGAGAAAGGATGCAAACTGAAATCAATAAGATTGTAGACAAAATGAAAGTGAAAGTAAAAACTGTAAATAATGAGAAATGAGTTTAAATAGATTTTTAAAAAAAGATTTTGAAAACATAAACGGTAAGAGAGAGAAATAAATTATAATGATTATGAGCATTTAATGATAGCTGATTTTGGGGGATTCAGAAAGATATTGAAACGGTTACCCATGACATGTGTCCTAATGCATCCAATCAGCGCTTTTGACCTTTCAGAAACGTGAACGCGTGTTCAACCTCAGAAAGTAGCTGATGACTGGATGACACTAGTTTGCTTGAGTGAACTGCACATTTCTATCCTTGAAATGAAGTGCGTAGGTCTTCATGGATAGATTCTGATATAATTTGTACTTCTAAAGATCTGAAGAAAGATTGATCAATAGTTCACGGAAAAATAAACAAAGTTCTGAAGGTTAAGATATGGAATCAAAACAGTTTTATTCTGGGCAGAGCTTCATGCTGAGATGTTTCAGAATGAAGTTGAACCTATCTTCAGAAAGAGGTTTTGTAAAGATATCAGCCCATTAATGGTCTGTGTTAATAAATTTTAAATTTAGAATCCCTTTCTGAATATAGTCCCTAATAAAATGATGTTTTATTTCTATATGCTTATCCCTAGAATGCAAAATAGGATTTTTACTGAGACAAATAGCAGAAGTATTGTCACAGAGGATAGGGATGTTACTCTCAGATATTTTGAAGTCCTCAAGTTGACTTTTCATCCAGAGCATTTGTGTGCTGCATCCAGCTGCTGCTATGTATTCAGCTTCTGCTGTTGATAGAGCTATTGTGGATTGTCTTTTGCTGGACCATGAGATCAGATTTTCTCCCAGAAACTGGCAGCTTCCAGAAGTTCTTTTACATTCTTCTTTGTCTCCAGCGAAATCAGCATCACAGTATCCTATCAAGCTGTAATCACTTGATTTTCTATAAAACAAACCCAGATTAGTAGTACCTTTCAGATACTTGAAAATTCGCTTAACTACTGTTAAGTGAGATTCTCTAGGATCTGATTGGGATCTAGCACAAATGCAAACACTGAATAGAATGTTAGGCCTTGAAGCCGTTAGATAGAGAAGAGAACCAATCATACCTATGTAGACCTTCTGTTCTACCTTTTTACTTACCTCTTCTCTTTCCAGAATGCACGTGGGATGCATTGGAATCTTTGATGGCTTACATTCTGAGATATCAAATTTCTTCAGAAGTTCTCTAACATATTTTCTCTGATGAATGTAAGTTCCTTCTGGGGTTTGATTAATCTGAATGCCCAGAAAGAATTTTAGTTCCCCCATTAGGCTCATCTCAAATTCGGCCTGCATACATTTAGCAAACTTTCTTCCCATAGAGGGTTTAGTGGATCCAAATATGATGTCATCAACATAAATCTGACATACTAAAATGTCATTCTTAACTGTCTTACAGAAAAAAGTTGTGTCCACTTTCTCTCTGGTGAATTCCTTTTCTAGCAGGAAGTTACTTAGTCTTTCATACCAAGCTCTGGGAGCTTGTTTCAGACCATAGAGTGACTTCTTTAGTTTGAAAACATATTCTGGATTTTTGGAACTTTCAAAACCAGGGGGTTGGTGCACATATACCTCTTCTTATATATAGCCATTTAAGAATGCACTCTTAACATCCATCTGATACAGAGTGATGCCTTTATTAACAGCAAATGAAATTAAGAGTCTGATAGATTCTAACCTGGCGACTGGAGCAAAGGTTTCTGTATAGTCTATCCCCTCTTGCTGACTATAACCTTGTGCTACCAGTCGTGCTTTGTTTCTGATGACTTCACCTTGTTCGTTCAGTTTGTTTCTGAACACCCATTTTGTACCAATGACGTTGAATCCTTTTGGTTTGGGAACTAGATCCCATACGTAATTTCTTGTGAATTGATTTAGCTCCTCTTGCATTGCTAGAATCCAGTCATTATCCATAAGTGCTTCATCAATTGTTGTTTGTTCAATTAGAGAAACCAGTCCCATGAGGGATTCTTCAGAGTTTCTGAAGCTAGATCTTGTTCTGATTGGATCTTCCTTCCTTCCTAAGATTGTTTCTTCTGGGTGATCCATGCTGCTTCTGGAGTTGATCAACAGGAGGTGCTGGATTGCTTGCAGTGACTCTTTATGATGTTGAGGGAGTGTCTCTGTTGAGAGCTTCTGATGATTTCTCTTCAGTACCTGTGATTTCAACTTCCATACCTGCAAGGAATTCATTCTGCTTTGACTTTTGAGAGTCAAGCTTATCATCAAAATGAACACTGATTGACTCCTCCACAATCTCTGTTTCTTTATTGTATACTCTGTACCCTCTTGAGCGTTCAGAATATCCTAACATAATACACTTTTGTGCTTTAGAGTCATACTTGTTCAAATAATTTTTTGTATTCAGGATAAAACATGTACATCCAAATGGGTGAAAATAGGAAATGTTGGGCTTTCTGTTCTTCCACAATTCATATGGAGTCTTTTCCAGAATAGGTCTTATGGAGATTCTATTCTGAATGTAACACGATGTGTTTATTGCCTCTGCCCAGAAGATCTTAGCAACGTTAGTCTCGTTGATCATGGTTCTGGCCATTTCTTGTAATGTTCTGTTCTTTCGTTCTACAACTCCATTTTGATGGGGAGTTCTAGGACAAGAGAAATCATGCAGAATGCCTTTATTATTAAAGAATAACTCAAAATTTTTGTTTTCAAATTCTCCACCATGATCACTTCTGACTTTGACGATTCTAAGATCCTTTTCATTCTGAACTTGGTTGCAGAAGGTAACAAACACAGAGTGTGACTCGTCCTTGTGCCTTAAGAACTTTACCCATGTCCATCTGCTATAGTCATCTACGATTACTAACCCATACTTCTTGCCACTGACTGAAGTAGTTTTAACTGGTCCAAATAAGTCAATGTGCAGAAGTTCTAATGGCTTGGAGGTGGAAACAATGTTTTTGGATTTGAAAGCTGGTTTTGCAAACTTGCCTTTCTGACATGCTTCACACAGAGCATCTGAATTGGACTTCAGGTTAGGAAGTCCTCTGACCAGATTGAGTTTGTTAATCTGAGATATTCTTCTCATACTAACATGTCTCAATCTTCTGTGCCAGATCCATTGCTCGTTGTTAACAGACAGTAGACATTTTACATTCTGACTTTTTAGTTCAGAAAGTTTTATTTTATAAATGTTGTTTTTCCTCTTTCCATTTAATAGGATAGTCCCATCTTTCTGACTAACAGCTTTGCATGAATTTTGATTGAAGATTATATCATAACCGTTATCACTTAATTGACTTATGGATAACAGGTTATGCATTAATCCATCAACTAATAAAACATTATTTATAGAGGGAAGATTTCCATTACCTACTGTTCCAGAGCCAATGATATTTCCTCTCTGATTGCCTCCAAAGCCTACGTGGCCTCCAGGCTTAAGTTCCAGGCTTTGGAACATATGCCTTCTTCCCGTCATGTGTCGTGAGCAGCCAGAGTCCAGGTACCATGATTGGTGTTTTTGCTTTGCTGCTAAAGATATCCGCCACATGTATTATTTTATCCTTAGGTACCCACATTTTCTTGGGTCCTGATTTGTTAGTTTTACCAAAACTCTGGTTGAATTTTGGTTTGACAGAGTAATCACTACTTGTATATTTTATGTCATGTGTGTGCCCATATATAAAGTGTGAATCAAGTGGAGTATGTTTTATAACTAAATCCATGGCATTTTTTGGTGTTGGTACCTTACCTTGATATCCTATCCCTTTTCTGCCATTTCTGCTAACTCCATAGATCATTGAAGCCATTTTGCTTCTGTCTATGTTTTTAGCTAGAAACTTCTGAAACTGTGATCATACTCCTTGATGATCTCATCAGCATTGCTGGGAGTTTCAGGGATTGTTTCCTTCTGAGAGTTTTGCAATTGGTTTTCTAATTTTGAAATTTTATCTTTTAACTCAGAATTCTCCAATTTGAGACTCTCAGTCTTATCAGAGTCAGAAGCAAGATTCCTTTTCAGGTTTCTGAGTTTGACTCTGATCTGCTGATATCTTTCCAGAATTTCATTAAGGCTTTCAGCTAGTTCAGCCTTAGTAAAGTTTATAGTAAAGTCAGGGAATACCTCTTCTGTATCTGATTCAGAGTCTGACTCAGAAGCTTCACTGTTTTCTGTTATGTTTGCCATGAGAGCTATGTTTGCTCTTTCATCATCTGATTCTGAGTCAGCTTTAGATGTGTCAGAATCATCCCATGTAGCCATGAGACTTTTCTTCTTTTCCTTGCCAAACTTCTTTTTGGGCTTCTCCTTCTGAAGCTTTGGGCAATCACTTTTGTAGTGCCCTTGCTCGTTACATTCATAGCAGATGATGTCTTTGTTGTTTGGATTTCTGTTTCCTGAAGAGCCTCCAGATCTTCTGTGTCCAGAGGAGGATTCTGACCTTCTGTATCTGGAGAAAGATTCATTCTGATTTTCTGATCTTCTGGGATTCCTGACATTCCTTTTCCGCTGCTTCCACAATTGGTTCACCCTTCTGGAGAGGAGAGACAGTTCATCTTCTTCTGACGAGGACCCATCAGAGGTTTCTTCCATAGCCTGCAAAACTTTGGAGTCAGATTTTCTGTTAGATTTTAAAGCTAATGGCTTACCTTGCTTTTGAGGTTCGTCTGCTTCTAGCTCTATCTCGTGACTTCTGAGGGAGCTGACAAGTTCCTCCAGAGAGATTTTGTTGAGATCCTTGGCTAGCTTAAGCGTGGTGACCATTGGCCTCCATTGTTTTGGCAAGCTTCTGATGTCTTCTTAACATGATCAGCAGTGGAATACCCTTTGTCAAGAACTTTTAGACCAACAACAAGAATTTGAAATCTTGAAAACATAGTTTCTATTGATTCACTCTCTTCCATCTTGAATGCCTCATACTTCTGAATGAGTGTAAGGGCTTTGGTTTCTTTGACTTGAATGTTTCCTTCATGCGTCATTCTCAGAGAGTCAAACATATTCTTTGCAGTGTCTTTGTTTGATATCTTCTCATATTCTGAATAAGAGATGGTGCTGAGGAGAATTGTTTTGGCCTTGTGATGATTTCTGAACTCACGCTTTTGCTGATCAGACATCATTTTCCTTTCAATCTTCTGACCACGTCCATCCACTGGGTGCATGTATCCATCAGTCACCATGTCCCACAGATTAACATCATGGGCCAGAAAGAAACTCTCAATTCTGTCTTTCCAGTAGTCAAAGTTCTCTCCATCAAAGACTGGAGGTTTGCCACTGAATCTGTCCCTTTCTTCATTGTTGTCATTGCTGATGTTTTGACTTGGTCCTGCCATTGTGTTTTTCTGACGCTGGATCTTGTACTGACACGGTTAAGTGTTATAAGCTCAGAACCAGGCGCTCTGATGCCAATTGAAGATGTGAAAAACACAAGAAGGGGGGTTGAATTGTAAAAGTTAAAACAAATTCTTTGACAACACAGTATTTTTATCCTGGTTCATTTGATCTCAAACTACTCCAGTCCACCCGTCAAGGTGATTTCGCCTCTCTCCAACGAGGTCTTAATCCACTATTCTCAAAGAATTACAACAGCTACTTTAACAACTGTTAAAGTCTTCTTGAGTATAACCACAAACCGGTTTATCTCAAGGAAATCTTTTGCAAATAATTGAGCAAGGATGTGTTAACGTTTTCTAACAAAACAATATGTCACAACTGTGATAATTACACAACTTAAGCTTGGAGTAAACTGAATTTGCGTAAAGCGTTTGAATAAGCGGTTTTTAAAGCTTAGAAAATTATATGAGTGCATGCGTGCGTCTTTTCTCAAGCAGACTTGTTTATATAGGCAAGGCAAAGATACGTTGTCCATAAAGCCAGTTTAATGACAATAACGCACTTTCCTTTTGAAGAAGATCTTGTCTGATGAGAGCCGTTAGCATTTAATTCTGTCTTGAATACTTAATAACGCTTCAGAGTCTTCTTTGTTTTAACTTATGATAACGCTTCATAGTGTTGATGACTTGATAAAGATGTCTTTGATCAGAGTCAGAGTGTATTTGTTTATGTGCAGATTCTGGTCATCCAGCTTCAGCGTATAATCTGGTAGCTTCAGCGTGTAGCACATATTACTGATCTTATGATGCTGATTCCATCAGAACTTCTGTATATACAAAACATAATTTTAAGAAGCATATTTGTTTTATATATATATATATCTTTGAATTTATTTATTCTTTGTATTTTGTCATCATCAAAACTCTAATCAAGGGTTGTAGAATCAAACTATGTTCTAACAGTCATTATATCAGTTTCCTCCCCATACCAATATCCTTTTGATGTTAATCTTATGTTTGTTTGAGTGTCTACTCTTGACTGTAGTTCAGTTTCGCCCTGACGCGGTCTTCTCGGGTTTAGTCTTTACTACTCCCTCTGGTTCATTCCAATGTCTATTGATTCACCTTTCGAATATCAGTTTCGTCCTGATATTTGCTTTCAGCAGGTTTTAGGTGTACGCCCTAATCTCCTTGCTTTGGGTTGAGCTCAGAGTTTCGTCTCCTCACCCTGCGCATGAAATCCAGTTTCATCCCGGTACTCATCTAGTTTAGTTTCGCTTAAGTAGTTATTGAGTCGAGTTTCGTCTCGTTTTTGCTTTCATACCTTGGACCCTTTAACGGTGTTCGTTTACCGAGTGCAGTGTTCGTACTGCGTCCCTGGTATGAAATCAGTCTCTTTTGTTTCCTTGGATTCTTCTATCAGTTTTTGTCACTGTTTATCCATTGATCTGGGACCAGCAGGTACTCTGAGAAACATGCGCTCTCAACACTCTCGCTTTGGGCCGAGTTTCGCCTCGTCGCCTGTGCATGAAATCCCGTTTCGTCCTGGTACTCATCTAGTCTAGTTTCGCCTAACTAGTTGTTAAGTCGAGTTTTGCTCTCATTTTTGCTTTCATACCTTGGACCCTTTGACGGTGTTCTTTACCGAGTGCAGTGTTTGTACTACGTCCCTGGTTAGAAATCAGTCACTTTTGTTCCTTGGATTCGTCTATCAGTTTTCGTCACTGTCTATCCATTAATCTGAGACCACCAGGTGCTCTGTGGAACGTGCACTCTCATCACTTTGTTATGGGTCGAGTTTCGCCTCGTTACCCATGCGTGAAATCCAGTTTCGTCCTGGTACTCATCTGGTTTAGTTTCGTCTAACCGGTTATTGAGTCGAGTTTCGTCTCGCTTTTGTTCCTCATTTCTGAGAATATTTCAATTCCTTCATACTGTCTATCTTAGTTGAGATCAGCAAGTGCTCCTAGAATCCCGCACTCTAGCCACTTTTGCTTTGGGTCGAGCTCAGAGTTTCGTCTCCTCACTCGCGTACGTTTTCTTTTCCAGAGCTTAGTTTCGCCTATACTCTGTGGTTTGAGTTTTGTCTCGTCCCTTTTGAAGCCCAGTTTTGCCCTGGCACATCTATCCGGAAGTTTAGTCGCGTCTACTCTTCTTTGTTTTTATTCTATTTCAACCTACGTTATAGCTTCATTCTGACGCATGTCTTGGGAGTTTTCTGTTTCTGTTTCTTTTTTTCTTCAAGAGTGTAAATTTTCAGGTTCTTTCGTATTCAAGCATCTTCAACCTTGTACGCTCAAAAGTTGTCACCTTTATCCCTTATCATGTTGAAGATATTTGAATAGGGGTAGTTGTTGCACCCCAAAATTTACCCTCTTGATTTAGGCTTATGTTTCATCATGAATATCATATTGCATTGCATTCATACATTGTGATGGGATCAAAGTACCTTGGTTATCAGGTCTTTCTCAAGCTTTGAAGGTTGTTTGCATTGACAAGTTGCTCAAGTAGAATCTTATCATCAAAACCTTTGGATCTTTCAAGCTCAAAAGTTATTGCATATCTCAAGATGTTTCATCCATCTCTTTGGATCTTCAGAGGATTGGAGTTTGTGTTTGATTATGTGAAGGAATCACTCTTTTGATTCACCAGGCAAATTGGGGCTTTGAAGCTTGATCATCTTTCTCCAAGCCTTTTAGTTGTGTATTTTATTTATGTGTTGTTGACTAACTTCTAATCAAAAAAATATATATTTGTCTTTATCTTTGCACAATTTGTGTTTTAGGTACCAAGTATCCAACAAATAAGCTCATGCAAAGTTGATTTGACTCTATTTGTGGAAAAAGAAGGTATGCATCGACCCATAAGCCTATGTATCGACTCATCTTGTTGAGCATAACCAGCATGTGTCGACACATGCGTGTATGTATCGACTCATCCTGCTTGAAAAACTAGCATGTGTCGACACATGCATGTATGCATCGACTCATCCTGTTTGAATAACTTGCATGTGTCGACACATACGTGTTATGTATCGACTCATGCAGTTTGTGTGGTTCTGTAATGAGTTGGATTAACAGTATGTATCAACATATAAAGGCATGCATCGACACATGTTGTGTTATACAACCAGGATGTATCGACACATACCATCTATGTATCGACGCATAACAGAAAAATGCACGTGTTTTTTTTTTAAAAAACCAACAAATTCAAACTTTTATCATTTTGGTCCAATTTTTTCTGCATAATTTGAAATTATATCATTAATTCAAATTTGGATCCAAGAATCAATTACCAAATTACCACTAATCCCAATCCTAAAACTCTATAAATAGAGCCCTCATTTCATTCAAATTTCAAGCTTTTGATAGCCAAAATCACTTTGCTAAAAAATCTCTCAATTCTCTCCATCTACCAAATTCACTCAAAGCTCCATTTTCAAAAAGATAGTAAGCTTTGCATTGAAGCTTACTAATATTTGAGCTAAACCTTCATCCAAACACTTTTTCCCCATCAATTCTCTACATCCAAGCTTGATTAATTGATTCTTGTGATTGAATTGAAGCAAATTCTGAAGTTGTTTGATAATTCTCAAATTCTACCTTTGGTAAGTTGGATCATCATCTTTCATAATGTAATCTCTTGTGGGTTTATGGTTTTGATTCATTGAGCACTGCTTTTATGACTCCATTAATGTTATTTTCTAAAAATTTGCTGGAATTTTCATGCTCAATTGGATCCATGATCATAAGGTGTTTGATGAAAAGTTGGAACAAGAACTTGATCTTTGAAATGTTGTTTTCTACTGATTTTTAACAGGTTACAATCAATTGTTGTAACATTGAAATTGATTGTCACAGAAATTGATTTGATAAAAAAAACTGCACTATTGCAATAGGTTGCTGTCTAGGCACAATTGATTGCAGCAATGCCAAAAATGCTTTTGCTGCCTTATTTTTGGAGCTGTTTTGACTCAAATATTTTTTGCACACTCTCTTTGATGGATAATTTGGATTGCAATTTTAAATGTTCAATTTTTTTTAAACTCAATGGACTTTATGATGTAGATGAAGTTGGATAAATGTTCATCAATGCAAATCTGCCTAAGAATGAGTTATTTAATTCATTTTTGGTGCTTTGGATTAATGATATGTTTAGTGCTTTAATCCATCTAGAGGAGTGGTTAAATTTAAAGATGAAAGAATTTTGAAATGGTGATCCAAATTAGCTTATCATTCCCATCCCTCTTCATCTTATCCCTTTCTTTTTTTAATTGTGCTACATGTTAATGGATGGTGATCTCTATATCATTTATCCAAACATGAAGTACATAGATTGCTATTGACCGGCCTCAAAATAGGTGCGACTTCTACATAAGTCCACTTACGATTGCTTAACATAGGGCTAAATTTTGTCCCGATTCGAATAAATGATCATTCGTGGCCCAAAATTATGACTGCAAGCCCAAGTATGTTAATTTGATCTCTTTGATCCAATAACCTTGAGATTCATTGTGTGGAGGCTTTGGTTCTACCAATCCATTAATGGATCTACAACATCTTTTATCAACGTGGATCACTTAAACATCGTTGATCATTAAATGTTACCTTTTGATAATTCCAAAATGGATGATATACTTGACAAAAAGCAAATGCAACTTGTTGTATGGAGGCTTTGGTTCTACCAATCCTCTAATGAGTTCCAAATTCAAGTTTCAAGATGGTCATCCAACTAACCACTAATTTCTAATAATTGACTTTACTTTGTGCTTTTATTTTTATGCTTCATGTACCATTTACTTTTAGCATTTTACATTTCATGCTATTTTCATCTTTGCTCACTTGAGCATTTATTTTTATGTCATTTTTATTTTGCTCACTTGAGCTTTTCTTTTCCTTTTAAAGACACCTAATAATAAACATGAACCATAAAAAACTTTAATGATACTTGGACTATTTGGTTACTATCCTTGGAATTATGGAGCATGAGACTTTTTGTTGGACTTAGGATTAGAGACCTTGGCATGTCTTGGAGACTTTGTGACATTGTATAGCATCCCACTTTTGGCCTGAGGCTATTGTGTTCCATTTTATTTATGGAACACAACTTATTACACTGACACTGCTTTTGTATTTGGTATGTTTGATATTCCATGCAGGATATACAAGATATTGTGAATACTATACTTTGCCCATGGAGATCTGTTCATATCTGATAATCTCATTACTTACATCCTTATGGCGTAATTTCTGACTTGATTCGTCTACTGATGCCAGCTTGCTTGAAGTTCTCTGGGTTTCTTTTTATTCTTGCTCGATTTCTACGGATAGTTATCCATTCGGTATTGCACTATCTCCTTTCTTCCATTTTCATTTTGCATAGTTCTTTGATTGCATGATGGGACCTCTGTTGCTGATATATGTCAGGAGGCCCTCTGTTTTTTTTCTAATGCATATGTTGTGTTTGTGTTGAACAATGAGTCACTCAATTTAGACATTGAGATCACGACTTCGCTCTCATTACATGCTCCCTATAGGATGTTTATTGCTTTTCTTCTTTAATTGTTGATCGATGAGTCACTCAATTTAGAAATTGAGATCACGACTTCGCTCTCATTGCATGTTCCCTATAGGATGTTTATTGATTTTCTTTTTTAATTGTTGATCGATGAGTCACTCAATTTAGAAATTGAGATCACGACTTCTCTCTCATTGTATGTTCCCTATAGGACAGTTTTGTTAAGCTTTCTTTGACATGCTGATTAAGATAGGAATCCATGTATGCTAACATAGGATAGGATTTTATTTTAACCTCAACCTTAGGGTCAATCATTGTATGATAACACTAGGGATAGTACTAGGATAGTTTCCCTTAGTTGTTTTTTCTCTCTTTGCATCTTGCATCTTAAAACAAAAATTGTTTTCTTGGCAAATCATAAGACACCTCTAATGATACAAACCAATCTTACTTTGTTTATGCTAAATCCGATGTTTCACCATCGCACATGTTTGTTATCCTACTTTGATTCTCAATGTCATCGTTAGGTGTGATGTTTTGTCACCTATTTTATCGATGTTTCATCATCTTTTGCCATGATATCTTGTTATCTTGAAGCTGATGTTTCGCCATCGCACATGTTTGTTATCCTACTTTGACTCTCAATATCATTGTTAGGTGTGATGTTTTGTCATCTATTTTATTGATGTTTCACCATCTTTTACCATGATTTCTTGTTATCCTTAAATCGATGTTTCGCCATCGTATATTTGTTGAAGCCGATGTTTCTCCATCGCACATGTTTGTTATCCTACTTTGATTTCAATGTCATTGTTAGGTGTGATGTTTCGTCATCTATTTTATTGATGTTTCTCCATCTTTGCCATGATTTCTTGTTATCCTTTAATCGATGTTTCGCCATTGCACATTTGTTTGAAGCCGATGTTTCGCCATCGCACATGTTTGTTATCCTACTTTGATTCTCAATATCATTGTTAGGTATGATTGTTTTGTCGTTTGTTTCATTTGATGTTTCGCCATCTTTGACATGTTATCTTGTTATTATTTAGCCGATGTTTTATCATCTCATTTGTTTGTTGTTTTACTTGATGTTTTGCCATCTTGATTTTCTTTGCTTGTTCTAATTAAAAAACACAAACCAACCAAAACTCTTAAGCCGAACTACGGCTGCTTTGATTCCTTAAAAGGGATGCGTAGGCATTGGGGTAGGGCCCAACCGAGCACAAATTTTATTTTCCCTATGTTATTTTCATTTCTTTTGCATGCATTCCCTTTTCAGTTGTAAGCCATAGACATAGGACTTGACCACGCCCATTTAGACTAGACAACAAGAGTGGATACCGTAGATTACTACGGGCGCGTGGGGTGCTAATACCTTCCCCTCGTGTAACAGACTCCCTTACCCGATCACTCGGTCGAAAGACCGTGATTTCTCCCTTTCTAGGTTTTCTCGATGTTTACCTTTCCCTTTCAGCCGGATAAAAGACGTTCGATGGCGACTTCATTGTTTCAATGATTTCTGGCCGGCGGTTTCAGGTAGGTTATGAAAAGGCAAGGTATTGGCACCCTTTTCATCCGTAGTTATCTACGGGCTCTTAGTTTCTAGCTCACTTTGAAATGCTTTGTTTTAAATGTGTTTGTGTTTGTTTTGAAAGTATTTTTGAAAAGTGCCTTTGTTTAGGCGAACTTTATAATGATTCTCGTCTCTATAAGAATGCATACAAAGTGTTGACTTTTGAAAATATTTGATAGAAAAGTGTTTGTGTTTTTTGAAAGATGTTTTGAAATGTTGTGAGCAAGCAACTATGAGAGTTACCTACTCAAAAAGTTTTAGTTCTTTTCGTCCTCCTTTAGATGTTGCTATCTTACCATTGATTGGTAAGAAGCCCTATCGTTGGATGTGAAGGGACGGGCGTGGGTCATCGTATAGTCATAGAAGGCAACATTTTAGGATACCTTAGCAATTTTTCGTAAGGGACTAAGATCGTTTACAAAGAAAACATCGAGGGGTCATCGAGGGACTACGATCTTTTATTTGAGGGTCTTTGCTAAAGCATCCCACGTTCGAGGGACATGACTATTTTTATTCGGGGCAACAAGTGTGGGTTACCCTAGAGGTGCGAGTGTGCAAAGTGTTTTTTTTCATGCATTTTTGTCTTGAATTAGGGTTATCTAATTGTTGATTTTAAGTCTTGCCATACAAACCCTAATTACTAGCAATTATATTAAAGCGATAAATTGCGGAAATTAAAATCCTACGCTATTACATCATTTGGGGGATGGGGGTATAATTTACAAATTGGTATGAAATAAGCTTAATTATTACAACCATATTGAATATCAATGAAGAAAATATATAGAAAATATAAAAATAGTGTAAAAGAAAAGAAAAAAAGTATTTTTTAACTATTATGTGTCGGCACATGCATCTTTGCATCGACACATAACCTTTCTTGTTCCTGTAAAACCAAAATCAACTCAGTATGAGTCGATACATAATGGTATGTGTCTACTCATTTCTTGTTTGTGTCGACACTTTCATGTTTTGTGTCGACTCATACACCTTTTATCTTTCTGTTTTTGGGTCTGGATAGCAGTATGTATCAATGCATAAGGCCAATCGAAAGAGGTCAAAAGGCCAATCGAAGGATGCAAGCCAAGCTTGTGTCGAAAGAGGCCAAAAGGCTAATCGAAGGATGCAAGCCAAGATTGTGTCGAAAGAGGTCAAAAGGCCAATCGAAGGATGCAAGCCAAGCTTGTGTCGAAAGAGGCCAAAAGGCCAATCGAAGGATGCAAGCCAAGCTTGTGTCGAAAGAGGTCAAAAGGCCAATCGAAGGAGCTGAAACGAAGAACACTTGTATTTCTCCAAAATAATATTTTTATCTGTTTTCTCCCTTTTTGACAGTTTCCTTTTAATTTTGGTATTGGAAAATCCAAATGCACTTGTTCAAACTTGAACCTTGAAAATCCTTGTAAGAAAGGCCTTGAGAATGGAGAGGGTAAATTTTGGGGTACAACAGCTGCCCCTGTTCAATCTTCTTGAACTTGAAGAGTTAGATTGGCAAGTTTGCCTTTCGCGACTCGAAGGTAAAAGAGGATTGGACACTAGAGTGCCCGTAAATTTGCACTCGTCCAAAACATAGACGCGGGAATGGGCTTGAAGATGCCATTTAGAAATGTGATAGAAACTTGTCGGGGATGGGCTTAAAGATGCCATCTGGAGATGTGACAGAATCTTGTCGGGGATGGGCTTAAAGATGCCATCGGGAATGTTTGTTGAACTGTTTGTCGTTGGTGAATGGGTGAGTATCAGAAAGGTATCCATGTTTGGAACATCTCCGAGCTAGGGGTCTGAATAAGCAATAGATTGACATCCATGTTTGGAGAATCCGTAAACTATTTTCAAGAGTTGAATCTGAACAAGCGATAGATTAACGTCCGTATTTGGAGAATCCTTAAACTGTTTTCAGAAGTTGAATCTAAACAAGCGATAGATTAACATCCGTATTTGGAAGCACCCGTAAACTGTTTTCAGAAGTTGAATATGAACAAGCGATAGATTAACATCCGTATTTGGAGAACCCGTAAACTGTTTTCAGAAGTTGAATCTGAACAAGCGATAGATTAACATCCGTATTTGGAGAACCCATAAACTGTTTTCAAAAGTTGAGTCTAAACAAGCGATAGATTAACATCCGTATTTGGAAGCACCCATAAACTGTTTTCAGAAGTCTTGAGTCTGAACAAGCGATAGATTGACATCCACATTTGGAAGCACCCGTAAACTGTTTTCAGAAGTTGAGTCTGAACAAACGATAGATTGACATCCGTATTTGGAAGCACCCGTAAACTGTTTTCAGAAGTCTTGAGTCTGAACAAGCGATAGATTGACATCCATATTTGGAAGCACCCGTAAACTGTTTTCTGAAGTTGAGTCTGAACAAGCGATAAGTTGACATCCATATTTGGAAGCACCCGTAAACTATTTTCTGAAGTTGAGTCTGAACAAGCGATAGATTGACATCCATATTCGGAAGCACCCGTAAACTGTTTTCAGAAGTTGAGTCTGAACAAGCGATAGATTGACATCCATATTTGGAAGCACCCGTAAACTGTTTTCAGAAGTTGAGTCTGAACAAGCGATAGATTGACATCCATATTTGGAAGCACCCGTAAACTGTTTTCAGAAGCTGAGTATGAACAAGCGATAGATTGACATCCATATTTGGAAGCACCCGTAAACTGTTTTCAGAAGTTGAGTCTGAACAAGCGATAGATTGACATCCATATTTGGAAGCACCCGTAAACTATTTTCAGAAGCTGAGTCTGAACAAGTGATAGATTGACATCCATATTTGGAAGCACCCGTAAACTGTTTTCAGAAGTTGAGTCTGAATAAGCGATAGATTGACATCCATATTTGGACGCACCCATAAACTATTTTCATAAGTCTTGAATCTGAACAAGAGATAGATTAACATCCGTATTTGGAGAATCCGTAAACTGTTTTCAGAGGTCTTGAATCTGAACAAGCGATAGATTAACATCCGTATTTGGGGAACCCGTAAACTGTTTTCAGAAGTCTTAAATCTGAACAAGCGATAGATTAACATTCGTATTTGGAGAATCCGAAAACTGTTTTCAGAAGTCTTGAAGTTGAATAAGCAATAGATCAGCATCCATGTTGGGAAGCATCCGTAAACTGTTTTCAAAAGTTGAATCTGAACAAGAGATAGATTAACATCCGTATTTGGAGAATCCGTAAACGTATTTCAGAAGTCTTGAAGTTGAATAAGCAATAGATCAGCATCCATGTTGGGAAGCATCTGTAAACTGTTTTCAAAAGTTGAGTCTGAACAAGCGATAGATTAACATCCGTATTTGGAGAATCCGTAAACTGTTTTCAGAAGTCTTGATTCAAAGCTTATTAATCTTATCCTGAAAAGGGTAAAATATTAGCTGAAACACAAAGTTATGTTGCATGAAATGTATGATGCAATATATGTGTTATATCAATGCTTATGATATATGAATGTAATGAATGCGCATGTAAGCTGATGAGCTGTCTTGCTGAGCAAAATGAATCCTTGATAGCTGGATGTGATCGGTTAAAATAGAACTGACTGATTTTAAGCTGGTTCACAAAATGTCGCGGTAAGCAAGAGTCGCCACCATCTTTTATGTTCTCCAACATGGAAAGGACAAAAGCACAACAAACTTCCTTCTTTGAGATGTCTCTCGGTTTGGGAGGTAGATTTATAGAAAGGGAAGGTGTTAGAACCATTTCTATCCGTGGTTATCCACGGGCTCTTAGGTACTTGCTCTTATGTTTTCAAAATTTGTTTGCTTTTCAAGTGTGTGTGGGTTTTGAAAAAGTTTCGTTTGAAAAATTTCTAAGTAACTCTTGTATCTGTCCTCAAGAGTGTATGAAATATTTGTTTGAAAACTTTTGAAAGTGTCAGTGCGAAAAGTTGTTTTGTTTGTTTGAGAGAGCAAGTACTTAAGAGAAATCTACCTACCCTAAGGAATTAGGCTGTGTAAGAGTCCTTTAGACAGTGTTATCCCACCATTAGGAGGTAGGTAGCACCATCGTTGGAGTTGTTCGGGTCAATTCGATTATAGGGACATGTGTGGTCACCGAAGCAATGGTAGGACACCTTAGAAGTAACCCTAATGTCCTAGATCCTTTTTATCCGAGGCAACCGTTTCGAGGCAACTGGATCTTTAGACAGGAGGGCAGCCTCTAAAACACCCTATACTTGACGACCACGTTCAAGGCAACCAGTGAGGCGTACCCTAGGAGTGGCATGTGCATGTGTGCTGTTTCAGTTTATATTTATCTTGTACATGTATCATGGTGATCTATGAGTTGTTTTTAATTTTCATCCAAGTCTTGCATGCATATTAACAGTTAAGAGTGCGGAAAATAAAGTGCGGAAAGGTAAATCTACGCTATTACAAGGCGCGGATCTATACATCACCAAAAACATAACCCGTTTTGGAAAATAAATGCGGAAAAGTAAATAAAGTGGTAAATCCTAAATAACTATTACATCGTTTGAGCAGATACATAAATAATCAAAATAAGAATAATGCGCGAAAGAATGAATCGGGACGTCCTTAGGGTTTTGACCCTTTTGAGAAATAAAATAATTGTGGTCCTTTGCAATCTTAATTAAATATTAACCCTAAACTAATTAATTAATTAATTATTTAAAAGAAAAAAAAGTGTTTTTGTATTTTTTAATATTTTAATGAAAATGAAAATAAAGAAATTAAAAGTCAAAAGAAACCCTAATTCTAAATTTATTTTATTAAAAAAAGAATCAAAATTGAACCTAATTTAAACTAATTAATTTGTTAGTATTTTATTTACAAAATAATGAATTAAAGTGAAATTAATAATTAATAATAATAAAAAATATTTGCATTTTAATGGTCTGAATTTATTATGAAAATTAATTAATTTGTTAGTTAAATAAATAATAATAATAATTAGTAATGAAATAATTAAAAGAAAACAAAATAAAATAAGAAGAAAAGAAATAATTAAACCAGGGGGTATTCTGGGCCCATGGGAGGTGTGAAGAAGCAATTTGGCCCATTAAGAATCAGGCCTGCTTTGACTTTCTGGATGGTCTACGCTGGCTTTGACTGGAGAACATGGTGGTCAACCATCCCTGGCCTTTGGATGCACGCTTATAGCCACTTGGCATGCTGAGGCGTGAGGGTATATGGTGGAACCCTTGACAAGCGCTGCATATGAAGATGTTATGAAAAATAATAGAACTATTTTGGGGGACCTGGGAATCGAACCCAGGTCCCAATGGTGAACGTCCACCTCACTTTCCACTACGTCATGGTGCTGCATCTGTTAGTATGGTGGGCAATAAAAATAATATAGGAAAACAAACGCATATGCTGGAAAGAGAAAAACGCGCGTTATATTTGAATTATCCAGTGGTGTGCTTACACGTCTCGTCTTCTTCACCTGGCCTGTAACAAAAACAATCAAATAGCGGGGGTTTTTAACCCCCATAAACTAAAAAAGGAAAAATAGAGATTAGGTTTGTGCGTTATATAAATAGGGCGCGAGGGTTGGGTTGAGTTAGTCTGGCCTTGACGAATTCAACCATATGCGTCTCAAGGTCCAATTTTGCTTATGCTGTAAAGCCCTAATTCAAGACCTTAAGAACCCTAAGATTCGTTAATGGCAAGTCACGATCCTATGCGTTATAATCCAATTGATTAATATCATTAGCTTCCTGTGGACTCAACCAATGCAAGACAACCAACAAATCATGTTAAATGCGCATGGAATATGAATTATGATTACAAACAAAAATGCCAAACCGTGAGTCTGTTTGAGGTGATTCCTGGAGCTTTAAGGCTTGTTTTCGATTGCAATGTGTTCCTGGAGACTTATGCAATGTGTTAGAATCAAGTAGATGCCTTGAATTGGCCTGGAAGTGAGAAAACGATTTGGCAATTTTCTTGAAAAAAACTCAATATGGTTATGGCTTTTGCAGCAGTTTTGCACGTCCAAGGCTTTAGGGTTTGGTTATGCTCTTATAGTAGAATGGAATTAGGGTTCAATCTTGGCCAAGAATCCATTGCATTCATGTTTTCAATATTTGATTTCCAATCAAATCTTTTTGCATATTTTTGATTGATAAAGCTTGCCAAACATGGAGATTTTTTCCTCTTTGATGGATGCACGAAATTTCCAGCTTGCCCTGAGCCTATTTGCTTCATAAAAAGATTTGAAAACCATATCTTTATATTTTCTACATTTTAAATCAATTAAATGAATTAATAATCAATTAAAAATCCAAATAATTAATAAAAATAAGAAAATAATTCAATTTAATCTCAATGGGTCGTGCATAGGCCTTGGACAAATTTTCAAGAAGGAATTTGAGGCCCATTAGCAAAAATGATGTGTTTTAGGCAAAGTTGACTTTTGTAAATTCCCAAAAATTTCCCAACTTCTCCAATGCATATCTTGCTCAATTTCGATCATATGAACATGTTCTTTGACATTTTGGAAAGGTCTTGAAGTCCTCTAACCAATGCCTTTAGTCCCATGTCATTTGGATTTACCAATCTCAAGTTATGGTCTTTGACTTAAAGTGCATTTTTGTTGACTTTTGAAAGTGACCTATAATGTAGAAATTGATAACTTTTTGTGAGAGCATTAATTGGACTTGGAGTGTGAAGATGAGTTGTAGGAAATGTCATCCCCTTCAAAATGAGCATTGGATGGGATTTTTCTGATGAACCATGAAAAAGTTATGCCTTGGTCAAGTTACAGTTGACTTTTCAGCTGTCCCAAAATAGAAACTTTTTGCATCTTAATGATTTTTGAGCCATGCTTGTGGAATCATGATCAAGACTTGATCAAATGATGATTGTGGCTTCAAAATAAGATGTTGACCAAAAACTTTGACTTTTGACTGCCAAATGACCATTTTTCCCCTGTAGTTGGTTGTGGAGCAACTAGGGTTTTTGACTGTGCAAACTGGCATTGTGAATCTTGAAACTTGACATGTAGATGCTTGACAATGTATATAGGCCTATGGGACTTGATTGAGCCCTTGAAAACCTCAAATTCTTTGAAGGAAACAAAACCCTAATTTCGTTGGCTTAGGAGGGTGTTTGAACTGTGCAATCCTTGAGAAGTCTTGAAGAATATGGGAGGGCAAATTTTGGGGTACAACAGTTGCCCCTGTTCAATCTTCTTAGACCTGAGGATGTAGATTGGCTTGCGTGCCTTTCGTGATCCGAAGGTGGAAGATGATTGAACACTAAAGTGCCCAGAAATTTGCACTCGCACAATAGAATATCAGCAATGTGATGTCGGGAATGGGCTTACATATGCCATTTGGAGGGATGGTGGATAGGAGGATGGGCTTATAGATGCCATCTGGAGATGTGACAGAACCTTGTCGAGAATGGGCTTATAGATGCCATTTGGAAATGTGACAGAACCTTGTCGGAAATGGGCTTATAGATTCCATTTGGAAATGTGATGGATAGTTGTGGAGATGGGCTTACAGATGCCATCTGAAGGTGTCGATCGCGTAAGAGATTCCTTAGCGAGAACTTGTGTACTTTGAGAAAGGAAGATGGTTTCCTGGCCTGTTACAGGGGTTGATCTTCAATCTCTTCGTGTAGATATGCCCTAGCTAGATACAGGTATCAAATCTTTGATTAATCTCTCACAGATATGCCCTGGCTAGATACAGGTGTCGAATCCGGAACTGGTCGTCTACAGATGTGCCCTGGCTGGATACAGGAATCGAATCTCTAAACTCTTCATGCAGACATGCCCTGGCTGGATACAGGTATCGAATCTACAATCAATTACTCACAAATATGCCCTGGCTGGATACAGGCATCGAATCTCTAAACTCTTCATGCAGACATGCCCTGGCTGGATACAGGTATCGAATCTACAATCAATTACTCACAGATATGCCCTGGCTAGATACAAGAATCGAATCTGGAATTGGTCGTCTACAGATATGCCCTGGCTGGATACAGGAATCGAATCTCAAAACTCTTCATGCAGACATGCCCTGGCTAGATACAGGTGTCGAATATACAATCAGTTACTCACAGATATGCCCTGGCTGGATACAGGAATCGAATCTAGAATTAGTCGTCTACAGATATGCCCTGGCTGGATACAGGTATCGAATCTCTAAACTCTTCATGCAGACATGCCCTGGCTGGATACAGGTATTGAATCTACAATCAGTTACTCACAGATATGCCCTGGTTGGATACATGAATCAAATCTGGAATTAGTCGTCTACAGATATGCCCTGGCTGGATACAGGTATCGAATCTCTAAACTCTTCATGCAGACATGCCCTGGCTGGATACAGGTGTCGAATCTACAATCAGTTACTCACAGATATGCCCTGGCTAGATACATGAATCGAATCTGGAATTGGTCGTCTACAGATATGCCCTGGCTGGATACAGTAATCGAATCTCTAAACTCTTCATGCAGACATGCCCTGGCTAGATACAGGTGTCGAATCTACAATCAGTTACTCACAGATATGCCCTGGCTGGATACAGGAATCGAATCTGGAATTAGTCGTCTACAAATATGCCCTGGCTGGATACAAGTATCGAATCTCTAAACTCTTCTTGCAGACATGCCCTGGCTGGATATAGGTATCGAATCTACAATCAGTTACTCACAGATATGCCCTGGCTGGATACAGGAATCGAATCTGGAATTAGTTGTCTACAGATATGCCCTGGCTAGATATAGGTATCGAATCTCTAAACTCTTCATGCAGACATGCCCTAGCTGGATACAGGTGTCGAATCTATAATCAGTTACTCACAGATATGCCCTGGATGGATACAGGAATCGAATCTGGAATTAGTCGTCTACAGATATGCCCTGGCTGGATACAGGAATCGAATCTCTAAACTCTTCATGCAGATATGCCCTGGCTAGATACAGGTATCGAATCTATAATCAGTTACTCACAGATATGCCCTGGCTAGATACAGGAATCGAATCCGGAATTAGTCGTCTACAGATATGCCCTGGCTAGATACAGGAATCGAATCTCAAAACTCTTCATGTAGATATGCCCTGGCTGGATACAGGTATCGAATCTACAATCAGTTACTCACAGATATGCCCTAGATAGATACAGGAATTGAATCCGGAATTAGTCGTTTACAGATATGCCCTGGCTGGATACAGGAATCGAATCTCTAAACTCTTCATGTAGATATGCCCTGGCTAGATACTGGTATCGAATCTACAATCAATTACTCGCAGATATGCCCTGGCTAGATACAGGAATCGAATCTGAAATTAGTCGTCTACAGATATGCCCTGGCTGGATACAGGTATCGAATCTGGAACTGCGACAGTTGATAATAATCATCTTTCGGTTGACCTTTTTCCTGAAAAGGCAAAACGTCAGTTGTATGCAATGTCATGATGTATGAAATGCATGATGTCATGATGTTCAAAATGAGATAGCGTCGTATGCACTTTATCATGTATGTAAAATAGGATGTATGAAATTTGAAATGTCTATGAATGTATTTTCGTCTAGGAAGATAAATCCTTGACGAATGTCGGGAAGTTCGTTGAATCCTGGGCTGATGTTGAAGAGTAGAGTTCTTCGTTTCCGCTGGGGATGATGATTGTAAGAATAGACCGGTAGGAGAAGATGACTCCGTTGGGGAATAAACTTGGCGAAGAGATTACTCTGCGGGGAATTACTCTGTGGGGAGAGATACTTCACTGAGATTTGGATGATAATTTCGCTGGGGATTCCGTTGATAAGCTATGTTGGAATTTGATGAACTCCGCTGGGGGATAGGAAGAATTTCGCCGAGGACGATCTTTCTGTTGCAATTAGAGGAGGATAACCCAGTTATAACCTGGTGAGGAATAACCTTTGAATGAATTCGGGGAGATGCGTTCGTACTCCACAGGGGATAAGCTTCCAGAATCTACTGGGGATAAGCTTCAAAGTCTACCGGGGAGATTGATTCAACTCTCCTGGGGAAACTTTTGGACTGTACTGGGGAGATGGCTCCACTGGATGTCTGTATTCCGCCGGGGAACAATCTTATACTAAGACTGTCGGGGATGCTTGCTTGGGAATATTTGTATACTCCGCTGGGGAATATTGAGATCTTCTGGGGATACCCAACTTCCTTAAGGCTGACAGTAGACTAACTCTGCTTGGGGAGAGCATTGCTGACTTGCTGGAGATACTGTGCCTTTTTTTAAGGCTGATGGGAGACCAACTCTTCTCGGGGAGAGTATTGCTGAATCTTGTCTTTGAGCTAAGTCTTGAATGAGAGTCATCTGCCCCAGCATTTGGGTTCTCATTGTATCCACCTTAGCTTGCAGATGTTTCAACTGTTCATCCTTACTGTCTTCTGGATTGTTCCTGACCAAAGTCCCCATGAGGAGTGTTCTCAGCTCTTCCTGCCCCTTGGATAGATTTAGGAGGATTTTCCCGAACTGAGTCTCTTGAGTATGAACATCCCGGTTGTCTTGTTGGGAAGCCATTACTGAAATAAACAGCGAAGATGGTAAGTGACCTGTAACAAAGGTACCTGTTATGCAATGATATGTATGATATGCATGCAATGTTTTCAAGGATCTCGCGGGGTAAACAAGAAAATTGTTAGAATTTGAATTTTGTAGCTTGATGGAAGGAACTTCATGTTGATGAGAGTCCTTCTTCAAGAGTCAAGGCTCACCATACCGAGTGGGTCATAGCCCCTAACTCAAATCATCAACCTGGCTAGAGGAAAATAAATCCCATTTTCCCCTTGCTAGACATTCTGGTTCATCATGACCTGCATCACAAGCCCTTGAGATCCTTGAAATGGGTTAGTCCTTATGCAGGATGCATGCAATGGTATGATGTTATGCTATGCATGGAGTGATATAAGTAGGCCCTGTAATGAGTCCCAATTAAGGACTGTAAACAAAACCTGCAGGGAACCCGTGTTGTTAGATAACAAGTACGCAAGTAGTTCAAGTACGAAGGCACACAAGTCACACAGAAGAGCCCTTTGATTTTAGGCCAGCATGAAGTTTAGGTACTACCCTCTTTCAGTTTTGTTGGTTAAGACATGTCCTAGAAAATAGTAACCGGGTTCTAGAGGATCTCAATATCATCGACTACCCTCGATCGGTCATAACTCCAGCATCGCAATCTTTTCTTGCGGCCAGAACCATCGCGAGAGTTTAGCCTCAATGAGTGTAGCATACTGCTACTGTTCTATGGCCAAGTTGGGTCAATTTAGGGTTCTAAGGTCGGTTGGTGCTTAATGACTCCTCAGAAGACCCATATTCTCCTTGTTGCAACACAAGGGATATCGGTACAGACCAAGGTGTCACACCAACGTAGCCACTGCTTCACCCGTGTCGGTCTACGCCGGACAGGTCCCTTACAGCTTATGCTACCTAAAAGGGTATTCCCCAGATCCGGGTTAGGATCTATGAAACTCCGATGCAAACCCACAAATATAAAAGCAATCAAGACAAGCAATTGAAAACATAAGTATGATCTAATCCTAAGGTACACCTCACTTATTTAAATATCCCCAGCAGAGTCTCCAGTTCTGGTGATCGTTGGAAATAGAACTGACTGCTTTTAAGCTGGTTCGCGAAATGTCGCGGTAAGCAAGAGTCGCCACCGTCTTTTATGTTCTCCAACATAGAAAGGACAAAAGCACAGCAAAATTCCTTCTTTGAGATGTCTCTCGGTTCGGGAGGTAGATTTATAGAAAGGGAAGGTGTTAGTACCCTTTCTATCCGTGGTTATCCACAGGCTCTTAGGTACTTTCTCTTATGTTTTCAAAATTTGTTTGCTTTTCAAGTGTGTGTGGGTTTTGAAAAAGTTTCGTTTGAAAAATTTCTAAGTAACTCTTGTATCTGTCCTCAAGAGTGTATGAAATATTTGTTTGAAAACTTTTGAAAGTGTCAGTGCGAAAAGTTGTTTTGTTTGTTTGAGAGAGCAAGTACTTAAGAGAAATCTACCTACCCTAAGGAATTAGGCTGTGTAAGAGTCCTTTAGACAGTGCTATCCCACCATTGAGAGGTAGGTAGCACCATCGTTGGAGTTGTTCGGGTCAATTCGATTATAGGGACATGTGTGGTCACCGAAGCAATGGTAGGACACCTTAGAAGTAACCCTAATGTCCTAGATCCTTTTTATCTGAGGCAACCATTTTGAGGCAACTGGATCTTTAGACGGGAGGGCGACCTCTAAAACACCCTATACTTGACGACCACGTTCGAGGCAACCAGTGAGGCGTACCCTAGGAGTGGCATGTGCATGTGTGCTGTTTCAGTTTATATTTATCTTGTACATGTATCATGGTGATTTACGAGTAGTTTTTAATTTTCATCCAAGTCTTGCATGCATATTAACAGTTAAGAGTGCGGAAAATAAAGTGCGGAAAGGTAAATCTACGCTATTACAAGGCGCGGGTCTATACATCGCCAAAAAAATAACCCGTTTTGGAAAATAAATGCGGAAAAGTAAATAAAGTGGTAAATCCTAAATAACTATTACATCCTTTGAGCAGATACATAAATAATTAAAATAAGAATAATGCGCGAAAGAATGAATCGGGACGTCCTTAGGGTTTTGACCCTTTTGAGAAATAAAATAATTGTGGTCCTTTGCAATCTTAATTAAATATTAACCCTAAACTAATTAATTAATTAATTATTTAAAAGAAAAAAAAGTGTTTTTGTGTTTTTTAATAATTTAATGAAAATAAAAATAAAGAAATTAAAAGTCAAAAGAAACCCTAATTCTAAATTTATTTTATTAAAAAAAGAATCAAAATTGAACCTAATTTAAACTAATTAATTTGTTAGTATTTTATTTACAAAATAATCAATTAAAGTGAAATTAATAATTAATAATAATAAAAAATATTTGCATTTTAATGGTCTGAATTTATTATGAAAATTAATTAATTTGTTAGTTAAATAAATAATAATAATAATTAGTAATGAAATAATTAAAAGAAAACAAAATAAAATAAGAAGAAAAGAAATAATTAAACCAGGGGGGTATTCTGGGCCCATGGGAGGTGTGAAGAAGCAATTTGGCCCATTAAGAATCAGGCCTGCTTTGACTTTCTGGATGGTCTATGCTGGCTTTGACTGGAGAACATGGTGGTCAACCATCCCTGGCCTTTGGATGCACGCTTATAGCCACTTGGCATGCTGAGGCGTGAGGGTATATGGTGGAACCCTTGACAAGCGCTGCATATGAAGATGTTATGAAAAATAATAGAACTATTTTGGGGGACCTGGGAATCGAACCCAGGTCCCAATGGTGAACGTCCACCTCACTTTCCACTACGTCATGGTGCTGCATCTGTTAGTATGGTGGGCAATAAAAATAATATAGGAAAACAAACGCATATGCTAGAAAGAGACAAACGCGCGTTATATTTGAATTATCCAGTGGTGTGCTTACACGTCTCGTCTTCTTCACCTGGCCTGTAACAAAAACAATCAAATAGCGGGGGTTTTTAACCCCCACAAACTAAAAAAGGAAAAATAGCGATTAGGCTTGTGCGTTATATAAATATGGCGCGAGGGTTGGGTTGAGTTAGTCTGGCCTTGACGAATTCAACCATATGCGTCTCAAGGTCCAATTTTTCTTATGCTGTAAAGCCCTAATTCAAGACCTTAAGAACCCTAAGATTCGTTAATGGCAAGTCACGATCCTGTGCGTTATAATCCAATTGATTAATATCATTAGCTTCCTGTGGACTCAAGCAATGCAAGACAACCAACAAATCATGTTAAATGCGCATGGAATATGAATTATGATTACAAACAAAAATGCCAAACCGTGAGTCTGTTTGGGGTGATTCTTGGAGCTTTAAGGCTTGTTTTCGATTACAATGTGTTCTTGGAGACTTATGCAATGTGTTAGAATCAAGAAGATGCCTTGAATTGGCCTGGAAGTGAGAAAACGATTTGGCAATTTTCTTGAAAAAAACTCAATATGGTTATGGCTTCTGCAGCAGTTTTGCACGTCCAAGGCTTTAGGGTTTGGTTATGCTCTTATAGTAGAATGGAATTAGGGTTCAATCTTGGCCAAGAATCCATTGCATTCATGTTTTCAATATTTGATTTCCAATCAAATCTTTTTGCATATTTTTGATTGATAAAGCTTGCCAAACATGGAGATTTTTTTCTCTTTGATGGATGCACGAAATTGCCAGCTTGCCTTGAGCGTATTTGCTTCATAAAAAGATTTGAAAACCATATCTTTATATTTTCTACATTTTAAATCAATTAAATGAATTAATAATCAATTAAAAATCCAAATAATTAATAAAAATAAGAAAATAATTCAATTTAATCTCAATGGGTCGTGCATAGGCCTTTGACAAAGTTTCAAGATGGAATTTGAGGCCCATTAGCAAAATGATGTGTTTTAGGCAAAGTTGACTTTTGTAAATTCCCAAAAATTTCCCAACTTCTCCAATGCATATCTCGCTCAATTTTGATCATATGAACATGTTCTTGGACATTTTGGAAAGGTCTTGAAGTCCTCTAACCAATTACTTTGGCCCCATGTCATTTGGATTTACCAATATCAAGTTATGGTCTTTGACTTAAAGTGCATTTTTGTTGACTTTTGAAAGTGACCTATAATGTAGAAATTGATAACTTTTTGTGAGAGCATTTCTTGGACTTGGAGTGTGAAGATGAGTTGTAGGAAATGTCATCCCCTTCAAAATGAGCATTGGATGGGATTTTTCTGATGAACCATGAAAAAGTTATGCCTTGGTCAAGTTATAGTTGACTTTTCAGCTGTCCCAAAATAGAAACTTTTTGCATCTTAATGATTTTTGAGCCATGCTTGTGGAATCATGATCAAGACTTGATCAAATGATGATTGTGGCTTCAAAATAATATGTTGACCAAAAAATTTGACTTTTGACTGCCAAATGACCATTTTGCCCCTGCAGTTGGTTGTGGAGCAACTAGGGTTTTTGACTGTGCAAACTGGCATTGTGAATCTTGAAACTTGACATGTAGATGCTTGACAATGTATATAGGCCTATGGTACTTGATTGAGCCCTTGAAAACCTCAAATTCTTTGAAGGAAACAAAACCCTAATTTGGCTGGCTTAGGAGGGTGTTTGAACTGTGCAATCCTTGAGAAGTCTTGAAGAATATGGGAGGGAAAATTTTGCGATACAACACTGGAGATAATAGAATCTTGACTGTTGTCAGGGAGAAATAAATCCTTGACTGCTGTTGGGGAGTCATTAAATCCTGGACTGCTGTTGAAGAGTATGTGTGTCTTCAAACTTTGCTTAGAATATTTCCAATGGATTCCTGTTGTGTTGTTTGAGGGGAACTCCGTTGGGGGAAGTTGAAAACTCTGTGGGGAGTATGTTTATTTCTGATTGGGAAAAGAGTTTAGGAGTCTTATTCGTCCATCGCTCTACTAGGGAGTCGAAGTTGAACTGATATCTGGTCGGGTCCAGGTTTCGCAGTAACTTGCTGGGGATTGTAGAGTAGTCTACTGGGGAAGAGGAGTTTTGGTCCTTTGATTTGTAGTAGTCGGAAAGGCAAACTCAAGCTGGGGAATCTGTAGTTTGTTGGGGAAATAAACCCTGTTGTCGGTCTGCTAGAGAGGTGACATCTTCGTTGGGAGAAGTCCTCGAGGATTCTTGAGGTTGATTCAGCTGGGGAAAGGGGGTCAGAGATTATACTCTTGCTGGGGAATCAACCTATGAGAAGGATCTTGGGGAGATTTGTCATTGCCCCTAGTAGCGAATGTTTGTGGCATTGCCAAAAAGTTTGATTGTATGTAACCCTTTGTTAGGGTTGACGTTCAATGCCCCAAGTGACGGAGATGGAGACTTGCCCCTGGTTACTCTGTACTTCTTCAGAGATTTCTTGAAATCTTGACTGGACTGCCCCAGGTGTGCTGGATAGTGACATGTCATGCCCCCTTGTTGATAGGAGATTCGTCAATGGAAGTGTCATCCTTTTTGAAGTGATTTTGTTCACTGAGAGAGCTTTCGTTCATCAGATATTCATTGTGTGAATTTCTCCGCTGTCAAACAAATAGCCAAATGCAAACAGTGATATTCAAGTAATGAAAAGTTTATGCTTGTCTCGAAGTTTTGAAAAATGCGTTTTTTATCAGAAAACTTTTTATAAGACAAATTCAACACAAGATTTAGAGCAAAGCCTTACAGGAGTCAGGATACCTTTTGTAACAGTATGCTTTTGAACTAACCCATGCTTTAATTAGGACTTTTGAAGGGTTGTAACGTGGCTTGGTTCACGGTTTAAGAAACAAAGTATAAAGGCTCAAAGTATATTTGTACCCACCCACTCTTCGTGATGTTCTTCAATCCTAAACTCAGTTAATTGTGCGTCGAACTCTATTCGAATTTGGAACCACGTTTTGGTGATGGTTCACACAAGTTGGATTTTGGAAGGCAGTCATCCTTTTTTTTTGCAACATTTTTCATGTTGTCGAGGATTTGTAATGACCTCGTTATTTTGATTTGTTATCCCTAACTTTTTCCTGACTGTTCCTGTTTTTGAGATTACAGTCAACGAGATGCCCCAGCTTTCTTAAGCCTCCTTTATAGGTTTTGGCTCAGTGGGATTTTCTCTTTTGAGAGATTGATTGCCTATGACATAAGGAACCACCACTGTCTTTTGATTCCAGAGGAATGCTTTTGATGTCGTTCGTTGTATTATGAACTGAGAGTTTTGCGACTTTAAGCGCATTTGAATTAACTGAGAGACTACCCTGCCCCAGGTTTTGATTAAAGGTTTCAATTTGTGTTAAAATAGAAAACTTCTACTTCTTTGGCTCGAAGGGGTTGACTAGGGATTATCTTCCTTATAACTCCAGTGTTTAGGATTTGAAAGAAATGCCTGTACATCGTCAGCAAGGTCTGTTCAAAAGCATATTGTATGAGATTATGGCATTGTTTTCGTCATCCTCCCTCTAAAGGCTTGTAACTTTTAGCAAGAGTTGAATGTCATAAAGAAAGCATAATTATAGTGAAAATGAAAGGATGAATTCAAGACAAACATATGCAATGCATTAATGAAACAAAGTTTGACATTAATATATAATTGTTTTAATAACAAAAGAAAATACAGCTTGAAAATTCAAAAAGGAACAAAAGTCTCTTGGTTCGAATTTTGTCATTTCAGGTGGAGAACCCTTGAGGGACGACAGAAGAATTCAGTCTGACCATCTTGTGTGAACTCTAGCGTTCCTTTTTCAATTAGATCTTGAATTTTATTTCTAAACGTCCAACAGCTATCGGTGTCATGTCCAGGACTGTTGGAGTGGTACGCACATCTTGCATTTGGATTGTACCTAGGAGAGGATGTGTTGGGATTCTGAGGGGGGTCCCTTAATACAAACAGCTTGGCTTCCAACAGGTGTTGCAGTGCTTGAGATAATGACATGTCAATTTTGGTGAAGCGTTTATCAGATGTATTCCGCCTACGCCGATTACCCTGTTGTTGTAGGCGAGGTTGTTGTTGGGCTCGTGACCCTGAAGTAAGTTGGGGAGCCTTTCCCTTGTCTTCTTGTCTCAAAGGAGGTTGAGTGATGACTTGATCTTCAACCCTAGATGTTTGCCCCACTTGGTTATCTCGAAGCAGTTTGTTGACGAGAACCCTGAGCTCCTCTTGTCTTTGAGCTAAGTCTTGGATGAGAGCCATCTGGCCCACCAGTTGTCCCATCATCTGGATCTTCATTGTTGCCAGCTCAATCTGTAGTTTCTCCAACTGATCATTCCTGATACTGCTTGAATTCCCTAGGACCATGCCCCTTGTGAGGAGAGCTTTCACTTTTTCCTGCCCCTTGGATAGGTTCAAGAACATCTCTTGAAGTTGAGCGTTTTGAGCCTGGATGTCCTTGATAGTCTGCTCTAGAGCCATCTCTACTGAAATAAACAGTAGGAAGATAAGGAGACCTGTAAGGGGGAAACCTTTCATGATATGATGCATGATATATGGATGCATGTTTTCAAGGATCTCGCGGGGTAAACACAAGAAAATGTTAGAGGTTGAACTTCGATCAACATATTTGATTAGATAACTTTGTATCGGTGGATGTCTTTCCACGAGAATCAATATCACCATGTCAAGTGGGTCATAGCCCCCGATTCAAGTTGTTGCACTTCATCTTTGACGGTGTTTGTTTAGAGGGGAATGAATCCTCTTGCTCTTTGGTAGACGTCTGGTTCAACGTGACCCTGCATTAAAAGACCCTCGAGATCCTTGAAATGGTTATTGAGAATGCCATGGTATGATGTTATGATGTTATGTACATGTATGCAAAAATAAGCAAGTGTATATACAGGTAATCATATTCACACAAAGCAGACAAGTCCTTAGGTTTAGGCTTGCATGGGGTTTGTAGGTAAGTACCCTCTTGAAGTTAGTTGGCTCAACCTGTCCTAAAATAGAAACCGGGTTCTAAGGAGCTCAATATCACTGGATTATTTTCTATGTTCATTGTCTTGGTTTAGCCACTTAACTGGCGACCAAAATATTCCAAGAAAACAATGCTCAATGAGTGTAGTATCGAGTATCTACCAACTTCGGACTGCACCAAAGTCGGTCATCTCACTACCCCTAAAAAGGCCAAGATGGTCAAGTAAGGTTCTAAGAGTTCGTTAGTGCTTCATGACATCACTCAGCGGCCCCGTATTCTCCTTGACTACTCAAGGGCTACCGGTACCCACAAATATGTCACACTAACATAGCTACTGCTTCAACCATGTCGGTATACCCCGCACAGTTCCCTCACAGTTTATTGCTATTTACCTAAAAAGGTTCCCCCAAATCCGGGTGTAGGATTTAGAACAAACCCAAACAAGGAACCCAAAAAGTAAAGCAATCAAAGCAATCAAAGCAAGCATGTAAAGGTGATCTAAAACCCTAAGGTAACCCCACTTGTAGAATTTCTCCCCAGCAGAGTCGCCAGTTCTGTGATATGGTGGGAGAACTGACTTGGGTTTTGCGTTTGTGTTCGCACTTATTCGGTTTAGCAAGAGTCGCCACCGACTTTTTATTTTATCCTAAGGAAAGGTCAAAAAGCACATGAAAGACCTTTGAGATGTTTTCGTTGGTTCGGGGGGTAGATTATGAAAAGGGAAGGTGCTAGCACCCTTTTCATCCATGGTTATCCATGGGCTCTTAGTTACTTGTTTTAGATCACTTGCCTTTGTTTTTCAATTGCTTGAAATGGTGTTTTGTGTGTGTTGTTTTGGAAAGATATTTCAAAGTTTTTTTTGAAAAGTTGTTTTGAAATTGTTTTTGAAGTTGTGTTGTGTGTGTGTTTAAAAAAATGGCAAGGATGTTTTGCAAGATTTTTGATCAAGTAACTAAGAGCTATCTACCCTAATTTTACTCAAAGATCTTTCTCATGTTTTTAACCCTTTTAACAGTGTTGTTTCACCATTGTATTTGGTGAACAACCTTGTGTAAGGATGTTGAACGGGACGGGCATGGGACGTTTTAGAAATTTCGTTTTAGGGACTAGATCGTTTACCGAAGGCAACATCGAGGGTCATCGAGGGACTACGATCTTTTATCGAGGGTCTTTGCTAAAACGCCCATGCTCGAGGGACATGACTATTTTCCGAGGCAACAAGTGAGATTACCCTAAGGGTGCATGTGTGCAAAGTGTGTTTTATTGCATGCATTTGTCTTTGATTTTTAGGTTGTCTACTTGTTGGTTTTATCTTGCCATACACACCTAGTTACTAGCATTTGTACAAAAGCAATAAAAAGTGCAAAAAATAAATCCTACACTATTACAACCATATTGAAGTGCATAGAAATGTAAAGGAAAAAATAAGATAAAAAGAAGTAAAAAATGAGCTCCTTCGATTTGGGAAGGAGCAGCCTTCGATTTGCATTCTGTTGGCCTCCTTCGATTGGGACCAGTGGGACAACATGTTGTGCCTTTCGACTGGGCCTGGAACCTGTATAAGATGCAATCTACCTTTCTTCCTCCTTCGACTAGGGGTTGAAAGCAGTGAGGGAATGTCTTTCGATTAGGGGCTGGAAGTCAGTGAAGGCATGCTTTTCATTTGGGCCTAGAAGTCAACATGGTTTTCCTCCTGGTTGTCCCTTTCGTTTGACCTGGAGAAAGAGGGTAGAAGCCAGAAGCTTCGTTTCCTATTTCCTGTTTCCTGTTTCTTTCATTTTAAGCATTAAATGGCAACATGGCCTGAGGCCATGCTAGTATTTGTCTTTCAAACAGTTTAACAGTTAAAGCAAGTTCAGGTAAACAGAAAGCAAAAACGAAAGGGTTTAGCTCTGAAAACATATTAAGTAGGTGGAAACAAAAAGAACCAAAGTGTTATGTACATGTTTTGAAATGAAAGGGAAGATTATTCACATACTATGCCATGAAATGAAAGGTTCAAGGGTAAGAGTGACTTACCTTGCTGGAGGCTTTGAATGGGTGTGGGACCTTGAGTGGAGGCCCAGGGTTCTGGATTTGAAAGAGGGGGCCAACAGTTGTGCCTGGAATGCTGGTTTCGAAGGGAGGAAAGAAACAAGTCTTATGTTTCTTTCCAAACTGGATTCGAAGGATAATGAAGAGTATTTGTTCTTCAGAATCGAAGGAAGTAAGTATGTGATTCTGGGTTTTTTCTCACAAGTGTTGAAGGGACTTGAGAGATTTATTGTGTTTGAGAAAATTTGGGGGATTCGTTCCTCTGGTCCAAAGATCCTCCCTTAGCTTTGTAAATGTTCCTCTATTTATAGATAAAAGGTTTGGGAGTTAAAACAAAGATGTGGCTTGGCTGAAATGTGAATATTAAGCCATGTCAGATTTTCCAAGGTCCCAAGGTGAAGTACTGAAGTGGTTGGTCAAAAGGGACTGACTTCCATGACTTATGGTGAAGTACAAGCATGATTTTAGCAAAGCGTCGGCTTTGTCACAGGATTTGTACTTAACAAGTTCACTTTCATGCGAAAAACTTCTGGTCAAAGGCTTAATCACCTGGACAATAGCTTAATCCAAAATGTAAGCAATTAATTATGGAGTGAGATACAAGCATTAAGTCCTGTAAAGTAAGATCACGTAGCAGGGTCCACAGATTTGATCAGTTGTCCTTTCAAGATTCTATTTCCCACTTGTGTCAAAGAGTTCTAGAAATGTACTAAAAGAAACCGCGTCGAAGGATTTAGAGTTGGGTTTGAGAGATGGTGATTCGAAGGGAACCAAAACTCCAATCGAAGCCTTTGTATGAAGGTGGCTCATGTCTAATCGAAAGCTTGCACTCCAGGGGGTACATGTGGTCAAACGAAATACAAAATGTTCATATTCGAAAGAGACAAATAGGGAGCAAGAGGTGCAAATCGAAGGATGTTAAAAGAGAGCCTTTTGCCTTGGAAATGAAATAGATTACAAGAGGCTCTTTTCCTTATGAATCCAAACCAAACTGTGTCAGAGGCCCATGCCCAGTCGAAGGATGCAAGCCAAGCTTATGTCGAAAGAGGTCAAAAGGCCAATCGAAGGATGCAAGCCAAGCTTGTGTCGAAAGAGGCCAAAAGGCCAATCGAAGGATGCAAGCCAAGCTTGTGTCGAAAGAGGTCAAAAGGCCAATCGAAGGATGCAAGCCAAGCTTGTGTCGAAAGAGGCCAAAAGGCCAATCGAAGGATGCAAGCCAAGCTTTTGTCGAAAGAGGTCAAAAGGCCAATCGAAGGAGCTGAAACGAAGAACACTTGTATTTCTACAAAATAATACTTTTATCTTTTTTCTCCCTTTTTGACAGTTTCCTTTTAATTTTGGTATTGGAAAATCCAAATGCACTTGTTCAAACTTGAACCTTGAAAATCCTTGTAAGAAAGGCCTTGAGAATTGAGAGGGCAAATTTTGGGGTACAACAATGAGATTTTGAGGGCTTGTCTACAAAATAAAAGTTATGCCCTTTATCTTCCAAATGGCCTCTCTATTTATAGAGAAGGTTTAAGACTTGAAACAACTCAGATTTTTGAAATCACATGTTATGGCTATCTTGCTTATTTTTGAAGCAAGCATGAAAAACATGTTTCCAATGTTTGTACCAAGCTATCTAAAGTGGTTGATCACTTTAAACATCTTTGTTCTGACTTGTAGGAGTTGAGTGTGATCAGAACAACAATTTAGAGGCTCAAGAAATTGACTTTGTGATTAAAGGGGACTTTTCACACACTTGGATCATAGTTTAATCAGTTGTGTAAGCATTCCATTAAAGAGTGATATATAAGTTTGAGTCCTGTAAAGTGAAGATTATGCAGTATAGCTAGGGTTTTGATTCATTATTCATCAAAAATCTGCCTTGTAAATCAAGTTTGAAACCCTAACTTCTTGCCTTTGATTCTCTTAGCTCAAGTATGATCTTAATGAGTTCTAGGACATTTTGGAAAGCTTGTAACATCCTTTACAACCCTTCATGTTTTCTATTTTTTAAGAATCCAATTGGAACTTGATGAAAATTGGCCAAGAAGTTGGGATAAAAAATTGACCAAACCTGCTGAAAATTTCTCTAAGTGTTTATACAAATATGCCATGACTTCATGAATTTATAACTCAAAATCCAAGCACTTATAGGACTTGATTAGAAAAGAAAAGTTGTAGAAATCATTAAGATCTACAACTTTCATGTTCAAAGTTTTCTTTGAAACATCTTGCAAATTGGTGAAAGAATGTCATGAAGTAATGAAATTATCATGTATAAAATACACTTAGAAAAACTTCTAAGTCTTGAAAAGTTTGACTTTTCACATTGACTTTTGACTTTCTTGATTTCCTGACGATCAAGCTTTGTATTTGGATGTCTTAATGAATTGTGATCTTTGAAATCAAATTTTGACCGAAAAGTCAAAGTTTGACTTTTGGTGTATCAGTTGACTTTCCATCAGTTGACCAAGTTTCAACTATCAATCCACTGATCTTGAGAAATGATTTAAGCTATGCAATTGGGTAAACATGTTATATTTGAGTCTTTGAGATTATGCTTTAAGCAATTAGGTCATGTATTAGGTCAAAAGTCAATGATCAGTCGTTCTTAGTCAAAACCTTACTTTGTGGTCTCAGTGTTTCGGAGATGATTTTGTCTGATCAATTCCTTGAGAATCCTTGAGCATTAGAGATCCTTTGTGAATTTTCTTGAGAAAAGAAAGGGTAAATTTTGGAGTACAACAATTGCCCCTATTCAATCTTCTTAAACCTGAAGAGGTAGATTGGCGAGTCCTCCATTGTTGTACCCCAAAATTTGCTCTCTCATATCACTCAACATATGCTCATTGAAGCCCTCAATTTGCTCAAGGATGCCCAAGAGTTTACCAGACAAATGCTCTCCTAAAGGGAATGAACCTAAAACCAGGGTTTCCATTTTCATCAACATGTTTGAGTTCCAAGGGTCCTAAATGATTTCCTTTGCCCTAATATATTCTCAAGATCATCCATGCCAAGTTTCATGCATTGCACTACAAGTTTGCTCAGTCAACTGCTCAGATGCCTAAAAATCAACAGTGCTAGGTCAAAAGTCAATTGTGGCCCACATACAGTCAAACTTCAAGATTTTAGGTCAACATCAACATTTTTAAGTAACGTCCATCATTTGATCAATGTTTGATCATGATTCCTCAAGGAATGCCCCAAATTCATCAAAACTCAAAAGTTGCTAAATTAGGGTTTCTACAAGAAAAGTCAACCAAACTTTAACCAAGCATAACTTTCTCATACTTTACCAGAAATTTCCCATCCAAGGCTCATTTTGAAGAGGATTCAATTACCTGCAACTCATCTTCAGCCCTCAAGTTCAAGAAATGCACTCATGAAAAGATATAAATTCAGACATTATAGGTCCTTTTCAAAAGTCAACAAAATCACCTTTTGGGTCAAAGCTTCTTACATGAACATGGAAGATCCAATTGAGATGAAACAAAAAGGGTTGTTTCGGGGACATCCTAAGATTTCCAAAAAGTCCAAGAACACCCTCTTAGGGTCAAAATTGAAGGATATGTGCATTGTCAAAGTTGGTCATTTTTGGAAATTTGCACAAAGTCAACAATGTCCAAAATTGCATTTTTTTCAAATGGACCCAACTTTTCAAGATTGAATCTCATTCCTAACATGGTCCACGACCCGTAAACCATTCCATGCCTTATTTATTTATTTAGTTTATTTTGATTTTATTGATTTAAAATTCAAATAAAATCAAATTAAATCAAAATAAATAAAATCAATGGGATGAGATTTGTTTGCATTGAATTAGAGATCATGCTTGCTGTCACAAAGCCAAACAAAATCGTGCAAAATCAAAAAACAAGAGGAAATCTCCTAGTTTGGGAAGTTTGGAAGTAATTTTTAAAAGTTATCAAATCTTGGAATTTTTCTAAACTTAGCACACTAATTTGATTCACATACTTATACACAAGTATTCTCAACCCTAAGGACAAGAATTCAGACGCGCAACCTTCTTCAAGGAGTCAAACAAAGTTCCAAATTTTCAAAGAAAAGTGTAGATCGGATCTTTCTCTACAGACAAATTCCAGCAATTTCAAAGCCAGCAATCCGCTCCTGGACGTGTTCTGAAGCTATTCCAATTATCCTCAAGTTGAAACATCAAGAATCGTGCCCTTACGGTACCGCAATTTGCATATTTTTCTCAAACTTGAATTTATTGATTTACCCATTATAAACATGTTTTGATCACATATCCATGCTTATTATCATATTTGCATTGTTTCTAGATGGTTTAATCTGAGTTCAAGTGCAGGAATGGCACGATGCCATTGTTAGGGTTTTAAGGTCCCAAATTGGGGACTCTTTGTAGAGGCAAAATTAGACCAAATTATGGGTACCAATGAACTCAGGGCATGATTTGCAATTGATCTATGCCTTTGGTTTTGATTTATCTTGCTTGTATTATATTTCTGAATCTTACAGGGATGTAGCTACGGACAAAAAATGTCACTATAGCCTTTAGTGACGGTTTTGTCCGTAGGTAAAAGCTGATATCAAAAATAACAGTTATGGGTAAGAAGACAATTAGGTGGCATACTCCCATTGGGAGATTTGAATTATGCACACATTTTTGGGAAAGACTACTTTGCTTACTTTATCTTTTATTTGTTTTATCATATTAACGAATGAGTAGCTAGTGCAGTTGCTCAAGGAAGAGAGGTATAAAGCTAACGTCCTGGGTTTTATCCCAGGCGTGTGCTTTTGTGTTTTTTCTCACTATTTCTCTTCAGATTCCATGTGTTGCACGCCCTAGTCCAGGCTATGTGCCTTAAGATCCATCACCATCAGATCACGTCCTGGCCAGATCTCACGCCTCTAGGAAGAAGCACATGGTGAACCTCCAAAGGGGATCCTCACTGGATCACACGCTAGCCTTGGGCCAGCTATTCTGGGCCCGAGAATTCCAATTCACACCCCCAGATTACTAAACGGCAGCAGGCCCATTTTCTAAACTCTTTTGATTTTTCATATTTTATTTTCATTATTTTAGTTTAATGACTTTTTAATCATTTTTTTATTATTTATAAAAAATCATAAAATCAAAAAATCACAAAAATAGAATTAGGGTTTTTAGAATTAAAATTAATTTTTGAAAATTAATTATTTTAATTATTTCAACATTGATTATTTTGTTAAATAAAATTAATTAGAAAATTAGGTTTAACTTGCAAATTTCAACTATTTTTCTCAATAAAAAATACAAAAATATTTTTTAATTAATTAGATTTTTTAGGCTTCTAATTTGTTCCCGTCTTAACTTTCGCGCGTTTATTTATTTTCACTTTATTTTCCAATTGTTGTAATTGCTCCGAGTTTGTAATAACTTTTAACTTAGGTTTATTATTGCTTTCATTTACTGTTTCAATTCCCCATTTTGGTTATGTAATCCCCTCCGCGAAGCCTTGTAGTAGCTAGGTTTTTCATTCTCGCACTTTACTTTTTGCCACTATTAACTGCTAGATGATTGATAATAGGATTGAATGGCAAGATTAAACGATTAAAAAGGTAGAAAACCCTAATTGCAAGATAAATAAACTGGAAAATAAACACTCGCACATGCTCACTCCTAGGTTTGCCCCACTTCGGTTGCCTTCGGTAAACGATCATGAAGTATAGGGAGTCTTAGTGGTTGTCCTCTAGTCCTAAAAGATCAAAAATGACCCATTCGAATGTCGCCTCAGAAAGATCTTTAAGACTCTAGGGTAATTACTAAGGTTTCCTAACCATTGCTTCAGTGACCATAATTGTCCCTTCGAATGTCCCTTTAACTCCAACGATGGGGCTACCTACTACTTAATAGTAGGATAGCATTGTCTAAAGGAAACGAGAAAATGAACAGTCTTTTTAGAATAGCTAGAAACTCTTAAGTACTTGCTCAAAACAACAAAAATTCTTTCACACAAACACTTTCAAAACAGTTTTCAAAAATAACTTCTTCACACTCTTGAGGATTGATACAAGGGTTACCACGAAGTTAAATAAAAACTTTTCAAAACACACACAAGTAATTTCAAAATGAGAAAGTACCTAAGAGCCCATGGAAAACCACGGATAAAAAGGGTGCTAACACCTTCCCTTTCTATAATCTACCCCCTGTACTCAGAAACATCTCGAAAAAGGTTTTTTCTGTTTTTTTTCCCTTTTCCTTTGTTGGATGAAATAAAAGACGGTGGTGACTCTTGCTTACCGCAACATTTACAAACAAAAAACGCAAAACCAGTATAACAGTTGGTTCTGCCACCGTATCACAGAATTGGAGACTCTGTTGGGGACTGAATATAAAGTGGGGTATACCTTAGGATCTAGGTCATTTTTAAAAATTGCTTTCTTGTTTGCTTTGTCTGCTTTATCCTTAAGGGTTTTGTTTGGGTATTGTTGAAGATCCTACACCCGGATCTAGAGGGAACTTTTTAGGAAAAAAACAATAGATCGTGGAGATTGTACGGTGTAGACCAATATGGTTTAAGCGATGGTTGTGTTGGTGTGACACTTTAGTTGGTACCGGTATCCTTCATGTTGAAACGAGGAGAATACAGGGCTGCCGCGTGGTTTCGTGAAGCACTAACGAACCTTAGAACCTAAGTTGAATAAACTTTGCCATTAGAAAGTAGTGAGATAGCCGGACTCGATATAAAGCTGAGGATTGGTTGATACTCAATGCTACACTCATTGAGATAAAACTTTCGGGATATTTCAGCCGCAAGAAAAGATTGCCTGAGCTTAAACAATGCCCGATAAAGGATGATCAATGATATTGAGAATCCTTAGAACCCGGTTACTTTTCTAAGACAGGTTTGAAACCAACTAAACCTCAAGAGGGTACTGACCTTTAACCTCATGCAAGCCTTTGAACCTAAGGTCTATTGTGTGCTTTGCTTGTGTGTGATTTACTCTGCTTGAATATAACATCATGCATCATAACATAGAATCCATTCTCATTACACTAACCATTTCAAGGACCAAGGGAATTTATCTTTGTTCTATTTTGCAGATCATGGCTTCCGCTCGTAGAAACACTATGCGAATCAACTTTGTGAGAATACCTCTCCAACTCAAGGAGCTAGTATCAAGGGTTCCTGAAACTTCTTCATTCATTAAGAGACATGGTCGACTTCTCAACCTGGTTACTTTGAGCTTTGATGAAAAGATGATGGGGGTACTCTTTCAGTTCTTTGATCCCAAGCACTACTTCTTCACCTTTCTAGACTATCAATTGGTGCCTACCATGGAAGAGTTCTCTCAATTATTGGATCTACCAATTCTTGACCAGATGCCTTTCACAGGTTTAGAAGAAGTTCCCAAGCCAGAGATCATTGCCTCAACTTTGCATCTGAAACGGGCCAACGTGGTATCCAATTGGGAAACAAGAAGTGAAGTTAAGGGTCTTCTAGCCAAGTTCCTAATAGAGAAGGCCCAGCTGTTTTGGAATGATTTGGACTTTCGGGCTTTTGAGGAGGTTTTGGCTCTTCTAATTTATGGGTTAATATTGTTCCCTAATCCAGACTTGCTCATAGACGTGAATGCTATCAAGATCTTCCTCTCTCACAACCATGTGCCTACTTTGCTCGGAGATATCTTGCATGCTCTCCACACTCGTACTATGAAGAGAAGAGGGGTTCTTATGTGTTGTATGCCATTATTGTCGAGGTGTTTTATTTCTCACCTCCCTAAGTCAGTGCTAAAGAATGAAGAAGGTTTGGGTTGGTCGCAAAGGATAATGTCACTTTCTCACACGGATATTCTCTGGTATTCCCGATCTATAGGAGATATTTCTATTATTGACCGCTGCGGGGAGTTCCCTAATGTCCCACTACTTGGCATTAGGGGATGCATAACTTACAATCCTTGTTTGGCTCTGTGACAATTTGGTTACGCTCGAATGGATGGTCTTCATGAGATGCTTATCCAGGGCATTATGTTTAACTATGAGGATGATGTTCAAGGGTATCGCCAGAGGTTCATACGAGCATGGGGCATGGTAAACAGATCTGACGCCAAGACTTTGGGGCCAAAGAATTCCATTCCTATGGAACCTTATCTCCAATGGGTACGAGCTCATGCTCTGAAACTGATGATGTCGTACATAGTTGTCTTGCCAGTGATTGTGGAGCCCATTGCTGAAGGGGATATTCCCTACACGGGTCTTCATCCTGATATGCCCACTGATCTTGAAGAATTTCAGAAGTCCTGGATTCAGTTGAAGAAGGAGCGGGATACTTATAGGGACCAGTTCTATGCCTAGGAGAAGAAAGTCTTAGAGCTCACAAAGCAGCTTCATGAGGAAAGAAGCCTTAATGTCTATCTCGGCACCAAGAGGAAGCATCCATGGGAAACTTGATTTTCTTTTAGTTTTTAGAATTCTCAATTGTAACTCCTAAAAGATAGTTGTATTTTGAATTCTACTAATAAAATATTTATTTCATTTTGGTTCACAAATTTAAATTTCCCAAAGTCCTTGAAATCATTGCATATGCATATCATCCATGACATTGCATAAACAGGTTTCATAATAGGTTTCTCATCGCCTTCATTGTTTATTTCAGCAATAATGTCTTCTGAACAAAGTATCAAGGACCTCCAGGCACAAAATTCCCAATTTCAATAAATGTTCGTAGCATTGGATAAGGGGCAGGAAGATCTGAAGGCCCTTATTCTGAAAGAGAAGAAGAAGAAGAAAAAGACCGCTGGTGTCCTGAACCTGGGTAGAAGATTCAAGGGACCATTGAAGCAACCAGTTGATTTGACCTCCTCATCCAAAGAAGGGGAGAATCAAGTAGGAGAGACAAGGGAAGAGGACTCTAGTCCTGAGATTTCTGATAATGACATAGATTACAATGATGAAAAGTATCCTCCCGCTGAGGATATATACAAATAGTTAGAGGATCGTCTGAGCACAATAGAGATCCAAAGAATACCAGGGCTGGATTTTGAAGAGCTGGGTTTGATATCTGGGGTAGTCATCTCGCAGAAATTTAAGGCTCCAATATTTGTGAAGTATGATGGGGTGTCTTGCCCCAAGCTTCATCTCCGTTCCTATGTGAGGAAGATTCAGCCTAACACTGCTGATAGGAACTTGTGGGTCCATTTCTTTTAGGATAATATATCTGGGACTCAACTTGAGTGGTTCTATCAGCTGGAGGGAACCAATGTCCATAACTAGGAAGATTTGACTGCTACTTTTTACAAGCAGTATCAATATAACACTGACCTTGCTCCTACCCGTACTCAACTCTAGAGTATGTCCATGGGTGCAAGCGAAGGGTTCAAGGACTATGCGCAGAAATGGAGAGATTTGGCAGGGAGAGTCCAACCCCATTTGTCTGATAGGGAGTTGGTCGACATGTTTCTTGCTACACTGTCTGGTCCATTCTTCAATCACTTGATTGGTAGTTCCTCAGCTGGTTTCACCGAGCTGATATTGACTGGAGAAAGGGTAGAAGCTGGGATCCGGAGTGGCAAGATCCAGAAAGACACCTCGTCAAGTACAGTGAGGAAGCCATTCACAAGTAAGAAGGAGGTCATTGTCATTTATAACTCAAGAGGTCAGAGCAGAGCTGAGCACTGTCCAACGGTAGGGGCTGTGATGATACCTAGGCCCGCGGCTACTCAACAACGAAACAATCAGAAAAGGGTAGAAAGACCGCAAAGGCAGTTCACCCAGATTAATATGAAGTTGACTAAGGTTTTACCCCATCTATTAAGATCTAACTTGGCAACCTTAAAGGAGGCTCCCAAGAATCCTAACACTACATCTCCTCGGTACAATCCAAATGCTCGGTGTGCTTACCATTCTGAGAGTCCAGGCTACGATAAAAATGATTGTTGGGCTCTGAGAAATAAGATACAGGATCTGATTGAAGCCAAGGAGATTGAGTTTGATGCTCTAGAGAAGCCTAATGTCATAACTTCTCCCATGCCTAAGCACAACCGTGGTGTTAATACCGTTGATACTGATCTGTTTATTACCTTTGTTGATGAAGTTTCCACTCCTCTCATGACTGTCAAGAAGAATTTGTTGCTAGCCGGTTTATTTTCGGGTTGTGGTGAACGTTGCCACATGTGTTTATCTCTACCTTCTGGTTGTTATTTGCTGAAAGCAGGTGTCCAACGCCTGATGAATAGTAGAGAGATTTTGTTTGAAAAGACTTTGATTCTGACTGTTCTGCTTGAAGATGTTGCTATCATAACCATTTCTGCCAATACTTCCAAGGTCTCCTCTAAAAGACCTGTTAGGATTACACCTGCTCCAAGAATTGCTCCATTGATAATCACTTTTCCAGGTCCTGTACGGCACTCCTCAGACAAAGTTGTCCCTTGGAATTATGGCGCTGATGTTTACTATCACGGCGTCAAACAGGATTTGAAGACTGAAAAGGATGATCCTGATGTCAGTAACATTGTTGGGACCAACAAGGTTACTCGAAGTGGAAGGGTTTTTTCTCCTGAGATCTCCCTGAAGAATGTCACTAAGCCTGTTGTTATTCCATCTTTTATTCCTGCTAGTACTTCAGCTACTACCCCCATTCTTACTCCAGTTGTTACCCCTACCGATGAGTCATCTGGGACTCGGGGCAAAGAAGCTATAAGTGAGCCTGCCCGGACGGATGCACCTAGAAAAGTTGTTGTGGAATCCTCTAAGCAATAAATGGAGGAAATATTAAAAATAATCAAAACGAGCGACTACAATATGGTCGAGCAGCTGGGGCAGACCCCTTCGAAGATATCGATGTTATCTCTGCAGATATGTTCTGAGGCCCGTGCAAAGTCTTTGATTGCATTTCTCAAGACTGCACATGTGCCATAAGAAACCTCCATCGACCAATTCAAGGACTGTATGGCCAGTTTGACTGCTGACAATGGGTTGGGTTTTTCATATATCGATTTGACACCAAAGGGGAGAAATCATAATGATGCTCTGTATGTCTCGATCGAATGCAGAGGAACTACCATGGCTCATGTGCTGGTGGACACTAGATCTTCACTGAACGTTATGCCTAAAAAGGCTCTTGATCGGCTAGATTATGAAGGCTTGACCTTAAAGCCCAATAACATTGTGGTGAGGGCTTTTGACGGGTCATAAAGAATGGTGCATGGGGAGGTGGACATCCATGTCAAAGTGGGTTCCCGGACCTTTGAATCGACCTTCTACGTGATGGACATCAGGCCATCATACTCTCGTTTGTTGGGTCACCCTTAGATCCATGAAGCTGGGGCTGTTACTTCTACGCTGCACCAAATGTTGAAGTATCCAATGAAGGGGAAGATTGTCATTATGCATGGTGAAGAGGAGTATATGGTAAGCCACCTGAACTCTTTCAGGTATGTGGAGATGGACGAGGAATTCATAGAGACCCCTTGTCAAAACTTTGAAGAGGTTCCCCAGATTATGGCATCAACCGAGACCATCACTAGTGCGCCGAAGATCACCAAGTCTCCTTTGAAGATGGATTCACTCAAGGACACCAGAGCGGTAGTTGACGAAGGTGGGTGCACCATTTGGGGACAGCTCCTTGATTTTCCTCATAAAACTGACAAATTTGGTTTGGGCTTTACTTCAGGAGCTCAAAGGGTTGTTCGACGCGCTCGGGCTGGAGTACCTCCCTTACGCATCAACAATTGTGGGGTCAAATCTATTGAAGACAATGAAGAGGATTCTGATATTGACAGCTGGATCTACCCTACTACCAACGGTGGACCTAGTAACTGGACGGCCAAAGATTTTGTGCCAATTTCTTTTGTTCAGCAGTAATTGTCTTACTTGTTTTTTGAATTTGTAATAAACAATATAAACTCCATGGCCTTGTGTCTTACCCGAGGCATGATGGTTTATTTGTGAGGGTTGTTATATGTCATTTTCATATGTCATCAATAAAAGATTGGACGTTTCTTGCATACAAATTGTGTGCTCTCTGTTTTCTTTTTTGCTCTTTCACTTTATCAATACAATTATGCTCTTACACACACTCACATATCAAACTGCATATCCATATCCACTCTGGATCCCATTGATAACAGTTCTGCTATTGTCAGTTATAACTTCGAAAATCCAATCAACCAAGCTGAGGACGAAGGTGAGGAAGATTTTGAGGTTCTTGGAGAACTTGCTAGACTGTTACAGCAGGAAGAGAGGGCTATACAGCTTCATGAAGAGCCAGTTAAGACGATAAACTTGGGCACGGAGGTAGACAAAAAAGAAGTCAAGATCAGCGTAAATCTGGAGAATAATGTCAAACAGCGGTTGATACAGATGTTGCACAACTATGTTGAGATCTTCACTTGGTCATATGGAGACATGGTTGGTTTAGACACTGATATTGTGGTACACCGGCTGCCGACTAAAGAAGATTGTCCTCCAGTTAAACAGAAGGTCCTCCGTATGCGCCCTGAAATGTAAGAGAAGATTAAAGCAGAGGTTATGAAATAGTTCAACGCTGGGTTCCTAGTTGTCACCTCCTATCCACAGTGGGTTGCTAACGTTGTTCTGGTACCTAAGAAGGATGGTAAGGTACGGATGTGTGTGGACTACAGAGACCTGAACAGGGAAAGCCCAAAGGATGACTTCCCGCTTCCCCACATTGATGTTCTGGTTGACAACACCACACATCACAAGATCTTTTCCTTCATGGACAGTTTATCTGGGTACATTCAGATCAAGATGGCTCTTGAGGATATGGAGAAGACGACCTTCGTCACATAGTGGGGGACTTTCTGTTACAAGGTGATGCCTTTTGGGTTGAAGAGTACTGGGGCAACTTATCAGCGAGCCATGGTAGCTTTGTCCATGATATGATTCACCATGAGATATAGGTTTATGTTGATGACATGATAGCCAGGTCTCAAACTGAGGAAGAGCACATTGACAATCTACAAAAGCTGTTTGACAGGTTGAAGACATACAAGCTAAGGTTGAACCCGAACAAGTGCACCTTCGTGGTAAGGTCTGGTAAACTTCTAGGGTTCATCGTCAGTGACAAAGGTATTCAGGTAGACCCTGTAAAGGTGAAGGCCATACAAGAGATTCTGGCTCCCCGTACTAAGAAGGAGGTTAGAGGTTTTTTGGGACGCCTAAATTATATCGCCAGGTTCATTTCACATATGACTGCTACTTGTGAGCCGATCTTCAAACTCCTGAAGAAATATCAAGTGGTAAAGTGGAATGATGAATGCCAGACCACTTTCGAAAGAATCAAGGAATACCTTCAAGAACCACCAATTCGGATGCCTCCGGTTGAAGGAAGACCATTGATATTATACTTAACAGTGCTAGACAATTTAATAAGGTGTGTGTTGGGGCAGTATGACGAGTCTGGTCGAAAAGAGCACACGATATACTACCTTAGAAATTTTTTTACCGACTGTGAGACAAGATACTCACTGCTCGAGAAAACTTGTTGCGCTTTGGCATGGGTTTCTCACCGACTAAGACAGTATATGTTTACCCACACTACTTTGTTGATATCTAAGATGGATCCAATCAAGTACATCTTCGAGAAGCCCGCTCTCTCCGAAAGAATAGCAAGATGGCAAATGATCCTAACTGAATACGATATCTAATATACAACCTAGAAAGCAATCAAGGGAAGTGTATTGGCTGATCATTTGGCTCATCAAGCCGTGGATGACTACCAGTCCATGAATTTTGAGTTCCCGAACGAGAATATTATGCTAGTGACTAACTATGAAGAACCTGGACCGGATGAAGGACCTGAAGAAGGATCCCGATGGACTATGGTTTTTGACGGGGCTTCAAAGCACTCGGTAATGGCATTGGTGATGTAATCATATCTCCTGAGGGCTGTCATACTCCTTTCACTTCCCGACTATGTTTCAACTACACTAACAACATGGCGGAGTATGAAGCTTGCATCATGGGTCTCAAAGTTGCTATTGACCTGAGGATCAAGTTCCTAGACGTTTTTGGGGATTCAGCCTTGGTGATAAGTCAGATCAAGGGAGAGTGGGATACAAAGCACCTAAATCTCATCCCGTACAAAGAGCACGTACTGACATTGCTCCCACCCTTTGAGGAGGTAACCTTTGAACATTTCCCACGAGAGGAGAATCGGTTACAGGATGTGCTAGCTACCATGTCTTATATGTTCAAGGTCAAGTGGGACAACGAAGCTCCCCGGATCACTATTGAGAGGTTGGATGAACTAGCATACTGCTGTGAAGTTGATACTGAAGAGGTAGCAGACAAAGTTTGTTTTCACGAAGTAAAAAGGTATCTTGAGGCTCAGGAGTATCTCGAGGGGGCATCTGTCAACGATAAGAAGTTTCTGAGAAGGTTCACCGTGAAATTTTTCCTCAGTAATGGAATCCTCTACAAGTGCAACCATGACTCTACCTTACTGCGGTGTGTAGACAAGAGCGAAACAGAGATGATTATGGCATATTTACACGAAGGTACCTTCGGAACCCATTCAAGTGGACATACCATGGCTAAGAAGATCCTACGGGAAGGATACTATTGGTTCACTATGGAAGCAGATTGTTATCAGCACTCCCGAACTTACCACAAGTGCCAAATCTATACTGATAAGGTGCATGTGCCTCCAGTTCCTATGAATGTCTTGACGGCTCCTTGGCCCTTTGCAATGTGGGGAATTGACATGTTCACAGAGATTAGACCTACCGCTTCCAATGGGCATCGCTTCATCCTGGTGGCCATTGATTACTTCACGAAGTGGGTTGAAGCTACCTCCTTTTCTACTGTTACCAAGACTGTTGTGCCGCGGTTTATCAAGCATAACCTAATCTGTCATTACGGTGTGCCAGAGAGAATCATCACTAACAATGGTACGAATCTCAATAACATGATGATCACTGAAATCTGTAAGTAATTCAAGATACATCATCATAACTCTTCTCCCTACTGGCAGAAGATGAATGTCGTTGTTGAAGTTGCTAACAAGAACATCAAGAAGATCATACAGAAGATGACAGTGACATACAAAGATTGGCATGAGATGTTACCATTTTCTCTTCATGGGTACCGTACCTCGGGACGGACGTCAACAGGGGCAACGCCCTACTCTCTGGTATATGGCATGGAGGCAGTCCTACCTATTGAGGTCCAGATCCCTTCTCTAAGGATTATGAAGGATGTAGGTTTGAACAAAGACAAATGGATCCAGGCTCGACTTAATCAACTGAACCTGATCGATGAGAAGAGACTTACTGTTGTCTGCCATGGTCAAATGTATCAAAAATAGATGATCAAGGCTTTCAACAAAAAAGTCAGACGCCAAGAGTATCAAGTCGGGGATCTAGTGATAAAGCGCATCATACTCCGCAAGGTGATCCTAGGGGAAAATGGACTCCCACATACGAAGGGCCATTTGTGATCAAAAACATTTTCTCGGGCGGAGCCATGATTCTAACTACCATGGACGGTGACGACCTTCTACACCCTGTTAATGCGAACATAGTGAAAATACACTACACATGATTAAAGACCCGCTAGGTTGACTGGCCTAGGCAAAAATAAGGGCTTCCCAGAGAACCAAAAGGGTTGGGCAAAAATAAGGGATGAAAATGAAAAAATTTGTACACCCGACAAGTCAAAAACCTGAAATGGCGGCTTGGGCAAAAAAGGGTATCCCGGTTGACTGAAAACCCGAAAGGGAAGTCCAGGAAAAAGTTAGGGATGTAAAGTGTATCACTATGTCTCATTGGATCACCTTGCAACCAGACCTCAGTATCAACTGTCAAGCTCGAACGACATCGATCAATCTAATCAGCTTCGGACAAGCAGCAAAGTGATGAGACGCTCGAAGACATAGCAGAAATAGCAGAATTGAAACTTAAATGGGATTATTGCTCATAGATATTTTCTTTTCGTTGTACACAATATTGTATAGATTCCATTTTTATGGCGATGTTCTCTTACTAGAGCGTCAGCTTCCTTATACAAAAACGCCTGTTATAGGCCAACTTCAAGAAATTAATACAAGTCATTTTTACAAAACCATTTATTTTTCTTTTTTTTGTTTTGTTTTGCAAAAACGTCCAATGATTTATTCTTGACATATGCATTTGAATATGATTGTTGTTCATAAATATTTGTATAGGAAACAGAAAGACAATTGCTCGTAACTTAAGAAACAGGGGAAAAAACTAAAAAAATGTCAAACCCGACCGTTACTTTGTCCAGCATGTACCGGGGCAGAGACAAATTTGAAACAAAGTCATCAGTACATACGACCCTGTGACGTCTATACTCCCCACAAAGTAGAGGCAATTAAAGCTTTGACATCGGCTTCCCCAAAACAGGAGTTATTCTCCCCAGCCGAGTTCCTTCAGAAAACTGACATCTATATTCCCCAGCTGAATTTCATAATCGCAAGCGGGTCATAAAGTTTTCTCCTGAACAGAGTTTATTTCTCTGAATACAGAAGCTAAATCCCCAACAGAGTTTATCCCTTCAGCTATGGAAGTTCATCCTCCAACAGAGTTATTTCCCCAGAGTTATTCTCAAGCAGAGTCTCTCCCCCGACAAAATGTCTGTAAATAAGGAGCCAATCTCCAACATAGTCATCTCCGTTCACCATCCCCAATGAAAGTAGAAGAACCACGGTTTTCTACAACAGTCGGGAATGTTATTTCCAATACTCTCCAGCAGCAGTCAGGGATTTATTTTCCTAGACTCGGATATGTCACAATAGCATCTCGTGTTCATACATCATGACATGCGCATACATATCGCATACAACATAATCTCATTTATTTTGAGAACATCATCCTACAATGCATTTCAAGCATCACATATAATTAACCCTGTTATATTTTCAGGAAAGAATTATCATCAACCCCAGCTGTTATACATGTCACATCTACAGACAACTAATGGAAAATCAGTTCCCGAAACCAAACGGGTCAACCAACCTACGTGATCATCTCGAAGTAACCCTACTATCCAAGTTCCTTCACATAAGCCCTACTATCCTGGCTTTCACCTCGAAGTAACCCTACTATCCAGGTTCCTTATCATAGCCCTACTATCCAGGCTTTCATTTTGAAGTAACCCTACTATCCAGGTTCCTTCTAATAGCCCTACTATCCAGGATTTCATTTCAAAGTAACCCTACTATCCAGGTTCCTTCTTATAGCCCCATTATCCAGGCTTTCATTTTGAAGTAATCCTACTATCTAGGTTCCTTCTCATAGCCCTACTATCCAGGCTTTCATTTCAAAGTAATCCTACTATCCAGGTTCCTTCTCATAGCCCTACTATCTAGGCTTTCATTTCAAAGTAACCCTACTATCCAGGTTCCTTCTCATAGCCCTACTATCCAGGCTTTCATTTCTAAGTAACCATACTATCCAGGTTCCTTCTCATAGCCCTACTATTCAGGCTTTCATTTCGAAGTAACCCTACTATCCAGGTTCCTTCTCATAGCCCTACTATCCGCTTTCATTTTGAAGTAACCCTACTATCCAGGTTCCTTCTCATAGCCCTACTATCCAGGCTTTCATTTCGAAGTAACCCTACTATCTAGGTTCCTTCTCATAGCCCTACTATCCAGGATTTCATTTCGATGTAACCCTACTATCCAGGTTCCTTCTCATAGCCCTACTGTTGTACCCCAAAATTTTCCCTCCCATATTTCTCAAAACATTTCAAGAAAGATCCTCAAGTTGCTCAAGGAAGTCCAAGGGTTGACTAGACAAGCTCTCTCCTAAAGAAATCTAGCTCAAATTAAGGTTTCATGTTTCATCAAGATACTTGAGTCCAAGGGATCCCAAATGCTCACCAATGTCCTAGTATGTTCTCAAGATCATCCATGTCAAGTTTCAAGCCTTGCAGAGAAAATTTGCTCAGCCAATTGCTCAAAGGCCTGAAAATCGACTATGCTAGGGCAAAAGTCAACGGTGGCCTACATACAGTCAAACTTCAATATTCTTGGTCAACATCCTTATTTTGAAGTATATTTCATCATTTGATCAAGGGTTGATCATGATTCTTCAAGGGTTGCTCATAATTCATCAAGAATCAAAAGTTGCTAAATTAGGGTTTTGTAGGAAAAGTCAACTCAACTTTGACCAAGCATAACTTTCTCATAGTTAATGAGAAATGACCCATCCAAAGCTAATTTTGAAGAGGACGCCATCCTCTACAAACCATCTTCAGCTCCCAAGTTCAAAATATCCACTCACAAGAAGTTATGAATTTGGACATTATAGGTCATTTTGAAAGGTCAACAAAAACACCTTTTTTTTAAAAGCTTCATACATAAGCATGGAATATCAAATTGATATGGGACCAAAAGGGTTGCTTAGAGGACAGCTCAAGCTTTCTAAAAAGTCCAAGAAAACCTTCAAAAAGTCAAAATTGAGGAAGTTATGCATTGGTGAAGTTGGCCTTTTTTGCAAAATTGCCAAAAGTCAACTATGCCTAAAACTTCAATTTTTGCCAAATGGGCCCAATCTTTTTCACTTGTTTTGAGTTGGAAACATTGTCCATGAGATCTAGCCCTTGCCACTTGTCATTATAATATTTTTATTATTTATTTTAATTTTTATTTGATTTAAATCAATTTAAATCAAAATAAATCATGAGAAAATCTAAAGCATTGAAAACTCAAGATTTTATACTTGTTTCAGGTCTCAAATCCAGTTGGCAAGTATTCAAATTCGTGTAAAGGCATGAGGTGCACAAAAAGATAGAATTAGGCCATTTTTGGAAAGATATTCAAGGTGTATCAAATCACAATCAAATTCAATAATGGAGGAAGATTATGATCATTCTTTCAACCCTAATCTATTCCTCAATACATATAGAAGGAATGCAGACCAAAAGAGGCTGGGGAAAGAGGCGTATGAACCAGAAGCAAAACTTGAAAAAAACAAGAAAAAGTGGTGAATTGAATTCGTACTTAGAGGCCAATTCAAGACTCTTGGACTATACCAATCGTTTCCTGAGGTCATCAGCAAGCAAAAGCAATCAAACTCAAGCATTTCCAGGCCTTATATCGCATTGTAAGTCACCCACGGCATGGCTTCTTTTTTGAAATCGAATACCATCATTCTTGTACTTGTAGCATAAAATAATTGTATATTATTGCTCACCATCCTATTTGCAAGCTTTCTGTAATAGTCAATTGCATTTTCATGGACTATATTGGATTTCACCATTATTAGGGTTTCGTGCTTCAAATTGGGATCTTCGTTTACAGGAAAAATTAGGCCATGAAAGGGCCACCAATGGACTCAGCAGGTCCAGACGAAGATGTCCATGGCCTTCGTTTTTATTTATCACGCTTGTTTTGAGTTTTAAGATTTGTAGGACTTATAGCTACGGACAAACGTCCGTAGGTAAAATTTTGGAACTTTTACCAACAGATCCAAGGAAGAAGATGACCAGTTGGCAATCAACCATTGGCCTATTCAAATTTCCGCGCGCTGAATTGATATATGTGGTTTTTTAATATATAATTATTGTTTTGGGTTATTATAACAACTAATAACACTAGCTCAGCTGGTAGCCAGTCACTGGAACGTGCCTCAGGACCTGGGTTCGAATCCCAGGTCCCCCACTTTTCTCATATTATTTTCTTTCAGGCAATCTCATGCGTACACAACACTGGGGACCACCATATATCCTCATCATCCAGCCATTGGACCTCTTGGAAGCTAGATCTGAAGGCCAGCATATGAGATACCATCATGAGGCCTAGTCAACACAGCACACTAAATCCAAGAAGTCAACGTGGACTTCCATCTTTGGGCCCAGAATTCTGATTCTTGCACCCCCTATAATTTCTCAGACCCAAACTTCTTTCTCTATTCTTTTTTTTTTTACATTTATTTTATTCAATTTAATTTTATTTATTTATTTTATTTTACTAACCAATTAAATTATTTTCTTTTATCAAAAAATCATAAAAAATAATACTTTTCACAAATTAGATTTAAGTTTTTTCTATCAATAAATTTATTAATTTAATTAGATTTTAATTTTAGGTAAAACTTTAATTATTTTGTAAATAAATTTAAAATCAATTAGAACAATTAGGTTTTATCTCTAACTTAATTTTATTTTATTTTCTTAAAAATAACAAAAACACCAAAAATAGGCCATGTAATTATTTTCAATAATTAATTTAATATATTTAATTTAAAAACCTAATTCTTTTCTTAAAAAATATTAAAAACAACAAAAACAATTTTTTAGGTTAGAAGGGTCAAAACCCTAATTTCTTCCCAATCTTAATTTCATCGCGCGCGCTTTATTGTTTTATTTTTATCCTATTATTGTAACTGCCTACAAGTTGTAATAGTTAATTAGGACGTTTACTTTTCATTTATCGCTTTATTTTCAAAGGGTTTATTTTTTGCTATATAAATACCCAAAGCCTTGTAATAGCGTAGTTTAATTTCCGTACTTTAAATTCCGCAAAATATTAAACCGTTAGATGTATGATATTAGGATGCATGACAAGAATGTATGTAAACTTTAAAATGGTTAGATAACCCTAACATGTGCAAAGATAAATAAATCTGAAATTGAATCACTCGCACATGCGCACTCCTAGGGTACACTCCCACTTGGTTGCCTTCGGTAAACAATCATTGAGTATAGGATGTTTTAGTGGTCGTCCTTTTGTCCAAAGATCAAAGTTGCCTCGAAAAGGTTACCTCGGACATTGTTGCCTCAGATATTGTTGCCTCGAATAATTGATCTAAGACATTAGGGTTACTACTAAGTCGCCCTAACATTGCTTTAGTGACAGTACGTCCCTTTCGAATTGACCCTCAAAACTCCAATGATGGTGGTACCTACTCACTAATAGTGGGATAGCGCTGTCTAAAGGAAACGAACATAGAACGATTCTTTTTTCGAGTAGGTATATTAGTTCTTAAGTACTTGCTCAAACAAAACAATCTCTTTTTCACACTTACACTCCTTTACAAACAAAGTTATCAAAAACACTTCATTACACTCTTGAAGACATAAGCAAGGGTTAAATCAAAGTAAAACAAAAACTTTTCAAAACACACAAGCACACAAAAAGGCAATTTTGAAAATGATGAGCAAGTACCTAAGAGCCCGTAGATAACTACGGATAGAAAGGGTGCTAATACCTTCCCTTTCTATAATCTACCCCCCGTACTCATAAATATCTCGAAAAAGGAATCTTTCTGTGCTTTTTTCCTTTCCTTGTTGGATAAAATAAAAGACGGTGGCGACTCTTGCTTACCGCGACATTTTCCAAACACAAACGCAAAACGCAAACCAGCAAATCCTAAAAAACAGTCCCGGTTCTGGCCACCGTATCACAGAACTGGAGACTCTGCTAGGGAGATTATAAGTGGGGTGTACCTTAGGATTAGTTCATCATAATGTTTTCTATTGTTTGATTGATTGCTTTATTTTTGTGGGCATTGTATCGGATTTACTATAGATCCTAACTCGGATCTGGGGATACCTTTTAGGTAAGTAGTAATAGACTGTGAGGGAACTGTACGGCATAGACCGATACGGTTGAAGTAATAGCTACATTGATGTGGCACATTAGTTGGTACCGATATCCCTTGTGGAGGAACAAGGAGAGTATGGGGCTGCTATATGGTTCATTAAGCATCAACTGACCTTAGAACCTATAATTGACCAACTTGGCCTTAGAAAGTAGCAGTATGCTACACTCATTGAGACCATACTCTCGAGATGGTTCTGGCTGCAAGAAAATATTGCGTGATTGGAATTATGACCGGTGAAGGATGGTCAGTGATATTGAGAACCTCTAGAACCCGATTACTATTACTAGGACAGGTTGAACCAACTAAACTGCAAGAGGGTAGTACCTAAACTCCATGCCAGCCTGAAATTTAAGGGCTATTGTGTGACTTGTTTGCCCTTACCATGTTTGCTATCTGTGATACCTATGGTGTGTCTTTATCATGATATCATGCATCATGACATCGCATGCATATTTCATTAGACTAACCATTTCAAAGACCGAGGGGATTCATCTCTGTTCTGTTTTGCAGATCATGGCCTTTATGCGCAGAAATACCATCGAGTCAACTTCGTGCAAATCCCTGCTCAACTTAGAGAGTTGGTTTCAAAAGTTCCTGATACTTCTTCCTTTGTTATAAGACATGGTCATCTCCTTAGCCTGGTCACTTCCAAGTTGGATGAGAAAATGATGAGCGTGTTGTTCCAGTTCTTTGACCCGTTGCATCACTGTTTCACCTTCCTGGACTATCAGCTAGTCCCTACTTTGGAGGAGTTTTCTGACTTACTGGGCATATTTATTCTAGAGCAGAAACCCTTCACAGGTTCGGAGATAGCTCCTAGGCCCGAGGATACTGCTTCAGCCCTCCATCTAAAAATGGCTGATGTAGTATCTAACTAGGAGATTCGAAGCGGGGTTAAAGGTTTCTTGGCTAAGTTTTTGATCGATCAAGCTCAACAGTTCTGGGATAGTTTGGACTTTCAAGCATTTGAAAACATCCTGACTCTCCTCATCTATGGCTTGGTTTTATTCCCGAATCCAGATTCTTTTGTCGATGTAAACGCAGTCAAGATCTTCATGTCTCGTAACCCAATGCCTACTCTTCTAGGTGATATTTTGCATGTTCTTTATATTCGTACTGTTCGGAGGAGGGGAACTCTCATGTGTTGTAAAATGCTACTGGCGAGGTGGTTTATTTCTCACCTCCCCAAATCTGTATTGAAGAATGAAGAAGGTGTAGGTTGGGCTTACAGAATCATGTCCCTTGCTCATACGGACATCCTTTGGAGTATTAAAGATATGGAAAAAGTAGTTGTCGTTGATCGCTGTGGGTAATACCCTAATGTTCCATTGCTTGGAATTCGAGGGGGAATAACCTATAATCCTTGTTTGGCTTTACGACAGTTTGGACGAGCTCGGAGAGACGGTCCTCATGAGCTGCTGCTTACAGGAATTGTCTTTGACTTCAAGGGGGATGTTGAGGGACATCGCCGCAGGTTTATACGAGCTTGGGACAGGGTGAACTGGTCTGAGCCCCATGAGCTAGGAATGAAGACTTCTCTCCCGATGCAACCGTATCTCCAGTGGGTTCGAGCCCGTGCTCAAAAGATGGGGATTCCATATGAAACTGTTTTGCCGGTGATTGTGGAGCATACTGATGAAGAAGGGGTTCCTTATACTATCCTTCATCCCTATATGCCTACTGATTTGGGGGAATTGAAGAGATATTGGATCCAGTTAAAGGAAGAAAGGGATACTTACAGAGATAAGTATCATGAGCAGCAACGGAAGATCCTGAAGCTTACAAGGCAGCTTGAGAATGAGAGGACAATCAACGATTATGTCAGCATGAAGGGAAACTACCTTGGGATTTCTGATGACTTTTATTGTTTCTAGTTTAGATTTTCTTTTCAGTTTATTTCTTTTGTAACGCCTTAAAGGCATTTGTTAAACATTTATTACAAGTTTTACTCTAATAAAGTGTGTTTTATTTTGGTTTACAAATTTGAATCTCCCTAAGTCTTTGAAATCATTTCATACACATTCCATTCCCATGTACCTCATTACAGCTACCCTTACAGGTTTCTCATCTTCTTCGCTATTTATTTCAGCAATCATGTCTTCTGAAACACCTACTGATCAAGCTATTAAGGCTCTTCAAGCTCAGAATGCTCAGTTCCAGAAGATGTTCCTAAACTTGGCCAAAGGGCAGCAAGATTTAAAGTCTCTCATCTTGAACGACAAGAAGAAAAAGGAGAAGAGGGTGGTTTTGCTGAATATGGGTCACAGATTCGGGAACAATTTGCGACAGGAAGCTGATTTGTCCCATTCATCTGGAGGGGGAGAGAATCAAGAGGAAAGAAAGGGGCCTATTCCTGTGGTTTCTGATAATGACACTGATTTTGATAAAGACCAGTATCCTCCTGCTGAGGATAGGTACAAGCAACTCGAAGATCGGTTGAGTGTAATGGAGATCCAGAAGATACCTGGGATGGACTTCAGAGATTTGGGTTTGGCATCTGGGGTGGTAATCCCTCACAAGTTTAAAGTTCTTGTCTTTGCTAAGTACGATGGGGTCTCCTACCCAAAGTTACACCTCCGCTCGTATGTGAGAAAGATTCAACCCTATACTGCTGATAGGAACCTGTGGGTTCATTTCTTTCAAGATAGTATGTCAGGGACTCAGCTTGAATGGTTCTATCAATTGGAAGGAGCTAATGTCCACAACTGGGAGGACCTTGCTGCTGCTTTTTACAAGCAATACCAGTATAATGCCGACCTTGCTCCCACGCGTACTCAACTTCAGGGTATGTCTATGGGTACGAGCGAAGGTTTTAAGGACTACGCTCAGAAGTGGAGAGATCTGGCGGGAAGAGTACAAACCCCTCTGTATGATAGGGAGTTGGTGGATATGTTTCTTGGGACTTTGTCTGGTCCATATTTCAATCATTTAATCGGTAGTTCATCGTCTGGGTTCACTGAATTGATTATGACTGGGGAGAGAGTCGAGGCTGGTATTAGAAGCGGTAAGATACAGAAAGGTGCTTCATCGAGTATAGAAAAGAAGCCTTTTAAGAAGGAATCTAGTGCAGTTTACAGCTCGAGGAGCCAAAACCGACCTGAGCGCCGCCAAGCATTGAATGCGGTGGTAATTTCAAGACCAACAATTGCCCCACAATGCAACAATCAGCAAAGAGTAGAGAGACCACAAAGACAGTATACTCAGCTCAGTATGACTTTATCTCAAATTCTTCCGCAATTGTTGAAGACCAACTTGGTGACTCTGAGGGAAGCTCCAAAGAATCCCAGTACTACATCACCGTTGTATAATCCAAACGCCCGATGTGCTTATCACTCCGATAGCCCAAGGCATGATACGAAAAACTGTTGGGCCTTGAGGAATAAGGTACAAGATCTGATTGAAGCTAAGGAGATTGAGTTTGAAGCTCCGGAGAAACCCAACGTCATAACGGCACCCATGCCTAAGCATGAACAGGGAGTGAATGCAATTGGGGATGATGAAGAAGAGTCAGATATTGACAGCTGGATTTACCCGACTACCGATGGTGGATTGAGCAATTGGACGGCGAAGGACTTCATGCCTATTTCTTTTATTACACAGTAATAGACTTTTGTTTTGTGATTTGAAACAGACAATTTAAAATTTTTACGGCCCAGTGCCTTGCTCGAGACACTGTGGTTTTGTTTGTGAGGGCTTATTATATGTCATTTCCATATATCATCAATAAAGCATTGGACGTTTTTCTTGCATTACAAATTTTGCGCTCCTTGTTTTTCTTTTCTATCTTGCACTTTATCAAAACAACTATTTGTCTTACACACACTCACATATCATAATACAGGTCCACATCCACTCTGGATCCCACTGATAACGACTCTGCTATTGCCAGTTATGACTTTGAAAGTCTGATCAACCAAGCCGAGGACGAAGGTGAGGATGATTGCGAAGTGCCTAGTGAACTTGCTAGACTGTTACTTCGGGAAGAAAGGGTTATACAGCCCCATGAAGAGCCAGTGGAATCAGTAAATCTGGGTATAGAAGAAGACAAGAAAGAGGTCAAGATCGGTGCAAATTTGGAGCCTAGCGTCAAGCAACGGTTGATACAAATGTTGCGTGACTATGTTGAGATATTCGCCTGGTCTTATGAAGATATGCCTAGGTTGGATACAAATATTGTGGTTCACCGTCTGCCAACTAAGGAGGACTGCCCTCTAGTGAAGCAGAAAGTTCGCCGAATGCGCCCAGAGATGTCTGAGAAAATCAAGGCTGAGGTTATGAAACAGTTTGATGCCGATTTTCTAGCAGTTGCCTCTTACCCGCAGTGGGTTGCCAATGTAGTTCCGGTGTCGAAGAAATATGGTAAGGTTCGTATGTGTATGGACTATAGGGATCTGAACAGGGCGAGCCCCAAGGATGATTTCCCTCTGCCTCATATCGACGTTCTGGTTGACAACACCGTACAGCATAAGGTCTTCTCCTTTATGGATGGTTTCTCCGGTTACAATCAGATTAAGATGGTGCCCGAAGACATGGAGAAGACAACATTCGTTACTCAATGGGGTACCTTCTGCTACAAAGTCATGCCTTTCGGATTGAAGAATGTTGGAGCAATGTATCAGCGCGCCATGGTCGCTTTGTTCCATGACATGATTCATCATGAGATTAAAGTATACATTGACGACATGATTGCAAGGTCCCAGACTGAGGAAGAACATCTTGACCATCTTCAGAAACTATTTGACAGGTTGAAGTTGTATAAGTTGAGGTTAAACCCGAACAAGTGCACCTTCAGAGTGAGATCTGGTAAACTGATGGGTTTCGTCGTTAGTGATAAAGGTATTCAAGTGGATCCTGCAAAAGTGAAGGCTATACAGAAAATGCCCGCTCCCTGAACTGAAAAAGAAGTCAGAGGCTTTTTGGGACGTCTGAATTACATTTCCCGATTCATTTCACATTTGACCGCTACTTGTGAGCCAATCTTCAAGCTGCTGAAGAAAGATCAAGTGGTAAAATGGAATGGTGAATGTCAGGCCGCTTTCGAAAGGATCAAATAATATCTCCAAGAGCAACCTATTTTGATGCCTCTAGTTGAAGGGAGACCTTTGATCTTATACTTGACAGTACTCGACAATTCAATGGGGTGCGTGCTGGGGAAGCATGACGAGTCTGGCCGAAAAGAGCATGCTATTTACTACCTTAGCAAAAGGTTTACCGACTGTGAGACCCGATACTCACTGCTTAAGAAAACTTGATGCGCTTTGGCATGGGCTGCTCGCCGGCTAAGATAGTATATGCTGACTCACACTACTCTATTGATATCAAAGATGGATCCAATTAAGTATAACTTCGAAAAGCCTGCCTTGTTCGGAAGAATAGCGAGATGGCAAATGATCTTGACTGAGTATGACATCCAGTACATGACCCAAAAAGCAATCAAAGGAAGTGTGCTGGCAGATCATTTGGCGCATCAGGTTATAGACGACTACCAATCCATGAACTTCGAATTCCCGAATGAGAACATTATGTTGGTGACCGACTGTGAAGAACCTGGACCAGATGAAGGATCTGAGGAAGGATCCTGATGGTCTATGTACTTTGATGGAGCTTAAAACGCTTTGGGTAATGGCATTGGCACCGTGATCATATCTCCTGAAGGCTGTCATACTCCGTTTATCGCCCGACTATATTTTAACTGCACCAACAACATGGCAGCGTATGAAGCATGCATCATGGGCCTTCGAGCAGCTATTGACCTAAGGATCAAATTCTTAAGTGTATTCGGAGATTCTGCTCTCGTGATCAGTCAAATCAAAGGCGAGTGGGATACGAAGCACCCAAATCTTATTCCTTACAAAGAGTATGTACTGACGCTGCTCCCGCACTTCGAGGAGATAACCTTTGAACACTTCCCAAGAGAGGAGAATCAGTTAGCGGACGTGCTAGCTACTATGTCTTCTATGTTCAAGGTTAGGTGGGACAATGAGTCTCCCCAGATTACCATTGAGAGGTTGGATGAACCCGCACATTGCTGCGATATTGAGACTGAAGAAGTAGCAGATAAACCCTGGTTTCATGAGGTGAAGAGGTATCTTGAGGCTCAAGAATACCCCGAGGGTGCATCTGTTAATGATAAGAAGTTCTTGAGGAGGTTCGCGGAGAAGTTCTTCATCAGTAATGGTATCCTTTACAAGCGTAACCATGATTCAACCCTACTGCGTTGTATGGATAAGAACGAGGCAGAAAGGATTATGGCAGAGATACATGAAGGTACTTTCGGGACTCATTCTAGTGGACACACTATGGAGAAGAAAATCCTACGGGCAGGATATTATTGGTCTACTATGGAAGCCGACTGTTATCAGCATTCTCGGACCTATCATAAGTGTCAAGTCTATGCTGATAAGGTGCACATACCTCCAGTTCCTCTGAATATCTTGACAGCACCTTGGCCTTTTGCAACGTGGGGCATCAACATGATTGGCGAGATCAGACCTACTGTGTCCAACGGGAATCGTTTCATTTAGGTAGCTATTGATTACTTTACAAAGTGGGTTGAAGCATCTTCTTATGCTACTGTAACCAAGAATGTCGTGGCACGGTTTATTCGGCATAATCTGATCTGTCAATACGGTGTATCAGAGAGGATCATTACGGACAATGGTACAAATCTCAACATTACGATGATCACCGAGCTCTGCAAGAAGTTTAAGATACAGCATCACAACTCTTCTCCTTACCGGCCGAAGATGAATGGAGTTGTTGAAGCGGCTAATAAGAACATCAAGAAGATTGTGCAGAAGATGACAGTGACATACAAAGATTGGCACGAGATGTTACCATTTGCTCTTCATGGGTACCGTACCTCAGCGCGAACGTCAATAGGGGCAACACCCTATTCCTTGGTATATGGCATGGAGGCAGTCTTGCCCATTGAAGTTCAGATACCATCTCTTCAGATTATGAAGGATGCAGGTTTGACCGAAGACGACTGGATCCAGACCCGGCTCGATCAGCTGAATTTAATCGACGAAAAAATACTTACTGCTATTTGTCATGGTCAGACGTATCAAAAGCGGATGATCAAGGCATTTAACAAGAAGGTCAGACGAAAAGAGTATCAAGTTGGGGATCTGGTGATCAAGCGCATCATCCTGCCACAAGGTGATCCCAGGGGCAAATGGACCCCTACGTACGAAGGGCCATTTGTGGCTAAGAACATTTTCTTAGGAGGAGTTATGATTCTAACCACCATGGATGGTGACGACCTCCCTCACCACGTCAATGCAGACATAGTGAAAAAATACTACGCATAATCAAAGACACGCTAGGTCGACTGGCCTAGGCAAAAATAAGGGCTTCTCGGTGAACCAAAAGGGTTCGGGCAAAAATAAGGGATGAAAATGAAAAAAATTTGTACACCCAGCAAGTCAAAAACCTGAAAAGGTGGCTTGGGTAAAAAAGGGTATCCCGGTGGACTGAAAACCCGAAAGGGCGGTCCAGGCAAAAATTAGGGATTAAAGCGTAACACCATGTCTCATTGGATCATCTTGCAACCAGATTTCAGTATCGACTATCAAGCTCAGACGACACTAATCAATCAGATCTACCTTCAACCCAGTAGCAAAGTGATAAGATGCTCGAGGATATAAAGGAAATAGCAGAGTTGGAACCCAGTGGGATTGTTCACATAGCTGTTTTTCTTTGTTTTTCACAAACTGTATAAATTATATTGTTCGGCGGCGTTCTCTTACTAGGGTGTCAGCCTCTTGTACAAAAATGCCTATTCACAGGCCAACTTCAAAATCAATACAATTCATTTTACAAAGAAATTTCAAATTGTTTTCCTTTTTCTATTTTGTTTTGTAAAGAACGTCCAATGTTCATTTTTGATATATGCATTTGACATTGATTGCTGCTCATAAATATTTACATGCGAAACAAAAGATGATTACTCGTAATATCATAAACATGGGAAAATAAGAAATGTCCAGACCTTATAGTTGCTCTGTCCACCAGGTATAGGGATAGACCTAGTTGGAGAATAACGATTGAAGGTACATTCACTCCCTGCAGAGTAAGGAGAAGGACAGTGGTGTTAATTCTCCCCAGCTGAGGCTCGCAACCGCGAATGAATCAGCAATATTCTCCCCAAGCAGAGTTTATCTATCATCAGCACTGGAAAATTACCCCCAATGGAGTTTGGAGAATTATCCCCAGTAGAGTCTGGAGGATTGTCCCCAATAGAGTCTAAAAGGTTATCTCCAGTGAAGTCACAACTGGAAGATCATCCTCAGCGGAGTTCATTCCTGTCACAAACAAAAACTCAATCCCCAACATGGTTCATTATCACCAGCAATGGTAATTCATCCCCAGCTAAGGTTATTATTCCAAATCAACAAATCCTCCGACAGAGTATCTCTTCCCCACAGAGTCATTTCCTCGTCAGTTTATTCCCCAGTGGAGTTATTCTCTCCTGCAGGAATATGCTCACAATCATCTTCATTCACTATCCCCAGCGGAAACGAAGAATTCAACTTCTTGCACTCTCCAGCAGCAACCTGGGATTTACTTTCCCCAGTTAGAGAACATCATAAAAACATTGCATGTCCATACATCATGACATATGCATACACATCATACAACACAATCTCATTTATTTTGAGAACATCATTGCTAGATACATATCATGCATTACATACAGCTAACCTTTACCTTTCAGGAAAGATATAATCAAATTCTCACAAAATTCAAGCTATGAAGCCCGGGCAACCGGATAGTATCTTGATCTCTACAGCATATGGTGAAGCCCGGATTACGACCGGATAACAATATCAAACACCGCGAAGCCTGGATTCGACCAGATAGTGGCTTATCTTTAAACTATGAAGCCTGGAGTATGACCGAATAATAGTTTAATCCCCAGTAAGTCACTGTAAAGCCTGGATTACGACCAGATAGCAGTCGGTCTTATCATTATGAAGCCTGGACCACGACCAGATAGTAGTTCATTCTCAACTTTCCTCTTCAATAGAGATGATTCCTCAGTAGAATAACAGACGACCAAAGCTCCTAAAATTCAAATTTCCTCTTTAATAGAGATGATTCCTCAGTAGAATAACGGACGATCGAAGTTCCTAAATTTCAACAGAGATGATTCCTCAGTAGAATAACGGACGACCGAAGCTCCTAAAATTCAACTTTCCTCTTCAATAGAGATGATTCCTCAGTAGAATAACAGACGACCGAAGTTCCTAAATTTCAACAGAGATGGTTCCTCAGTAGAATAACAGACGATCGAAGTTCCTAAATTTCAACAGAGATGATTCCTCAGTAGAATAATGGACGACCGAAGTTCCTAAATTTCAACAGAGATAATTCCTCAGTAGAATAACGGACGATCGAAGTTCCTAAATTTCAACAGAGATGATTCTTCAGTAGAATAACGGACGACCGAAGTTCCTAAATTTCAACAGAGATGGTTCCTCAGTAGAATAACGGACAACCAAAGTTCCTAAATTTCAACAGAGATGATTCCTCAGTAGAATAACGGACGACCAAAGTTCCTAAATTTCAACAGAGATGATTCCTCAGTAGAATAACAGACGACCGGAGTTCCTAAATTTCAATAGAGATGATTCCTCAACAAGAATAACGGACGACCGAAGTTCCTAAAATTCAACCTTTCTCAAAACAAAGATGATACCCCATTAGAATAACGGACGACTGAAGCTCCTAAAATTCTATTTCTCTCAAGACAGAGATTAGTATTCCCCAGCAGAATCTTCCTCAATAACAGGTACACAAGCTCTCGCTAAGGAATCTCTTATGCGATCGACACTCCTTCAGATGGCACCTTTAAGCCCATCTCTAGTCAGCAATTTCCAAATGGCATCTGTAAGCCCATTCCCGATATAGCAAGACGGACACCACTTCATGCGAGTGCAACTTTCTGGGCACTTTAGTGTTAAATCATCTTCCACCTTCGGATCACGAAAGGCACGAAAGCCAATCTACATCCTCGGGTCTAAGAAGATTGAACAGGGGCAGCTGTTGTACCCCAAAATTTTCCCTCCCATATTTCTCAAAACATTTAAAGAGAGATCCTCAAGTTGCTCAAGGAAGTCCAAGGGTTGACCAGACAAGCTCTCTCCTAAGGCAGTCTACCTCAAATTAGGGTTTCATGTTGCATCAAGATAATTGAGTTCAAGGGATCCCAAATGCTCAACAATGTCCTAATATGTTCTCAAGATCATCCATGTCAAGTTTCAAGCCTTGCAGAGAAAATTTGCTCAGTCAATTGCTCAAAGGCCTGAAAATCGACTGTACTAGGGCAAAAGTCAATTGTGGCCTACATACAGTCAAACTTCAAGATTTTTGGTCAACATCCTTATTTTGAAGTATATTTCATTTTTGATCAAGGGTTGATCATGATTCATCAAGGGTTGCTCATAATTCATCAAGAATCAAAAGTTGCTAAATTAGGGTTTTGTAGGAAAAGTCAACTCAACTTTGACCAAACATAACTTTCTCATACTTTATTAGAAATGACCCATCCAAAGCTCATTTTGAAGAGGATGTAATTCTCTACAAACCATCTTCATCTCACAAGTTCAAAATATGCAATCACAAGAAGTTAAGAATTTGACCATTATAGGTCATTTTGAAAAGTCAACAAAAACACCTTTTTTGTCAAAGCTTCATACATGAGCATGGAATATCAAATTGAGATGGGACCAAAAGGGTTGCTTAGAGTACATCTCACGCTTTCTAAAAAGTCCAAGAACACCTTCAACGAGTCAAAATTGAGGAAGTTATGCATTGGTGAAGTTGGCCTTTTTTGCAAAATTGCCAAAAGTCAATTATGCCTAAAACTTCAATTTTTGCCAAATGGGCCCAATCTTTTTCACTTGTTTTGAGTCGGAAACATAGTCCACGAGATCTAGCCCTTGCCACTTGTCATTATCATGTTTTTATTATTTATTTTAATTTTAATTTGATTTAAATTAATTTTAACCAAAATAAATCATGAGAAAATTTAAAGCATTGAAAACTCAAGATTTTATACTTGTTTCAGGTCTCAAATCTAATTGGCAAGTATTCAAATTCGTGTAAAGGCATGAGATGCACAAAAAGATTGAACTAGGCCATTTTTGGAAAGATATTCAAGGTGTATCAAATCACAATCAAATTCAATAATGGAGGAAGATTATGATCATTCTTTCAACCCTAATCTATTCCTCAATACATATAGAAGGAATGCAAACCAAAAGAGGCTGGGGAAAGAGGCGTATGAACCAGAAGCAAAACTTGAAAAAAACAAGAAAAAGTGGTGAATCGAATTCGTACTTAGAGGCCAATTCAAGACTCTTGGACTATCCCAATCGTTTCCTGAGGTCATCAGCAAGCAAAAGCAATCAAACTCAAGCATTTCCAAGCCTTATATCACACTGTAAGTCACCCACGGCATGGCTTCTTTTTTGAAATCGAATAGCATCATTCTTGTACTTGTAGCATAAAATAATTATATATTATTTCTCACCATCTTATTTGCAAGCTTTTTGTAATAGTCAATTGCATTTTCATGGACTATATTGGATTTCACCATTATTAGGGTTTCGTGCTTCAAATTGGGATCTTCGTTTACAGGCAAAATTAGGCCATGAAAGGGCCACCAATGGACTCAGCAGGTCCAGACGAAGATGTCTATGGCCTTCATTTTTATTTATCACGCTTGTGTTGAGTTTTAAGATTTGCAGGACTTATAGCTATGGACAAACGTCCGTAGGTAAAATTTTGGAACTTTTACCAACAGATCCAAGGAAGAAGATGACCAGTTGGCAATCAACCATTGGCCTATTCAAATTTTCGCACGCTGAATTGATATATGTGGTTTTTTAATATATAATTATTGTTTTGGGTTATTATAACAACTAATAACGCTAGCTCAGTTGGTAGCCAGTCACTAGAACGTGCCTCAGGACCTGGGTTCGAATCCCAGGTCCCCCACTTTTCTCATATTATTTTCTTTCAGGCAATCTCATGCGTACACAACACTGGGGACCACCATATATCCTCATCATCCAGCCATTGGACCTCTTGGAAGCTAGATCTGAAGGCCAGCATATGAGATACCATCATGAGGCCTAGTCAACACAGCACACTAAATCCAGGAAGTCAACGTGGACTTCCATCTTTGGGCCCAGAATTCTGATTCTTGCACCCCCCATAATTTCTCAGACCCAAACTTCTTTCTCTATTCTTTTTTTTTACATTTATTTTATTCAATTTAATTTTATTTATTTATTTTATTTTACTAACCAATTAAATTATTTTATTTTATCAAAAAATCATAAAAAATAATACTTTTCACAAATTAGATTTAAGTTTTTTCTATCAATAAATTTATTAATTTAATTAGATTTTAATTTTAGGTAAAACTTTAATTATTTTGTAAATAAATTTAAAATCAATTAGAACAATTAGGTTTTATCTCTTACTTTATTTTATTTTATTTTCTTAAAAATAACAAAAACACCAAAAATAGGCCATGTAATTATTTTCAATAATTAATTTAATATATTTAATTTAAAAACCTAATTCTTTTCTTAAAAAATATTAAAAACAACAAAAAAAAATTTTTAGGTTAGAAGGGTCAAAACCCTAATTTCTTCCCAATCTTAATTTCATCGCGCGCGCTTTATTGTTTTATTTTTATCCTATTATTGTAACTGCCTACAAGTTGTAATAGTTAATTAGGACGTTTACTTTTCATTTATCGCTTTATTTTCAAAGGGTTTGTTTTTGGCTATATAAATACCCGAAGCTTTGTAATAGCGTAGTTTAATTTCCGCACTTTAAATTCCGCAAAATATTAAACTGTTAGATGTATGATATTAGGATGCATGACAAGAATGTATGTAAACTTTAAAATGGTTAGATAACCCTAACATGTGCAAAGATAAATAAATCTTAAATTGAATCACTCACACATGCGCACTCCTAGGGTACACTCCCACTTGGTTGCCTTCGGTAAACGGTCATTGAGTATAGGATGTTTTAGTGGTCGTCCTTTTGTCCAAAGATCAAAGTTGCCTCGAAAAGGTTGCCTCGGACATTGTTGCCTCAGATATTGTTGCCTCGAATAATTGATCTAAGACATTAGGGTTACTACTAAGACGTCCTAACATTGCTTTAGTGATTGTACGTCCCTTTCGAATAGACCCTCAAAACTCCAATGATGGTGCTACCTACTCACTAATAGTGGGATAGCGCTGTCTAAAGGAAATGAACATAGAACTATTCTTTTTTAGAGTAGGTAGATTAGTTCTTAAGTACCTGCTCAAACAAAACAAACTCTTTTTCATACTTACACTCCTTTACAAACAAAGTTTTCAAAACACTTCATTACACTCTTGAAGATAGAAGCAAGGGTTAAATCGAAGTAAAACAAAAACTTTTCAAAACACACAAGCACACAAAGAAGCAATTTTGAAAATGATGAGCAAGTACCTAAGAGCCTGTAGATAACTACAGATAGAAAGGGTGCTAATACCTTCATTTTCTATAATCTACCCCACGTACTCAGAAATATCTCGAAAAAGGAATTTTTCTGTGCTATTTTCCTTTCCTTGTTGGATAAAATAAAAGACGGTGGTGACTCTTGCTTACCACGACATTTTGCGAACACAAATGTAAAATGCAAACCAGCAAATCCTAAAAAACAGTCCTGGTTCTAGCCACCATATCACACCTACTATCCAGGCTTTCATTTCGAAGTAACCCTACTATCCAAGTTTCTTCTCATAGCCTTACTATCCAGGATTTCATTTCGAAGTAACCCTACGATCCAGGTTCCTTCTCTTTTATCTTCGGACAATAGTTTACCACACTGTAAAACCTAGACTCGACCAGATACGGTCGATTTCACATTTCCCCAGTAAGCCGCTGTGCAGCCTGGACCTTGACCAGACGTGTAGTTTACTTCCACCTCCTCAATCAAGAGTTAATTCCCCAATAGAGTAGCGGATAACCAAAGCTCCTAGCCTCTATTTCCCAAGACATAAATCAACATTCCCCGGTGAAGTTCTCCTCAATGGCAGTTACAGGAATTCTCGCAAAGGAATATCTTATGCGACCAATATCGTTTTTGGATGGCATCTTTAAGCCCATCTTCGACGACTCTCCATCGCCTTCCCAATGGAATTTGTAAGCCTATTCCCGATATTATCGTCTAGCACTCACTTCATGCGAGTGCAAATTTCTAGGCACTCTAGTGTTCAATTATCTTCCACCTTCAGATCACAAAAGGCAGACAAGCCAATCTACATCCTCAGGTCTAAGAATATTGAACAGGAGCAGCTGTAGTACCCCAAAATTTTCCATCTCATATCACTCAACATATGCTCATTGAAGCCCGCAATCTGCTCAAGGATGCCCAAGAGTTTACCAGACAAATGCTCTCCTAAAGGCAATGAACCTCAAACCAGGGTTTCAATTTTCATTAAGATGTTTGAGTTCCAAGGGTCCTAAATGATTTCCTTTTCCATAATATGTTTTCAAGATCATCCATGCCAAGTTTCATGCCTTGCACTACAAGTTTGCTCAGTCAACTGCTCAGATGCCTGAAAATCAACTGTGCTAGGTCAAAAGTCAATTTTGGCCCACGTACAGTCAAACTTCAAGATTTTTGGTCAAAATAAACATTTTAAAGTAACATCCATCATTTGATCAATTGTTGATCATGATTCCTCAAGGAATTCCCCAAATTCATCAAAACTCAAAAGTTGCTAAATTAGGGCTTCTAAAGGAAAAGTCAACCAAACTTTGACCAGGCATAACTTTCTCATACTTTATCAAAAATTTCCCATACAAGGCTCATTTTGAATAGGATTCAATTCCCTACAAATCATCTTCAGACCTCAAGTTCAAGAAATGCACTCATGAAAAGATATAAATTCAGACATTATAGGTCCTTTTCAAAAGTCAACAAAAACACCTTTTGGGTCAAAGCTTCTTACATGAACATGGAAGATCCAATTGAGATGAAACCAAAAGGGTTGTTTATGGGACATCCTAAGCTTTCCAAAAAGTCAAAGAACATCCTTTTAGGATCAAAATTGAAGGAGATATTCATTGTCAAAGTTAGCCATTTTTGGAAATTTGCACAAAGTCAACAATGCCCAAAATTGCATTTTTCCAAATGGACCCAACTTTTCAAGATTGAATCTCATTCCTAATAGGGTCCACGACCCATAAACCATTACATGCCTTATTTATTTAATTTACTTTGATTTTATTGATTTAAAATTCAAATAAAATCAAATTAAATCAAAACAAATAAAATCAATGGGATGAGATTTGTTTGCATTGAATTAGAGATCATGCTTGCTGTTAAAAAGCCAAAAAAATCGTGCAAAATCAAAAAACAAGAGGAAATCTCCTAGTTTGGAAAGTTTGGAAGCAATTTTCAAAAGTTATCAAATATTGGATTTTTTTCTAAACTTAGTACCCTAATTTGATTCACATACTTAGACACAAGTATTCTCAACCCTAAGGACAAGAATTTAGACGCGCATCCTGCTTCAAGGAGTCAAAGAAAGTTCCAAATTTTCAAAGAAAAGTGCAGATCAGATCTTTCTCTACAGACCAATTCAAGCAATTTCAAAGCCAACAATCCATTCATGGACGTGTTCTGAAGCTATTCCAATTATCCTCAAGGCCTGAAACATCAAGAATCATGCCCTTACGGTACCACGGTTTGCATATTTTTCTCTAACTCGAATTTATTGATTTACCCATTATAAACATGTTTTGATCACATATCCATGTTTGTTATCATATTTGCAATGTTTCTGGATGGTTTAATCTGAGTTCAAGTGTAGGAATGGCACGATGCAATTGTTAGGGTTTTAAGGTCCCAAATTGGGGACTCTCCATAGAGGAGAAATTAGACCAAATTATGGGTACCAATGAACTCGGGGCATGATTTGCAATTGATCTATGCCTTTGGTTTTGATTTATCTTGCTTGTATTTTATTTTTGAATCTTGCAGGGATGTAGCTACGGATAAAAAATGTCACTATAGTCTTTAGTGACGGTTTTGTCCGTAGGTAAAAGCTGATATAAAAAACAACAGTTATGGGTAAGAAGACAATTAGGTGGCAGACTCCCATTAGGAGATCTGAATCACGCACGCGTTTTTGGGAAAGACTACTTTGCTTGCTTTATGTTTTATTTATTTTATCATATTAACGAATGAGTAGCTAGCACAGTTGGTCAAGGAAGAGAGGTATAAAGTTAACGTCCTGGGTTCGATCCCAAGCGTGTGCTTTTGTGTTTTTTCTCACTATTTCTTTGTAGATTCCATGTGCTGCACGCCCTGGTCCATGCTATGCGCCTTAAGATCCATCACCATCAGATCACGTCATGGCCAGATCTCACGCCTCCAGGAAGCAGCGCATGGTGAACCTCCAAAGGGGATCCTCACTGGATCACACGCCAGCCTTGGGCCAGCTATTCTGGGCCTGAGAATTCCAATTCACACCCCCCAGATTACTAACAACAACATCAGGACCATTTTCTAAACTCTTTTAATTTTTCTTATTTTATTTTCATTATTTTAGTTTAATGACTTTTTAATCATTTATTATTATTATTTATAAAAAATCATAAAATCAAAAAAATCACAAAAATAGAATTAGGGTTTTTTATAATTAAAATTAATTTTTGAAAATTAATTATTTTAATTATTTCAATATTAGGTTTAACTTGCAAATTTCAACTATTTTTCTCAATAAAAAATACAAAAATATTTTTTAATTAATTATATTTTTTAGGCTTCTAATTTGTTCCCGTCTTAACTTTCGCACGTTTATTTATTTTCACTTTATCTTCCAATTGTTGTAATTGCTCCGAGTTTGTAATAGCTTTTAACTTAGGTTTATTATTGCTTTCATTTACTGTTTCAATTCCCCATTTTGGTTATGTAATCCCCACCCCGAAGCCTTGTAATAGCTAGGTTTTTATTCTTGCACTTTACTTTCTGCCACTATTAACTGCTAGATGGTTGATAATAAGATTTAATGGCAAGATTAAACGATTAAAAAGGTAGAAAACCCTAATTGCAAGATAAATAAACTGAAAAATAAATACTCGTACATGCTTACTCCTAGGGTTTTCCCCACTTCGGTTGCCTTCGGTAAATGATCATGAAGTATATGGAGTCTTAGTGGTTGTCCTCTAGTCCCAAAAGATCAAAAATGACCCATTCGAATGTTGTCTCGGAAAGATCTTTAAGACTCTAGGGTAATTACTAAGGTTTCCTAACCATTGCTTCAGTGGCCGTAATTGTCCCTTCGAATGTCCCTTTAACTCCAACGACGGGGCTACCTACTCCTTAATAGTAGGATAGTGCTATCTAAAGGAAACGAGAAAACAAATAGTCTTTTTCGAGTAGGCAGAAACTCTTAAGTACTTGCTCAAAACAACAAAAATTCTTTCACACAAAAACTTTCAAAACAGTTTTCAAAAACAACTTCGTCACATTCTTGAGGACAGATACAAGGGTTACCACGAAGTTAAACAAAAACTTTTCAAAACACACACAAGTAATTTCAAAATGAGCAAGTACCTAAGAGCCCGTGGAAAACCACAGATAGAAAGGGTGCTAACACCTTCCCTTTCTATAATCTACCCCCCGTACTCAGAAACATCTCGAAAAATGTTTTTTCTATTCTTTTCCCTTTTCCTTTGTTGGATGAAATAAAAGACGGTGGCAACTCTTGCTTACCGCAACATTTGCAAAAAAAAAATGCAAAACCAATATAACAATCAGTTCTGCCACCGTATCACATCCATTCATGACTTGAAGGTGGAAGATGATTGAACACGTAAGTGCCCAGAAATTTGAACTCGCTTGTGCATGAGGTGAACTGTTCGTTGATTACCGGGAATGGGCTTAGAGATTCCATTTGGAGAAGTGATGAAGAGTTTGTCGGAGATGGGCTTACAGATGCCATCTGGAGTGATTGTCGAGGGAGAAGTATCAAAATAAATCTTTGGTTGATTTATACTGAAACTATAGATGTCTTTTTCCTGTTTTTAATCGGAAGAGATAAATCTAAACTAGAATAGATCTTTGCTTGGTGACTTCACTGGAGAAATAACTCTAACCAGAAGAGGCTTGTTGATTGCCTATTATTAACTGGTAGAAGTAAATCCATCCAGAAGAGGACTTTTGTTTTGTTGACTGAATTTTTCCTGCAAGGAAGAGGTTTAGTTGCATGCAAATGTATACATGGCATATTGATGTCCCTAAAATAAATGAGATTATGATGTATGCATTTATCATGTATATGCTATGATGAACTAATGTTATTGAAATGTAACTTTGTCTTGGAAAATAAATCCTTAACAAATACTGGGGAGTAACGGGAAGCTGAATCTCGGACTGCTGTTGGAGAAGAAGAGTATGTGTATCTTCAAACCTTGTTTATAGTGTTTCTGTTGGGGATTCCTGCTTTGTTATTTGAGGAGAATCCCGCTTGGGAACATTGACTTTGGCTATTTGCTTGAGGAAACTCTACGAGGAATGTTGATTTATGCTTAGGGAGTAGAGTTTAGGAGTTTTAGTTGTTCATTGCTCTAATGGGGAGCTACATCTTAATTGGAGAGGAAGAAATTTTAGTTGTTATCTAGTCAGATTCTAGGCTTCACAACAACTTGCTGGGGGTAAAGAAGTTAACTGTTATCTGGTCGGTTTGCAGCAACTCACTGGGGATAGTGGCAAACTCTACTGGGGAAGAGGAGTTTTGTTAGTGATTTGAAGAAGTTAAACTATTATCTGGTCGAGTCTAGGTTTCGTAGTAACTCGAACATTTATCTGGTCGGTTCCAGGTTTCAGCAGCTCGAACTGTTATCTGGTCGGGTCCAGGTTTCAGCAATTTGATCTTGAGGTTAACTGGTATCTGGTCGGGTCCAGGTTTCAGAAACTCGAAATGTTATCTGGTCAGGTCCAGGTTTCAGCAACTCAAACTGTTATCTAGTCGGATCAAGGTTTCAGTGATTTGATCTTCAGGTTAACTGGTATCTGGTCGGGTCCAGGTTTCAGTAACTCGAACCGTTATCTGGTCGGGTCCAGGTTTTAGCAACTCAAACTGTTATCTGGTCGGGTCCAGGTTTCAGCAATTTGATCTTGAGGTTAACTGGTATCTGGTCGGGTCTGGGTTTCAGTAACTCGAACTGTTATCTGGTCGGGTCCAGGTTTCAGCGATTTGATCTTGAGGTTAACTGGTATCTGGTCAGGTCCAGGTTTCAGCAACTCGAAATGTTATCTGGTCGGGTCCAGGTTTCAGCAATTGAAGAAGTTAAACTATTATCTGGTCGGGTTCATGCTTTAGTAACTTTAAAATTTGAGATTTATTGTTATTTGGTCGGGTCCATGTTTCATCAACTCAAACTATTATTTGGTCAGGTCCAGGCTTTGCAGTAACTGAAGTTAATTGTTATCTGTTCGAATTCCATGCTTCGCAGCAACTTACTGAGGGTAGTATCAACTTCGCTGATGATAATGGTTTTTGTCCGTTGATTTGTAACGGTCTGAGAGAAAGACTCGTACTGGGGAATTTGTAGTTTGTTGGGGAAATAAACCCTTTTGAAGAGAATATTTTGACGACCTTCTGGGGAAGTGACTTCTTTAGGTAGAACTCCATAAGGCTTCTTTCTAAGACCAACTCAGTTGGGAAGAGAGTTTTTGAGAGATTGAAACTCTGGCTGGGGATTGCGTGAATCTGTCTCTATGGGGATAATTTTATGGAAGTATCTCTGTGGGGATATCCCAAATCCTTAAGGAGATGCCTGTCATTGTTTTCAAGTATACATTTTTTAACAGTTTAATCATGTTCATATGCATATGTTCATTCAATTTTATTCATTGGACGTTTTTTCACTCAAAACAGAAGAAAAAAAGTTTGTATTTCAAAGTATATTTGTATTGATGTTTGTCTATAAACAGGCGTTTTGTACAAGGAGGCAGAGATCATAGTAAGAGGAAATCATCGAAAGAAAGAAAGGAATACAAAGTGAAAACAGAAATAATAGACATGTAGAAGTGATCTCATTGGGTTCTAACTCCGCTATTGCCCCTATGTTTTTGAACATCATCCCTTTTCGTTGACAGAAGTTGATTGAATTGATCTTGGACCATTGCACTTGGACCTTGGTAATAAAGCTGGCTGCAGAGATCCAACGGGACATAGTCGTACGCTTTAATCCCTAACTTTTTCCTGGACCGCCCTTTCAGGTTTTCAGTCCACCAGGATACCCATTTTTTCCCAAGCCGCCCTTTCTGGTTTTCACATTGCCGGGTGTACAATATTTTATATATATCCCTAACTTTTACCCAAACCTTTTGGTTTGTCGGGATGCCCTTATTTTTCCTAGATATGTCAACCTAGCGGGTCATTTTATGTGTAGCATTTTATAATTATTTCCGTGTTCACAGGATGTGGGAAATCTTCACCATCCATAGTAGTAAGCATCATGGCACCACCGAAGAAATATTTCTTAACCACGAATGGCCCTTCGTATGGGGGAGCCCATTTGCCCCTGGGATCGCCTTGTGGAAGAATGATGCGCTTTATTACCAAGTCTCTAGTATGATACACTTGAGGTTTGATTTTTTTGTTGAAAGCCTTGATCATGCATTTTTGATACATTTGACCATAACAGACAGCAACCATTCGCTTCTCATCGATCAAGTTTAACTGATCCAACCTAGTCTGTACCACTCATCTTCGCCTAGATCTGCCTCTTTCATAATCCTTAGGGAAGGAATTTGAACTTCTATGGGCAAGACAGCTTCCTTGCCATAGACCAAAGAGAAAGGAGTTTCCCCAGTTGACATTCGAGCTGAAGTACGGTAGCCGTGGAGAGTAAGTGGTAACATCTCATGCCAGTCTTTATATGTTACCACCATCTTTTGCATAATCTTCTTGATATTTTTATTGGCGGCTTCCACTGTGCCATTCATCTTGGGTCTGTACGGAGAAGAATTGTAATGCTTGATTTTAAACTGAGTACAAAGTTCCGTAATCATAACATTATTTAGATTGGTTCCATTGTCAGTGATGATCCTTTCGGGGATACCGTAACGACATATGAGGTTATGCTTGATAAACCTGGCTACAACGTTCTTGGTAAATGAGGCATATGAGGCAGCTTCGACCCACTTGGTAAAGTAATCAATGGCAACAAGGATGAAAAAGTGTCCATTGGAAGCAGTAGGTTTGATCTCTCCAATCTTGTCAATGCCCTACAATGCAAACGGCCATGGAGCGATCATGACATTCAGAGGAATTGGGGGTACATGGACCTTGTCAGCATATATTTGATACTTGCGATAAGTCCTTGTGTGATGATGACAATCAGTTTCCATTGTGGACCAATAGTAACCAGCCCTCTGGATTTTCTTGGCCATAGTGTGCCTACTAGAGTGAGTCCCAAAGATTCCATCATGCATGTCTTCTATAATTTTCTCTGCCTCGTTCTTGTCCACACACTGGAGTAGAGTGGAATCATGATTTCGCTTATACAGGACTCCATTGCTTAGGAAGAATTTGGTTGAGAATCTTCGCAATAATTTTTTATCATTGATGGAAGCTCCTCCAAGATACTCTTGTGTTTCAAGATATCTCCTTACTTCATGGTACCATGGTTTCTCTTCGTCAGTGTCAAGTTCATAGCAGTGTGCAGGTTCATCAAATCTTTCGATTCTAATCATAGGAGCTTCGTTGTCCCATTTGACTTTGAACATGGAAGACATTGTTGCCAAGGTGTCAACCAACTAATTTTATTCCCTAGGAAATGTTCAAAGGTGATCTCCTCTAAGTATAGTATCAGGGTTAACACAAGATCCTTGTAAGGAATACGGCTAGGATGATTAGTGTCTCATTCTCCTTTGACTTGTCTGATACTAGAGCATAATCTCTGAATACGTTCAAGAACTTGATCCTTAAGTCAATGGAAACCTTTAGACCCAAGATGCATGCTTCATACTCAGCCATGTTGTTCGTATAATCGAAGCACAATCTAGCAGTGAAAGGAGTATGGAAACCCTTAGGAGAAATAATTGCAGCACCAATTTTGTTGTCCAAAGTGTTGGAAGCTGTGATCGGTGGATCTGGAACTGACTGTTTAACGCTGGTTCGCGAAATGTCGCGGTAAGCAAGAGTCGCCACCGTCTTTTATTTTCTCCAAATGGAAAGGACAAAAGCACAGAAAAATTCCTTAAAGAGATTGCTCTCGGTTCGGGAGGTAGGTTATAGAAAGGGAAGGTGTTAGCACCCTTTCTATCCATGGTTATCCATGGGCTCTTAGATACTTGCTCATTTGTGTTTTCAAAAATGGTTTGTTTGCTTTTCAACTGTGGGTTTTAAAAAGTTTCTTTGAAAATTCCAGTTCGACTCTTGTATCGGTCCTCAAGAGTGTTTGAAAAGTTGCTTTCGAAAGCTTTTTGAAAAGGTGTCGGTGTGAAAAGTATTTTTGATTTGTTTTGAAATTAGAGCAAGTATCTTACGAGTCATCTACCTACCCTAAGGAATTAGTCTGTGTAAATGTCCTTAAGGTAGTGCCATCCCACCATTGAGAGGTAGGTAGCACCACCGTTGGAGGTGTTCGGGTCAATTCGAGGTTCGGGACATGGTGATCACCAGAGCAATGGGAAGACACCTTAGAAGCTACCCTCATGCCAGGTTCCTGGATCATGAGGACTTACTAAGACATCCTCTACTCGACGATCACCTTTCGAGGCAAGGCAACAGTGAGGCGTACCCTAGGGGTGGTGTGTGATTTGTGTGTCAGATTCAGTTATTTTGTCTTGTCATGTATTGGTGGTCTACACGTTTGTTTTTATTTTTTGTCATTCATTCTTGCATGCATTTGTTTAACAGTTAAAAAAGTGCGAGAAAGGTAAAGTTCTAAACTATTACAAAGGCGCGGGTCCACATCGCCAAGATTTCCAGGACCCGATTTGACAGAAAGTAAATGAAGAAGTGCGAGAAATTAAATTTACATGGCTTTGGGAGAATTACATAAATATTTACAAGAAACAAAATAAAACGCGCGAATTGGAATTGAAAGTTGGAAACGAGGGCGTTGGACCCTTTTTAATGGAATTAAACTAAATGATTATAAAATTAATGAAATTAAAAAAAGAAATTATTTTTTGAAATTTTTTGCATTTATGGTTTTAATGAGAAAGATTAATTGAAATTAAAATATTAACCCTAATTCTAATTGTTTTTAACTTATTAAGAAAATATTAAATTTTAACCTAATATTAATCTAATTATTTACATGCAATTTGATTTATAAAATAAATAATATTTAATTATTAGTGAAAAGAAAAGAAAAAAAGGATAAAAAATTAATACAAACCCTAATTCTACAAATTTTAAGTTTATTAGAAAAATATTAAGATTTAAACCTAAATTAAAACTAAAATCAATTAATGTTATTTATTTACAAAAAAATAATATTAAATAAAAATACTCATTTTTTGTCTTTTTCTGATTTTATATTGTTTTTATGTTTTTTCATGAAAATATTAAATTAAAGGAATTAATTAAAAAAACAATAATTGAGATAAATAAAATAAAGAAAAGAATGAAAATTCAAACCTAGGGGGGTCTGTCCCCAATTGGAGGTTTTGCTTAGCATTTTTTGGCCCAAGAAGCTTGGCTTGGTTTGACCTTTCTGGGCGTGTGAGGCATATTTGACCAGGGTATATGGAGCTCCTCAGATCTGGGCCCTTGGACGGTCTTCAGTGGCCACGTGGTGCGTTGAGATTATGAGTGCATGGTAGGCTTTGAAGCTTGAACTGCATAGGAATATATTATGAAAAATATTATGGAATAGAAAGGGGGACCCGGGATCGAACCCAGGTCCTAGAAGTCACCAATATGCTTGCTTGCCACTGAGCTATCCAACGCGCTTTGATTATATAATATGAAACAAATAATATAACATAAAAACAATGGTCAGTGGGAAATTTAGCGCGAAATTCGAATAGACCAATCACTGATTGCCACTGGGTCGTCTTCTTCATCCCTGCGTTTCATCTGAAAACAAAAACAATAACCAAATGCCAAAAATAGCGATTAGAGATTCTTGGCTCATAAATTAGGCGCGAGATGTGGAATTGATTGGCCATGGTCTTCTGGTTCTAATGGTCCAAGCCTCACGTCCCAATTTTTCCTTAACTGGGAAACCCCAATTCACAGTTTTGAAAACCCTAGGTCTCGTTCATGGTGAAATCGCATATGGTGCATAAAAATTCAATCAAAGTACACCGTTAGCTTCAGAATGATATAATGAATACAAATCCAATATTATAATTTACAAAAATGCATGAATTATGTTTCAAGAATCTGAAAAAAAGCTTGAACCGGTCAAGATCGTTCTACCTATTTCCTGTGTTAGGGACGATGATTTTGATCTGTATATGTTCCTTGAAGCCTCAGGAACACAATGGAATAAGTATTGTGGCTTGAATCACCTTAGAACCTAGTTTTCAGTTTCCCACTTTTTTGCAAAAAAACTCAAGTTTTCTTCTTGGTCTATGGCGCAGCTGGGAGCTTCTTGGCATTAGGGTTGCACTATCTATATATGTGTGAAAGTTTTAGGTCAAAGAAATCAAACAAAAACCTTTGCATTCATGACTTTCAAGATTTGATTTTCAAGAATCTTTTCCAATATTTCTTCATGCCTATTTGGTACAAATCATGGCCAATCACTTCAATTCCTTCCATATCTGATCATGCACGAAATTTTAAGCCTATTCCATGCACAAAAAGATTTGATTGCATTGGTTTGGTATTTTTCATGTATTTTAATTAATTAAATGAATTATTAATAATAAAAAATCCAAATAAATAAATAAAAATGATAAAAAACTTCCCTTTGGGCCACATGGTCGTGCACATGCCTTGGATGATGAATTGTGGAAGAAAAAGAGGCCCATTAGCATTTTTAGGTCATTTAAATCAATATTGACTTTTCAAAATATCCAAACATTTCCCAACTTCCACAAGGCATATCTTGCTCAATTTTTAAGCTTTGCTCATGTTCTTTGACATTTTGGAAAGGTCCTTGAGTCCTATAACCAATGCCTTTGGTCCCATGTCATTTTGATTTACCAATCTCAAGTTATGGCCTTTGACTTAAAGTCCCTTTTTGTTGACTTTTGAAAATGACCTATAATGTTGAAATTGATAACTTTTTGTGAGAGCATTTCATGGACTTGAAGTGTGAAGAGGAGTTGTAGGAAATGTCTTTATCTTCAAAATGAGCTTTGGATGGAATTTTTCTGATAATCCATGTGGAAGTTATGCCCTGGTCAAGTTACAGTTGACTTTTTCAACTGTCCAAATATGGAAACTTTTGCATCTTGAGACTTTTTGAGCCAAGCTTTGAGAATCATGATCAAGCATTGATCAAATGATGTTTGTGGCTTCAAAATGAGATGTTGACCAAAAATTTGGACTTTTGACTGTCAAATGACCATTTTGCCCCTACAGTTGACTGTAGTGCAATTAGGGTTTCTGACTGTGCAATTTTGTGCTGTAGGTCTTGAAACTTGGTATGATGATGCTTGACCATGTTTGTAGGCATATGGGACTTGATTGGGCCCTTGGAAACTTCATTTTCTTTGTCATAACCAAAACCCTAATTTTGACTGTTAGGAAGCCCTTGAACTGTGCAACCTTTGGGGAGATCTTGAAGCTTTGACTTGGCAAATCTTGAAGAATATGGGAGGGAAAATTTTGGGGTACAACAGAAGCCCCATCAAAACTAAAGTCTATCGGGATCCTTGTTCAGGTCCTTCATACGGTCTAGGTTCTTCATAGTCAATTACTAGCATAATATTCTCATTCGGGAAGTCAAATTTCATAGACTGGTAATCATTAACAGCTTGATTGGCCAAATGATATGCCAATACACTTCCTTTGATGGCCTTTTGTATGGTATACTAGATGTCATATTCGGTCAGAATCATTTTCCATCTAGCTATTCATCCGGAGAGAGTTGGCTTCTCAAAGATGTACTTGATAGGGTCCATCTTAGAAATCAATAGAGTGGTATGAGTCAACATATATTGTCTTAGTCGGTAAGCAGTCCATGCCAGAGCACAACAAGTTTTCTCGAGCAGAGAATATTTGGCTTCATAGTCAGTAAACTTTTTGCTCAGGTAGTATATTGCATACTCTTTTCGGCCATACTCGTCATGGTGACCCAACACACACCTTATAGAATTCTCTATCACAGTCAATTACATGATCAAGGGTATTCCTTCAATTGGAGGCATAAGGATAGGAGGCTCTTACAAATATTCCTTGATTTTGTCGAAGTCAGCTTGGAAGTCATTGTTCCATTTGAGTACTTGATCTTTCTTCAAGAATTTGAATATTGGCTCACAAGTAGCAGTTAAGTGAGATATGAAGTGAGCAATGTAGTTAAGTCGACCCAAGAAGCCTCTGACTTCCTTCTCGGAATGGGGAACTGGAATTTCTTGAATGGCTTTGACCTTCACAGGATCTACTTCAATACCTTTGCCACTGATAACAAAACCCATAAGCTTTCCAGACCTTACCCCGAAGATGCACTTGTTAGGATTTAGCCTTAGCTTGTACTTCTTCAACCTTTAAAAAAGCTTGTGTAAGTAATCAAGGTGCTCTTCCTCAGTCTTTGATCTTCTAATCATATCATCCACATAGACCTTTATCTCATGATGGATCATGTCATGAAATAGAGCTACCATAGCTAATTGATACGTTGCCCCTGCATTCTTCAAACCAAACGGCATAACTTTCTAACAAAAGGTGCCCCATTGCGTAACAAATGTGGTCTTCTCCATGTCTTCAGGAGCCATCTTGATTGGGTTGTAGCCAAAAAATCCATCCATGAAGGAGAAGACTTTATGTTGAGCGATATTGTCAACCAAGACGTCGATATGAGGTAGAGGGAAATCATATTTGGGGCTTGCCCTATTTAAATCCCTATAGTCTACACATATATGAACTTTTCCATCCTTCTTCGGCACGAAGACCATGTTTATAACCCATTAAGGATAAGATGTCACATCTAGGAATCCTGCATCGAATTTATTCATCACTTCCGCTTTTATCTTTTCAGACATGTCAGGCCGCATTTGATGAACCTTTTGTTTGACAGGAGGGAAATCTTCCGTTGTCAGTAGACGATGAACCACAATGTCAGTATCCAACCCTGGCATGTCTTCATACGACCAAGCAAACACGTCAACATAGTCATGTAGCATCTGGACCAACCTACTCTTGATACCGCATTCTAAGTTGGCGCCAATCTTGACCTCTTTCTTGTCTGTCTCAGTACCTAGGTTGATAACTTTGACTGGCTCTTTATAAGGTTGAATATATTTCTCCTCTTGCATTAGAAGTCTGGCTAGTTCCCTGGTATTTCACAATCTTCCTCGCCTTCGTCTTCGGCTTGGTTAATTGGATGTTCAAAGTCAAAACTGGCAATAGTAGAGTCGTTGGCAATGAGATCCAGAGTGGATGAGGGTCTGCAAGTGTGTGTGTGTGTGCATGTAAGGTACATGGCTATTTGAAAAATGCAATAAAGAAAAAGAAAGACAATAAGCACAAAATTTGAATGCAAAGGTCTAATATTTTTTCATTAAATGATCATATGATAAATGAACATGAACAAAACCCTTAACAAATGAACCATGGTGCCCCAGGAAAGGCATATGGCTTAAAATGCATTGTTTGGAATTAAGATTACAGACAAAAGGTCTTGAATTGTCATAAAATAGTAAACAGTAATTACTCCTCATTGAAGGAGATGAGAGTGAAGTCTTTTGCGTCCCAGTTGTTGAGCTTTCCTCCAGCAGTAGAGTAGATCCATTCTTCAAAAGCACATTCATCGTCAGAGTCTTCCACAATGTTTACTTCATGATTTCCGATGCGAAGAGGCCGCTTTCCCACATGAGCGCGCCTAGCCTCTTTCTGAGCTTTGATGGTGAAACCCAGCCCAAATTTGTTTGCTTTAAATGGAATGTCATGGAGTTATCCCCGGATAGTATAGCTTCCATTTTCGACCACGACACAGGCATCTTTAAGTGAAACCATTCTTGGTACAACTTCATCAGCTTTTGATATGTTCGAGGAGATTTTGATGGCGACAACCATATGAGGAACAACTTCGAAAGCCTGGCACGGAGTTTCTATAAATTCACCATCCATTTCCACATACTTGAAGGAATTAATGGCTCACCATAAATTCCTCTTTATCACAAATAGTGACAATCTTTCCCTTGATTGGATATTTCAACTTTTGGTGAAGGGTGGACGTCACTTCTCCTGCCCCGTGTATCCAAGGGCGTCCAAGTAAACAAGAGTAAGCGAGACGAATATCCATCACATAGAAAGTAGAATTGAAAAATTGTGAACCAACTTTAATGGGGAGATCGACTTCTCCAAGTACCATTCTCTTAGATCCATCGAAAGCCCTCACAACTATGTCATTTGGTTTTAACACCAGACCTTCGCAATTTAACCAGTCCAAGGCACCTTTGGGTAACACATTTAGAGAAGAGCCAGTATGAACTAAGACATGAGTTAGGGTAGTTCCCTTGAATTCAGTAGAGACATACAAAGCCTTGTTATGATTCCTTCCAACAGGAGTCAAGTCAGCATCAGAGAAACCTAATATGTTGTCATCCGTTAAACTCGTCACACAATTCTCGAACTGGTCAGTTGTAGTCTCTTAGGGCACATGAGCTTTCTTCAAAAACTTTATTAAAGCTTGGGCATGAGCATTAGAACATAGTAGTAATGACAGCATGGAGATTTTGGAGGGGGTTTTCCCCAGCTGTTCGACTATTTTGAAATCACTCTTTATAATTTTCAGGATTTCCTCCATCTCTCGAGTGGAGGGCTCTTCAGCATCACTATCTTTGGCAGGTGCCTCTATTCCAGCAGGCTCACTTACTTTTTTTTGCCTCTGGTGTTGGCATTAGTCTTGTTATTGGTTATGTGAACAGGAGTTAATGTAGTAGTCGAAGGTGAAATATCAGGGGAGAAGATCCTCCCCATTCTTGTTACCTTACTAGAACGTGCAATATTTGTAACATCGTTGGTCTTGTCTTCATTGATCCATGAATCTTTCTTTATTCCATGATAGTAAACTTTAGCACCATAGTTCCAAGGGACTGCTTTGTCGGAGGAGTAAGGAATCGGCCCTGGGGAAGTGATTATTAAAGGAGAAATTATTGGTTCATTTGAAATCCTAATAGGACCCTTTGAGGAGATCCTAGGAGGCTTGTTGGAGATTGTTATTATGGAAAGGTCTTCAGCTTTATTAGTCAAACTTTTGATGGTAGGAATTCTTTCAAACAGGATCTAGTGACTATCTATCAGGAGTTGAACACCTTCTTTCAGCCATTTGCATCCATTAACTTGTTCGGTGCAGCAATTACAGTCTTTCAAACAACCAGGGAAAACCCCTTCTCTTAACAGGTTCTCTTTAATAATGGTCAGTGGGGTAGTCAAATCTTCAACGGAGGAAACAAAAACAGTGTCTTCAATTGCATTGACACCATTGCCATGATTTGGCATTTGTGCCGTTATAACATTTGGAGTTGTAGGTGGATCAAACTCGATAGTTTTGTTGTTGATAAGATCTTGAATATTGTTTTTTAGAGCCCAACATTGATCAATTTCATGTCCAGGGCTATTGGAATTATATGCACATTTGGCATTAGGATTGACTTCAGTGATGAAACATTATGATTTGACGGTGGATCACAAAATGTTACCAAGTTGTCCTTCAACAGTTGTTGTAAGGATTGGGACAGTGACATGTTAATCCTCGTGAATTATCTTCTTGGAACCTCAGACCTTTTATGGTTGGCTTGTTGTGATTGTCTTTGAGTAGATGGAGGTTTGGAGATCAAAACAACACTAACAGATGGATGGTGACCCTTCTTGGTATGGGCTCTTGACCCATAAACAACATTGGCTTCTTTCTTGCCGGTAAAAGGGCTTCTTTACAGAGTTGGATGCAGAAGCAGATGTCATGGGAATTTTCCCCTCTTAATGCCACTCTCGGCCCTTTCACCAGTCAGAATTAGATCGGTGAAACTGGACGATGAACTCCCAATTAACAAGTTGAAAAATGGGCCCGTTAATGTACCCATGAACATATCAACTAGTTCCCTATCAGTCAGTGGTGGTTGAACTCTACCAGCAAGGTCCCTCCATTTTTGCACATACTCTTTAAACCCTTCATTAGTACCCATTGTGATTCCTTGAAGTTGAACTCTATTCAGCGCCAAATCAGCGTTGTACTGATATTGATGATAAAAAGCAGTGGCCAGATCTTCCCATGTGTGAATGTGGGAACCCTCCAATTGGTAAAACCATTCTAGATGAGTCCCAGCCAGACTCTCTTGGAAGAAATAGACTCAGAGCTTCTTGTTAGTAGTATGTGGTTGTATCTTGCGGACGTAGGACCTCAGATGAAGCTTTGGGAACGAAACTCCATCGTACTTAGAAAATATTGGAATTTGAACTTGTGGGGAATAACTACCTCATGAACCAAGCCTAAATCACCAAAGTCCAAGCCAGGTACGACTTGAATTTCCACAGCTTTCAACCTATCTTCCACTTACTTGTACTTATCCTCAGCCGATGGATATTGTTCATCATAGTAATCTTCATCCTCAAAAGCTTGATTGTTTGCACCCCCAGCACGGGTACTCCTTCCATCTTTGTTTTGGTTTTCATCCTCCTCGGACGACTCTTCAACAACTAGTACTTGACGGACAGGGCCTTTAAACCTTTTCCCCGTGTTAATTAAGGCCTTCGTCTTGGTCTTCTTTTTGGCCACCAGAAGGGCCATTACCTCTTGTTGTCCTTTGGCCAAGGTGAGCAAAGTTTCTTGAAACTAGGAATTTTGTAACTGCAAGTCTTTCACAGTATTCTGGAGATCCATCTTAATGAAATAAACAGTAGAAACATGAGGAGAATTGTGTCAAAAACTTGCTTATGTCATGATGCATGTAATGCAAATGCAAATGTTTTCAAGGATTTAAGGAAATTTAATTTTTCTAAACAAAGAGAAAATAACAAACATGAACTTCATTAATCAAGATAGGAATTACAAATGCCTCTCGGGCTTACAATGAAGGAAGAAAAAAATAATACAAAATAAACTCCTAAAAAAGAATCAAGCTTCCCATTAGTGCATCCTCTTCAGTGCGATGTAGGCATTCAAACTCCGCTCTTCATGAAGTTGTCTCGTGAGTTCCAAAACCTTCTTCTCGCTTACATAGAACTGGGTTTCAAATGTGTCTCGCTCTCCTTTGAGTTGAATCCATGATCTTTGCAATTCCTAGAGAGTAGTTGGCATGTTAGGATGAAGAAGAGTGTAAGGGGTGTCTCCCTCAATAATGGGCTCCATAATCACAGGTAGGATGGTGGGGTAAGGCATCACGAGACTTTGAGCACGAGTTTTTACCCACTTAAGGTAAGGCTCAATGGGTATGGAATTTTTATGCCGCAATGTCTTGCTATCAACTTTGTCTAACATGCCCCAAGCTCGTACGAATCTTGGACGATAACCTTGGACATCGTTCTCATAGTCAAATGCAATTCCTTGGACAAGTGCATCATGAGGAACATCCGTCCTAGCATACCCAAATTGTCATAAAGCCAAACAAGGATTATAGGTGATACCTCCCCTAATGCCGAGGAGAGGGACATTAGGGAATTCTCCGCAACAGTCAATAATGATAATGTCCTCCAAAGATCGAGAACACCAATGAATATCTGAATGCGAGAGTGACATCAACCTATTAGACCATCTCATGCCTTGCTCATTCTTCAAAACAGATCAAGGTAGGTGCGAAATAAACCACCTAGCCAACAAAGGAGTGCAACATATAAGAATTCCCCTTCTCTTCATGGTACTGGTGTAAAGAGAATACAAGATATCTCCAAGTAAGGTAGGCACCGGGTTACGAGATAGAAAAACCTTGACCGTATTCACATCTATGTGTTGGTCCAGGTTAGGAAATAGTACCATCCCATAGATGAGAAGACCCAACACTTCTTCAAAGGCTTGTAAGTCCAAAGCATCCAAAAATTGTTGAGCCTTCTCAAACAGAAACTTGGCTAGAAAACCCTTAACACTACTTCTTGTTTCCCAATTTGCCACAAAATCGGAGCGTTGCAAATGTAAAGCTCGAGAAATCTCCTCAAGTCTCGGGTCTTTCTTAATACTGGTGAAAGGTATTTGATCAAGAATTGGCACTCCTAAGAGTTGATAGAACTCCTCCATGGTGGGCACTAATTGGTAATCAAAAAATGTAAAGCAATGGTGTAAAGGGTCAAAGAATTGAAAGAGCACTTTCATCATGTCTTCATCATGGCTTGAGGTAACCAGATTGAGAAGTCGACCATGTCTTGTGGTAAATGGAGTATGATCAGGAACCCCCGATTCTAACTCTTTGAGTTGAGGAGGAGCTCTTACGAGGTTGACTTAAGTGGTATTCTCGCGAGTGGAAGCCATGTCCTACAAAACAACACAAAGATAAATCCCAAAAATCCTTGAAATGGTTAGAGAAAAATGCCATGGTATGATGTCATGATATTATGTACAAGTAAACATATACACACAAAGCAAACAAGTCCTTAGGTTTAGGCTTGCATGAGGTTCATAGGTAAGTACCCTCTTGAAGTTTCGTTGGTTCAACCTGTCCTAGAAAGTAACCGGGACAATGAAAGCATTTTAAGGTGATCTAGTCTCTAAGGTAACCCCACTTTTAGTTATCTTCCCAGAAGAGTTGCTAGTTCTGTAATACGGTGGGAGAACTGACTTGGGTGTTTTGCATTTTATCGCAATTATTGCGGATAGCAAGAGTCGCCGCCGACTTTTCTTTTATCCAATAAAGGAAAGGGTGAAAAGAACAGGAAAGACCTTTTGAGAATTTTCTTGAGTTCGGGGGTAGGTTATGAAAAGGGAAGGTGTTAGCACCCTTTTCATCTGTAGTTATCTACGGGCTCTTAGTTGCTAGATCACTTTGAAATTCTTTTTTTGAAATGTGTTTGTGTTTGTTTTGAAAGTATCTTTGAAAAGTTCCTTTGTTTAGGTAAACTTTGTAATGATTCTCGTCTCTATAAGAATGCATACAAAGTGTTGACTTTTGAAAATATTTCATGGAAAAGTGTTAGTGTTTTTTGAAAGATGTTTTGAAATGTTGTGAGCAAGCAACTACGAGCGTTCTACCTACTCAAAAAGTCTTAGTTCTTTTCCTCCTCCTTTAGATGTTGCTATCTTACCATTGATTGGTAAGAAACCCTATCATTGGATGTGAAGGGATGGGAGTGGGTCATCGTATATTCATAGAAGTCAACATTGTAGGATACCTTAGAAATTTGTCATAAGGGACTACGGTTATTTACAAAGGCAACATCTAAGGGTCATCGAGGGACTACGATCTTGTATTTGAGGTTCTTTGCTAAAGCATCCCACGTTCGAGGGACATGACTATTTTTATCTGAGGCAACAAGTGTGGGTTACCCTAGAGGTGTGAGTGTGCAAAGTGTTTTGTTTTCATGCATTTTTATCTTGAATTAGGGTTATCTAGTTGTTGATTTTAAGTCTTGCCATACAAACCCTAATTACTAGTAATTATATTAAAGTGATAAATTGCGGAAATTAAAATCCTACGCTATTACATCATTTGGAGGATGGGGGTATAGTTTACAAATGGGGATGAAATAAGCTTAATTATTACAACCATATTGAATAGCAGTGAAGAAAATATATAGAAAATATAAAAATAGTGTAAAAGAAAGGAAAAAGTATTTTCTAACCATTATGTGTCGACACATGCATCTTTGCATCGACACATAACATTTCTTGTTCCTGTAAAACCAAAATCAACTCAATATGAGTCAATACATAATGGTATGTGTCGACTCATTTCTTGTTTGTGTTGACACATTCGTGTTTTGTGTCGACTCATACACCTTTTGTCTTTCTGTTTTTGGTTTTGGATAGAAGTATGTATCGACGCATAAGGCCTTGTGTCGACTCATACCCTATTATGTCACTAAAATGAGTCGACGCATGTGAGTATGCATCGACTCATGCTGCAGTTTTTGTTGCCTTGAAAATTTGTTCTATTGTGTGTACAGGTCGGTTCTCAACACAATATTGATAAGAATGAAAAGCAAGGAAATGGTTAGCTTTAAAAGGCAATGTTTACTACATTTATCTTCAGCAATGAATCACTAATGATGTTTGAAATGAAAGGTTCAAAGTCAAGGAGACTTACCTTGAGACTGCAAATCTGTTTTGAGTCTGAACCTCTTTCAAGATGTTGTGATGGCTTTAGTGAACCCCCAGGAATTTTCTTCAATCCTCCCTATATATTGGAAGCTTCTGAACCAACTCCAACCCAGTCAAGTTATACAACAATGTCTTTTGTTTGTGTTTGAAAGGTGATGATAATGGGTTGAGGTTTTGTGGACAGTTATGCCTTTTTGAGAGTATGAGATTTTTAGGGCTTCTCTACAAAATAAAACTTCTACCCTTTATCTTGCAAATGGCCTCTCTATTTATAGAGAAGGTTTGAGACTTAAAACAACTCAGATTTTTGAAATCACATGTTATGGCTATCTTGCTTGCTTTTTAAGCAAGCATGAAGAACATGTTTCCAATGTTTGTACCGAGCTATCTAAAGTGGTTGATCACTTTAAACATGTTTTTTTCTTACTTGTAGGAGTTGAGTGTGATTAGAACAACAAGTTAGAGGCTCAAGAAATTGACTTTGTGATTAAAGTGGACTTTTCAAGAATAGATATGTTACTTTCTTCCAAAAATGGAATGATCAATTGGACAAAGGCTCAAAAACTTGGATCATAGTTTAACCAGTTGTGTAAACATTCAATTAAGTAGTCATTCAATGTAAAGTGAAGATTATGCAGCATAGCTCGGATTTTGATTCATTATTAATCACAAATCTGCCTTGTAAATCAAGTTTGAAACCCTAACTCCTTTCCTTTGATTCTCTTAGCTCAAGTATGATCTCAATGAATTCTGGGACATTTTGGAAATCTTGTAACATCCTCTACAACCTTCATGTTTTCTATTTTTAAATAATCCAATTGGAAATTGGTGAAAATTGGCCAAGAAGTTGGGATAAAAACCTGACCAAACCTGTTGAAAATTTCTCTAAGTGTTTATACAAAAATGCCATGACTTCAAGAATTTATAACTCAAAATCCATGAACTTCTAGGACTTGATAAGAAAATAAAAGTTGTAGATATCATCAAGATCTACAAATTTCATGTTGAAAGTTTTCTTTGAATCATCTTGCATCTTGGTGAAAGAATGGCATGAAGTAATGAAATTATCATGTATAAAAATCACTTAGAAAAATTTATAAGTCTTGAAAAGTTTGATTTTTCACATTGACTTTTGACTTTCTTGATTTCATGATGATCAATATTTGTATTTGAATGACTTAATGAATTGTGATCTTGAAATCAAATTTTGACTGAAAAGTCAAAGTTTGACTTTTGGTGTATCAGTTGACCAAGTTTCAACTATCAATCCACTGATCTTGTGAAATGATTTAAGCCATGGAATTGGTTCAACATGTTATATTTGAGTATTTTATATTATGCTTTAATAAACTAGGTCATGTATTAGGTCAAAAGTCAATGATCATTCGTTCTTAGTCAAAAACCCTAGTTTGTGGTCTCAGTGTTTCGGAGGAGATTTTGTCTGATCAATTCCTTGAGAATCCTTGAGCACTGGAGATCCTTTGTGAAATATCTTGAGAAAAGAGAGGGAAAATTTTGGGGTACAACAGTCAACTATTTGTGATTTATGTCAGAGATGCATTGAAGATGATCAACTATGTGTGAACTATTTCAGTGATGTATTGAAGATGATCAACTATGTGTAAACTATGTTAGAGATGTATTGAATGATGGTTAACTATGTGTGAATTATGTCAGTGATGCATTGAAAATGGTCAACTATGTGGGAACTATGTTAGAGATGCATAGATGATGGTCAACTATGTACAAACTGTGTCATACATCCAACATACGATGGTCAATTATGTGGTATCTATGTCAGACATCTAACAGATGATGGTCAACTATGTGTGAACTATGTCAGACATCTAACAGATGATGGCCAACTATGTCAGACATCCAACAAATGATGGTCAACTATGTTTGAACTATGTCAGACATCCAATAGATGATGGTCAACTATGTTAAAGATGCTCAGGAAATGGTCAACTATGTATCAACCATGTTAGAGATCTATATGATGATGGTCAACTATATGTGACTTATGTCAGAGATGCATAATATGATTGTCAACTATGTGTGAACTAGATAGAAGATGGTGATCTATGTGTGAATTATATAGAGATGCATAGAAGATGGTTAACTATGTATGAACTATGTCATAGATCCATAGGATGATGGTTAACTATGTGTGAACCATATCAGGGATACATAGGATGATGTTTAGCTATGTGTGAACTATGTAAGAGATGGATAGGATGATGGTAAACTATGTGTGAACTACATAGAAGATGGTCAACTATGTGTGAACCATGTCAGGAATGCATAGAAAATGGTCAAATATGTGTGAACTATGTTAGACATCCCTTAGATGATTGTTAACTATGTGTGAACTATATCATAGATCCATAGGATTATGGTTAATTATGTGTGAACTATGTTAGAGATCCATAGGATGATGGTCAACTATGTGTGAACTAAGTCAAATATGCATAGAAGATGGTCGACTATATGTGAACCATGTCAGAGATGCATTGAAGATGTTCAACCATGTGTGAACTATGTCAGAGATGCAAAGAACATGGTTAACTATGTGTGAACCATGTCAGAGATACATTAAAGATGGTTAACTATGTGTGAACTATGTTATCGATGTATTGAATGATGGTTAACTATGTGGGAACTATGTCAGAAATGCATTAAAGATGGTCAACTATGAGTGAACTATGTCAGAGATCCATAGGATCATGGTTAACTATGTGTGAACTATGTCAGGGATCTATAGGATGATGGTCAAATATGTGTAAACTATGTCAATCATCCAACAGACGACTGTCATCTATGTGAGATCTATGTCAGACATCCAATAGATGATGATCAACTATGTGTGTACTATGTTAGATATCCATCTGATGATGGTCAACTATGTGTGAACTATGTCAGACATCCAAGAGATGATAGTTAACTATCTTGGAGATGCATAGGAGATGGTAAACTATGTTTCAACCATGTTAGAGATTTATATGATGAAGGCCAACTCTGTGTGAACTATGTCAGAGATACAAATGCTGATAGTAAACTATGTGTGAACTACATAAAAGATGGTCATCTATGTGTGAACTTTGTCAGAAATGCATAGAAGATGGTCAACTACATGTGAACTATGTCAGAGATCCATAGAATGATGGTCAACTATGTGTGAACCATGTCAGGGATACATAGGATGATGGTCAACTATGTGTGAACTATGTAAGAGATGCATGTGATGATGGTAAACTATGTGTGAACTACATAGAAGATGGTCAACTATGTGTGAACCATGGTAGAGATGCATAGAAGATGTCAAATATGTGTGGAAAATTTCAGACACCCAACAGGATGATGGATAATTATATGTGAACCATGTCAGAGATCCATAGGATGATGGTTAACTATGTGTGATCTATGTTAGATATCTATAGGATGATGGTCAACTATGTGTGAACTATGTCAGAGATGCATAGAAGATGGTCAACTATATGTGAACCATGTCAGAGATGCATTGAAGATGGTCAACTATGTGTGAACTATGTTAGAGATGCATAGAACATGGTCAACTATGTGTGAACTATGTCAGATATGCATTAAAGATGGTTAACTATGTGTGAACTATGTCAGTGATGTATTAAATGATGCTCAAATATGTGTGAACTATGTCAGAAGTGCATTGAAGATGGTCAACTATGTGTGAACTATGTCTCATATGCACTAAATTATGGTCAACTATGTGTGAACAATGTCAAAGATGCATTGAAGATGGTCAACTATGTGTGAAATATGTTAGAGATCCATAGGATGATGGTCAACTTCGTGGGAACTACGTCAGAGAGTTAATTTTGAGTTGTTCAAAATTTGTAGAGTAGGACCTTGTGAGTTGTTAGAGTTAAAATTGAGTAACTCTGACATGGATAATTCAGTAACATAACTCTGATAGCCAAAAACTTGGTACCACATGCATATTGGAGGAGGATTGCATGACATTTAATATTGCATTGTAATTGTTTGTGATCATTTCATATTGAATATTACATCCAATTCACGGTGATGATAGATAATTGATGCGATGCGAGACTGGAAGTTAATTACCTCCATATTTTGATAACTCTATAGATTACTCTATTGAGTAGACAAAGATCATGCCCTCCGCGGAAAAAAATACATAGGGAGAGGGAACATCGGGATCTCGATAGCATTGAAGTGAAGTATCATCAAAGACAACTCAAGTTGACACTCTCGTGTAACTTTAGCTTGGATTCTTTGATTCGCAAGGAGACGTTATTGTTTAAGAAGGAACCCAGGCTCCATCTGCATGGACCGAGGAAAGTTTTAGAAAATAATTCCTTAAGAAACCTCACCTACATTTGACAATGCACTCAGTGTGAGTACAATCAAGTCAGACATAAATGGATAAAATCTTACGTCTCCTGCAAACACACCACTAATTATGCTTCATAGGATTATGGAGAGCGTTTACCTCAAAGTAAAGGGAAGCAAAGATAATGTCATCCAGCTATTCAAAAGGTACAACGCTGAGCTACTCTCAAAGACAGTCAGGAGTTTATGATTGTTAACAAACATAGTATATAAAGATGTCAATCATCCCATGGCACTCGTCGGTTAAATATGGGCGAAGAAATCTGAGGCAGACCATTGCCCCACCGGGCGGGTGAAGAAAAGACTAACTCAGTCGATGGTACAGTCATCCAAGGAATAAGTGAAAAAGAAGTAGAACATTTTATCCTTAGAACCCCCTCTATGAGTTAAACACTCTACAAAGATTTTTGGAATTTCAATAATTAATATGCTAATTGTTAAACACTATGTCCATAAAGAGTATTATAATTCATTGCAGGAAGGCCTAAAGCCATTCTCCCAATGAGCTCTCTTATCGATGTAGCTGGTGCACCCCCTCTTAGGAACTAGCTACTTTAAGAGTGTAGGTGATGGAGCCCAAAGACATCCACCTCGAACTAGGTCAACCCTGGGGGTAGAGATAAGAACCTTACTTTTGGTCAGGGATGGTTTCTAGCGATGCTGAAGAATCATAATAACTCTTCTTAATCAGAGTTAGGAAAGAAAAAATCTCATTAAGTCTACAGAGTTCAAAGAACACATCAATCACCTTTACTGAATGAGGTACCTCATCTAAAGGTCATGAAGGTGGAGGGGTTTTAAAAGGGGATTTCAAATTTTTGATCTTCTTAGCAGAACAATTCCGATGAACGAATCTTGATTACACCATTAATCATGAATCAGACATAAAATAAGGATTTTGAATTACCTATTGAAGTGTGCTTTAACATTGATCACTATTGTACCCAAAATTTTTCCCTCTCATATTTCTCAACAAATGTCATGTGAGGTCCCCAAACTGCTCAAGGAAGTTCAAGAGTTGACCAGACAAACTCTCTCCTAAGGTAGTATACCTCAAATTAGGGTTTCATTTTTCATTAAGATGTTTGAGTCTAAAGGATCCCAAATTCCTTCCATTGTCCTAATATGTTCTCAAGATCATCCATGTCAAGTTTCAAGCCTTGCAGAAGAAGTTTGCTCAGTCAATTGCTCAAATGCCTGAAAATTAACTGTACTAGGTCAAAAGTCAACGGTGGCCCACATACAATCAAACTTCAAGATTTTTGGTCAACATCCTCATTTTAAAGTATTATCCATCATTTGATCAAGGGTTGATCATGATTCCTCAAGGATTGCTCACAATTCATCAAAACCCAAAAGTTGCTACATTAGGGTTTTACAGGAAAAGTCAACTCAACTTTGACCAAGCATAACTTTCTCATGCTTTATCATAAATGACCCATCCAAAGCTCATTTTTAATAGGATGCAATTCCCTACAATTCATATCCATCTCCCAAGTTCAAAATATGCACTCATAAAAAGATATGAATTTTGACATTATAGGTCCTTTTGAAAAGTCAACAAAAACACCTTTTGGGTCAAAGCTTCATACATGAACATGGAAGACTCAATTGAGATGAGATCAAAAGGTTTTCTTATAGGACATCCTAAGCTTTCTAAAAAGTCAAAGAACACCTCTCTAGGTTCAAAATTGAGAGAGTTATGCATTGGCCAAGCTGACCATTTTTGCAAAATTGCCAAAAGTCAAATGTGCTCAAATTTGCATTTTTTGCTAAATGGACCCAACCTTTTATGCTTGCACTCCAATTATAACCTTGTCCACGACCCAAATGTTCACTCACATGTTATTTGCTCCATTATTTATTTTATTTTTATTTTTTATTTATTAAAAATTGAATTAAATCAATTAATTGGTAAATAATGGCAAAGATTTGTTTTGATTGGATTTTTTGACAGAATCACAAGCTCATTATGCTGGAAGATCTGAATCAAATCATATCAATGGCGATTGGGACAAGAAAGGCATGATTGACTTGATTATCGAAAGATATCATATAACTTAAAAATCAAATATTCTATTCATGAATTCTCAAAGATTGGATCCGAAATTGTTAACCTAATTGGATTCAATACATATACTGAAGTTTATGGAACCCTAAGAGAGATTTTTTTCGTGCATAACCTGCCTCCAAGAACCAGAACAAAACTAAGAATTTTTGATAACAACATGAGATCCAAATTCTGGAATAGAGGACCTTTGAGAGCAATTCAAGGCCAGAAATCAATCCCTTGGCGTTTCAGGGAGCATTCCCAATCATTTGCAGGCGTCAGAACATCCAGAATCTCCTCCTATCATTCACACAGTTTGCACAATTATTCAAATTCAATTACTGTAATTCTTGCATATTCAGCATGTTTAAATTACATATTTGTGTTCATTATCATGTTTGCAATGTTTCTGGATAGTTTGATTTAATTTATAGTGCAGGAATAAGCTTCTGCCATTGTTAGGTTTTCGTGTTCCAATTTGGGGTTTTGGGTTTCAAGCAGAATTAGGCTTGATAATGGGTATCATGACGATCCGAATTTTAAACCCAACTGATCCATGGTCCCCAATTGAATTTATATTGCATATGCTTGATTCTTGAATGACACAGGTTTCAGCAACAGACCTGCGTCTGTAGGTAAAGGATCAGAACTTAAAACGACAGTTCCAAGGAAGAAGACAATAGCGTGTCACAACCTGATTGGCTGATTTAAATTCTGGTGCGCTATTCTGGCCACTAACTTGTTTTCCAATATATTATTTGTTCTTTATTATATTAACAAGTTAACATCCAGCACAGTTGGTCAGAAGAAGGAAGTCAGAAGCCCACGTCCTGGGTTCGATCCCAGGCGTGGACTTTTGGCCTTTTCTCCATTGTTTTCACCAGATCCAGCGCACAGCATCTTCTGAGGACCATCATCCTCTGGATCCCTCTCCAACAGATCCAGCGCCAACATCTTCTGAGGATCATCATCCTCTGGATCCCTCTCCAACAGATCCAGCGCCAGCATCTTCTGAGGATCATCATCCTCTGGATCCATCAAAAGTTCAGCACCATCAGATCTGCTGACAGCAGGCCCATCTCTATACCTTTTTTTCTTTTTTTATTTATTATTTCTTCCTTTTTTATTCTTTTTTTATATTTTAATTATTTTAATTAACACCATTAATCTTTTTTTATAAAATCATAAAATCAAAATCATAACAAATTAGAATTAGGTTTTTTATCAAATTTAATTTAATTTAATTTAATTAATTTAGGGCAACTTTAATTTCTTTCATAACTAAAATTCAATTAGAAATTAGGTTAACTCTTGATTTAATTTTTCTTTCTCAAATAAATAAAATACCAAAAAAATAGGTTCTTAGAGTGAATTAATTTATTTTTCTTAATTTAAAATTAATTAGAATTTATGATTTTTCTTTAATTTAATTGTTTCATTATTTTCTTAAATAACAAAAACATCTTTTTTTAATCATTCGCAAATAGGTTTAGTCAAGGGTCGCAACCCTAGTCGTTTCGTATTTGATTCATCGCACGCTTGTTAATTATTTTTGCCAATATTTTTGTAACTGTTCACTGGTTTGTAATAGTTAATTTAGGGTTTTATTTACTGTCTATAATCCCGGGTTTTTGGCTATGTAATTAATCCCCCTCCCCGAAGCCTTGTAATAGCGTAGATTTACTTTCTCACATTTTTAATTTCTGCAAATATTTAACTGTCTAGATGTATGCTAATAGGATTGTATGACAAGAATGCATGACAAATTAATACGGTTAGAAAACCCTAATGTGCAAAGATAAATAACTGAAAACAAATCACTCGCACATATCACTCTTAGGGTATACTCTCACTTTGGTTGCCTTTGGTATACGATCATTAAGCATAGGGTGTCTTAGTGGTTGCCCTCCTGTCTAAAAAAGATCAAATGTCTCATTCGAATGTTGCCTCGGAAATGTTGCCTCAGAAATGTTGCCTCGGAAATGTTGCCTCGGAAATGTTGCCTCGAATATGATCTTAAGACTCTAGGGTTATTACTGAGGTGTCCTAACATTTCTTTAGTGATCGTACGTCCCTTTCGAATTGACCCTTACAATTCCAACTATGGTGCTACCTATTTCTCAATAGTAGGATAGCGTTGTCTAAAGGAAACAAGAATAGAAACGATCTTTTTTCGAGTAAGTAAATGCTAGTAGGTACTTGCTCAAATCAAAACTTTTCATACTTACACTTTTCGAACAAATTTTCAAAAACAACTTCGTCACACCATTTAGGACTGATACGAGGGTTATCACGAAGTAAAACATTTTAACAAAGCACATACACAAGCAATTTTTAAAAGATGAGCAAGTACCTAAGAGCCCATGGAAAACCATGGATAGAAAGGATGCTAACACCTTCCCTTTCTATAATCTACCCCCCGTACTCAGAATATCTTGAAAAAAGGTTTTTTATGTTCTTTTTTCCTTTCCCTTTGTTGGATGAAATAAAAGTCGGTGGCGACTCTTGCTTACCGCGACATTTTGCAAACACAAAACGCAAAACACAAACCAGCATCAAATAGTCGGTTTTGCCACCGTATCACAATCACCAACATGGAAAATGCCATCCTATCTACGAAGTCCTCACGAGAACAAAATAGAAGGTGGTGCTAGCCATTTTTTGATAATGACAAAAACTAAAACTAGGATTGGAGGGGAAAAGTTTCTCTATTTGTAAAGAGCTACTAAAAATTTAATGCTCTTATTTTGGACTTTTCTAAAAATAAATCCAATCTTATTTATATTTGATAGGGGATTTCTAAACCTGTTTGTGTGTACAAGCTTCTGAGCCGTGTTTTTACAAAGTTTACATGATAAGCATGTAGCTTATGTTGTGGTTTTATTCCTCTCTCCAATTGAATTTGGTTTTTGGTTGTTTTAGCCAAAATTTGCCAAAGGGGGAGATTGTTAGTTCCATGTTTTTATGGTTGGCTAAATTTTGGCTAAGCATGGTTCTAAACATGGTTGTATGTTGATGTTGGAAACATGGTGCAACATATTTATCAACTGTCATAGCAATACCAGCTGTTATGAGTTTTACTACCAGATGTTGAAGACGATGTCATAACATCTAGACCAATAGGTTTTACAGGTGCCTTATTTGGTAGATGTTCCAACAGATGTTGTAACATGTTACAACAGAACATCTTGACAGTGCGCTAGATATTTTATCCTTGAATATTTAATTTGAAGATATGAGTATCTGGAATATTCTGTACTCATTATAGACGCAGGCTAATCACGAGTTTTATTAGAAACAAGTGCAAATTTGATTGGTTACTAAAAATGATCAATTAAGAGTTTTTATGAAACTTTTTATGAAGATTATTTCTATTTTTGTGGAGAAGGATTCTCCATGTTTTTAGGAGCTGCTGATTGGATGTGATAGAAGAATCCAAGCCCAACTGTAAAAGACTATATAAAGAGTCGTCCAAGACCTAGTTTTTAAGCATAGTTTTTATTGTAAAACCTTGTGTAAAAAATAGGGGTTTAGGGTTGGTAGTTCCTTAGGTTTTTTGTGTGTTTGTTTGTACATCCTTGTGTATCTCTGATACATTTGAGTTGATTGATTGTTACTTTCTTGTCAAGTTATTGTTCTCACTCAAAGCTCGTAGTCACAAGTTGAGTATTATTCCTAGTGGAGCTTTTAAGTAAACTAAGTTGTTGTAATTGGGGAGTGTTTACTTCCTAACAGTTCCTGGGACTAGAATTGTTTTCCCTGTGATTGGGAATTTTTATCACTGCGGTGATTGGAAGTGGGATGGCGATTTCTCATATATAGGGCGGATCTAGATAGAAGTTTCAGTGGGTAGAGACTAGGCGAGAAGTTGTAAACAAGAGAGTTTAGCTTCGAACTAGTACTAATGATAGTGGATTTCCTTCCTGGTTTGGTAGCCCCCAAAGTAGGTGAGTTTGCACCGAACTGGGTTAACATATCGCTGTGTTCTTTATTTTTCTGCAAGTTATAGTTCTGTTGTGTTGTTATTTGTCTGTTTTTCTATCAGCAGATGTCATTACATATGTGGTGACATTGTGACTTTGTGTTGTTAAGACATCGGTTTTAACTTCTGATATTGTATGCATGCCAAAATTTCAATATGCATCATTGTTGTCTTACGTGACATCAAATCTTGACTACAAATACTTTAATAATAATTTACTTATGTTTAATGAGATCTCATGATTAAGTCACAGTTAATGGATCATTAAACATACTAATTATTCTAAGGACTTTATTATGTCATACACACATAACATAATAAATAAAATTCCTAATAATAAGTATATATAGGCATACAAAAGCAAATACAACCAATATTGATTGGCTATTAGAGCTTACTCCAACAATCTCCCACTAGTACTAGAGAAAATCATATATTAACTTAACATATATCTGCCTATTGTGTAGCATTATCTAAGCATGATATTTTAATAGGATATAGGAAATATTTCCTAGGTTGGTACTATACACCTCTTCCAATTTCAACTTTCGATCTTCTATCGAAAATAAAAATAAGTGTCAAAGTATAGATACATGGATCAATAGTGAGACCTAGTTTTTTGTACTTGCAAGATTAACCCATTGTCATCCTGAATAAGATCTATAGAATATCCAATACAAAAAACACAACTTTCTTTTCAAGAATGAGAAAAGCGATCCAAATCATATATTTGACATTTGTATTATAATCGACAATTGTATAAATACTTTTACAGTTATCATCTAAGCATATATTTTTTTATACTATGCTGGATATATTTTTCACCGATTTTGGAATAAAATCATTGTAACTTCTTTACAATGATTATTCCCACATTTTCTCAAGAAAAGGAACATCTGGTCCTTTTAAGGCATCCACAGACCTTCTTGTTAGTTATTTACTAGTGAACACTTTAATCAATTTTGGTACTTATTATTTCTCATAGCATATGGTACATATAATGCAGTACATATCATAGTCTACATGATTTATCTAATCACCAAAGCATATTGAGGGGTATCATGTACCCTCCTCTCATCTAATGAGATAAGATATTTTCCATCATACAAAATATCATGTGACACATGCAGTAACCTTAATGTGAGATCATGCATATTTGGTGTCTCAACACTTCATCAATATATGTACCTAGGCTAAGGTCGAGGAGAATCAATAATCTATATGTATAGATTCGGATTCCTAACCTTTTAGGAAACCTCACCTAAGCATTTCATCAAAACCATTTCCTTAACCAAGTTCTTTATTTGTGGTATAGAGAATTTGTTTTAGTGATTAGTATGTCGCATACAAATACTCCCACTAACCTTCTTGTGTGCACAGAATTTAAACTGACATTTATTAATCCAAGTTTTCATAAAACTTCATTAATAAAGGGATTCAACTCCAAGAAGTTTTCTCTAACCAATAATTGTGTGTGAACAACTTATACTCCATTCAAAATCAAGATCATTTACGATCTTCTCTAGCTCTGGTGCTACATAAGCCAATTGTTCAACAATAAATCCCTTGTTAAACTGATTCATATTCCATTCTTATAAAGATATGGATTTTATGGTACTTGATCCTTCTCACATTTTTTATAGATGAGCATATCAAGATCGTTGAACTCAAATCCATAATTTTATTAGTATGGAAAATATTGTTTGGATAATCGAGACAACACTTGTCCTATTATTAAAATATACATTACTTATCTTGTCAACACAAGACTTAGAATTAATGTTTTTATTACTAAACGAAACTTAATAACAATTATTTGGTTTAATTACAATCTCTAATTTAAGTCTAATTGTGATACGGTGGAAGAACCGGTTATTTAATACTGGTTTTTGCGTTTGTGTTTGCAAATGTCGTGGTAAGCAAGAGTCGCCACCGACTTTTCTTTTATCCAACAAAGGAAAGGGTGAAAAGAACAGAAAAAGACATTTTCAAGAGTTTTTTGAGTAAGGGGGGTACATTATGGAAAGGGAAGGTGTTAGCACTCTTTCCATCCGTAGTTATCTACGGGCTCTTAGAGATTTGCTCATTTTGAAATGCCTTCGTGCTTTGTGTATTTGAAAGTTTGTTTTGAAAATGCCTTGGTATGACAGACTTTGTAATGTTCCTCGGGAATATGGAGAAAGTATACAAAGTGTATTGAAAATTCTTTTTGAAAAGTAGTTTTTGTGTAAGTGCAAAGATGTTTTGAGCAAACTTCTAACAGCTATCTACTTTGTACTCGAAAAGGGTCGTTCTTTTCCTCTTATCCTTTAGATGATACTATCCTACTATTAGTTAGTAGGTAGCCTTATTATTGGATGTTTAAGGGACATTCGAAGGGACTTTACAGTCACAAAGGCAACTTGTGGAGACGCTTTAGAAATTTTGTTTAGGGACTAGATCATTTACCGAGATGCAACTATAGAGTCATTGAGGGACTATGATCTTTTGATATTACGGGTCTTTGCTAAAGCGCCCCCGTTTCGACGAACGTGATTTCTTTATTTCCGAAGGCAACCAAAGTGGGGTACCATAGAGGTGCATATGTGCAAGTGTGTTATGTTCAGTTATTTTTGTCTTTTTGTTAAGTTTGCTAGCGTTTGATTATTAGTCTTATCATACACGCCTAATTACTAGCAGTAAATATATATTGCAGAATATAAAAATGTAGGAATTTTAAATCTACGCTATTACAATGCTTTAGAGAGGGGATTTACAATGTATAAGAATGAGGGGGATAAAGCAGTAAATGTCCTGATTTTAATCTATTACATCCAGTGGGCAGGTACATTAATAATAAAAATATGAAATTAAATAAACGCGCGTGAAATTGAAAATAACGTCTAAAAATATCCTAAGAAATAAAAATATTTTTGGTTGTTTTTATTTTAAGAAAAGAAAATTAAATCTAAATTAAGTCCTAAATCCTAATTTGTTTTAAGTTAAGAAAATGGTTAAAGTATAATTAATCAATTAATTAAGAAATTAATTATTTAATTAAAATGTCTAAGCTTAATTTTTGTGATTTTTTCATTTAATGTCAATTTAAATAAAAGAGGGTTAATAAAGGAATGAAAACAAAAAATAAAAATAGAAAAGGAAGCATCCTTCGATTGCAGGGAGATGGCGCCTTTCGACTCTATAAAGGGGAAACTGTCTTTCGATTACCCTTTGATCTAGTGACAGGATGTGGCTTTCAATCCAGAAGGCGTTGCTGGAATTTCCTGATGGATCATTTATGAGGGCATTACATCTGCAAACATGTTGTCAAAAACGAAAAGCATGACCTGAGTTCCAAATCCAGACCTTTCGACTCTGCACTCATTGGGTCTATTCAAGCTACATCTGCAACAAGTGTTAGCAACAAAGCAAATGTAGACCTGGGTGTCGAACCCAGGTCCTTAATCTTGAATATAGATCGAATAAAATTATAAATTCCAATATGTCATGCAAATGTAGAGATTGGTCTTTTTACAAGTTCTTACCAATGGTTGATGGATGAGTATGAGATAATGAGTGTGGGTACCCTTGTTTGATGATTGCTTCGATTTGGCTTCTGGACGTGGATACCTTTGTTTAAGGGTTACTTTGACTTAGATCACTTATGAGACTTTTTGATAACTTTGGTCGGTTTATGGGGGCAGCGTTTCTCTTATGTGTGTGTAATCCCCCTTTGGCTTGCAAGCACTCTGCTTATATAGAGTAGCAGGGAGGGGATAAGAAGACAAAAGTTTAAACTGCAATAAACAAACGTTTTCAAGGACATGAATGAAGTTTTGTAACGTTGGCTAAAAACGTGGGATCTTGTCCTTTTTTGAAATTTGAATGTATGTGGACACTTTGGCTCCTTCGAATGCCCTCTAGTGTTGCTCTTCGACTGGCCTCAAGTTTCCTCTTTGACTGGCCTCAAGTTTCCTCTTTCGATTGGTCTTTTTGTGTAGCCTTCGACTGGGTCTTTCTGCATTCTTCTTCAAATGTACCTCTTATGTACCCTTCGATTGGCTCTAGTATTACTTCTTTCGAATGGGTCTTCAGATGGTCTTTCTGGTATTCCTTCAGAATTATCCTCCGTTGAAGACCAGACAGTCCTAGATCTTGATGAAGATGTTTCCCTCAGTCGAAGACCTGACCGGTTCTTAAATCTCAACTGAATTATTCTCGGTTGAATTACAGATAAGGTTCTCAATCTCGATAATTTTCCTCCGTCGAAGTGTGGACAAGTTCTTAAATCTCAACATAATTATCCTCCGTTGAAGAACAGACAGTCCTAGATCTTGATGAAAATGTTTCCCTCAGTCGAAGACCTGACCGGTTCTTAAATCTCAACTGAATTATTCTCGGTTGAATTACAGATAAGGTTCTCAATCTCGACAACTTTCCTCCGTCGAAGTGTGGACGAGTTCTAAAATCTCAACAGAATTATCCTCTGTTGAAGACCAGACAATCTTAGATCTTGATGAAAATGTTTCCCTCAGTCGAAGCCCTGACCGGTTCTTAAATCTCAACTGAATTATTCTCGGTTGAATTACAGATAAGGTTCTCAATCTCGATAATTTTCCTCCTTCGAAGTGTGGACAAGTTCTTAAATCTCAACCTAATTATCCTCCGTTGAAGACTAGACAGTCCTAGATCTTGATGAAGATGTTTCCCTCAGTCAAAGACCTGACCGGTTCTTAAATCTCAACTGAATTATTCTCGGTTGAATTACAGATAAGGTTCTCAATCTCGACAATTCTCCTCCGTCGAAGTGTGGACAAATTCTTAAATCTCAACAGAATTATCCTCTGTTGAAAAACAGACAGTCCTAGATCTTGATAAAGATGTTTCCCTCAGTCGAAGAACTGACCGGTTCTTAAATCTCAACTGAATTATTCTCGGTTGAATTATAGATAAGGTTCTCAGTCTCGACAATTTTCCCCCGTCGAAGTGTGGACGAGTTCTAAAATCTCAATAGAATTATCCTTCGTTGAAGACCAAACAGTCCTAGATCTTGATGAAGATGTTTCCCTCAGTTGAAGACCTGGCCGGTTCTTAAATCTCAACTGAATTATTCTTGGTTGAATTACAGATAAGGTTCTCAATCTCGACAATATTCCTCCGTCGAAGTGTGGACAAGTTCTTAAATCTCAACATAATTATCCTCCGTTGAAGACCAGACAGTCCTAGATCTTGATGAAGATGTTTCCCTCAGTCGAAGACCTGATCGGTTCTTAAATCTCAACTGAATTATTCTCGGTTTAATTACAGATAAGGTTCTCAATCTCGATAATTTTCCTCCTTCGAAGTGTGGATGAGTTCTAAAATCTCAACAGAATTATCCTCCGTTAAAGACCAGACAGTCCTAGATCTTGATGAAAATGTTTCCCTCAGTCGAAGACCTGACTGGTTCTTAAATCTCAACTGAATTATTCTCGTTTGAATTACAGATAAGGTTCTCAATCTCGACAATTTTCCTCCGACGAAGTGTGGACAAGTTCTTAAATCTCAACAAAATTATCCTCCGTTGAAGACCAGACAGTCCTAGATCTTGATGAAGATGTTTCCCTCAGTAGAAGACCTGACCAGTTCTTAAATCTCAATTGAATTATCCTTGGTTGAATTATAGATAAGGTTCTCAATCTCGATAATTTTCCTCCATCAAAGTGTGGACAAGTTCTTAAATCTCAACAAAATTATCCTTCGTTGAAGACCAAACAGTCCTAGATCTTGATGAAGATGTTTCCCTCAGTTGAAGACCTGACCGATTCTTAAATCTCTACTGAATTATCCTCGGTTGAATTACAGATAAGGTTCTCAATCTCGACAATTTTCCTCCGTCGAAGTGTGGACAAGTTCTTAAATCTTAACAGAATTATCCTCCGTTGAAGACCAGACAGTCCTAGATCTTGATGAAGATGTTTCCCTCAGTCGAAGACCTGACCGGTTCTTAAATCTCAACTGAATTATCCTCGGTTGAATTACAGATAAGGTTCTCAATCTCGACAATTTTCCTCCGTCGAAGTGTGGACAAGTTCTTAAATCTCAACAGAATTATCCTCCGTTGAAGACCAGACAGTCCTAGATTTTGATGAAGATGTTTCCCTCAGTCGAAGAACTAACCGGTTCTTAAATCTCAACTGAATTATCCTCGGTTGAATTACAGATAAGGTTATAAATCTCGACAAATTTCCCCCAGTTAAATTACGGACAAGTCCTTAAATCTCAGCAGAGATGTTTTCTCAGTTGAAGTACATGCGAGTTCCTAAACCTCAGCAGGACCAAGCTTCCCTCAGCGGAATCTTCCACAACGATAGGTATGCAAGTTCTCGCTAAGGAATCTCTTATGCGGTCGACACTCCTGCAGATGGCATCTTTAATCCCATCCTCCCGTCAGCAATCTCTAAATGGCATCTCTAAGCCCATTCCCGACATCACAAGGCTGATACCACTTCATGCGAGTGCAAATTTCTGGGCACTCTAGTGTTCAATCATCTTCCACCTTCGGATCAGGAAAGGCACGAAAGCCAATCTACATCCTCAGGTTTAAGAAGATTGAACAGGGGCAGCTGTTGTACCCCAAAATTTGCCCTCTCATATTCCTCAAAACATTTCAAGAAAAATCTCCAAGTGGCTCAAGATAGCTCAAGAATTGGTCAGACAAGTCACCTCCTAAGGCAGTCAACCCCAAATTAGGGTTTTGTGTTGCATCAAGATATTTGAGTCCAAATGACCTCAAGTGATCCCTAATGTCCTAATATGTTCTCAAGGTCATCCATGTCAAGTTTCAAGCCTTGCAGAGGAAGTTTGCTCAGTCAATTGCTCAAAAGGTCCAAAATCGACTATGCTAGGGCAAAAGTTAACTGTGACCTATAATCAGTAAAACTTAAAGTTTTTTTGTCAACATTCTCATTTTGAAGGGTATTTCATCATTTGATCAAGGGTTGATCATGATTCATCAAGGATTGCTCAAAATTCATTAAGACTCAAAAGTTGTTAAATTAGGGTTTTGTAGGAAAAGTAAACTCAACTTTGACCAAGCATAACTTTCTCATACTTTATGAGAAATGACCCATCAAAAGCTCATTTTGGATAGGGTGAAATTACCTACAATCCATCTTCATACCTCAAGATAAAAAAATGTACTCACAAGAATTTACAAATTTGGACATTATAGGTCCTTTTTGAAAGTCAACAAAAACACCTTTTTTGCCAAAGCTTATAACTTGATCATGGAATATAAAAATGAGATGAGACCAAAAGGGTTGGTTAGAGGACATCTCAATATTTCTAAAAAGTCCAAGAACACCTCCAAAAGTTCAAAATTAAAGAAGTTATGCATTTTTGAAGTTGTACATTTTTGTAAAGTTGCCAAAAGTCAACTATCCCCAAAACTTCAAATTTTGTCAAATGGGCCCATTCTTTTCCACTTGATTTGAGATTGCATCATTGTCCACGTGTCCTAGCTTCAGCCATGAGCTCATATTCTATTTTTATTATTTAATTTGATTTTTTATTGAATTTATTCATTTTAAATCAAATTAAATCATATAAAATCCAAACTTTGATTACCTAAGATATTTTTGGTTGTTTCAGGTCTTAATTATCATCATTAGCATCATCAAACTCGGATCACACCATATCATGTACAAAAAGATTGAAAATTGGCAAAATTGGAAAGGTTTAAAGAATGAATCAAATCAAATTCCAATGCATTGATTTAGAGAGATTCATTCCAAATTTTTTACCCTATCACATTGTATGATACATAAGGAAGCCAAAGGAATCGAAATAGAGGTTGGAGGATGCAGAAAGAGGCAATATAAAAGTGGAAAAATTCACTAAAAAGTGTGGGATCAAATTCATAGCTAGAGACATTTTCAGGACTTGGAAAGCATCCCAATTGCTTCCTGGACGTTCACTGAAGCGAAACAAATCAAAAGCAAGCTCCCTCACACACTACAAAGCACTGTAAGTGTCACGCGATCCCCCCCTGTACTTGGTTTTGTATCTCAGAATTTAGGCATTGTTACAATGAAATAATTGCATATTTGTAATCACCATGCCATTTGCAAGCTTTTGACATTAACCAATTTCATTTATATGACCAATATGAAGATCTGCCATTGCTAGGGTTTCGTCCTTGTTTTTGGGGCTTTTATTTTCAAGTACAATTGGCCATAATAATGGTTATGGTTGTGACTAGCTGGCCGAGACGACCTCAACCATGGATTCAGAATGCATTTCCATGGCGCCTATAGGATTTTAGAGATGCCTGACTTATAGTTACGGACTTCTGTCCGTTGGTATAGGTCTGATTTGTTTTAGCCACGGTTCAACAAAGAAGATGAAGGCGTGTCACGCCATCATTGGCCCATTCAAAATTAGCACACAATTTTTTTGTTTACTGGCACATGATTTTGTTTTTATATAATATATATCATTTGTATTCAATTAACAATTGAAACAGCGTGTCCCAGTGCTCAGCGTGTCCAACTCCAAGGCGTTAGTGGCTGGAGGTCAGGGGTTCGATCCCTGCCTCCAGCGCTTTGCATTTTCTCCTTATTTTTCATGTAATTAGGTGTTTGTTCAAGCATGCAGTACACCACGCGCCATCAAGCATCCAATAGCCAGATGGCCAAAGGCCAGATCTGGTGGTCCGAGGGTGAACGTCTACCATGATCCAAGTCAACTCATGCACACTGAATCAGGAAAAGGTCAACAAGGTCAGCGTGTAATGGGCCACAGGATTGCTATTCAGACCACCAAAATCAGGCCCAAACCTCTTCTCTTTATTTATGTTATTTAGTATTTGTTTTATTGATTTAATTGTTTTATTAAATTCTAACCAATCAAAAAAATTCTTTTCTTATAAAATAAAATCACAAAAATATTTTCTTTATCAAATCAAATTTTAATTTTTTACTTTATTAATAAATACTAATTAAATTAATTTAGGTTTTAATTAGAATAACTTTAACTTATTTTTTGTAAATAATTAAAATTAAATTAGATTTAATTAGGTTTTTACTAATTCAATTAATTTTTATTTCTTTCTTTAATACTAAAAAACTCAAAAATAATTTATTTTTATTAATTAATTTATTTATTAATTTAGTAATTAATTTAAGTTAATTTCCTTCTTAAAATAAAAAACAACAAAAAAGATTTTTTCTTTAACAAAAAGGGTCAAAACCCTAGAACTTTGCGCTCGATTTAATTTCCCGCCGCGATTTATTTTCTTTTACCCAATTAATGTACTTGCCTCCGGTTTGTAATAGTTAATAGGACCCTTTATTTTTTATCGCTTTATTTATTTTTAAAGGGTTTGTCTTTGGCGATGTAAATACCCGACGCCTTGTAATTTAAATTCCGTAATTTATTTTCCACAAATATAAACTGTTAGATGTTTGATAATAGGGGATGTATGACAAGATCAAATGTTTTAACCTAAAATCAACTTAGATCACCACTAACATGTACAAAGATAAAAATAACCGAAAATGACACACTCGCACATGCGCACTCTTAGGATACACCCCACTTGGTTGCCTTCGTACACGGTCATTGAGTATAGGTCGTTTTAGAGGTCGTCCTCTTGTCTAAAAGATCATAGTCGCCTCGAAATGGTTGCCTCGGATATTGTTGCCTCAAAACAAATGATCTAAGACATTAGGGTTACGGCTAAGGCGTCCTAGCATTGCTTTAGTGACTGTATGTCCCTCATTCGAATTGACCCTTAAACTCCAACGACGGTGCTACTCACTCACTAATAGTAGGATAGCATTGTCTAAAGGAAATTAGCATAGAACGATTCCTTTTTCGAGTAGGTAGATGGTTCTTAGATACTTGCTCTTTCAAAAAACAAAAACTTTTCACACTTACACTTTTCAAACAAAGTTTTCAAAAACACTTCATACACTCTTGAGGACAGAAGCAAGAGTTAAATCGAAGTTTTCAAAACAAAAACTTTTTTTCAAACCCACAAGCACAAAGAAAGCAATATTTTGAAAACAATATGAGCAAGTACCTAAGAGCCCGTGGATAACCACGGATAGAAAGGGTGCTAACAACTTCCCTTTCTATAATCTACCCCCGAACCCGAGAAATATCTCGAAAAAGGAATTTTTCTATGCTTTTTTCCTTTCCTTGTTGGATAAAATAAAAGCCGGTGGCAACTCTTGCTTACCGCGACATTTTGCAAACACAAAACTCAAAATGCAAACCAGCATTCCAAAAAATAGTCAGTTCTTTCCACCGTATCACAGCTACGTCAGTGCGACACATTAGTTTGTACTGGTGTCCCTTAAGTCAGTCAAGGAGAATGTTAGGCTGTCGCGTGGTGTCATAAGCGCTAATTGACCTTAGAACCTTAATTGACCCAACTTAGTCATTAGAAGGTAGTGATATGGCCGGCTTTGGTGCAGACTGAAGTTGGTTGATACTGATACTACACTCATTGAGATTGGACTCTCGAGATATTTCGGTCGAAAATCAGATGCTTGTGTTGAAACAATGCCTGAGAGAAAGGTCAGTGATATGAGACTCCTAGAACCGGTTACTTTTCTTAGGACAGGTTGAGCCAACTAAACTAAAGAGGGTACTTACCTACAAACTCCATGCAAGCCTGAACCTAAGGCCTTGTGTGCTTTTCTTATGTTTGACTAATTGTTAGAACATGACATCATAACACCATAACATCATTCCATATCATTTTCACTGACCATTTCAAGGATCTCAAGGGTTTGTGATGCAGGTTATCATGACCCAGACGTCTAGCAATGGGCAGGAGGATTTATTTTCCTCCAACCAAATGTCATCAAAGTATCATGAACTGACGTCTAGAAAGGGGTAAGGGGATTTATTTTCCTCTAACCAATGTCGTCGAAGTATGTTATCTTGAGTCAAAGCCTAGGACCCACTAGACATGGTGAGCTTGATTCTCGTAGGAGGACATTCGACGACACGAAGTTCTTCAATCAAAGCTGCAGTCAGACTCAACTTCTAACATTGCTTTCTTTTGTTTATCTCGCGAGATCCTTGAAAATATTGCATCTGCATATCATGCATCATCACATAACATGTTTTCCAATATAGGTTTTCTCATCTTCTTGTTGTTTATTTCAGCAAAAGATGGATCTTGAACATACTGTTAAGGAACTCCAAGCTCAGAATGCCCAATTCCAGAAGACCCTCATGAACCTAGCTCAGGGACATAAGGATATGATGGCGCTCATCGCCAAGAAAAAGAAGACTCGGAAGCCAGTTGATATCCTCAATATGGGGAGAAGATTCAAAGGTCCCGCTAAACTGGTTCAAACTGCTGATATCTCATATGATGAAGACAACAACCAAAAGGAAGATGGTAGAAGTGTCAGGGCTAAAGGGGGAAGCAACTAGGGTTCTGGGAAAATTCCTGAGGACGAAGATTATTCTGATGAATAGTATCCTCCCGCTGATGACAAGTACAAGCAGTTAGAAGACCGTCTTAAGGCCATGGAAATCTAGAAAGTGCATGGATTAGAATTTGAAGAGATGGTTCTTATTCTTGGGGTTGTTATCCCTCACAAGTTCAAGGTCCCCACTTTTGCTAAATATGATGGTGTGTCTTGTCTGAAACTTCATATGAGATCTTATGTTCGGAAAATCCAACCCCATACTGCTGACAGAAAGTTTTGGTTTCACTTCTTTCAGAAAAGTTTGTCTGGTACACAAATTGAGTGGTTCTATCAGTTGGAAGGAACCAACATCCAAACTTTGGAAGACCTGGCCGCTGCTTTTTACAAGCAGTATCAATACAATGCTAACCTTGCACTAACTCGGGTGAAATTACAGAATATGACTATGGGCTCGAATGAAGGGTTCAAAGAGTGTGCCCAGAAGTGGATAGATCTGGTTGGAAGAGTGTAACCTCCTTTATCTGATAGGGAGCTGGTTGATATGTTCATGGGCACTTTGACAGGGCCGTTCTTTAACCATCTGATTGGAAGCTCCCCATCTGGTTTCACCAAGCTGATTCTAACAGGGGAACATGTTAAAAATGGTATTAAGAGTGGAAATATTCAAGTGGATGCGTCCTGAAGTGCTATAAAGAGGACATTCAACAGTAAGAAGGAAACCGGTGTTGTTTTTGGCCAGAAGGGTCGAGTTAGAAGTGACCGCAATCAGTCTGTGGGAGCGGTGCTAATTTCTAATCCTGCGCCTGTTCAACAACAACAACAGGGAAGTCAGCATAGGGCAGACGCTCCGAGATGACATTTTACTAAGATCAGTATGCCATTGTCTCAGACATTACAACATCTGTTGAAAGCGGAACTGATAACATTAAGGGAGCCTCCTCAGAATCCTAACACCTCCTCTCCTTGTTATAATCCAAATGTGAAGTGTGCCTACCATTCCAATAGTCCTGGGCATGACACTAACAACTGCTGGGCCTTGAAAAATAAAATTCAAGACATGATTGACAACAAAGAGATTGATTTTGATCCACCTGAAACCCTGGATGTAATTATTGCACCAATGTTGAAGCATGACAAAGGCATAAATGTTATTGATGATGTTCTTTATGTTGCTACTGTAAGTGAATTACTGAATCCTCTCCCCATTATCAAGAAGAATTTGTTGCAGACTGGTTTACTTTCGAGGTTGTATCGAAAGATGTTACTGCTGTGCAACCTAACCCAATGGCTGCAAGTTACTGAAAGAAGGCATTCAGCGCCTAATGGACAATCACATAATTAAAATTGAGAAGGTTCCGTCTACTGAGAATCTATGTCAAGACTTATCTGTAATATCTGGCACTCCTGACAGGATTACCTCTAAAGGTTCTGTAAGGATTACTGCCAATCCCAAAGCTACTCCTCTGATCATCACTACACCTGGACTTGTCCCATATTCTTTGGATAAAGTTATCCCGTGGAACTATGGATCTGATGTCTACTACCATGGCGTTAAGCAAGAACTATCGACTATTGAAGATGAAGTTACTGAAGATATTAATCCTAACATTGATAGTATTTTGGGGACCAACAAAGTTACTAGAAGCAGAAGGGTTTTCTCTCTGGAAATCTCTCTAAAGACTGTTGCTACACCTGTTAAGGTTACTACTACCGAATCAACTGCTGAGATCGGGGCAAAGTGACGAAGCCTGCCCAAACAGAAGCACCTAAAGAAGTTACAGATGAAGACACCTTTAGACAAGAGTTGGAAGAGTTTTTGAAGATTATCTGCAAGAGCGACTACAAAATTGTTGAACAGTTGTGGCAGACCCCACCCAAGATCTCCATGTTATCCTTGATACTTTGTTCTGAAGCCCATGCACAGGCTTTAGTAAAAATTTTGAAGACTGCTCACGAGCCACAAGAGATTTCTACTGACCAATTTGGAATTTATGTTACTAGCCTGATGAATGATAATAGTTTAGGGTTTTCTGATGCTGACCTGACTCCTAAAGGAAGAAACCACAACAAGGCCCTGTATGTTTCCATTGAATGCAGGGGCACTACATTAGCTCATGTATTGGTTGATACTAGTTCTTCATTGAATGTTATACCAAAGGGTGCTCTTGACAGACTTGATTTCAATGGGGTCATACTGAAACCCAGTGATATTATAGTTTGAGACTTTGTTGGGTCAAAGAGGATGGTACTCGGAGAAATAGATCTTTCGATCAAGGTAGGTTCGCAGGTCTTTGAATTTACCTTTCTACGTGATGGATATTCATCCATCTTATTCTTGCTTACTGGGATGCCCTTGGATTCATGGGGCAAGTGTTGTTACCTTAACCCTACACCAGAAGTTAAAGTACCCTGTGAACGGAAAGATTGTTACTGTCTGTGGCGAAGAAGAGTATATGGTTAACCACTTGACTGATTCCAGTATGTAGAGATGGATGGTGACCTTATCGAGACTCCCTGTCAGAATTTTGAAGTCACCCCTCCTTCTGTTACTAAATATGTCTCTGCAATCCCTAGAGGCTACCAGGGTTCCGCCCAAGATGGCTTCTTTGAAGGATGCTAAAGCTGTTGTGGAAGAAGGTGGTTGTACTATTTAGGGTCAGCTTCTTGACATTCCATATAAATATTACAAATTTGGTTTGGATTTCACTGTATAGGGTCAAAGGGTTGTTCGTAGCGCTCGTGCTGGAAGACCTTTGTTTTGTGTATGCAACAACAGAGTCAACACTATATGGGATGCTGACAGTGATTATGACCTTGATAGATGGAATTTTCCTACCATTGGCAACGGGCTCGATAACTCGAAGGCGGAAGACATTATCTCTATCTCCTTTATTCAGGAGTAATAGATATATTTATGTTTTATTGGTTTCAAAGTTTTGGTTTTGTAACCTTTTAAACAATGAGTTTAAGCATTGTTCCTTACCCGAGGCACAATAGTACATTTGTTAGGGTTGTCATTTCATAAACATATTTTCATTTAATAAAAGAATTGGATGCTTTGCATTCAAATTTTGCACTCTCTGTATTTCTTTTTACTTTATTGCACTTTCAAATAGTTATGTGTTCTTACACACATCCACTCTGGATCCCGTTGATAACGATTCTTCTATTTCCACTTATGACTTTGAAAATCTGATCTACCAAGTTGAGGACGAAGGTGAGGAAGATTGTGAAATACCTAGAGAACTTTCCAGACTATTAGTGCAAGAGGAAAAGGCTATTTAACCGCATGAAGAGCCAGTCGAAGCTATAAATCAGGGTTCTGAGACAGACAGGAAAGAAGTCAAGATATGCGCCAACTTAGAGGATACTGTCAAGAACAGGTTGATTCATATGTTGTATAACTATGTTGAAATCTTTGCTTGGTCATACAAAGACATGCTAGGGCTCGATAATGATATTGTTGTTCACTGTCTGTCGATGAAAGAGGGTTGTTCTCCAATAAAGCAGAAGGCTCGTCGAATGTGTCCCGAGATGTTAGAGAAGATCAAGGCTGAGGTTATGAAGCAAATCGACGCATGCTTTTTAGCAGTTACATCATATCCTCAATGGGTTTCTAATATTGTTTCGGTACCAAAGAAAGACGACAAGGTGCGTATGTATGTAGACTGCAGGGATATGAACAGGGCGAGCCCTAAGGATGACTTCCCACTTCCATATATTGATGTTTTGGTCGACAACACCTCTCAACATAAGGTATTCTCATTCATGGAAGTTTTCTCGGGTTATAACCAGATCAAGATGGCACCTAAAGACATGGATAAAACTACCTTCGTCACACAGTGGGGCACTTTCTGCTACAAGGTTATGCCTTTTGGGTTGAAGAACATCGGTATGACTTATCAGCGTGCCATGGTAGCTCTATTCCATGACATGATTCATCATGAGATAGAGGTTTACATTGACGATATGATAGCCAGATCTCAGACTGAAGAAGAACATATTGATTATCTACATAAACTGTTTAAGAGATTGAAGAAGTATAAGCTGAGATTGAATCCGATCAAGTGTACCATTGGGGTGAGATCTGGTAAACTCCTTGGTTTCGTTGTCAGTGGTAAAGGTATTGAAGTTGATCCCTCAAAGTTCAAAGCTATTCAAAAATGCATGTTCCCCGTACTAAGAAGGAAGTCAGAGGTTTCTTAGGAGGACTGAATTATATTGTCAGATTTATTTCCCATATGACTGCTACTTGCGAACCGATCTTTAAGCTGCTGAAGAAAAACCAGGTAGTAAAATGGAATGACGATTTCCAGATAGCCTTTGACAAAATTAAGGAGTACCTCTAAGAACCTCTGATTCTAATGCCACCAGTTGAAGGAAAACCTTTAATCATGTACCTAACAGTGTTAGAGAACTTAATAGGGTGTGTACTGGGTCAGCATGATGAGTTTGGTCGAAAAGAGAATGCAATATACTACCTTAGAAAAAATCTTACCAACTGTGAAACAAGATACTCACTGCTCGAGAAAACTTGTTGCACTTTGGCATGGGCTACTCGACAACTAAGATAGTATATGTTGACCCATACTACTTTATTAATCTCTAAAATGGATCCCATCAAGTACATCTTCGAGAAACCTGCTCTCTCCATAATGATAGCCAGATGGAAAATGGTCTTAACATAATACAATATTCAGTACACCACTTAGAAAGCAATCAAAGGAAGTGTAATGTCAAATCATTTGGCTCATCAAGCTGTAGACAACTACCAATCTATGAATTTCGAATTCCCAGATGAGAATATTATGCTAGTTACAGATTGTGAAGAACATGGACCGTATGAAGGACCTGATCCAGGATCCTAATGGACTATGGTTTTCGATGGAGCTTCTAACGCACTTGGAAACATAATTTGTGATGTAATCATCTCTCCCAAGGGTTGCCATACACCTTTCACCGCCATATTATGCTTTGACTATACTAACAACATGACTGAATATGAAGCGTGCATCATGGGTATTAAAGCTGCTATTGACATAAGAATCAAGTTCTTGAGCGTATACGAGGACTCAACCCTAGTAATCAGTCAGATTAAAGGAGAATGGGATACGAAGCATCAGAATCTCATTTCATACTGAGAGCATGTGCTGACCTTAATCCTGTACTTAGAGGAAATCACTTTTGAGCATATCCCACGAGAATAGAATCAGGTGGAAGACGCATTAGCTACATTGTCATCTTTGTTCAAATTCAGACGGGACAATGAGGCTCCTCTAATTACTATTGAAAGGATAGATGAACTGGCACACTTCTACAAAGTTGACACTGAAGGAGTAGAAGAGAAGCCTTGGTTTTATAAAGTGAAAAGAAGATTATACAGAAGATAACGGTAATGTATAAAGACTGGCACAAGATGTTACCATTTTCCCTTCATGGCTATATCACTTCAGCACGAACAACAACTGGGGCAACCCCATTCTCTCTGGTCTATGTTATGGAGGTTGTACTACCTGTCGAAGTTCAGATTCCTTCTCTGAGAATTATGAAAGATGCAGATTTAGACGAAGGCGAATGGGTTCAGACTAGGTTAGACCAATTGAATTTGATTAACGAGAAAAGGCTTGCAGTTGTCTATCATGGTCAGATGTACTAGAAGCGTATGATCAAAGCCTTTAATAAGAAAGTCAAGCATCGGGAATATCAGGCTGGTGACTTGGTAATAAAGCGCATCATCCTACCGCAAGGTGATCCCAGAGGCAAATGGACTTCCACCTACGAAGGGCCATTTATGATCAAGAAAATATTTTTGGGCGGTGCCATGATATTGACCACCATGGACGGTGAATATTTTCCGCACCCTGTGAATGTGGACATATTCAAAAGATACTATGCATGAAAACGACATGCTAGTTTCACTGGCCTAGGTAAAAGTAAGGGCATCCAGGAAAACCAAAAGGGTTCATGGAAAAATTAGGGATATATATATATATATATATATATATATATATATATATATATATATATATATATATATATATATATATATATATATATATATATATATATATATATATATATATATATATATATATATATATATATATATATATATATATATATATATATAAAAGATTGTACACCCAGCAAGTCAAAAAACTAAAAGGGCGGCTTGGGTAAAAAAAGGTATCCCAGTGGGCTAAAAACCTGAAAGGGCGGTCCAGGCAAAGGTTAGGGATTAAAGCGTACGACTATGTCCCGTTGGACCACTTACAACCAGCTTTATTACAAACGTCAAGTTCAAATGGTACAGATCAATTCAGTCAACTTCTTCCGATAGTAAGGGATGAGATGCTCGAAGACGTAGGGGCAATAGCAGAGTTGAAACTCGACGAGATTATTTTCACTTTATAATCTTTTCTTAATTTTCACGATGATTTCCTCTTACTATGATTTTTGTCTCTTTGTACAAAAAACCTCATGTTTATAGGCAAATTATTAATACAAATACCATTTCAAAAATTCAAATTTTTGTTTTTACTTTTTTTGTTTTGTTTGCGAAAATGTCCAATGACTAAATTGAATGAACATATGCGTATGAATATGATTACTGTTAACAAATGTATGCATAATGTGATACGGTGGGAGAACTGACTTGAGGGTTTTGCGTTTTATTGCAAATGTCGCGGTTAGCAAGATTCGCCACCGACTTTTCTTTTATCCAAAAGGAAAGGTGAAAAAAGCACAGGAAAGACCTTTGAGATGTTTTCTTGAGTTCGGGGGGTAGATTATGAAAAGGGAAGGTATTAGCACCCTTTTCATCCATGGTTTTCCATGGGATCTTTTTTACTTGCTAGATCACTTGCTTTTTTTGTTTGAAAATGTGTTTGGTGTGGTTTTGAAAGTATTTGTAAAAGAGGTCATTCGTTTAGGCAATCTTTGTAATGATTCTCGTTCGTAAGAATGTATACAAAGATGTTTGTCTTTTTGAAAATGTTTTCAATGTTTGGAAGATGTTTTGAAATGTGTGTGTTTATTTTGAAAATAGCAAGGATGGTTGTTTGAAATTAGAGCAAGTAACTAGAAGCAATCTACCTACTCAAATGTCTTTCTTGTACATTTTCTATTCCTTTGACATTGTTGTCTTACCATTAATTTGGTAAGCAACCCTATCTTTGGATGTAAACGGGACGGGCGTGGGTCATCGTATAACCATGATTAGAAATGTTGCAAACTATCTTAGCATTTTGAGAGACCAAGATCATTTTTGTAACGCAACCTTGAATAGCGTCATCGAGGGACTATGATCTTATAATTGTTTGTTTTGCCAAGATACTTCGCATGCGTAATATGGCCATTTTTTGTATAAGGCAACCAAGTGGAGAAACCCTAAGGATGCTTGTGTGCAAGTGTATCATTTTCATGCTTTGATTTTATCTTGTATTTAGGGTTTTCTATTTTGCTTTATTTTGATCTTATCATACAAACCCTAATTACTAATCATGGCATGTAAAACGGTAAATTGCGTAATGTAAATATTACTAACCTTTTACAACAATTTTATGGTAGGGGGAATACAAATTTGAATGGGGATTTGAAAGAATGTAAACCTAAATTAATTATTACAACGAAATCAAATTTGTACAAGTATTAGAATAAATAAAATACAATATTTAAAGATGCAATATATTGTACATGTAAGAAAAGATTTTTGTCTTGTTTTTATGTAAAAGAAATTTTAGTCTAAACCTAAAAATATAAGGAAAAGAAATTAATTTTTAGAAGGGAGGCTTAGCCCTAATTATTATTTTAAAAGAAAATAAAACTCTTATATGCTATTTTTTTATGTATTTTTTGCATTAAAATAATAAATAATATTGTATAAACATATAAAGTTTTTATATATGCAAAAATAAATATTTATAAGTACGGAATGAAAAATAAATTAAACTAAACATGTTTTAATTATATTTTACAAGTTTATTAGGAAAAATAAATAATATATATTGAAGATAAAATATATTTTTATGTGCAAAATAAAATAAAGTAAAATAAAATATGATATTATCAAATTTATATTTTTTAGGATTTTTATGCATCAAAGAAAATATTTAATATATTAAAATGAAAATAAAACAAATAAAATAAAAATATAAAAATAGTTGGGCAAAGGGGGTGTCTTGAATAATCAGATGGTGAAAGTTAGAAAAAACAGCTAAGCCCAACGTGGAGGCCCAAACCTGCAAAAAGCCAAAACTGAAAAATGGAAGAAAATGTGAAAAAACACAAAAGTAGCACCCAATTTCGAACCCAGGACATGGGTCTCACCAGCGCGCTACTTTGCCACTGGGGTGACTATACATCCATTGTTTTAAGTGAAACGAAAATAACATAACATGAACAAAGTCCTTGCCGTGTACTTCATCTTCTTCCTCAAGCTTGGCCAGATGTCTTGTAACTCTCTCATTCTTCCATGAAAATGAAAACTCATAGCATGAAAGTTGTAGTATTTGATCTCACGATTCTAACCATATAAGTTATGTAAGCTAACAATCAAAGATCAGAAAGAATTTTAAAAGCCCTAAATTAAAACTTAATTTTTTCAGAAACTTCAAGTTCTAAATTCTCTCAACTCAAGTCAAATAAATGCAAGATAAAGATATGTGCAGTTTCGTTATAATGAGGACTACATTATTTATTCACAAATCGTGGCCAATGGTTGCCTGTACAAGGAGATAGAAGTTGAGATTTTACCTCCTTCAGTTGAAATCATGGATGGAACTGGAGTGAGTTCGATGGAGGCCTGATGCTTGCTTGAGCTTCCTTGAACCTCCCTGAAGGTGTTCCAACCCTTGCCTTGCTTTGAAAGTGTCTGAAACTCCTTGGCCAAGTCACCCTGCAAGCTCTGAAAACAAAAATGGAAGATGATGGAGAAGTGGTTACAGTACAGGGATGAAGGTCTGGATTGGTTATATATCAAATAGGTAAGATGTTTTGATGATCAAGACTTGAAACGCACAAGCCAAAAGGGAGATTGGTATACTTATGCAAAAACTGCAAGTCTTGACAGTTTTCTGGTGTTTTGAAGTTTGAGAGTGTTTCAGGCCTCAAGTAATCGTGTGTTGTGTTGTATTATGTTTGTATATTAGTATGGAATCAGTTTCATGTCAACCCTCCAACAGATGTTCCAGTTCTCACCTTTTTGCAACCTTTCTTGCTTTTGAAGTAAAGTGAAGGGACAAGGCTTACCATGCTTGTATTGGCTTTCCTAGGGTTGGTATAAACTTGTACAACTTTCTTTAGGCCTTCAAGACTTATATGTGCAATGGAGATAGGTTCAATGCTCAAGAATTGGAAAGTGGCAAAAGTTGAGCTTTTTTAAAATGGCAATGGTCACTTTATGCCATTTATGGAATTGTAACTTGGGTAATGGCTTAAAGGCTTGGATCAAAGCTTTGTCAACTGAGTAAGAATTAAATTAAGGAGTAACTAACAAGTTTGGGACCTGTAAAGCACGGGTTAGGCAGCATAGGTGCTGATTGGAACTTTGTTCTTCATGAAATGGCTTGGACAAAAAGTGAGAAATTGCCAACTTCATCTGTTCGATTCTCTCTACTCAAAAATGATCTTGAGGAGTTCTTGGACATTTTGGAAATCTTGCAATGTGATCTATAACTCGTATTTGAAATTCATTTCAAGATATCTCTTGGAACTATGTGAAAAATTTCCATGAAGTTGGGTCCAAAACCTGCCTAAATTAGGGCAAAATTTCACTAAGTTATTTGGTTCATGAGCATGTATTCATAAGTTTATATCTTGAGATCAATGAATATTTATGGAAAAGTGTGTGAAGCAAATTTGTAGATTTCATGGAGGTCTACAACTTTCATGTTGGGAACTTTCTTTGAATCATTATGCATCATGGTGAAAAAATGGCCTAAAGTTGAGAAAAAATAAGAAATTTTCTATACTTAAAAAATTTTCTAAGTTAAGAAAATTTTCAAATTTAAACCTTAATCTTCAAACTTGGATTTCTTGATGAACAAGTTTCACATTTTGACATGTCTTGATGGATTGTGACCCTTGGCACTTGATTTTGACCAAAAAGTCAAAGTTTGACTTTTCAGTGTACAGTTGACTTTTGATCAGTTGACTGCAAATTTCATCTGTCAATCCAATGAAATTGCAATGTTTTGAGCCATGTAATTAGGTCAAGATGATACAAATTAACCCTTGAAATCATTCTTCAAATCAATTGGTCATTTGCTAAGTCAAAAATCAGAAATTGCCTTTCCTCAGTCAAATCCCTAATTTTGACCATTTTGCCCCTTTTGATGATTTGATCAAATTTCTTGAGGAATTGTAATCCAAACTTGATCAAATGATACATATGACTCTAAAATGTTAATGTGGATAAAAAATTATGAAGTTTGACTATAAATTGACCATTGTTAACTTTTTCCCCAATACAGCTGATTTTTAGGTCAATTGTCCAATTGACTGATCAAAAATGTGGTTCAAGGCTTGAAACTTGTCATGAGTAATCTTAGGGGTCCATAATGATGTTTGAAAGTAATATGAAGCATTGATAGTCCAAAAATCCTTGTGCAATCTCAAACCCTAATTTGGGGTCATCAGTGCATGATGATATGCCTTGAGCTGACCAAATCCTAATCCAATCTTGAGTCAAAGGAATATTGTGAGGAAAGTCTTGATAAATGAGAGGGCAAATTTTATGGTACAACAGTTTCCCTTGTTCAATCTTCTTAAACCTGAAGAGTTAGATTGGCGAGTTTTGTCGTTCGTGACTCGAAGGTGAAAGATGATTGGACACTAGAGTGCCCAGAAAATTGCACTTGACAATGCGTAGTTGAGGGAATGGGCTTAAAGATGCCATTTAGAGAAGTGATTGAACCTTGTTGGAGATGGGCTTGTAGATGCCATCCAAGAATGTTTGTTGAATTGTAAATTGTAAGCTGAAAGAATGAGTATCAGAATGGCATCTGTGTCTGGAGCGTATCCATATTGTATCTGAATAGGTATCAGAATGGCATCCGTGTCTGGAGCATATCTGTACTGTATCTGAAGTCCGAATCTGAATGAGTATCAGAATGGCATCCGTGTCTGGAGCGTATATGTGTTGTATATGAAGTCTGAATCTGAATTAGTATCAGAATGGTGTCCATATTTGAGGTGTGTCCATATTGTATCTGAACCTTGAAATCTGAATGAGTATCAGAATGGCATCCGTGTTTGGAGCGTATATGTATTGTATCTGAAGGTTGAATCTGAATGAGTATCAGAATGGCATCCGTGTCTGGAGTGTATCTGTATTGTATCATGATTGCATATTGTTAATGGTAGATGTTAATCTTATCCTGAAAAGGGTAAAATGTTAGCTGAAACACAAAATTATGTTGTATGAAATGTAAGGTGCAACATATGTGTTTTATCAATGTTTATGATATATGGATGTAATGTATGCGCATGTAAGCTGATTAGCTCTATTGTTGCCTGATTGAGGAAAATAAATTCCTGAACACTGATGAGGATATATGGATTCTTCATGTCTTGAAGTACTGGAAAAAATTCCGCTTGTGAGAGCAATGCCACATATTGCTTTGAGGAATTCTGAGAAATTTGACGATCTCTACTGGGGATTAATAATTTGAAGTTTTAGTTCCGTTGGGGATCTAAATGACGTACTGTGGGGGTTGCTTATGGAATAGCCTAAAGACGTTTTCCAGCTCTTTCAACCTATCAATAATTGTCTTTCTCATTTTGTTTATTTGTAAACAGTAATTATGTTCAAATGCATATGTTCATTAATGAATTATTGGACATTTTTGCAAATAAAACACAAGTGTAAAGAAAAAGATAAATAGTTTTATGTGCTTTCAAAGAGATATCTTCGTATTGACTTTGAATAAGTATTTTGTACAAAGGAGACAATCGTTCTAGTAAGAGAATGATGCCATAAAAAGGCAAGAAAAACTTTATACAAAGAAAGATAGTTATGTGTAATAATCCTATGGGGTTTCCATTCTGTTATATCCTTCGTATCTCCGGATATCTTGTCTATTTGTTGCTTTATCCGAAGATGATTGAATTGATCAGAAACTCCGAGTTTGTCAGTGGGAGTCAAGAGGTTGTCCTCAAAGTGATCTGACGGGACATAGTCATACGCTTTAATTCCCTAACTTTTTCCTGCACCGCCCTTTCGGGTTTTCAGTCCACCGGGAAACACTTTTTTGCCCAAGTCGCCCTTTCGGGTTTTCAACTTGCCGGGTGTACAGATCTTTTATATTTTATCCCTAATTTTTTCCCGAACCCTTTTGGTTCGCCGGGATTCCCTTTTTTTTTGCCTTGGTGTGTCAACCTAGCGGGTCTCTTATGCATAGTATCTTTTGACTATGTCCGAATTCGCATGGTGTGGAAGGTCGTCACCATCCATGGTGGTTAAGATCATCGCCCCACCAGAGAATATGTTCTTGATTACAAATGGCCCTTAATAGGTAGGAGTCCATTTGCCCCTGGGATCACTTTGTGGCAAGATGATGCGCTTGATCACTAAATCTCCAACTTGATATACTTGGCGTCTTACTTTCTTGTTGAAAGCCTTGATCATCCGTTTTTGATACATCTGACCATGGCAAACAGCAGTAAGTCTCTTTTCATCAATTAAGTTTAGTTGATCAAGTCGTGTCTGGATCCAATCGTCCTCATTCAAACCTGCATCCTTCATAATTCTCAAAGATGGGATCTGAACCTCAATAGGCAAGACATCCTCCATGCCATAAACCAAAGAATAGGGTGTTGCCCCAGTTGATGTGCGATCCGTGGTACGATACCCGTGGAGAGCAAATGGTAGCATCTCATGCCAGTCCTTGTAGTTGACCTTCATTTTCTGTATGATCTTTTTAATGTTTTTATTTGCAGCCTCAACGACACCATTCATCTTTGGCCGATAGGGGGATGAATTGTGATGCTGAATCTTGAACTGCTCGCACAAGGCGGTGATCATGGTATTGTTAAGGTTGGTACCATTATCAGTGATGATCCTTTCGGGGAGCCGTACCGGCAAATGAGATTTTGCTTGATGAAGCGGGCAACAACGTTCTTGGTAACGGATGCAAAGGAAGATGCTTCGACCCATTTTGTAAAATAGTTAATGGCCACTAGAATGAAGCGGTGTCCATTGGAGGCTGTAGGGTTGATCTCCACAATCATATCAATTCCCCACATAGCAAATGGCCAAGGAGCCGTCAAGATATTCAGAGGAATCGGAGGTACGTGCACCTTGTCAGCATAAATTTGACACTTATGACAGGTTCGAGAGTGTTGATAGCAGACTGCTTCTATGGTAGACCAATAATAGCCTGCCCGTAGGATTTTCTTCGCCATCGTATGCCCACTGGAGTGAGTGCCAAAAGTACCTTCATGTAACTCAGCCATGATCTTTTCAGCCTCAATCTTATCTACCCATCGGAGCAGAATGGAGTCATGGTTGTGTTTGTACAGGATGCCATTACACAGCAAGAACTTAGCAGAGAATCTCCTTAAGAACTTTTTATCATTGATTGAAGCTCCTTCTGGATATTCTTGAGCCTTGAGATACCTCTTGACTTCATGAAACCAAGGCTGGTCCACTACCTCTTCAGTATTAATCTCGTGATAGTGTGTCGGTTCATCCATTCGTTCAATGGTGATCTGGGGAGCCTCATTATCCCAATTAAGTTTAAACATGGATGACATTGTGGCCAGAGCATCAGCTAGCTGATTTTCTTCTCGCGGGAAATGCTCGAAGGTAATCTGCTTAAAATATGGTAGCAATGTCAAAACATGTTCTTTGTAAGGGATAAGGTTTGGGTGCTTAGTGTCCCATTCTCCTTTAATCTGACTGACGACCAAAGCTGAATCTCCAAATACATCTAAAGATTTGATTCCCAAGTCTACGGCAGCCTTGAGACCAAAGATGCATGCTTCGTATTCTGCCATGTTGTTCGTACAGTTGAAGCAAAGTCTGGCAGTAAAGGGAGTATGACACCCTTCCGGAGATATGAGTATAGCGTCGATACCATTACCAAGTGCATTGGATTCCCCATCAAAGAACAGGGTCCATTGGGATCCTTGTTCAGGTCCGTCATATGGTCTGATTTCTTCACAGTTGTCTAATGTCATGATGTCTTCATCCGAGAATTCAAATTTCATGGACTGATAATCTTCTACAGCTTTATGAGCAAGATGATCAGCCAGCACACTACCCTTTATAGCTTTCTAGGTAGTGTACTGTATGTCATATTCTGTTAGGATCATCTGCCATCTAGCTATCCTCCCAGACAGAGCAGGCTTTTCGAATATGTACTTTATCGGATCCATCTTAGATATCAACAAAGTAGTATGAGTCAACATATATTGTCTTAGCCGGCGAGTAGCCCATGCCAGAGCGCAGCAAGTTTTCTCAAGCAGTGAATATCTGGTTTCACAGTCGGTAAACTTTTTGCTCAGGTAGTAAATAGCGTGCTCTTTTCGGCCAGACTCGTCATGCTTCCCCAATACACACCCTATTGAGTTCTATAAAACGGTCAGATACATGATCAGTGGTCTTCCCTCGACTGGTGGCATCAAAACATGAGGCTCTTGTAAGTACTCTTTGATTTTGTCAAAAGCAAACTGACATTCATCATTCCATCTGACTACTTGATCTTTCTTCAATAGTTTGAAGATTGGTTCACAAATAGCTGTTAGGTGAGAAATGAATCTGGCAATATAGTTCAGGCGTCCCAAGAATCCTCTGACTTCCTTCTCAGTACGAGGAGCAGGCATTTCTTGTATCACTTTAACCTTGGCGGGATCAACCTCGATGCCTTTGTTGCTGACAAAAAAACCTAGTAGTTTACCGGACCGCACTCCGAATGTGCACTTGTTTGGATTCAACCTTAGTTTGTATTCTTTCAATATCTCAAACAACTTTTGAAAATGACCAAGGTGCTCCTCTTCAGTTTTTGATCGGGCTATCATGTCATCTACATAGGCCTCTATCTCATGATGTATCATATAATGAAATAAAGCTACCATGGCGCATTGATAGATTGCCCCAGCATTCTTCAGTCCGAATGGCATCACTTTATAGCAGAATGTTCCCCACTGTATGACAAATGTAGTTTTCTCCATGTCCTCAGGTGCCATTTTGATTTGGTTATAACCTGAGAATCCGTCCATGAAGGAAAATACTTTGTGTTGGGCCGTATTGTCAACCAGGATATCGATGTGAGGAAGTGGAAAATCATCTTTAGGGCTGGCCCTGTTTAAATCTCTACACATTCGTACTTTGCCGTCCTTTTTAGGCACGGGAACAATGTTGGAAACCCATTGAGGATAGGAAGTGACAGCCAAGAATCCAGCATTGAATTGTTTCATAACTTCCGCTTTGATCTTTTTTGACATGTCAGGTCTCATGCGGCAGACTTTTTGTTTTACTAGTGGACAGTCTTCTCTTGTGGGCAGACGATATACCACGATGTCTGTATCAAGTCCCGGCATGTCTTTGTATGACCAGGCAAAGATCTCAACATAATCATGTAATAGCTGAATTAGACGCTCCTTGACAGTCGGCTCTAGATTGGCACCCACCTTGATTTCCTTTTTATCTTCCTCGATACCCAAGTTGATTGTATCCAACGGTTCCTCATGAGGCTGAATAGCTCTTTACTCTTGTTGTAGTAGTCTGGCCAATTCCCTTGGTACTTCACAATCTTCCTCACCTTCATCTTCGGCTTGGTAGATTAGATCTTCAGAGTCACTAAAGGCCATGGCAGTATCGTTACCCATGGGATCCGGAATGGAGGGGTACCTACATTTGTGAGTGTGGGTGTGTTTAAGGGCATAGCCATCTTTAAACAATAAAATGTAAAAGAAAGACAATGAGCACAAAAGGTTTGTATGTGAAAAAACGTCCATGATTCATTGAATGCCATATGAAGATGAAATAAAAACCCTTACAAATGGCCCATTGTGCCTCGGGTAAGACACAAGGTTTTTAATGTGCGAATTGTTTATGAATATTACATGTCCAACAGAAATGTAAAAGATAAATTACTGAGAGATGAAAGTTATTAGGACAAAGTCTCTGTCTTCCCAATTGCGAAGTCCTCCGTTGACAGTAGGAAATATCCAATCCTCCAAGTTTCCATCTTTTCACCATCTTCCACTGTGTTGACCTCTCGGTTGCTAATCTTCATAGGTGGCCCTCCAGCACGGGCATGGTGCACAGTGTGATACGGTGGGAGAACTGACTGTGGTTTTGCGTTTGTTTTTGCAAATGTTTCGGTTGAGCAAGAGTCGCCACCGACTTTTTATTTTATCCTAAGGAAAGGTTTAAAAAGCACAGCAAAAACCTTTGAGATTTTTCTTGGGTTCGGGGAGTAGATTATAGAAAGGGAAGGTATTAGCACCCTTTCTATCCATGGTTATCCATGGGCTCTTAGGTACTTGCTTAGATCAACTTGCCTTGGTTTTCAATTGTTTGAAATGGTGCTTGATGTGTGGTTTTGAAAATGTTTTGAAAAGATGCCTTGTATAGGCTACCCTTGTAACAATTCTTTACTCGAATGTTTTACAAAAGGTGTTTTGTCTTTTAAAAAGATGTTTCAAGGTTTTTTGAAAGTTGGTTTTGAAAGTGTTTGTGAAGTGGGTTTTGAAATTAGGCAAGTGTTTTCTTTGCAAATTGGCAAGTACTTAAGAGTTATCTACCCTAAAGTTTTCTCAAAGATTTTTGTTATGTTTTAAACCTTTTGACAATTTTGTTCCACCATTGCATTTGGTGGACAATCTTGTCTTAGGAGGTTGAAGGGACAGGCGTGGGTCATCGTTTAGACCATAATTGCAATAGTGTTAAATGTCTTTGGGCAATTTTTCTTTAAAAGGGACTTGATCATTCATTTAGGCAACATTTTGAGGGACTATGATCATTTGATTGTTTGTTTTACCCAAAGAAATTCAACATACAATATGGCCCAATTATTTGAAGGCAACAAAGTGGAATACCCTAGGGGTGCAAGTGTGAAATGTGTTGTCCATTTTCATGCTTATTTATCTTGAGATTAGGTTTAACTACTTTGTTCTTTTTATTTTCATACAAACCCTAGCTCTAGCATGGTATGTTTAGAAAGCGTATAAAGTGCGAAATTTAAATTCCTACACTATTACAACACAATAATATGGGGAGGGGGGTACAAATGTTCAAATGGGGAGATATTTAGACAAGAAATTGAATCTAAGCTATTACATCATTTGCTTTGAATATTTACAATACAAATAAAATAGAAATAAAACAAATATGCAAGAATGCAAAAAGAATTTTTATATGTATGAAAAAAGTATTATTTATGTAAAATAAAAAAAATAAAATAAAAAGGTATTATTTTTGGAGTATTTTCATATTTAGGGTAAAACCCTAATTTTTAATCAAAAAGGGATATTAATCAATTAATTCATATAATAATTATTATTTACATACAAAAATAAAATAAAATATAGTATATTTGTAAAAAAGGTATTTTTTAGTATTAAATATTAAAAAATAAAATATGTACATTTTTTGGTATTTTTATCCTAAGTATATTAATATATACCTATATATTTATATTATTTACAAAATATGTATTATATGTATTAATTAATAATATTTAATATTTAAATACAAAAAGTAATTTTCAATAAAATATTTTCAGGAGGTAAAAATAAAATAAAAATGTGTAAAAGTATATTTGTACTATTTTATTATTTTAAACAAAAGAGTGTATATTTATTTATTTATGTACAAACCAAAAGAAAAATCAAACAAATACCTAATAAAATCAAAATGATGAGAAGAAAATATTTTTAAATTTTTAATATGCTGAGAAAAAATAAATGAGTCAACTAAAAAAAGAAAAAGTCAAAAATCATTAGAAATGGAGCAAATGGGCTCAGGGGTGTAAAACCAAAAAAGATGGTGTGAAAAGGAAAATAGCTCAGGCCCAGCCCAAGAAGACATTGTCTTCAACCTTCAGCCAAAAACATTCAAAAACGCGCGCCCTGTTCTGGATCTTCTAACTCCTGATTCCTGGCTTATTAATAAAAACTCATAACATAAAAAATGTTCAGCATCAAGAGACGAATCCAACCATATGCAGAACTTGTCCTAACTCTCTAAGATGAGGGAGAATTTCTTCTCCCCCAAATTCTAACCTAGATTTTCTGCCATTTTTAAACCTCAAATTCTCACAGCTCAAGCAAAAGAAATGAAAAGTAAAAACATGTACATGTTCAGTGGCATGAGTAGAACATTGTTTATTCACAAACTTAAAGCTAATGATGTCTAATAAGAGAGATACGAGTTCACCAAGATACCTGTTCAGCTGAAGTTCTATCTGGCAATGAGGGAGCTTTCAGTGCAAGGTGATGATTGGAAAAGCTTCCTTGAGGTCCAGGGATGTTATTCCAATGTTTACTTTGTCTTGAAAGCTTCTGAATCGTGCTAGAGCACTCCACCTGCAAAACAAGAAACTGAAAATGGTGGAAATGGTTAGAGGGATTACAGGTCGTGTTTTTGCTTTTGGTTAGCTTGCATAGATGTTAGGGAATGTATGTGAACTGGTTTGGGCAAGAATGCTTGAAAGGATTGAGAGTTGGAACTCAATCTGCAGAGGTGGCTCTGTTTGAGCAGTTTCAAGGTGATTCTGAGTTGTGGGAGGGATTGGAGGTAAAAGGCTCGTGCAATAGCTTGGTTGAGATCTTTGGAATGTGTTTGATGAGTTCACTTAAAGGTTTGTAAGCTGATACGAAAGTTGTTGTAAGTTATGATGTGTTTCTTACACTTTAAGCAAACAATGGTTCCTTTGTGCTTCTAGCCTGTACAAGCCCTCATACTATGCTGCATAATCCCTCCTTGATCAGTGTGATTAACACATAAACTTGTGCCAATTAGATATGGACTGTACTTCTTGGATTTGTAATTGGACATAAAGTGAAACTTTTGCAAAAATAGAAAGAATGCTTTATCTAATTTGGGATTAATCCATCATACAATGCTTTAGCTCATGAAACAAGGTCTTGGCACAAAGGTTTTGCATTGAATTATTGAGTGTCAAAGGGTTTTAGGACCTGTAATTTAGCATAAACTATGCTGACTTGAAAATGGCTTAAGTTATGAACATGTTCATGTTCAAATCAAAAGTGAGTTTTTGCCCAATTGTGAAATTCGATTCTCTCAAGTTATGAGGTTGTTTGAGAATTTCTTGGACATTTTGGAAAGCTTGGAATGTGTACTACAATCCATCTTTGAAATTCAAATTGAAATTCCAAGTGGAAGTGTATGTAAAATGGCCTTGAAGTGGGGTAGAAAACTTTGTCAAAATAGGTCAAAAATTCACTAAGTTAGGAATGGTTTAATGCCCTTATTCAAAAATTTATAACTTGAGATACAAGCCTCAAATGGGAAAACTTTGTGAATCAAAGTTGTAGATTATGCAACAAGCTACAACTTTCATGTTTTGACTTTTGTTTGAATCCAAATGGATCTTGGTGAAAAAGTGGGGCAAAGTTGGAAAAAATTAGGGTTTTTTATAACTTAGAAAAATTCTAAGTTATGAAAAATTCTAATTTTTAACCCTAATTTGCATTTTGTGATTTCTTGGTGAACAAGTTTCATGATTTGGCATGTTTTGATGAAAAATGAATCTTGACTCTTGATTTTGACCAAAAAGTCAAAGTTTGACTTTTCAGTATACAGTCAAAATTGATCAATTGACTGGGAAATTCAATTGTCAATCTTGTGTACTTGGGATCTTTTGAGTTTGTTGAGCATGTCAAGATAATTCCATGGGGTCCTTGAGTCCATATGTGAGCTTGGTTTGCCATTGGTTGGGTCAAACAGTCAACAATTGCCTTTGTGCAGTCAAAACCCTAAAAATGACCATTTTGCCCTTTTGGTGATCTGATCAAATTTCTTGTGGAATTGTGATCCAAACCTGATCAAATGGTTCATGGAGGTTTATAATGTTGATGTGGATCAATTTTCATGAGGTTTGACTGTCAATTGGCCACAATTGACTTTTTCCCCAATACAGTTGATTTCTAGGTCAACTGTCCAATTGACTGGGCAAAACTTGGAATCAAAGCTTGAAACTTGGTATGGATAAACTTGGGAGTCCAATATGAAGCATGAAAGTCATCTTAGGCATTTTAGGTCAAAACATCTTTGTGCAAACACAAACCCTAATTTGGGTCAACAATGCAAGGAGAAATCTTGAGCAGATGAAACCCTAACTGGATCTTGAGCTCCAAGGGCTTTGTGATGAGAAATCATTGAGAAATGGGAGGGAAAATTTTGGGGTACAACAGTTGCCCCTGTTCAATCTTCTTGAATCCGAAGAGTTAGATTGGCAAGTTTGCCTTTCGTGACTCGAGGGTAAAAGGAGATTGGACACTAGAGTGCCCGAAAATTTGCACTCGTCAAAGCAATGAATGCAGGAATGGGCTTAGAGATGCCATTTGGAGATGGGCTTAGAGATGCCATCTTGAGAGGGTAACAGAGATCCTGTCGGGGATGGGCTTAGAGATGCCATCTGGAAAGGAATATCAGGAAGGTGTCCAAGCTTTGGACCATCTCTGAAATGGGGGTCTGAACAAGCAATAGATTGACATCCGTTGTTGGGAGGAATCCGTAAACTGTTTTCAGAAATTTGGAGAAGAAACTGAACAAGCGATAGGTTAACATCCGTTACTTGGAGAACCCGTAAACTGTTTTCAGAAATCTTGAAGTTTTGAATAAGCAATAGAGCAGCATCCGTTGTTGGGAAGCGTCCGTAAGCTGTTTTCAGAAAGTTGCATCTGAACAAGTCGATAGATCAACATCCGTTGTTGGGAAGAATCCGTAAACTGTTTTCAGAAGTCTTGAGAAGAATCTGAACAAGTGATAGGTTAACATCCGTTACTTGGAGAACCCGTAAACTGTTTTCAGAAGTCTTGAAGTTTGAATAAGCAATAGAGCAGCATCCGTTGTTGGGAAGCGTCCGTAAACTGTTTTCAAAAGTTGCATCTGAACAAGTCGATAGATTAGCATCCGTTGTTGGGAAGAATCCATGAACTGTTTTCAGAAATCTTGGATTTGAATAAGAACCGGTGTAGGGTTGCTTGATGATGAATCTGTGTAAAACTGCATCTGAAATTGTTAAGGATAGCTTTTTATTCTTATCCTGAAAAGGACAAAATGTCAGCTGAACGCAAAATTATGTTGCATGAAATGTATGATACAATATATGTTATATCAATGTTTATGATATGAATGTAATGAATGCGCATGTAAGCTGATGAAATGTCTTGCTGGGGATAGATGAATCCTGGATGGCTGAAGATAAAAGCATCGTGACTGCTGCCGGGAAGAATAAATCTTTGGCTGTGACTGGGGAATAAGGGGCTTGGGTTGCATACCAAACCTTTGGGGAATTCCTGATGACTTCTACTGGGGAGTACCAACCTAGTAGACTTCTGCTGGGGAAGCAAGACTGAGAATCTTCAGTTTGGCGGGAAGCATCTCTGGCGACCTTACTGGGGACTCAAGGTTTTGTTCTCCTAAAACTCTGTGAGGAAAAGGTTCATTAGTCTGGCTCCGCTGGGGATTGATAATTTGAAGCTTTAGCTCGGCTGGGGACACTGAAACTTAAGCTCTGAGGGGAATTGAATTCCGGAGGATTCTCTGACTGGGGATTTGTAAAGATAAGTTACTGCTGGGGAATTTTGATGAACTCCGCTGGGGATAGGAAGAATTCTGGCAAGTGCGATCTTCCGTGGTTGTTAGCTGAGGATAACCCAGTTATAAGTCCCTGGGAGGAATAACTTTGAATAAAACTCAGGAGAGACGTCCGTTCTCTGCGGGGAATACGCTTCCAGAATCTACTGGGGATGAGCTTCAGGACTTGCTAGGGATATGGATTCCAAATCTCCCGGGGGTTTCCTTTTGAAGGGTATCAAGATATCCAACTGTACCTTCGACCTATCGGTAATCCTCTTTCCCGACTCATAAGAAAATGATTATGTTTCAAATGCATATGCCTAATTAACAAAACATTGGACGTTTCTCAAAATAAAACAAATAGTGCAAGAGAAAAGAAAAGGAAATGACACAAATTTCTGGGAAAAGTATTTGTATTGATTTTCTTTGAGTATATTTGTACAAAGGAGACAATCATCCTAGTAAGAGGATTTTGCCGTAAATATTTGAAAAATTTATACAAAATAAAGATGGCTATGTGAAATAATTTCATGGGATTCCATTCAGCTACAGCCTTCACAACTCTGAATATCTGTCCATTCAATGCTTCGTTCGCCGATGACTGGATTGATCAGAAACCCAGAACGGGTTGATGAAGAGATTGTTTTTGAAGTGATCCGACGAGACATAGTCATACTCTTTAATTCCCTAACTTTTGCCTGAATCGCCCTTTCGGGTTTTCGATCCACCGGGAAACCCCTTTTTGCCCAAGCCGCCCTTTCGGGTTTTCAACTTGCCGGGTGTACAGATTTTTTTTTGTTTTTATCCCTAATTTTTGCCTGAATCGCCCTTTCGGGTTTTCGATCCACCGGGATGCCCATTTTTGCCCAAGCCGCCCTTTCGGGTTTTCGACTTGTCGGGTTATTTTATGCGTAGTATCTTTTGACTATGTCTGTGTTCGCAGGGTGCGGCAAATCGTCGCCGTCCATGGTGGTCAGAATCATTGCACCACCAGAAAATATGCTCTTGATCACAAATGGTCCTTCATATGTAGGAGTCCATTTGCCCCTGGGATCACTTTGCGGCAAGATAATCCGCTTGATTACGAGATCTCCGACTTGATACACTTGACGTCTGACTTTGTTATTGAAGGCCTTGATCATCCGTTTTTGATACGTCTGACCATGGCATATAGCAGCAAGTCGCTTTTTGTCGATCAGATTGAGTTGATCAAGTCGGGTCTGCATCCAATCATCTTCATTCAAACCTGCATCCTTCATAATCCTTAGAGAAGGGATCTGGACTTCCATAGGCAAAACAACCTCCATGCCATAAACCAGAGAAAATGGGGTTGCCCCAGTTGAAGTACGTGTCGTCATACGGTAGCCATGCAGAGCAAACGGTAACATCTCATGCCAGTCTTTGTAAGTGACTGTCATTTTCTGAATGATTTTCTTAATGTTTTTGTTCGCAGCTTCAACAGCACCGTTCATCTTCGGCCGATAGGGAGATGAATTGTGATGATAAATCTTGAACTGTTCTCACAATGCAGTGATCATTGTGTTATTCAGATTTGTACCGTTGTCCGTGATGATCCTGTCTGGAACCCCATACCGACATATGAGATTTTGCTTGATAAAGCGGGCAACCACATTTTTGGTGACAGAGGCGAAGGAAGCTGCTTCGACCCATTTGGTGAAATAGTCAATGGCAACCAGGATGAAGCGATGTCCGTTAGAAGCCATGGGCTTGATTTCTCCAATCATATCAATGCCCCACATTGCAAAGGGCCACAGAGCAGTCAGGACGTTGAGGGGAACCGGAGGAATATGAACTTTGTCAGCATAGACTTGACACTTGTGGCAAGTACGGGAATGTTGATGGCAATCAGCTTCCATGGTAGACCAGTAATAGCCTGCCCTCAGGATCTTCTTAGCCATTGTATGCCCGCTCAAGTGAGTGCCAAATGTGCCGCTGTGTATATCAGTCATGATTAACTCTGCCTCAGCTTTATCTACGCATCGGAGTAATACACAATCATGGCTTCGTTTGTAAAGGATGTCGTTGCTCAGGAAGAACTTAGCAGCGAATTTCCTTAAGAACTTCTTGTCATTCACGGAAGCTCCTTCAGGATAATCTCTAGTCTCGAGATACCTTTTGATTTCATGGAACCAAGGTTGTTCCACTACTTCTTCGGTATTAATCTCGTGGAAATGCACCGGTTCATCCATTCGCTCGATGGTGATTTGGGGAGCCTCGTTATCCCAGTTGAGTTTAAACATGGAGGACATTGTGGCTAGAGCATCTGCTAGCTGATTCTCTTCTCGCGGGAAATGCTCGAAGGTAATTTGCTCGAAATGAGGCAACAATGTCAGGACATGTTCTTTGTATGGGATGAGGTTAGGATGTTTGGTATCCCACTCTCCTTTGATTTGGCTGATGACCAAAGCCGAGTCCCCAAAGACGATCAAAGATTTGATCTCCAAGTCTATAGCAGCCTTGAGACCAAAGATGCAAGCTTCATACTCAGCCATGTTGTTTGTGCAGCTGAAGCAAAGTCGGGCCGTGAAAGGTGTGTGACAACCTTCTGGAGAAATGAGTACTGCGCCAATACCGTTTCCAAGTGCATTTGAAGCACCATCAAAGTACAGGGTCCATCGGGATCCCTTTTCGGGTCCGTCATACGGTCCGTCACCTTCAACGTTGTCCAAATTCATGATGTCCTCGTCTGGGAAGTCAAATCTCATGGGCTGATAATCTTTGATAGCCTGATGAGCTAGATGGTCAGCTAATACACTCCCTTTTATAGCTTTTTGGGTGGTGTACTGGATGTCATACTCGGTTAAGATCATTTGCCATCTAGCTATCCTTCCAGATAAAGCGGGCTTCTCGAAGATATACTTGATAGGGTCCATTTTGGATATCAACAAGGTAGTATGAGTCAGAATATACTGTCTTAGTCGGCGAGCAGCCCATACCAAAGCGCAGCAAGTTTTCTCGAGCAGTGAGTAGCGAGTCCCACAGTCGGTAAACTTTTTGCTAAGGTAATAAATAGCATGCTCTTTTCGACCAGACTCGTCATGCTGGCCCAAAACACACCCCATTGAGTTATCCAAGACGGTTAAGTACATGATCAATGGTCTTCCTTCGACGGGTGGCATCAGAATAGGAGGTTCTAGAAAATACTCCTTGATTCTATCAAAAGCAGCTTGGCAATCGTCGTTCCATTCCACTACCTGATCTTTTTTCAAGAGTTTGAAAATTGGCTCACAGGTAGAAGTCAGATGTGAGATGAATCTGGCAATATAGTTTATGCGCCCCAAGAATCCTCTAACCTCCTTTTCAGTACGGGGAGCAGGCATCTCTTGTATTGCTTTTACTTTTTCCGGATCGACTTCAATGCCTTTGTTGCTTACAATGAATCCCAGGAGTTTACCAGACCTAACTCCAAAAGTGCATTTACTTGGATTCAGCTTGAGCTTGTATTCTTTTAACCTGGCAAACAGCTTTTCCAGATGTTCAAGGTGCTTTTCCTCTGTTTGTGACCGAGCTATCATATCGTCTACGTAAACTTCAATCTCATGATGTATCATATCATGAAATAAAGCTACCATGGCGCGTTGATAAGTTTCCCCTGCGTTCTTCAGCCCGAACGGCATCACCTTGTAACAGAAAGTGCCCCATTGTGTGACGAAAGTTGTTTTCTCCATATCCTCGGGAGCCATTTTGATTTGATTGTAGCCCGAGAATCTGTCCATGAAGGAAAACACTTTATGCTGAGCTGTATTGTCGATCAAGATGTCAATATGAGGTAGCGGGAAATCATCTTTAGGGCTGGCCCTATTCAAATCCCGGTAGTCCACACACATTCTGACTTTGCCATCTTTCTTCGGTACTGGCACGATGTTAGCGACCCATTGAGGATAGGACGTAACAGCCAGAAAGCCAGCATCGAATTGTTTCATTACTTCCGCTTTGATCTTTTCGGACATGTCAGGCCTCATTCGGAGAACTTTTTGCTTGATTGGTGGACAATCCTCTCTTGTGGGGAGGCGGTGAACCACGATGTCTGTGTCTAGACCCGACATGTCTTCATAGGACCAAGCGAAGATTTCAACATACTCATTTAACAATTGTATCAGGCTTTCCTTGACATTCGGTTTCAGATTGGCACCCACTTGCACCTCCTTCCGGTCTTCCTCGGTTCCCAAGTTAACAGTTTCCAATGGCTCTTCATGCGGTAAGATGGCCCTTTCCTCTTGTTGCAGAAGTCTGGCTAGTTCCCCGGGTACTTCACAACCTTCGTCATCTTCATACTCGGCTAGATTGACCAGATCTTCAGAGTTATTGAAAGATACAGCAGAATAGTCACCCATGGAATCCGGAGTGGATGGGTACCTGCATTGGTGAGTGTGGGTGTGTGTAAGGGATAGCCATCCTCAAAAATGCAAAAGGAAAGAAAATGAACATAAGCAGTTTATCAAATGAAAAACGTCCAATGAATCATTAAACATGGCATATGAATATGAAAAATAATCAAAACCCTTACAAGTGGACCTACATGCCCCGGGCAAGGCAGGAGGTGAAAAGATAGTGTACGGATTGTTTGAAAGTAAATATTACAGACCAAATAGGAAATGTTTAACAGATAAATTACTGATGAATAAAAGTGATGGGGACAAAGTCCTTAGCCTCCCAATTGCTCAATCCTCCCTTGACAGTTGGATAAATCCACTCTTCAATGTTGTTTTCTTTGCCCTCCTCTTCCAGGGCGTTGATCCCGTAGGGAGAAATTTTGACTGGCGCCCTTTCAATCTTCGACCGGCGCATAGCTTTCTGGCCAGCGGCTGTGAACCCTAATCCAAACTTGTCAGTCTTATGCGGAATGTCAGGTAATTGCCCCCATTCTGAATTCTTCCCTTCTTTTATTGCGGCCCTTGCATCCTCCAGAGATGCCATCCTGGCCATCTGTCTCGGTGTCTCAGCTGCCAACTTTGCTACCGCTATTTCAGGAAGGACTTCTTCGAAATGTTGAAACGGTGTCTCAATGAACTCTCCTTCAACCTCCACATACCGGAAAGAATTTAGGTGGCTAATCATGTACTCTTCTTCACCATGGACGGTAATGATTTTTCCCTTAACAGGATACTTCAACATCTGATGTAAGGAAGAGGTGACTGCCCCAGCATGGTGTATCCAAGGCCTACCTAGCAAGCAAGAGTATGACGGACGGATGTCCATCACATAGAAAGTGGATTTAAACACCTCAGTACCTATCTTGATGGGAATTTCAACCTCTCCATGGACCATTCTCTTCAAACCATCGAAAGCTCTGACAACAATATCACTCGGCTTCAATTCCAACCCTTCACAATCTAGTCGGTCCAAGGCCTTCTTAGGCAAAACATTCAGCGACGAACCGGTATCAACCAAAACATGTGCAAGAGTGGTTCCGCGACACTCGATTGAAATATGCAAAGCATCATTGTGGTTTCTGCCTTTAGGGGTTAGGTCGGCATCAGAAAAACCTAATCCATTGTCCGCAGTCAGGCTAGCCACGCAATTTTGAAATTGATCCGCAGAGGTTTCCTGGGGCACATGAGCTGCCTTCAGGAATTTTATCAGGGCTTTAGCTTGCGCTTCTGAGCAAAGTAGTAGTGCCAGCATGGAGATCTTGGAGGGGGTTTGCCCCAACTGTTCCACCACATCGTAATCACTTCTCTTGATTATCCTCAAAATCTCGTCCATTTCCTTCTTGGAGGTTTCCGGGATAACCAAGGGTTGAGCCCTCGTCCTGACGGGCTCATCTTGGATTCCCTTACCTTTGTCAACAGCGGCAGGAGAGATAGTACTAGGAACAACAATGTCTTCAATCAGAGGAGTTCTAGCAGAGAGTTTTATTGGTGCAGGGATGACCTTGTTAGCTGATGAGGGTCCAAAGACTGCCCTTGGAGGGGCAATCTCTGGAGAAAATATTCTCCCGCTCCTGGTGATTTTGCTGGTGCCCGCAATGTTACTAATGCTGGCTTCTTCATCATCCGAACTTTCTTCAATTACCTCGATTTGCTTGATACCATGGTAGTAGATGTCACCGCCATAGTTCCAAGGTATCGACTTCTCAGAAACATAGGGAACAGACCCTGGCATTGTTATCTTCAAAGGAACAGATTTTGCAGCTGGTGTAATCTTAACAGGCTTTTTGACGGCCTTGGAAAGATTGGCGTGAATGGTTATGATTGATACATCTTCAGTATGAACTGGAACAGCGGAAACTTTTTCGAACAAAATTTATCGACTATCCATAAGGCCTTGGATGCCTTTCTTCAGTAGCGGATAATCAAACGGCAGAGAGTAGCAACAATAGCAGTCTTCCTTACATCCCGGAAAGATCCCGGCCCTTAATAGATTCAATTTAATGGTTAACAGTGGAGTAGTCAGATCACTGACATCAGCAACATACAAATCTTCTTCAATGGCATTGACATTTCGGCCGTGCTTCGGTATGGGTGCAGATATCACATTAGGCTTCTCTGGAGCATCAAACTCTACTTCCTTAGCCTCTATCAGGTCTTGGATTTTATGCTTGAGTGCCCAACAATCATTGGTGTCGTGTCCAACACTGTCTGAATGGTAGGCGCATTTAGCATTGGCATGATAATGCGGAGAGGACGTATTCACATTCTTTGGGCCTCCTTGATGGTGGCAAGATTCAACTTCAATAGATGGGGAAGCACTTGCACTGGAGTCATATTAATACGGGTGAACTGTCGTTGTGGCCGTTCCACCCGTTGCTGATTTGGTCTGGACTGGTTATAGCGAGGCTGCTCACTCGGAGTGTTTTGAATCATTACGGCCCCCACAGTTGGCCGACGCTCCATCTTCCCTGCTCTTCTCTGAGAATATACCATAGTTGTCTCCTTCTTAAAAGGTTTCTTCTCAACACTTGCAGTAACACCCTTCTGAATCTTTCCTGACTTGATGCCAGCTTCTATTCTTTCGCCTGTTAAGATCAAATCGGTAAACCCCGCGGAAGAGTTACCAATTAGATGATTGAAAAATGGCCCAGATAGGGTCCCAAGAAACATATCAACGAGTTCACGATCGGTTAAAGGAGGCTGCACCCTGCCAGCCAAATCCCTCCATTTTTGTGCATATTCTTTGAATCCCTCACTTGTTCCTAGTGACATACCCTGAAGTTGGGTACGAGTAGGAGCAAGATCAGAATTATACTGGTATTGTTTGTAGAAAGCGGTGGCCAAATCTTCCCAATTTCTGACACTGGTTCCTTCTAGCTGATAAAACCACTCCAACTGAGCTCCCGACAGGCTGTCTTGAAAGAAATGAATCCAGAGGTTTTTATCTGCCGTATAGGGTTGAATCTTTCTCACGTAGGACCTGAGATGCATTTTGGGGCAAGACAGCCCATCATACCTCACAAACACTGGAACTTTGAATTTTGGGGGAATCACAATCCCGGCAACCAAACCCAAGTCTTCAAAATCTAAACCCAGTACTCTTTGTAATTCCATGGCAGCCAATCTATCTTCTAAACCCTTGTATTTATCATCAGCTGGAGGATATTGCTGGTCAGAATAATCTTCATCCTCTTCAACCTCTTCTTCCTCCGCATCAGACTCGGAAGGCACCGCAACTCCATCTCTTTTACTAGTCCCTTCATCAGAAGTAGGAGGAAATTCAAGCACTCTCCGAGCTTCTCTGTCAAATCTTCTCCCCAAAGTAGCCACCCCAATCCTCTTTTTCTTCTTCTTCACTGGGTCCTTATTCCCCAATTGAGTCTTGATATCCTCCTGACTTTTAACCAAAGTCATCAGGAGTTGCTGGAACTGTGCATTCTGAGCTTGTAGGTCTTTGACTGTTTGCTCGAGATCCATCCTACTGAAATAAACAGCAGACAGATAAGGAAACCTGGAGTGAGACCTGCTTATGCACATGATGAATGGTATGCTTGTGTATGCAATGCATTCAAGGATTTAGAACATTCAAAATTGTTTCAGACAAAGAAGAACGCACGTCATATTAATAAGAAGAAATTTGTTAGTACATAAATGCCCCATGGGCCAAATATTACAAAATAAACTTCTTAAGGCAGAAAGACATTGTGCATCCTCTTTGGTGCGATGTAGGTGTTGAGGGCCTCTTGCTCGTGGAGTCGGCGAGTAAGCTCTAGAACCTTCTTTTCACTGGCGTAGAAGCTAGCTTCAAAAGTATTCCGTTCCTCCTTGAGCTGAATCCAACTTTTCTGCATTTCCTCCCACGATGTAGGCATGTCTGGATGTAGGATGGTGTAGGGAACCTCTCCTTCATTGACGGGCTCTTTAATCACTGGGAGTACATGAGGATAAGGCATCATTAGACTTTGGGCTCGGGCTCGTACCCACTTGAGATAGGGCTCAAGAGGGATGGAGTTCTTGTGTCCCAGAGTCTTGCTATCAACCTTGTTGAGTTTTCCCCAAGCTCTGATGAATCTTTGGCGAAGTCCTTGCGCATCGTTGTCGAAGTCAAAAACTAGGCTAGGAATCAACATCTCATGAGGGCCATCCCTCCGTGCATATCCAAATTGCCTCAAAGCTAGGCAAGGGTTGTAGGTGATACCTCCCCTGATTCCAAGTAAAGGAACATTAGGAAATTCTCCGCAACGATCGACGATGATGACATTTTCTCTGGACCGAGAACACCAATGCACATCAGAATGAGTAAGAGTCATCAACCGTTGGGACCACCTCGTACCTTGGTCATTTTTCAAGACAGATTGTGGAAGGTGCGAAATAAACCACCTTGCAAGGATAGGAGTACAGCACATGAGAACACCCCTCTTGACGGCGTTGACATCTACCAATTGGTCAGGATTTGGGAACAAGACCAACCCATAGATAAGGAGTGCCACAATCTCTTCAAAGGCTTGTAGGTCCAATGAATTCCAACATTCTTGTGCCTTCTCAAACAAGAATTTTGCTAAGAATCCCTTGACGCCGCTTCTGGTTTCCCAATGCCCCTTGATGTCGGATGGTTGTAGATGTAATGCTCGAGCAACATCTTCCGGCTTTGGTTCCTTTTCCGTACCGTTGAAGGGTAGTTGATTAAGGATAGGGATTCTTAGGAGTTGAGAGAACTCCTCCAAAGTGGGTACCAACTGATAATCAGGGAAAGTGAAGCAGTGGTGAAGAGGGTCAAAGAACTGGAATAGAACTTTCATCATGTCTTCTTCAATATTGGTGTTGACTAGGCTGAGCAGTCTACCATGTCTTTCACTGAAGGATGAATTTTCGGGAATTCTTGAGGTGAGCCCCTTGAGTTGAGGAGAAATTCTCACAAGGTTGACTTGAATGGTATTTCTGCGAGGAATTTCCATGACCTACAAAACAGGAACAAAGATGAAGATCCAAACCCTTGAGATGGTTAGTGAATGCATATGATGCTTTATGATGTTTATGATGTATGCACAAAACATATGTACAAGCAAATCACACCAAACCCTAGTTTCAGGCTTGCATGGGGTTTCATAGGTAAGTACCCTCTTGAGGGTATTTGGCTTAAAAACCTGTCCTATAAATAGTAACCGGGTTCTAAGGAGCTCAATATCACGGGATTGTTTTCATCGTTCATTGTTTTGGTTTAGCCACTTAACTAGCGACCAAAATATCCCAAGAAAAAAACCCTCAATGAGTGTAGTATCGAGTATCTACCAACTTCGGACTGCACCAAAGTCGGTCATCTCACTACCCCTAATAAAAGGCCAAGATGGTCAAGTAAGGTTCTAGGTCATTAGTGCTTAGTGACATCACTCAGCGGCCCCGTACTCTCCTTGATTGAACTCAAGGGTTACCGGTACTCACAAATATGTCGCACTAATATAGCTATTGCTCAATAGTTTTGATTTTGTCAAAAGCAAACTGACATTCATCATTCCATCTGACTACTTGATCTTTCTTCAATAGTTTGAAGATTGGTTCACAAATAGCTGTTAGGTGAGAAATGAATCTGGCAATATAGTTCAGGCGTCCCAAGAATCCTCTGACTTCCTTCTCAGTACAAGGAGAAGGCATTTCTTGTATCACTTTAACCTTGGCGGGATCAACCTCGATGCCTTTGTTGCTGACAAAAAAACCTAGTAGTTTACCGGACCGCACTCCGAATGTGCACTTGTTTGGATTCAACCTTAGTTTGTATTCTTTCAATATCTCAAACAACTTTTGAAAATGACCAAGGTGCTCCTCTTCAGTTTTTGATCGGGCTATCATGTCATCTACATAGGCCTCTATCTCATGATGTATCATATAATGAAATAAAGCTACCATGGCACATTGATAGATTGCCCCAGCATTCTTCAGTCCGAATGGCATCACTTTATAGCAGAATGTTCCCCACTGTATGACAAATGTAGTTTTCTCCATGTCCTCAGGTGCCATTTTGATTTGGTTATAACCTGAGAATCCGTCCATGAAGGAAAATACTTTGTGTTGGGCCGTATTGTCAACCAGGATATCGATGTGAGGAAGTGGAAAATCATCTTTAGGGCTGGCCCTGTTTAAATCTCTACACATTCGTACTTTGCCATCCTTTTTAGGCACGGGAACAATGTTGGCAACCCATTGAGGATAGGAAGTGACAGCCAAGAATCCAGCATTGAATTGTTTCATAACTTCCGCTTTGATCTTTTTTGACATGTCAGGTCTCATGCGGCAGACTTTTTGTTTTACTAGTGGACAGTCTTCTCTTGTGGGCAGACGATATACCACGATGTCTGTATCAAGTCCCGGCATGTCTTTGTATGACCAGGCAAAGATCTCAACATAATCATGTAATAGCTGAATTAGACGCTCCTTGACAGTCGGCTCTAGATTGGCACCCACCTTGATTTCCTTTTTATCTTCCTCGATACCCAAGTTGATTGTATCCAACGGTTCCTCATGAGGCTGAATAGCTCTTTACTCTTGTTGTAGTAGTCTGGCCAATTCCCTTGGTACTTCACAATCTTCCTCACCTTCATCTTCGGCTTGGTAGATTAGATCTTCAGATTCACTAAAGGCCATGGCAGTATCGTTACCCATGGGATCCGGAATGGAGGGGTACCTACATTTGTGAGTGTGGGTGTGTTTAAGGGCATAGCCATCTTTAAACAATAAAATGTAAAAGAAAGACAATGAGCACAAAAGGTTTGTATGTGAAAAAACGTCCATGATTCATTGAATGCCATATGAAGATGAAATAAAAACCCTTACAAATGGCCCATTGTGCCTCGGGTAAGACACAAGGTTTTTAATGTGCGAATTGTTTATGAATATTACATGTCCAACAGAAATGTAAAAGATAAATTACTGAGAGATGAAAGTTATTAGGACAAAGTCTCTGTCTTCCCAATTGCGAAGTCCTCCGTTGACAGTAGGAAATATCCAATCCTCCAAGTTTCCATCTTTTCACCATCTTCCACTGTGTTGACCTCTCGGTTGCTAATCTTCATAGGTGGCCCTCCAGCACGGGCATGGTGCACAGTGTGATACGGTGGGAGAACTGACTGTGGTTTTGCGTTTGTTTTCGCAAATGTTTCGGTTGAGCAAGAGTCGCCACCGACTTTTTATTTTATCCTAAGGAAAGGTTTAAAAAGCACAGCAAAAACCTTTGAGATTTTTCTTGGGTTCGGGGAGTAGATTATAGAAAGGGAAGGTATTAGCACCCTTTCTATCCATGGTTATCCATGGGCTCTTAGGTACTTACTTAGATCAACTTGCCTTGGTTTTCAATTGTTTGAAATGGTGCTTGATGTGTGGTTTTGAAAATGTTTTGAAAAGATGCCTTGTATAGGCTACCCTTGTAACAATTCTTTACTCGAATGTTTTACAAAAGGTGTTTTGTCTTTTAAAAAGATGTTTCAAGGTTTTTTGAAAGTTGGTTTTGAAAGTGTTTGTGAAGTGGGTTTTGAAATTAGGCAAGTGTTTTCTTTGCAAATTGGCAAGTACTTAAGAGTTATCTACCCTAAAGTTTTCTCAAAGATTTTTGTTATGTTTTAAACCTTTTGACAATTTTGTTCCACCATTGCATTTGGTGGACAATCTTGTCTTAGGAGGTTGAAGGGACAGGCGTGGGTCATCGTTTAGACCATAATTGCAATAGTGTTAAATGTCTTTGGGCAATTTTTCTTTAAAAGGGACTTGATCATTCATTTAGGCAACATTTTGAGGGACTATGATCATTTGATTGTTTGTTTTACCCAAAGAAATTCAACATACAATATGGCCCAATTATTTGAAGGCAACAAAGTGGAATACCCTAGGGGTGCAAGTGTGAAATGTGTTGTCCATTTTCATGCTTATTTATCTTGAGATTAGGTTTAACTACTTTGTTCTTTTTATTTTCATACAAACCCTAGCTCTAGCATGGTATGTTTAGAAAGCGTATAAAGTGCGAAATTTAAATTCCTACACTATTACAACACAATAATATGGGGAGGGGGGGTACAAATGTTCAAATGGGGAGATATTTAGACAAGAAATTGAATCTAAGCTATTACATCATTTGCTTTGAATATTTACAATACAAATAAAATAGAAATAAAACAAATATGCAAGAATGCAAAAAGAATTTTTATATGTATGAAAAAAGTATTATTTATGTAAAATAAATAAAATAAAATAAAAAGGTATTATTTTTGGAGTATTTTCATATTTAGGGTAAAACCCTAATTTTTAATCAAAAAGGGATATTAATCAATTAATTCATATAATAATTATTATTTACATACAAAAATAAAATAAAATATAGTATATTTGTAAAAAAGGTATTTTTTAGTATTAAATATTAAAAAATAAAATATGTACATTTTTTGGTATTTTTATCCTAAGTATATTAATATATACCTATATATTTATATTATTTACAAAATATGTATTATATGTATTAATTAATAATATTTAATATTTAAATACAAAAAGTAATTTTCAATAAAATATTTTCAGGAGGTAAAAATAAAATAAAAATGTGTAAAAGTATATTTGTACTATTTTATTATTTTAAACAAAAGAGTGTATATTTATTTATTTATGTACAAACCAAAAGAAAAATCAAACAAATACCTAATAAAATCAAAATGATGAGAAGAAAATATTTTTAAATTTTTAATATGCTGAGAAAAAATAAATGAGTCAACTAAAAAAAGAAAAAGTCAAAAATCATTAGAAATGGAGCAAATGGGCTCAGGGGTGTAAAACCAAAAAAGATGGTGTGAAAAGGAAAATAGCTCAGGCCCAGCCCAAGAAGACATTGTCTTCAACCTTCAGCCAAAAACATTCAAAAACGCGCGCCCTGTTCTGGATCTTCTAACTCCTGATTCCTGGCTTATTAATAAAAACTCATAACATAAAAAATGTTCAGCATCAAGAGACGAATCCAACCATATGCAGAACTTGTCCTAACTCTCTAAGATGAGGGAGAATTTCTTCTCCCCCAAATTCTAACCTAGATTTTCTGCCATTTTTAAACCTCAAATTCTCACAGCTCAAGCAAAAGAAATGAAAAGTAAAAACATGTACATGTTCAGTGGCATGAGTAGAACATTGTTTATTCACAAACTTAAAGCTAATGATGTCTAATAAGAGAGATATGAGTTCACCAAGATACCTATTCAGCTGAAGTTCTATCTGGCAATGAGGGAGCTTTCAGTGCAAGGTGATGATTGGAAAAGCTTCCTTGAGGTCTAGGGATGCTATTCCAATGTTTACTTTGTCTTGAAAGCTTCTGAATCATGCTAGAGCACTCCACCTGCAAAACAAGAAACTGAAAATGGTGGAAGTGGTTAGAGGGATTACAGGTCGTGTTTTTGCTTTTGGTTAGCTTGCATAGATGTTAGAGAATGTATGTGAACTGGTTTGGGCAAGAATGCTTGAAAGGATTGAGAGTTGGAACTCAATCTGCAGAGGTGGCTCTGTTTGAGCAGTTTCAAGGTGATTCTGAGTTGTGGGAGGGATTGGAGGTAAAAGGCTCGTACAATAGCTTGGTTGAGATCTTTGGAATGTGTTTGATGAGTTCACTTAAAGGTTTGTAAGCTGATACGAAAGTTGTTGTAAGTTATGATGTGTTTCTTACACTTTAAGCAAACAATGGTTCCTTTGTGCTTCTAGCCTGTACAGGCCCTCATACTATGCTGCATAATCCCTCCTTGATCAGTGTGATTAACACATAAACTTGTGCCAATTAGATATGGATTGTACTTCTTGGATTTGTAATTGGACATAAAGTGAAACTTTTGCAAAAATAGAAAGAATGCTTTATCTAATTTGGGATTAATCCATCATACAATGCTTTAGCTCATGAAACAAGGTCTTGGCACAAAGGTTTTGCATTGAATTATTGAGTGTCAAAGGGTTTTAGGACCTGTAATTTAGCATAAACTATGCTGACTTGAAAATGGCTTAAGTTATGAACATGTTCATGTTCAAATCAAAAGTGAGTTTTTGCCCAATTGTGAAATTCGATTCTCTCAAGTTATGAGGTTGTTTGAGAAGTTCTTGGACATTTTGGAAAGCTTGGAATGTGTACTACAATCCATCTTTGAAATGCAAATTGAAATTCCAAGTGGAAGTGTATGTAAAATGGCCTTGAAGTGGGGTAGAAAACTTTGTTAAAATAGGTCAAAAATTCACTAAGTTAGGAATGGTTTAATGCCCTTATTCAAAAATTTATAACTTGAGATACAAGCCTCAAATGGGAAAACTTTGTGGATTAAAGTTGTAGATTATGCAACAAGCTACAACTTTCATGTTTTTACTTTTGTTTGAATCCAAATGGATCTTGGTGAAAAAGTGGGGCAAAGTTGGAAAAAAATTAGGGTTTTTTATAACTTAGAAAAATTCTAAGTTATGAAAAATTCTAATTTTTAACCCTAATTTGCATTTTGTGATTTCTTGGTGAACAAGTTTCATGATTTGGCATGTTTTGATGAAAAATGAATCTTGACTCTTGATTTTGACCAAAAAGTCAAAGTTTGACTTTTCAGTATACAGTCAAAATTGATCAATTGACTGGGAAATTCAACTGTCAATCTTGTGTACTTGGGATCTTTTGAGTTTGTTGAGCATGTCAAGATAATTCCATGGGGTCCTTGAGTCCATATGTGAGCTTGGTTTGCCATTGGTTGGGTCAAACAGTCAACAATTGCCTTTGTGCAGTCAAAACCCTAAAAATGACCATTTTGCCCTTTTGGTGATCTGATCAAATTTCTTGTGGAATTGTGATCCAAACCTGATCAAATGGTTCATGGAGGTTTATAATGTTGATGTGGATCAATTTTCATGAGGTTTGACTGTCAATTGGCCACAGTTGACTTTTTCCCCAATACAGTTGATTTCTAGGTCAACTGTCCAATTGACTGGGCAAAACTTGGAATCAAAGCTTGAAACTTGGTATGGATAAACTTGGGAATCCAATATGAAGCATGAAAGTCATCTTAGGCATTTTAGGTCAAAACATCTTTGTGCAAACACAAACCCTAATTTGGGTCAACAGTGCAAGGAGAAATCTTGAGCAGATGAAACCCTAACTGGATCTTGAGCTCCAAGGGCTTTGTGATGAGAAATCATTGAGAAATGGGAGGGCAAATTTTGGGGTACAACACACAGCCTTCTGAGCATTCGAAGTAAACCCTAAGCCAAACTTGTCAGATTTATATGGAATGTCTGGAAGCTGCCCCCAGATGGTGCATCCACCCTCCTCTACTACTGCCTTGGCGTCCTTTAGAGATGACATCCGAAGCGGAGGTCTTGTAATCTTGGGGATTTGGGATACCGTCTTGGTTACTGCTACCTCTTGAGAGACTTCTTCTAAATTTTGAAAAGGAGTTTCAATGAACTCGCCATCCAACTCCACATACCGGAAAGAATTTTGATGGTTAATCATGTATTCTTCCTCTCCGTGGACAGTGATAATCTTTCCATGGACCGGGATTTCAGCATCTGGTGCAGTGTAGAGGTGACAGCACCGACATTATGGATCCAGGGCCGTCCTAGAAGACAGGAGTAAGAGGGGCAGATGTCCATTACATAGAAAGTTGATTTGAAAGTCTGAGTTCCCACCTTTTTGGGGATGTCCACCTCCCCGTGGACCATCCTCTTTGAGCCATCAAATGCTCTTACGACTATGTTACTGGATTTCAATGTCAGTCCTTCGCAATCCAATCTGTCAAGAGCTTTCTTTGGTAAAACGTTCAAAGATGAGCCAGTGTCTACCTAGACATGGGCCACAGTTGTTCCTCTACACTCCATAAAGACATGCAACGCCTCGTTGTGCTTTCTCCCTCTTGGTGTCAAATCAGCATCAGAGAAGCCTAGGCCGTTATCAGCTGTCAAACTGGCTACACAATCTTGGAATTGGTCAGCAGATGTCTCTTGTGGCATATGAGCTGTCTTCAGAAACTTTTCACCAGAGCTTTCGCATGTGCCTCAGAACACAGCAACAATGCTAGCATGGAGATCTTGGAGGGAGTTTGCCCCAACTGTTCAACCACGTCATAGTCACTCTTCTTTATTATTCTCAGGATCTCCTCAATTTCCTTCTTGGAGGTTTCGGGGATAGCTAGTGGTTAAGCCTTCATTGGGACAGGCTCTTCTTGAATACCTTTTCCTCGAATTTCAGCAGTAGAAGTGTTGGTAGGGATAATAGCAGGGTTTGTGTCATCTTTGCCAGTAGGAGTACTTGCAGATATGATTATTGGTATGGAGGTAACCTTTGGAACAGCTACAGGTCCAAAAACTGCCTTTGGAGGGGCAATTTCTGGAGAGAAGATTCTACCGCTACGGGTAATCTTACTGGTTCCGGCAATATTGCCAATGTCGGAGTCTTCTTCTTCGGAGCTCACTTCTTCGGTGGCCAGCCCATCTTGTTTGATACCATGGTAGTAGATGTCTCCACCGTAATTCCACGGTACTATTTTGTCTGATTCATATGGGACCGGCCCGGGCATTGTGATTATAAGAGGCGTAGTTTTTGGAACCGATGTAATCCTAACGGGTCTTTTGGGCTCCCTGGAAGGATTGGCGGATATGGTTATGATTGAATCTTCTTCAACAGGAACAGGTGAAATATGAGCATTTTCGAACAGAATCTCTTGGTTGTCTATCAAGCGTTGAATGCCTGTCTTCAACAGAGGGAAAACAGTTGGTGAGCATAAGAAAAGATGGCAGTCTTCATTACAACCTGGGAATATACCATCTTTCAACAATTTTATCTTAATGATTGGGAGCGGAGTCAAGAGTTCATCCACTGTGGTAACAAACAAATCTTCTTCGATAGCATTGGTGTTGTGACCATGCCTAGGCATAGGAGCGGAAATGACGTTTGGTTTCTCGGGCTCCTCAAACTCAATCTCTTTTGCATATATAAGTACTTGAATTTTTTTTTCAAAGTCCAACAGTTGTTAGTGTCGTGACCCGGACTTTTGGAATGATATGCGCATCTGGCATTCCAGTGATAATGAGGGGACGTCGTGTTGGGATTCTTTGGAGCTTCCTTTAAAGTTGCCAAATTAGATTTCAGAAGATGTGGTAAAACCTGGGCTAGAGTCATATTAATTCTGGTGAATTGTCGGACTGGCCTTTCCACCCTCGGTTGATTACTCCTTGGTTGATCAGATGTAAGCTTTGGGATCATAACGGCCCCTACCATTGGTCGGCGTTCAGCTCTCCCTTGGTTCCTTTATGGATAAACAGCAGATACCTCCTTCTTCCTAATGAAGGGTTTTTTCACAGCTGTAGAGGCAGACGAATCCTTCTGAATCTTTCCACTTTTTATACCAGTTTCCACCCTCTCTCCGGTTAATATTAACTTAGTAAATCTAGCAGATGAGCTTCCAATCAAATGGTTGAAGAAAGGGCCTGATAGAGTGCCCAAGAACATATCCACCAACTCCCTTTCAGACAGGGGGGGTTGCACTCTTCCAGCTATATCTCTCCATTTTTGCGTGTAATCTTTGAAACCCTCATTTGAAGCCATAGCCATACTCTGAAGTTGAGTACGGGTAGGCGCCAAATCTGCATTATACTGGTATTGTTTATAGAAAGTTGCGGCAAGATCTTCCCAAATGTGGACGTCGGCCATTTCTAATTGGTAAAACCAATCGAGTTGTGTTCCGGATAAACTATCTTGGAAAAAATGGACCCACAAGTCTTTATCGGCAGAGTGCAGCTGAATCTTTCTCACGTATGATCAGAGGTGCATTTTAGGACATGACACCCCATCATATTTTGCAAACAACGTCACTTTGAACTTCGGTGGGATCGCAATTCCCGACACTAGCCCCAATTCTTCAAAGTTTAGACCTGGTACCCTTTGTATTTCCATAGCGCTCAAACGCTCTTCAAGATGTCTGTACTTATCATCAGCCGAAGGGTACTGTTCCTCAGAGTAGTCTTCCTCTTCTTCCTCCTCTTCAGATTCCGACGGAACTGCTGTTTCTTTTCCTTTCCCTTCCCCTTCATCAGATGTTGCTGCGAAATTCAAGGTTCTTCTAGTTTGCCCTTGAAACCTTCTCCCCATGATTACAACACCAGTTGCTTTCTTCTCTTTCTTCTTTTTCTCTTTTACCAACAGAGTCTTCAGCTCCTCTTGTCTTTTGGCCAGGGTTGTGAGTAACTGTTGAAACTGCATGTTTTGAGCTTGAAGATCTTTGACTGTCTGTTCGAGATCCATCTTACCAAAATAAATAGTAGATAGATGAGGAAACTTGTTGCAAAAGACATGTTTATGTTATGATGAATGATATGTGCATATGTAATGCTTTCAAGGATTTAAAAAGATTCAAGTTCGTTTTAAACAAAAAGAAACACACGTTATATTAATAAGATAGAGTTTAAGTACATCAATGCCCCTTGGGCAAAATAATACATCACTCTAAGATAAAAAAGTAGTGCGCATCCTCTTTGGTGTTATGTAGGTATTTAGAGTCTGCTCCTCATGAAGTAGCCTAGTGATTACCAAAACCTTCTTCTCACTTGCGTAGAATTGGGCTTCGAAAGTATCTCGCTCTCCTTTGAGTTGTATCCAATCCCTTTGTAGGTCTTCAAGAGATGTGGGCATGTCAGGATGTAGGATAGTGTATGGAACTTCTCCTTCCTTAACATGCTCAATAATCACCGGGAGAATGGAAGGATAAGGCATCATAAGATTTTGAGCGCAGGTTCGTACCCACTTGAGGTAAGGCTCAAGAGGGATGGAATTCTTGTGTCCCAAAGTCTTTCTATCTACCTTGTTTAGCATCCTCCATGCTCTGATGAATCTCTAGAGAAGACCTTGATCGTTGTTGTCGTAGTCGAATACCAAGCCTTGAATCAGCATATCATGTGGGTCATCCCTTCGGGCATAACCAAATTGTCTTATATCTAAACATGGGTTGTAGGTGATGCCTCCCCTAATGCCAAGTAGAGGGACATTACGGAATTCCCCACAACGGTCAACAATGATAATATTCTCTTTGGATCGAGAGCACCAATGAATATCTGAATGTTTGAGCGTCATTAACCTTTGTGACCACCTTAATCCTTGCTCATTCTTTAAGACTGATTGGGGAAGATGAGAAATAAACCATCTTGCAAGGAGGGGAGTGCAACACATAAGGACACCCATTTTCCTCATTGTACGAGTGTGAAAAGAGTGCAGGATATCCCCTAGTAATGTAGGCACCGGATTGCGTGACATGAAGACTTTGACAGCACTCACATCTATGAGTTGGTCAGGATTGGGGAACAAGACCATCCCATAAATAAGAAGAGCCGCAATTTCCTCAAATGCTTGCAAGTCTAAAGAATTCCAACAGCTTTGAGCCTTCTCAACCAGAAACTTTGCTAAGAAGCCTTTGACACCACTTCTAGTTTCCCAATGAGTTGTGACATCAGATGAGTGCAGGTGCAGAGCTTGAGCAATCTCTTATGGCTTTGGATCTCTTTCCGTACTGTTGAAAGGTAGTTGATTGATAATGGGAATCCTCAAGAGTTGATAGAATTCTTCCAAAGTGGGCACAAGTTGATAGTCGGGAAATGTGAAGCAATGATGCAAAGGATCAAAGAACTGGAAGAGCACCTTCATCATATCCTCCTTTGTATTAGAGGTGACCAAGTTGAGTAGAAGACCATGCCTCTCGTTGAATGGAGAGTTCTCAGGGATCCTTGAAGCTAGCTCTTTGAGTTGTGGAGGAATTCTTACAAGATTGATTTGGATAGTTTTCCTGCGGAGTGAATCCATATCCTACAAAACAAGAACAAAGATGAATCTCCAAAATCCTTGAAATGGTTAGTGGATGCATATGATGTCCATGATGTTATGCACAAGTATGCATATACAAGAAAATCAAACAAGTTCTTAGGTTAGGATTGCATGGGGTTTTATAGGTAAGTACCCTCTTGAAGTTTAGTTGGCTCAACCTGTCCTAATAATAGTAACCGGGTTCTAAGGAGCTCAATATCATTGGACTGTTTCCTTGGTCATTGTTTCAGCTCAAGCCTCTTTAATGGCGACCGAAATATCCCAAGAAACCAACCCTCAATGAGCGTAGTATCGAGTATCTACCAACTTCGGACTGCACCAAAGTCGGTCATCTCACTACATCCTAAAGGCCAAGTTGGTCAAATAAAGGGTTCTAGAAGTTCATTAGTGCTTCATGACATTACTCAACGGCCCCGTATTCTCTTTGATTGACTCAAAGGCTACCGGTACCCACAAATATGTCACACTAACATAGCTATTGCTTAGACCATGTCGGTATACCCCGCACAGTTTCCACAATGTATTGCTATTTACCTATAATGTTTCCCAAATCCGGGTGGAGGATTCAAACCCAAATAAAGAACCATAATGTAAAGCAAACAAGTCAAACAATGTAAGCAAATAAATGTGATCTAGCCCTAAGGTAACCCCGCTTTCACATTAATCCCCAGCAGAGTCGCCAGTTCTGTGATACGATGGGAGAACTGACTTGAGGGTTTTGCCTTTTATTGCAAATGTTGCGGTTAGAAAGAGTCGCCACCGACTTTTCTTTTATCCAAAAGGAAAGGTGAAAAAAGCACAGGAAAGACCTTTGAGATATTTTCTTGAGTTAGGGGGGTAGATTATGAAAAGGGAAGGTATTGGCACCCTTTTCATCCATGGTTTTCCATGGGATCTTAGTTACTTGCTAGATCACTTGATTTTGTTGTTTGAAAATGTGTTTGGTGTAGTTTTGAAAGTATTTGTAAAAGAGGCCATTCGTTTAGGCAATCTTTTTAATGATTCTCGTTCGTAAGAATGTATACAAAGATGTTTGTCTTTTTGAAAATGTTTTCAATGTTTGGAAGATGTTTTGAAATGTGTGTGTTTATTTTGAAAATAGTAAGGATGGTTGTTTGAAATTAGAGCAAGTAACTAGAAGCAATCTACCTACTCAAATGTCTTTCTTGTACATTTTCTATTCCTTTGACATTGTTGTCTTACTATTAATTTGGTAAGCAAACCTATCTTTGGATGTAAATGGGAAGGGCGTGGGTCATCGTATAACCATGATTAGCAATGTTGCAAAGTATCTTAGCATTTTGAGGGACCAAGATCATTTTTGTAAGGCAACCTTGAATAGCGTCATCGAGGGACTATGATCTTATAATTGTTTGTTTTGCCAAGATACTTCGCATGTGTAATATGGCCATGTTTTGTATAAGGAAACCAAGTGGAGAAACCCTAAGGATGCTTGTGTGCAAGTGTATCATTTTCATGCTTTGATTTTATCTTGTATTTAGGGTTTTCTATTTTTCTTTGTTTTGATCTTATCATACAAACCCTAATTACTAATCATGGCATGTAAAACGGTAAATTGCATAATGTAAATATTACTAAGCTATTACAACAATTTTATGGGAGGGGGAATACAAATTTGAATGGGGATTTGCAAGAATGTAAACCTAAATAAATTATTACAACCAAATCGAATTTGTACAAGTATTAGAATAAATAAAATACAATATTTAAAGATGCAATATAATATACATGTAAGAAAAGATTTTTGTCTTGTTTTTATGTAAAAGAAATTTTAGTCTAAACCTAAAAATATAAGGAAAAGAAATTAATTTTTAAAAGGGAGGCTTAGCCCTAATTATTATTTTAAAAGAAAATAAAACTCTTATATACTATTTTTTATGTATTTTTTGCATTAAAATAATAAATAATATTGTATAAACATATAAAGTTTTTATATATGCAAAAATAAATATTTATAAGTACGGAATGAAAAATAAATTAAACTAAACATGTTTTAAGTGCACAGTTGACTTTTGATCAGTTGACTGCAAATTTCATCTATCAATCCAATGAAATTGCAATGTTTTGAGCCATGTAATTAGGTAAGGATGATACAAATGAAGCCTTGAAATCATGCTTCAAATCAATTGGTCATTTGCTAAGTCAAAAATCAGAAATTGCCTTTCCTCAGTCAAAACCCTAATTTTGACCATTTTGCCCCTTTTGATGATTTGATCAAATTTCTTGAGGAATTGTAATCCAAACTTGATCAAATGATACATATGATTCTAAAATGTTGATGTGGATCAAAAATTATGAAGTTTGACTATAAATTGGCCATTGTTAACTTTTTCCCCAATACAACTGATTTTTAGGTCAACTGTCCAATTGACTGATCAAAAATATGGTTCAAGGCTTGAAACTTGTCATGAGTAATCTTAGGGGTCCATAATGATGTTTGAAAGTCATATGAAGCATTGATAGTCCAAAAATCCTTGTTCAATCTCAAACCCTAATTTGGGGTCATCAGTGCATGATGATATGCCTTGAGCTGACCAAATCCTAATCCAATCTTGAGTCAAAGGAATCTTGTGAGAAAAGTCTTGATAAATGAGAGGGAAAATTTTGGGGTACAACATATAAAAATAGGAATAAAGTATTTACTCAAGACTCTAGGTGTTGGGATAATGTTCAAGTCATTTACAAATCCCCACAGAACAACTTCCATGGGATTATCCCTGGAGTCATCTTCGCAAACTCAACAAAGATACATTCCCCGCAAGGATGAATTAACCTAATTATACTCACCAGCAGATCCCCCTAGCGGATAAAGGAGTGTGATCTTTTCCCAGACAATGTCGCTAACCTACGGAGTCCCAATCCTTGTTAGATATTATATCATCAACACAGTTCATAGACATCCTCTTCCCCAGTTGAGTTTATTTCTCCAGCACTATAAAATCCCCCTACAGAATTTTCTTCTTCACAAAGGTTCATATTCCTCAGCAAGAGTGTTCCTCAGTAGAGTATTATCCAGCAGGGTTTATTTCCCCAACAAGGTTTATTTCTCCAACAAGGTTTATTTCCCCAACAGAATTCAGCCTCCCCAGCCCGAGTCTATTCCTTTGATTACTATGAATCACCGGCAAAATTCCTCTCTCTAGCAAAGGAAAGTTCAAGTTGCTATCCCCAGAGAGTTGCTATGGAATTTGAAAATGGACCAGATATCGTTTAACCTTATCCTCCCCAGACGAGTCGGCATCCATATCGAAAACTCGGTCAGATGGTACCTTGTAAGGTTATACATCTCTTTTATCCCTAGTCAGGGTATATAAGAATTAAATTCCTAGTAGAGCGATGAACGGCCAATGTTCCTGAACTCTTCTTCCCAAGAAGAAATCAAGTTCCCTATCGGAGTTTCCTCAAACAGAAAGCAGGAATTCCTAGAGGAAACATTCTAAACAGAGGTTGAAGTTTACACATATTCTTCATCCCCAACAATGGCCAGGGATTTACTTTCCCCAGTCAGAGACGCTATACAGAGCTACTGATATGTTTCAACAACATTTCACATTCATACATCATTTACAAATGTCATAGCATATTTTTGTATCCCAAAATTTCCCTCCCATTTTCTTCAAGGCATTCTTCTAAGATTCTCAAATACTCAAGGTTTCTCAAGAGTTGATCAGACAAACTCACCTCCTAAGCAATGGGTCCACAACTAGGGTTTTATCTTGTACAAGTAAGAATGGGTTACAAGGTTCTCAAATTACTTTCATGGTTCATCATAGGTACTCAACAATTCTCATGTCATGTTTCAAGTCTTGCATCACAAATTTGCCTAATCAATTGCTCAAATGACGGATAATCAACTACATTGGGTAAAAAGTCAATCGTGGTCAAACATACAATAAAACTTCAAGATTTTTGTCAAACATAAATAATTTGAGGTTTTATTCATCATTTGATCAAGGTTTGACCATGATTCCTCAAGGAAATCCCTCAAATCAACAAAGGTCAAAAATTGCCAAAAATAGGGTTTTGACTAAAGATGACTAATCATTGACTTTCGACCTAGTGCATGACCTAATAGCTTGAAACATGATCTTAAGATATAAAATGCAACATCTTGACCTAATTACATGTATCAAAACATTTCCAAAGATGTAAGTGATTGATAGTTGAAGAAATTGAATTAATTGATGAAAAGTCAACAGTCACACAAAAGTCAAACTTTGACTTTTTGGTCAACATTGGAATTCAAAAATCAAGAATCATCAAGATATTCAAAACTATCAAACTTGATCATCAAGAATCAAAAATTCAACAAAAGTCAAATTTGGAAAATTTTCTAACACTTAGAAAAATTCTCTGTCTTTTTGTTCTTAACAAAAGTCCTAACTTCATAGCCACTTTTCACTAAAATCCAAGTTGATTCAAAGAAAACTTTCAAAATGAAAGTTGTAGTGATTGATGAATTCTACAAATTTTTCAATGTGTGATGAACCTCAATAAGTGCTTGGATTAAGAGATATAGGCTCATGAAGTCCTGATAATTTTTATCCAACACTTAGAAAAAGTTTCAACAAGTTTTGGTCAATTTTTCATCCTAACTTCTTGACCAATTTCTACCAAGTTCCCATTTGATTTAGCCAAAACTCACAACATGAAATTCGTATACAATGTTTCAAGCATTCCAAAATGTACAAGAACACATTTTTATCATTCTTGAGCTAGAAGTTTCGAAGACATAAAGTTGGGCATCCATTCTTGAAATTTCAAGTCATTTTGTGAAGAACTCAAGACCAAATCTCATAACTATGTTGCATAATCTCACTTTTCAGGTCCATTATCTTGAAAATCTCTCCATAATTAAATGTTTACACAACTGATTAAATCATTATCCAAGTGTTTGAGCCATTGTCCAAATGATTTTTCCATTTATGGCACAAAGGCACCATTGCCATTTACATAAAGCATGCTTTATGCATTTTGTCAACTCTCCTTGAGCCTCTCACCTATTCCTTCTGCACACACACAATGTCAAGGCAATAAGAAACCATCTACAACCTGAAAAGCACCCCTAAAATCAGGCCATGCTCACATTGGAACTATGGAATAGCCGTGTACCTTCACTTACAATCCAACCAAGCCATAACTCCATAACTTGTAAATCTGATTAGCTCTTGTCCTCAAATATTTTCTCTATAAATAGAGAGGTTATTTACAAGCTAAGGCATGAATTCATAAGCCCTATAACCATCTCAAACTCTCCCAAGTCATAATTGGCCAAAACCTCCATTTTTGAGCTTTTTGAAACCTTATCTTCGAATCTCTCAAACCTTACAAATTTTATCCAAACCAATCATCCAAACACTTCATATACATTATGTATAGTTGATCCAAACCCCTTGTTTCATCACTATAACAACATCTTCATCATCCACCATTTTCAAATTCCAACTGTGTAACTTGACTTTGTTGGAGTGATTCAGTCACTCTCAGCATCAAGTGAGCATCCAAACCAGCTTCCTCAGGGTCCAAGCAAGCTCACCAAATCATCATTTCACCTCTAGAAGTCGTGTAGAGAGAATTTAGATTTCGTATCAAGAGGTAAGTTTTCCAAACTTTGATATCTTGATTTAAGCATCATTTGCAAATACATTCTAAAGCAAAAATGTAGATATCATGTCTATGAAGCTAATCATATCCTTATATTGCATTTTAATTAACTATGTAATGAGAATTTTGGAACTGAAGTTTCCAAAGTTTTAGAATTTCAATTTAGTACCAAACAAAATTCACCCTAACCATTGATCTATAGCTTTTGAAAGTTATACGGTGGGATTTATGGTTAAATTTCAAGCAAGTTTGATGTTCACATTTTTTAAAATGATTGAGAAATGAAGCTTTTACAAAATCAAGAATGTTATTGTTTTGGTCTGGCGCAAGGAAGAAGAAGAAGTGGGAATTTCAAATTTAAAAATTGAGTTTATAATATATTTATTGGTGGCTATTTCATAACCGGATGAAACATCCACCCCAGTGGCAAGCGTGTGTATGTGTAGAGCGTTAGTATGCTAGGGCAGGGGTTCGATCCCTCCCTCTGGAATTTTACTTTTCAAGATTTTCTTTGTTGATCAGGTACAAGCAAGTTCAAAGCGCGCATGATACACCTCTCATCAACACCATTAGATCTCATCAAGCCAGATCTGGATGCCTCAAACACGTATTTCCACCATGAACCATCAAAGACTATCACCACTAAATTACAAACAACGCCTGGACTCTCCATGTTGGGCCTGGTATTTTTGCTACTTCTCACCCCCATTTTTACTTGTTCATACGCAGGCCCATTCTAAACCTTTTTTTAATTTAATTTTCTGTTTCAAATAAAAAAACTTGTTGTTGGGCCTAACACATTTTTTCTTTTCATACCCCCATTTTATTTTACAAACACAGGCCTAACATTTTTTCTTTTTCTTTTTTATTTTAATTAATTTTTCTTTTGCTAAATCATTTTTTATTTATTTAATCAAGAAAAAATCATAAAAATGACAAAAAGTATAATTAGGTTTTTAATCAATTAATTTAATTTTTGACAAATAAAAATTAATTTAATCACTTTGATTTTTATTAGAATTAGATTCTATTTCTATTAATCACTATAAAATATTTTCTAAACACCTGGCATTCTTTAGGTTTTAATTAATTTAATTTTCATAAATAAAATTAATTAATTACACTTTGTTTTATTTTAATTAATTAAATTGTAAATTAAATTAGAATTAGGTCTAACTTTTTATTTCATCATTTTAAATATTTTCTAAACAAAGAAACAAATAAATATTTTCTTAAATACTTAAATTTTTTAGGGTTTTTACATCTTTCCCCTTTCTATCTCCGCGCAATTATTTATTTTTCACATTAATACCATTATGTAACTGTCAAAAGTTTGTAATAGATAATTAGGGTTTATTGCTTTCCTCCCTCATTCATAAACTTGTACCCCGATCCCTGAAGCATTGTAATAGCGTAAGACATTTAATTTCCGCAATTTATTGCTTTCCTTATTACTGATAGTAATTAGGGTTTGTATGGAAAGACTTAAAGCAAACATTAGAAAACCTAATCTCAAGAAAAAAAATAACTAAAATCAAAACACTTTGCACACACGCACCTCTAAGATAACCTTACTTGTTGCCTCGGATAAAAACAGTCATGTCCCTCAAACGTGAGATGCTTTAGCAAAGACCCTCGATTAAAAGATCGTAGTCCCTCGATGACCCTTTGATATTGCCTTTGGTAAACGATCTTAGTCCATTACGATAATTGCTAAAGCAACTTACGAGTTTCCTTCTATGACTGTACGATGACCCACGCATGTCCTTCACATCCAATGTTATGGCTCTCTACTAACTAATAGTAGAGTAACACTATCTAAAGGAGGAGGAAAAGAACAAAGACTTCTTTGAGTAGGTAGATCGCTCGTAATTGCTTGCTCACAAACTAAAATAATTTTCATACTTCACACTTTCACAAACAACAACTTTAAAAACACTTTATAAACACTCTTGGGGACTGATACAAGGGTTATTATAAAGTAAATTGCCTTACATTGGCATTTTTAAAACAACTTTCCACAAAACAACACTTTCTTTCAACAAATATTTTTAAAACAAACATTTTGTATACATTTTCAATGATACGAGAATCATTACATAATTGTTGTACTTAGGCGTTTTTAAAAATATTTTCATACATACAAAAATATAAAGCATTTGAAAGTGAGCTAGCAATTAAGATCCCGTAGATGACTACGGATCAAAAGGGTTCTAACACCTTCCCGTTTCATAACCTGCCCCCCGAACTCTAAAAATTCTCAAAAGGTCTTTCTTGTTCTTTTCCCCCTTTCCTTTATTTGATAAAATAAAAGTCGATGGTGACTCTTGCTATCTGTAACATTTGCAATGAAAGGCAAAACCAAAAGTCAATTTTCCCACCTTATTACAGAACTGGCGACTCTGTTGGGGAAAACTAAACTAAAAGTGGGCTTACCTTAAGAGCTAGATCACCTTTATTGTTTACTTGTTTGTTTTGTATGCTTTATATTTTGTGATATGCTTGGTTTATTTCTTGTATAGATCTTATACTCGGATCTGGGGGCATTTTAGGTAAGTAGCAATAGATCTTGAAAATTGTACAGCATAGACCGATATGGTTGAAACGATGTCTATGTTAGTGCGACACATTGGTTTATGCTGGTGTCCCTTGAGTAAGTCAATGAGAATGTTGGGCTGCCACATGGTGTCGTAAGCACTAACTGACCGTAGAACCTTAGTTGACACAAATTAGCCATTAAAAAGTAGTGAGATAACTGGCTTTGGTGCATACTGAAGTTGGTTGATACTCGACATTACACTCATTGAGATTGGAATTTAGGGATAATTCAGTCACAATTTAGATGCTTGTGCTGAAACAATGCCTGAGATAAAGATTAGTGATATTGAGGCTCCTAAAACCCAGTTACTTCTTTTAGGACATGTTGAGCCAACTAAAACTTCAAGAGGGTACTTACCTATAAACTCCATGCAAGCGTAAACCAAAGGCCTTGTGTGTTTTATTTGTGTATGATTAATTTTTTAGGACATCATAACACTGTGACATCATTATACATATCATTTGCACTAACCATTTCAAGGACCTAGGTATTTTACCTTGTTCTGTTTTGTAGGTTATGGCCTCCACTCGCAGAAACACTATCCAAATCAATTTTGTAAGAATACCTTCTCAACTTAAAGAGTTAGTCTTAAGAGTTCCCGAAATTTCTCCGTTCATCAAAAGGCATGGTCGACTACTCAGTTTGGTTACCTCGGGTTTTGAAGAAGATATGATGAGTGTTCTATTCCAGTTATTTGACCTTGCACACCACTGCTTCACCTTTCCCGATTATCAGTTGGTACCCACAATGGAGGAGTCTTCTCAAATTACTGGGGGTACCTATTCTCAATCAAATACCTTTCACCGATTTATAGAAAGAACCACAACCTGAAGAAATTGCATCATCCTTACATCTGAAGCAGTCCGACATTGTAGCTAATTGGGAAACAAGGGGTGGAGTCAAGGGTTTTCTAGCTAAATTTCTGTTAGAGAAGGCTCGACTGTTTTTGGATGCTATGAGTTTTCAAGCTTTTGAAGAAATCTTATCTTGGCTTTGCTAATCTATGGGTTGGTGCTATTCCATAATCCAGACCAACTCATAGATGTGAATTCCATCAAGATATTTCTTTCTCGTAACCCAATGCCTACCTTGCTCGGAGACATTTTGCATTATCTTCACACTCGTACTATGAGGAAGAGAGGGACTATTATGTGTTTCATACCTCTGCTATCAAGGTGGTTTATTTCGCACCTTCCCCAATCAGTATTGAAGAATGAATAAGGCTTAAGGTGGTCTCAAAGGATGATGTCGCTTTCACATTCGGATATCTATTGGTGTTCCAGGTCTCTGGAAGATGTTGCTATCATTGACCGTTGAGGGGAATTCCCTAATGTTCCACTCCTTGGCATTAGGGGATGTATTACTTGCAACCCATCTCTAGCTCTATGATAATTTGGTTGTGCTCGAAGAGATGGTCATCATGACACACTTATCAAGGGTGTTGTGTTTGACTACAAGAACGATTTTCAAGGTTGTCATCAAAGGTTTATACGCGCTTGGGGAATTGTAAACAAGGTTGATAGCAAAAATTTAGGAAAAAAGAATTATATCCCTTTGGAGCCCTGTCTCAAATGGGTACGAGCTCGCGCTCAAAAACTTATGGTGCCATATTTAGTTGTTCTACCAGTGATCTTAGAGCTTGTTGCCGAAGGAGACATTTCTCGCATCATCCTCCATCCAGATATGCCTACTGACCTCTAAGAATTGCAGAAGTCCTGGATTCAACTCAAGAAAGAACGGGATACCTTTAAAACTCAATTCTATGCAAGTGAAAAGAAAGTGTTAGAGCTCATAAAGCAACTTCGTGAAAAGCAGAGCCTTAATGCATACATCGACACAAAGAGGAAGCGTTTGTGGGAGACTTGAGTCTTAGGTTTTATGAGTTTATATTGTTGTCTCCTAGAGACCCCTTTTGCTTTTCATTGTAAGCCTAAAAGGTAATTGTAATTTTGAACTTATTAATGAAATCTGTGTTTCTGTTTCCTTTAGGCTAGCAAATTTAAAATCTCTTAAGGTCCTTGAAAACATTGCATCTACATATCATGCATCATTTCATAAGCAGGTTTTCTGACACAAGTTTCCTCATCTATTTACTGTTTATTTCAGTATAAGATGGCTCTCGAACAAACTGTCAAAGATCTCCAAACTCAACATGCATAATTTCAAGAGACTCTTCTAATTCTGGCGAAAGGGAAACAAGAGATGATGGCGCTCCTCACCATGAAAAAGAAGACTAAGAAGCGGGTTATTATCCTCAACATGGGAAGAAGATTCAAAGGTGCTGCTCAACCAGTTCAAGATGTTTCCTCTGAGGAAGATGACAACCAAGAGGAAGATGATAGGAGTGTCAGTGGTGAAGGTAAAAACAATAAGGTTTCCGAAGATGAAGACTACTCAAACAATTAGTATCCTCCTACAGATGAAAAGTATAAGCAGTTGGAAGACCATCTCAAAGCTGTAGAAATCCAAAAAGTGTCTGGATTGGATTTGGAGAGCTAGGTTTAATTCTGGGGGTGGTCATCCCTCACAAATTCAAGGTCCTTATCTTTGCTAAATATGATGGGGTCTCTTGTCCCAAACTTCATCTGAGGTCGTATGTTCAAAAATCCAACCTCATACTGCTGATAGAAAATTATGGGTCCATTTCTTTCAAGAAAGTTTGTCCAGTACTCAACTTGAATGGTTCTACCAGCTGGAAGGAACCGACATTCACACATGGGAAGACTTGGTTGCTGCTTTCTACAAGCAGTATTAATATAATGTTGATCTGGCGCCGACTCGTATACAATTGTAAAACATGTCCATGGGCTCGAATGAAGGGTTCAAGGAGTATGCCAAAAAATAGAGGGACCTAGCTGGAAGGGTGAAACCTCCTTTGACTGCCCGAGAATTGGTGGATATGTTCATGGGCACTCTAATGGGTCCATTCTTTAATCTACTGATTGGGAGTTCTTCATCAAGGTTTATTGAGCTGATTCTGACTGGTGAACAAGTTGAAAGTGGTATCAAGAGCGGGAAGATTCTAATGGCTGCAAATTTTAATGTTGTGAAGAAGCCCTTTATTAGTAAAAGATAAACCAATGTTGTCTATGGCCAGAGGAGTCATAGTAAAAATGATCGCCGTCAGTCTGTGGGAGCAGTGTTGATTTCTAATCCAGCGCCAGTTCAACAACAACAACAACAAGGTAATCAACGTAGGTCAGACGCTCCAAGGACGCAGTTTACCAGGATTAATATTCCACTGGATCAAGCATTGCAACATTTGTTAAAAGCTTACCTCATAACACTATGGGATCCTCCTCCTATATCCCAATACATCCTATCTGAAGTACAACCCAAATGCAAGGTGTGCCTATCATTCGAACAGTCATGGGCGCGACACCAACAACTGCTAGGCCCTGAAAAACAAAGTTTAAGACATGATTGATAACAAGGAAATTGAGTTCGACCCTCCAGAGACTCCGAACGTGATCACTGCTCCTATGTCGAAGCATGACAAAGGCATAAGTGCTATTGAAGATGTTTTGTAAGTTACCTCCATAAGTGATGTGGTTACTCCTCTCTCAACAGTCAAGATGAATTTGCTACAAGCTGGTTTACCTCCATAAGTGTTAAAAGATGTTACTACTGCACAGTCCAACCCAATGGCTGTAAATTACTGAAGGAAGAAATTCAACGCCTTATGGATGAACATGTAATTTTGATTGAGAAAATTTTGCATGCTGAGAATTTATGCTGAGATTTGTCTGTCATATTTGGTACTCCTTTTGAGATCCCTTCCAAAGGTCCTGTAAGGATTACTACCAATCCAAAAGCTTATCCCTTAATCATTACAAAACCTAGGCCTATCCCATATTCCTTGGAGAAGGCTATTCCATGGAATTATGGGCCTGACGTCTATTACCATGGCATTAAACAAGAGTTGTCTGAGGAAGATGATGAAGAAGTTGATCCCAACATTGACAATATTGCGGTGACTAGAAAAATTACTAGAAGTGGAAGGATTTTCTCTCCGGAAATTTCTCCACCGGTTCAAGTCATAGTTACCAATACCACTGTTGAAGATTGAGGTAAAGATCCAATGATATAGCATGCCCGAACGGAGGCACCAAAAGAAGCTACAGTCGAAGATACCTATGGACAAGAAATGGAAGAGGTTTTGAAGATCATTCATAGAAGAGATTACAAAATTGTTGAACAGTTGGGACATACCCCATCCAAAATCTCCATGTTATCTTTACTACTGCATTCTGAGGCCCATGCACAAGCTTTAATGAAATTTTTGAAGACCGCTCATGTACCATAAGAAATTTCTACTGATCAATTTGGAAGTTATGTTGCTAGCTTAACAACTAACAATGGATTAGATTTCTCCGATGTTGACCTGACTCTGGAGGGGAGAAATCATAATAGGGCTCTGTATGTCTCCATTGAATGTAGGGGCACTATGTTGGCTCATGTGTTAGTTGATACTGGCTCTTCTCTGAATATTCTGCCAAAGGGGGCTTTTGACCAACTGGATTGTGAAGGGGTTATTCTGAAACCTAGTGACATTATAGTTCGAGCCTTTGACGGGTCAAAAAGAATGGTACATGGAGAATTGGACCTCCCTATCAAAGTGGGCTCACAAATCTTTGAATCCACCTTTTATGTAATGGACATCCAACCAACTTATTATTGTCTTTTGGGACGCCCCTGGATCCATGGGGCAGGCTTTGTTACCTCCACCTTGCACCAGAAATTAAAGTATCCTCTGAAAGGGAAGATTGTTACTGTCTGCAAAGAAGAGGAATACATGGTCAGCCATCTAAACTCATTCTGATACATGGAGATGGACGGGGAATTCATCGAGACTCCCTGTCAAACTTTTGAAGTGATTTCCCCTGCTGCTATTGAAGATGTTTCTGCCATTCCAAAGACTACCAGGGTTCCTTACAAGATGGCTTCCTTGAAATATGCCAAAGCTCCAATAGAAGAAGGTGGTTGCACAATTTGGGGTCAGCTTCCTGATATCCCCTACAAATCTAATAAGTTTGGTTTAAGCTTTACTGCAGAGAGCCAAATGGTTGTTCACCGCACTCGGAATGGAAGACCTCAATTATGTGTCAGCAACAATGGAATCAACACTATAGAGGATGCAGATAGTGATTGTGATTTCAACAGCTGAATATTCCCTACCATTAGTGACGGACTCGGCAATTGGAAACCAGAAGACATTTTCCCTATCTCCTTCAGCCAGGAGTAATAGATATTTTTGTTTGTATTGCTTTAAGAAGTTTGGTTATGTAATTTATTTTCAAACAATGACTTTAAGTCTTGTGTCTTGCCCGAGGCACAATGGTCCATTTGTTAAGGGTTGTCATTTCACATGCCATATTTTTATTTAATGAAAACATTGGACGTTTTGTATTCAAATTTTGTGCTATGTGTTTTTCTATTAATTTATTTTCACTTCCAAATAGCTATGTGTTCTTACACACACCCACACACTACATTGCAGATATCCAACCACTTTGGATCTTGTTGATAATGATTCTGCTATTGCCGCTTATGACTTTGAAAATCCGATCTACCAAGCCGAGGATGAAGGTAAGGAAGATTGTGAAATACCTGGAGAACTTGCAAGGCTCTTAAAACAAGAAGAAAAGGCTATCATACTGCACGAAGAGCCGATCTAAGTGGTAAACTTGGGTTCTGAGACAGACAGAAAAGAGGCCATGATAGGCGCCAACTTAGAGGACAATGTCAAGAACAGATTGATTCAGATGTTGCACGACTATGTTGAGGTATTTTCTTGGTCGTATGAAGACATGCCAGGGCTCGACACTGATATTGTGGTCCACCGTCTGCTAATGAAAGAGGGTTGTTCTCTGATTAAGCAGAAAGTTCGTCGCATGCGTCTTGAGATGTCAGATAAGATCAAGGCCGAGGTTATGAAGCAATTCAACGCAGGGTTCTTAGCGGTGACATCATGTCCTCAATGGGTTGCTAATGTTGTTCTGGTACCAAAGAAATATGGAAAGGTATGTATGTATGTATAGTATAGGGATCTGAACAGGGCGAGCCCCAAGGATGACTTCCCGCTTCCACATATTGAGTTCTGGTCGACAACACTACTCAACATAAGGTATTTTATTTTATGGATGGTTTCTCAGGTTATAATCATATCAAGATGGCGCCTGAAGACATGGAGAAAACTACCTTTGTCACATAATGGGGCATTTTCTATTACAAAGTCATGCCTTTTGGGTTGAAGAACGCAAGGGCAACTTATCAGTGTGCCATGGTAGCCTTATTCCATGACATGATTCATCACGAGATAGAGGTCTACATTGATGACATGATAGCCATATCACAGACTGAAGAAGAACATCTTGATCATTTGCATAAGTTATTTGAAAGGCTGAAGAAGTACAAACGAAGGCTAAATCCGAACAAATGCATCTTTGGGGTAAGGTCTGGGAAACTCTTAGGTTTCTTCGTCAGTGGTAAAGGTATTGAAGCTGATCCCGTGAAGTTTAAAGCTATTCAAGAAATGTTGGCTCCTCGTATTAAGATGGAAGTCAGAGATTTCTTAGGTCGACTAAATTACATTGCCCGATTCATTTCTCATTTGACTGCTACCTGTGAGCCAATCTTTAAGTTGCTGAAGAAATATCAAGTAGTAAATGGAATGAAGAATGTCAAATAGCCTTTGATAAAATCAAGGAGTACCTACAAGAACCACTGATTCTGATGCCACGAGTTGAAGGAAGACCTTTAATCATGAACCTAACTGTGTTAGAGAATTCAGTGGGGTGTGTGCTGGGGCAACATGATGAGTCTGGTCAAAAAGAGCATGCAATATACTACCTTAGCAAAAAAATTACCGACTGTGAAATAAGATATTCACTTCTCGAGAAAACTTGTTACGCTTTGGCATGGGCTGCTCGCCGACTAAGACAGTATATGTTGACCCATACTACTTTATCAATCTCTAAAATGGATCCCATCAAGTACATATTTGAGAAGCCAGCTCTCTCCGGAAGAATAGCCCGATGGTAAATGGTCTTAACAAAATACGACATTCAGTACACTGTTGCAACTGAATTTAAAATGAAGAGTCGCCACTACTAGTTTTTATCCTAAGGAAGGACATCTAATAGGAAACCCTAATTCGTAAAATAGAGATTCTAAGTTTTAGACTTCTTTAGATGAAAGGAAGGTGTTAGGAACCTTTCATCTATCTTATTCTTAAGGATACTAGGTTTAGGTTTAGGTTTTAGGTAAAACAGGGTTTTAAGTTTTTAATAGGGAAACTCGCCACGATTTTTGATCGTATGCCTACGTATCCTCTTACGAGGAATCAGAGTCCCAATTCGTAGTTCGTATGGGTTTATGTTTTTTAGGGGTTTCAAAAGTATTTTGAATTGTCTCGCATTTAGACCGAGTGTAAAGATAGCGGAAGTTTAGACTAAATGCGCGATTAGTCAAAATTTATTTGGAACCCTTTTGCAAAAATAGTTGTTAAATTAGTTTATTGTGAAAAAAAGATTTAATATTTGTTAGATTTTTTTAATCATATTAATTGAAAAAATTCTAATTAATGCATGATTAAAATATTTAATGCAATATAATAAAATATATACATGAGTTTTATCAAGAAAATAATTATTTAATGATAATAATAATAATAATATTTGAATGAATTCTTGAAGAAAATAATATTTAAATAATAAATAAATAATATTTGGGAATAAAAATAAAGTACTAAAAATTATTATAAAAAAGGCAAGAAAATAAAATAAAAAAATAAGAAAATAATAATTATAAAAAATTAGGAAAAAAAATAAATTAGTTTTCAGGGGGTGCAGTTTAAGTTCATAAGCAAAAAGGGTAGGGTGTGAATAGTCAGGGCCTGAATTCAGATATTGAATTCAGGGCCAGTTGGCCTGGGGGTGCATTTTTGAACAAGCAAGCAGAAAGGGGGGTGTTTTGAGAAGTTAGGCCCAAGTTCATATATTGAATTGGTCCTAGAGGTAAGGGTGAGTTGTTGGCATTTATTCCGCAATTGTATAAAGAGGGGGTGCAGAAAGATGACTGGGCTAGGCCCAAACGCGTTATGAGGAAGCCTGAGTACTCGTATGCGTGAGGGCGCATGGGATGTATGATGGACTTGGCCTTACGGCCATCCAATGATGATCAAACAGATAGGATGGAAGGGAACACGTTATTACTCTAAGCGCGAGCGTATAGAATCATAACCGAATATAAGTTTTATTTTTTATACATTTTATTAATCATTTTAGTTTACAACACTTCACCATTATCTCTTTCTTTCTTTCATTCAGTGTACACCTTTTCCTTCTTCAACCTAACCCTAAAAAAACCTCCCCACGGCGGCGTGCCCTAAATCGAATCCCTTTTCCTTACCATAAACCAACCCCAAACCGGCAATAATATCATAATAAAAAAATAAGAGCTATATACCTCTTTTGCATGTTCGTATTTTGGTTTTACTTCTGATCGATTCAATTCTGATCCTCCTACTTTTTCTTGTTCGCAGGTCTCGATGGCTCTCGAAGGTGGTGACGGTGGCTGACAGTGTGGAAACAACGCGATTAGGGTTTCAGATGTTAAAACCCTAATCGTATTCTTCCTTCCTCGACACTTGGTTCGGTATAATCTTCTTCGTTTTCTGCTTTTCATCCAGAATTCTTCTCCCGATAGCTCTCAATAATTTTCTTTTTATTTCTATATTTTTGATTTGGTATTTATAGGGTTAGGATTAGGGTTTAAGCAATTGTTGTTACAAGCTTAGATTTAGGAATTAGAGTAAATTATGGATTGTAATTTTTTGTAATTGATTCGAAATTGGACTTGTAATATATTCGATTGGATTCTGAGATTTTTTTAATATTTTAGATTTGTAAATTATTCTGGGAAGAGTTTATTTTGGGTATTTTTATTTTAAACTGTAATAAGAGATGTTGGGCATTGATTTAATAAAAATTGGATTTTTTTAGATTTGTTGTAATGAAGATTTGATTTAGTTGTAATCTTTATAATATCTGTCAGTCCATGAAACGCGCACATCCTTTTTGCTTGATTGGTACAATAGATGTGTTTTACTTTGGGCTTGTACGTTGTTTCCAAACAAATCTGTACGAAATATATTTTCTGGGCCTTGCACCATCTGAGTCCAATTCTGTTTTCTTCTTTGTATCCACATTTTTATTTAATGGGCCTGAGATTGTTCAATCTGCCCAGCAACTATTCACTCAATTTGGGCCTAACACCGTACCACAATTTCCTTTTCTGCCCATCAACAACTTTTTATCATAACAAACATTTTTCCTTTAATCCGGACTGGGCCTGAATTTTATAAACCCAATCTTTCCCCAGTCATTAAACTCATACCTTTCTTTTTTTTTTAAAAACTCTTAGTGAAATGATTATAACAAAATAAAAAATATATATTTTAATAATGAGATGATTATAATAAATTTCTTAATAATTTATAAAAGATTATAATGATAGAAAAAAATTTAATAACAATAAACATAAATGATTTTCTCACAGAATGCCCAATAGGCCCAGTCTGCATATATTGGGCTTTTAAAAAACACATTGCACGCACTCCCCTTTCTATCATTCAATGACCAAACGAAAATTAGCCCTTCTAGATGGGCTTGAAAATTGAAATTTCACCCCTCTCTCTTCTAAAAAGAACAACGCAACTTAATGGGCCATATATAATTAAAATCTTAATTTCCTTTTGCACTAGTTACCAATCCCTATATGTTGCATCGTCGTGGTATCTTTGAATTGATTTGAACATGGTGAAAACTGTTAGCAAGACCTTGATTCCTTATGTCGTAGGTGCAGGTGTAGGTGTAGACGTGTGAATGGGTGTAGACTTTTGTGTTGTAAAGGCAGGCGTAGGAGTAGGCGTGTGTATAGACGTAGACGTGAATTTTCTTATTTTTTTGATGTTTTTCTAACCAAAATGCTTTTTCGATGTTTTATCAAATACTTTTATTTGTTAAATCCCCCAAAACGAGTTCAACACAATATTCACAAGCAATAAGCATAGCATTTTGTAAAACAAGTCTGGAAAAGGAAAAACATAATTTGAAAGATGAAAGCGAAAAGTAAATGCTTTAATGATATGCCTCTAAATCGGCGAGTGTACATATGTAATTCCTTGAAAGAGGTAATTACAGAAAGTTTCAATACTATAAATGGTAATGAAAATGATAATTTCTACTTCAGTTCCCCAATATCCTTTTAATGGCTCATATCTCCTTTGCTTCTGAGTCGTGTGATTTAGATCCATCTCTCCCTTCATGGTTCATAGTCGTAGTTCTTAGATCGCAATCTTTTTATTATTTATTTCTTTTTCATAAGATCCCTAATTTTTGTCTGGATTGCCCTTTTGGGTTTTCAATCCACCGAGATATTTTTTTGTATGTCCCTAATTTTTGCTTGGATCTCCCTTTAGGATTTTCGATCCACCGGGACGCTCCTTTTGCCTTAATCGCCTGTTTAAGGTTCAAGCTTAGAGAGCTTTTTATACATAGTATTTTTTACTGCGTCTGAATTTGCTGGATATGGTAGTTCCTCCCAAACCATTGTTGTGAGGATAAGAGCACCACCGAAGAATGCTATTTTTACTACGTATGGACCTTCGAAGTTGGGTGTCCATTTACCACGTGAATCGAGGAGAGGTAGCAGAATATTTTTTAGCACTAAATCCCCTTCTTTGAATATTCGAGGACGAACTTTCTTATCAAAGGCCCTCTTCATCTGCTTCTGATGCAGTTGATTTGGCATAGAGCTGTCAAGCGCTTTTCTTCGATGAGGTTGAGCTGATCGAGCCGCGTCTGAACCCATTCTTCCTCTTCCAGCTTTGTTTCCATTAAAACCCAAAGTAATGGTATTTTTATTTCAACTGGTAGTACTGTCTCCATGCCATATACCAGAGAGAAAGAAGTTGCGCCTGTTGATGTGCTCACGGAAGTGAAATAACCGTGTAGAGCAAAGGGAAGTATTTCATGTCAATCTTTGTATGTCTTCACCATTTTCTGAATGATCTTCTTGATATTTTTATTGTCTGCTTCGACGGCTTCGTTCATCTTGGGTTTGTATGGTGAGGAGTTATAATGTTCGATTTTGAAATTATCGCACAGTTCCTTCATCATCTTGTTCAAATTGGACTCGTTGTCTATAATAATCCTGCTTGGAACCCCGTATCTACATATGAGATTCTTCTTGATAAATCGCGTAACCACTTGACTTGTCACATTAGCGTAGGATGCCGCTTCCACCCATTTGGTGAAGTAATCGATGGCTACCAGTATGAAATGTTGTTTGTTGGATGCTTACGGCTCAATCATGCCAATTATATCAATTCCCCACATTGAAAATGGCCAAGGGGAGCTCATGACATTCAGAGGAGTTGGTGGCATACTTATCTTATCAGCGTAGATCTGGCATTTGTGACACGTTTTCGTATAGTGGTAACAATCGGCTTCCACCATTAACCAATAATATCCTGCCCGCAGAATCTTTCTAGCCATGGCGTTCCCATTTATATGAGTTCCAAAAGTTCCCTCGTGGATTTCTCTCATGAGCGTATCTGCTTCCTATTTCTCCACACACCTGAGTAGTACCATGTCGTAGTTTCTTTTGTATAGCACTCCATTACTCATAAAGAGTTTTTAGGCTAACTTCCATAGAGTTCATTTGTCAATGATAGAGGCATTTTCTGGATATTCTTGCTTTTTTGGGTACATCTTAATGTCATAAAACCAAGGCTTGTCATCTGGCCCTTCTTCAATAGCAAGGGAATGTGTGGGCTCTTCAAAGTTTCTGATTGTGATACAAGGTTTGTGGTTTGGCCAAGTTACTTTGAACGTAGCTGATAGTGTTGCCAGGGCGTTTGCCATTTGATTTTCTTCTCGTGGGATGTGATAGAAAGTGATCTCCGTGAACTCCGTATCCAACTTTAAAACATGATCTCGATATGGAATTAGTTTTGGATGTTTAGTATCCCATTCACCGTTGACTTGGTATATGACTAACGCGGAATCTCCAAATACTTCGAGGTGTTTGATTCTTAAATAAATGGTAACTTCCAATCCTAGTATACAAGCTTCGTACTCGACGATGTTGTTGTTGCAGTCAAAACATAATCTTGCAGTATAGGGTTTGTGATAATTCTTTGGAGAAGTCAAGACTTCCCCTATACCATGCCCCAGTGTATTTGAAGCCCTGTCGAACATGAGTGTCCAACGTGCCCCTGGTTAGGGTCTTTCGTTAGGTCCTTGTATTTCATAGTCACCTATAACCATGACATCTTTGTCTGGAAAGTCGAACTTCATAGGTTGATATTCTGGTAGAGGTTGGTGAGCTAGATGATCAGCTAGTATACTACCCTTGATGGCCTTTTGAGTGACATATTAGATGTTTTATTCTGATAGTAGCATCTGCCATCGGGCGATTCTTCATGTAAGAGCCGATTTTTCGAACATGTACTTTAAAGGAACCATTCTTGCTATTAACCATGTGGTGTGGGTTAACATATATTGCCTCAACCTATTAGTATCCCAAGCCAATGCACAACAAGTTTTCTCGAGGAGCGAATATCTAGTTTCGCAGTCAGTAAATTTCTTGCTGAGGTAGTAAATTGCATGCTCTTTTCTTCCTATTTCGTCCTGCTGTCCCAAAACACAACCCATTGATCCTTCGAGTACTGTCAGATACAGGATGAGTGGTCTTCTGGAGACTGGTGGCATTAAGATCGACGGTTCTTGTAAATACTACTTTATTGTCTCGAAGGCGGTTTGGCAATCATTATTCCACACTACCGTTTGATCTTTTCGCAATAGTTTGAATATAGGATCACACATGGCCGTTAGATGTGATACGAACCTTGAGATGTAATTCAATCGTCCTAAGAAACCATGAACCTCTTTTTTTGTCCTTGGTTCTAGCATTTCTTGTATAGCTTTTACTTTATCGGGGTCTACCTCGATGCCACACTGACTTACAATGAAACCCAGCAACTTGCTTGATCTGACGCCAAATGTACATTTATTCAGATTCAACCTCATCCTGAACTTGTGTAATCGCTCTAATAACTTTTGTAAATTTATGATGTGTTCCTCCTCTGTATGGGATTTGGCGATCATATCATCTACATATACCTCAACCTCTTTGTGAATCATATCATGAAATAGTGTGACCATAGCCCTTTGATAAGTTGCCCCTGCATTTTTAAGACCGAATGGCATTACTTTGTAGCAGAAGGTTCCTCAAGGTGTCATGAAGGTGGTCTTTTCCATGTCTTCGGGTTCCATTTTGATTTGATTATAGTCCGAGAAGTCATCCATGAATGAGAATACTGAGGCTTGAGTTGTATTGTCTACCAAAACATCTATGTGAGATAATGGGAAGTTGTCTTTGGGACTTACTTTGTTCAGATCTCGATAGTCTACACACATGCGTACTTTTTCATCTTTCTTGAGTACAGGCATAATGTTAGCTATCCATGGCGGATAATCTACCACTGCTAAGAACCATGCGTAGAATTGTTTAAGAACCTCTTCTCTGATTTTGCTGAACATATCTGGACAAGTTCTCCTAAGATTTTGCCTAACTGGAGAACAACCTTCTTTGAGAGGTAGTTTATGCACCACAATGTCTGTATCTAATCCTGGCATGTCCATGTAGGACCAGGTAAATATATCCACGTACTTATGCAATATCTTGATCAGCCTTTCTTTGACGCTTTGCTTAAAAGTTGCCCCTAGTTTGATTTCTTTCAAATCTTCCTATGTGCCTAGATTAATGGTCTCAATAGCCTCTTGATACGATTGTATGTTGTCATCCTTTCGCTCTATTTCCCTTGCCAGTTCTTCAGAAAGTTCAAGATCTTCATCACCTTCCTCTTCAGCTTGGTTGATAGGAGCATCAAAATTATATCGGATCGCAACAGTAACATTATCGATGGTTTCTGGCATGGATATGCACGTTTATCATATTTTGGTGCAAATTTTAGTATATGAGTTTTGAAAATGCATATAAAGATAAAGTATTTCCATTTTTAAATTTAAGAGATAAATGCAAGAGAAAGACGAGGATCTTAATTGAAAACAAAATATAACTTTTATTAATCATAAATATTGTCTGAAACAAAACGGGGGGACCCTTACAAGCAACCCCTATAGCTTGGGCTTGACCTAGGTTCTTTCAAAACAAGAAAAATTACTTAGGAAAGAAAAAGATCTCGGGAATCTCCATGGCAGTCCAACTCTTGAGTTCTTCTCCTGGGTCACATTCTCGGATGTAGTCAATTGCTCTTCTGGTGATGACTTTGTTGGATATCATGGACACCTGTCTGCCATGCTCTATTCCCTTGTAGACAAATGTCTCTTGGATGGGAGGAAACCATGCTTTATCCTTCAGAGTAGCTTTTGATAGTTCATAGCCCAACCTGAATCAACTTTTCTTTTCAGAAATTTCTGGGAGCTTTCCCCAAACTTTTGAGGTACCACTTTCTATCATTGTCTTTAAATCTCTCCATGAGGTTACTGTAGGCTTATCTCTCTTCTTTACTGGTAAAGTTACCATTGAAGCGACTTCCAAGACTTGGAATGGGGTGGCCATACATTCTTCGTCGACATTAATATACATGTATGATTCGATGTGACTTATGAAGATGTCTTCTTCACGGTCGATTATAATTAACTTCCCTTCCACTAATAACTTCAACTTTTGATGTAAGGTCGAAGTGACTACCCCTGCTGCATGAATCCAAGGTCTCCCCAGTAAGCAAGTGTATGTCGGCTCTATATCCATGACTTGGAAAGTGATATAGAAGATATGTGTCCCAATTTTGACTGGAAGGTCCACCTCTCCCAATACCGAGCTTTGAGAACCGTCAAAGGCTTTCACTATTGTAGAGCTTGGCCTCATTACAACATCATCTAATGATAACTTCATCAGACTTGATTTTGGTAACACGTTAAGGGCAGAGCTAGTATCGGTGAGTACTCTGGATAGGCTGGCAGTACCTATCTGAATGGAGATATGTAGTGCCTTGTTGTGAGCTCGGCCTTGTAGCAACAACTCATTGTTACTAAAAGCTATATATGATCTCCATGTTAGGTTTGCTACAACATTATCAAATTTATTCATGGTAATCTCCTCTGTAAAATGGGCTGAACTTAGTACCTTCACTAAAGAATCTTGGTGCGCCTCAGAATCGTTGAGTAACGAGAGTATGGAAATTTTAGTTGGGGTTTGGTGAAGCTGATCCACCACCCTATAGTCGCTTCTTTTGATGATTTTCAAAAAATCCTCTGCCTCTTGGTCAGTAAAGTTTTTGCTGGGAGGTTCTTTCTCTTGACTTGTTTCTACCACTTCTTTTCCTTTATCTTTTATTGACATCTCATTGTTATTCTTTATTGTCTCATCATTCTTCTTCGGGGGTTCAAATTCGAAGACTCGACCACTACGGTTCATGCCTCATGTCCCTGCTATATTTGAAATTGCAGGTCCTTGACTTGATGATGGCCTATCTTCTTGTTTGTTTCCATTGATGTACACGGCTGAATCATAACTCCAAGGTACGGCTTTGTTACTTTCATAAGGGATAGGTGACAGTACCTTAATTATCATTATGGCTTTTGGAATTGCTGCTATTTTCAACGCCTCCCTTGGTGCTTTCGTTGGGGTTTCTTCCGATTCTTCCCACAGTATCACCAGTCTTCTTGTTAAGATTTGGGCCTTGGCAAGGGATTACCAATGGCTTCTTTCCTTCAATTGCAGCTACATATTTTTCTTCATGGTATCGTCCTAATTGGACTATCCCCTGGTCCGCTAGCTTCTTTAATGTTCTTTCAAAGGCTTTATTATGTTCCAACAGGAACCCACATTCCAATAGATACTCCTTCAACAAGTTTATCGGGGCCTTTGCTTTCCTGATTTCCCCAAAGTCGGTAACTACTTCAATTGCATTTATTATCGGCCCACCATGTGGAGGCATGGGTTTTGATTTGAAGTTAGGTTTCTCAAAAGTGATGTCTTGAGATTCTAACAAGTCTTGCACTTTATGATTGAATGCCCAACATTTTTCTATGGTGTGTCCAGGAGAATTAGCATGGTATTCGCATATGGCATCAGCATTGTACTTTCGCGGGAGTGGCCCGACTGGAGGAGCTAGAGGTTTTAGTTCCACCAAGGATGCCTTGACTAAGTGTTGTAATAATTGGCTGGGTGGCATGGGGAGTGGATCAAAATTTCTTTGCGGCCTTCCAAATCTGCCTTGTTGTTGTCCTTATGGGATCATTAATGGTTGTTGTGCCCTTGGTTGTGAGGCTAGAGCATTAATTTCTCCCTTTTTCTTTTTGGGAAGTTCGGAGCATGCCTTTTGAATTATATGGGGCATTTGATGGTCCCCCTGGTATTTTCCCACTCTTTATTCCAGTCTCAATTCTTTCTCCGATAGTTACATGGTCTGAGAATCCCGAAGAGATACTTCCTGCCATCTTCTCATAATATAACCCTTGCAAGATTCCCATGAACATATCTACTAACTCCTTCTCCAACAGTGGTGGTTGCACACAGGATGCCATCTCCCTCCATCTCTGAGTGTACTCTTTGAAAGACTCTTCTTTCTTTTGGGACAGATTCTGGAGTTGCATGCGGGTATGCGCCATGTCCAGGTCATATTTATAATTCTTTAAGAAAGCATTAGCAAGATCTACCCGTGTTCGAATATGCACTCGTTCTAACTGCATATACCAGTCTAGAGATGCCCCGCTTAAGCTATCTTGGAAACAATAATCATTATCTTTGGGTCATGGGCACGGGCATGCATCTTCCTGCAATACATGGGCAAATGATTTCTTGGACAAGTGAGCCCTTTGTATTTTCCGAAGTCGGGTACTTTGAATTTCGGCAGAATTACCACATCAGGAACTAGGCTCATCTCGAGAGCATCTACTTCGAAGGGATCAAAACCCTCTACAACTTTTAACCTTTCTTCTATAGCTTTATATTGATTCATCACCATTGGATTATCAATAGCATGAGTACTAGTCGCTTTTAAGGGTGCCTAGTTGGCATCCTCTAGGTCGTGGTCTCCATATTGTAAGTCCAAGTAGTTGTCTGGATTGTTGTTCGGAATTTGTAGGGTATGAGATACCCCTGGTTTTGATGGCAGTAGGGAAAACCCTTCAGTCTCAACCCCTTGTTGGGCCATGACATACTTTTAGAGTCCTGCTTCTGACTCTTTTCTTAGTTGGTGACCGCTTAATGCACCAATCGTTTGGGCTACCTCTTTGAAAGCTACCATGGGAATCTGATATTGCATGTCAATGATATTCTTCAAAGCTAGGAGAACTTGACTCAGATCTCTTTTCATTGAACTCACATCGCCTTTGACCTGGTCGAGATCCTCCTTGAATGCAACTTGATTCTCCTTAATTTAATCCATTGCTTTTTGTTGGTAGGCCTTGTTTGATATGGAAGCCAATGAGGTGGTGATCTTTTTCTACCAATGGTTTAACTGGGGAGATTTTTAAAAAAACATGAGCTTGGGTATGAAATGCAGGTGTTTGTAAATGCATGCATGCGAATGAATATGTATGAACATGAAAGGGGTTAAATGTCTTATTCACTTGGGTATATATTTGTTTTTGCTTTTTCACTTCTTTTTTTATTTTATTTGGTGAATATCTTAAAAATAGATACGCAGACGAGACACGGAAACAAAATGCCTTTATTGAAAGTAACATGATTCAGATATTGAAAGATATTACAATCTTAAACCAAAACTTGTTTCCATGAAATTAAGCAAAGGGAAACAAATCTTCTAGGTGCGCTTGCGCTTAATGGTGTTGACGCAGACATATTGTTTCCCTTTGGTATCCATTTTCAAAGATAATCACCAAAATCTTGATTTTATTATTTTTGTTTTTTTTACTATGTGAATAAGACAAATAAAAAGAAACAAGATGATGAATATATGAAATGTATGAATGCGTGGATGTAGGGTTTAATGACGGGATTTTGTGATAGCTTTTTGTGACAGGTACCCTTATAAGGTAGGCTCTTAGCTTTGACCTACGGTTATTCTACCCTCCCAAAAGGTGGTTTCCTAAAGGGTATCATGAATAACACCAGAGGGAAAAGGCACAAGGGCCTCCCTTAGGTGGAGCCTCTTTACGGACCGAGACTTTCGTCTCAAAGTCGTGAAAGGTCTCTTCATGAGATTTTGGTTAGGGTTGATACAAAGAGTCATGGGTGGAATTCAAAAGTCCTACTCGTCAAGAGGATATCTCTCGATAAGTATTCCTTTTGCAGAATTCCACCGACTCTAGGCGAAGTCATCACATAAACTCGCAGGGATGATGTACCCCCTAAGATAATAGAGGAACCTTTTTTCTAAGGGTTATTTGAAAAGCATTTTTTTTTTAAATAAAATCCCTCCGCACAACAAATATATAATGATAAAAAATAGATAAGAATAAATAAATGCATAAATAAATAAAGAAAATAAAAACCCCACAAAACAAAAACCTAAAACCTAATGGAAGGCTTTTAAACCTAGGGTTGAAGTCCCCAGCAGAGTCGTTAGCTGTCGTAACTAGATTTAAAATCAAGAGTAGCCACTACTATTTTTTATCCTAAGGAAGGGCATCTAATAGGAAACCCTAATTCGTAAAACAGAGGTTATAAGTTTCAGACTTCTTTAGACGAAAGGAAGGTGTTAGACACCTTTCATCTACCTTATTCTTAAGGATACTAGGTTTAGGTTTTAGGTAAAATAGGGTTTTAAGTTTTTAATAGGGGAACTCGCCACGATTTTTGATCGTATGACTAGGTATCCTCTTACGAGGAATCAAAGTCCCAATTCGTAGTTCGTATGGGTTTGTGTTTTTTAGGGGTTTCAAAAGTATTTTGAATTGCCTCACATTTAGACCGGTGTAAAGATAGCGGAAATTTGGACTAAATGCGTGATTAGTCAAAATATATTTGGAACCCTTTTGCAAAAATAGTTGTTAAATTAGTTTATTTCAAAAAAGAGATTTAATATTTGTTAGATATTTTTTCAATCATATTAATTGCAATAATTCTAATTAATGCATGATTAAAATATTTAATTAAATACAATAAAATATATACATGAGTTTTATCAAGAAAATAATTATTTAATGATAATAATAATAATAATAATAATAATATTTGAATCAATTCTTGAAGAAAATAATACTTAAATAAATAATAAATAATATTTGAAAATAAAAATAAAGTACTGAAAATTATTATAAAAAAGGAAAGAAAATAAAATTAAAAAAATAAGAAAATACTAATTATAAAAAATTAGGAAAAAAATATATTAGTTTTTAGGGGGTGCAGTTTAAGTTTATAAGCAAAAAGGATGGGGTGTGAATAGTCAGGGCCTGGATTTAGATATTGAATTCAGGGCCAGTTGGCCTAGGGGTGCAGTTTTGAACTAGCAAGAAGAAAGAGGGGTGTTTTGAGAAGTTGGGCCCAAGTTCAGATATTGAATTGGGCCCAGAGGTAGGAGTGAGTTGTTGGCATTGATTTCTCAATTATAGAAAGAGGGGGTGCAGAAAGATGACTGGGCTAGGCCCAAACGCATTATGGGGAGGCCTGGGTACTGGTATGCGTGAGGGCGCATGGGATATATGATGGACTTGGCCTTACGGTCGTCCAATGATGATCAAACGGGTAGGATGGAAGGGAACACGTTATTACTGTAGGCACGAGCGTATAAAATCATAATCGAATATAAGTTTTATTTTTTATACATTTTATTAATCATTTTCGTTTACAACGCTTCATCATTCTCTCTTTATTTCATTCAGTGTACACCATTTCCTTCTTCAACCTAACCCTAAAACAACCTCCCCGCAGCGGCGTGCCCTAAATCGAACCTCTTTCCCTACCGTAAACCAACCCCAAACCGCAATAATATCATAATAAAAAAAGATGAGTTGTACCTCTTTCGCGAGTTTGTATTCTGATTTTACTTCCAATCAATTCGATTCCGATCCTCCTCCCTTTTCTTGTTCGCAGGTCTCGATGGTGCTCGAAGGTGGTCGCGATGGCCGACGTTGTGGAAACAACGCGATTAGGGTTTCAAATGTTAAAACCCTAATCGTCTTCTTCCTTCCTCGACACTTGGTTCGGTATAATCTTCTTCATTTTTTGCTTTTCATCCAGAATTCTTCTCCCGGTAGCTCTCAATAATTTTCTTTTTCTTTCTGTATTTTTGATTTGGTATTTATAGGGTTAGGATTAGGGTTTAAGAAATTGTTGTTACAAGCTTAGATTTAGGGATTAGAGTAAATTAGGGATTGTAATTTTCTGTAATTGATTCAAAATTGGACTTATAATATATTCGATTGGATTCTGAGATTTATTTAATATTTTAGATTTGTAAATTATTCTGGGAAGAGTTGATTCTGTATATTTTATTTTAAACTGTAATAAGAGATTTTGGGCATTGATTTAATAAAAATTGGATTTTTTTTTAGATTTGTTGTAATGAAGATTTGATTTAGTTGTAATTTGTACAGTATCTGTTAGTCAATGAAACGCGCACATCCTTTTTGCTTGATTGGTACAGTAGTTGTGTTTTACTTTGGGCCTGTACGTTGTTTCCAAACAAATCTGTACGAAATAATTTTTCTGGGCCTTGCACCATCCGAGTCTAATTTTGTTTTCTTCTTTGCATACACGTTTTTTATTTAATAGGCCTGAGATGGTTCAATCGGCCCAGCAACTATTCACTGAATTTGGGCCTAACACCGTAGCACAATTTCCTTTTCTGCCCATCAACAACTTTTTATCATAACAAACATTTTTCCTTTAATCTGGACTGGGCCTGAATTTTATAAACCCAATCTTTTCCCAATCATTAAACTCATTCCTTTCTTTTTATTTAAACTCTTAGTGAAATGATTATAACAAAATAAAGATGATAAAATATTTTAATAATGAGATAATTATAATAAATATCTTAATAATTTATAAAAATATTATAATGATAGAAAAAAGTTTAATAACAATAGACAGAAATAATTTTCTCACAAAATTCCCAATAGGCCCAGTCCACATCTATTGGGCTTTCAAAAAACACATTGCGCGCACCCCCTTTCTATCATTCAATGACCAAACGAAAATGGGCCCTTCTGGATGGGCTTGCAAATTAAAATTTCACCCCTCTCTCTTCTAAAATTAATAACACAACTTAAATGGGCCTTATATAATTAAAATCTTATTTTCTTTTGCACCAGTTTCCAATATTTGAATCTCATGGGCCATTGTCCAACATGCTTCGCAAATGGGCATATGGGTATATGGGTATTTCTGATTTAGAAAGCCACACTCTCTTGAATTAAGACACACCCCTCTGTTGACTTGGATTCTTAAAAATGGGACATCAGATATTTCTAGACCATCCTTAATCAAAACATTTCTCTTCCATTTTCAATTTTGAAAATATGATCATAAAGGTAGGGCAAATTTGGGGTACGACATACATCACTCAAAGAGCAATAAAAGAAGTGTATTGGTAGATCATTTAACACATCAAGCTATAGACTACTACCAATCTATGAATTTCAAATTCTCGGATGAGAACATTATGCTAATTACGGATTATAAAGAACCTGAACCGTATGAAGGACTTGTGCTAGGATCTCGATGGACTATCGTTTTCGATGGAGCTTCTAACGCCTTTGGCAACTGAATTGGTGTTGTAATTATCTCTCCTCAAGGTTGCCATACACCCTTCACCGCCAGACTCTGATTTGAGTGCACCAATAATATGGCTGAATATGATGCGTGCGTCGTGGGTATTAAGCTGCTATTGACCTGAGAATCAAATTCTTAAGCGTATATGGAGACTCAGCTCTGGTAATCAATCAAGTCAAGGGAGAATAGAATACGAAGCATCTGAATCTTATCCCTTACCGATAACATGTACTAACCTTGATTCCGTACTTCAAAGATTTACTTTTGAGCATATTCCAAGAGAAGAAAATCAGTTGGTGGACACATTGGCTACCATGTCATCCATGTTCAAACTCAGATGGGACAAAGAGGCTCCCATAATTACCATTGAAAGATTTGATGAACTGACACAATGCTATGAAATTGACGCTGATGGAGTAGAAGAAAAACCTTGGTTTCATGAAGTGAAAAGGTACCTCGAAGCTCAAGAAAACCCTGAAGGGGCATCACTCAATGACAAGAAATTCCAACAGAGGTTCTCGGCTAAGTTCTTCTTGAGCAATTGAGTTTTGTACAAGCACAATCATGATTCAAATTTGTTTCGAAAGCAGAGAAAATCATGGAAGATATGCATGAAGGCATATTTTTTACTTATTCCAGTGGGCATACTATGTCTAAGAACATTTTGAGAGTAGGTTACTACTGGTCGACCATGGAAACCGATTGTCACCACCACTCGAGGACTAGTCATAAGTTCCAGATCTATGCTGATAAGGTTCACATGCATCCGATACCTTTGAACGTTATGAGTGCTCCTTGGCCATTCATAATGTGGGGCATTGATATGATCGGAGAAATCAAGCCTACTGCTTCTAACGGATATCACTTCATTCTCGTCGCCATTGACTACTTCACAAAATGGGTTGAAGCAACCTTATTTGCCTATATTACCAAGAATGTGGTATCTCGATTCATTAAGCATAACATCATTTGTCAGTATGGCATCCACGAGAGAATCATCACGGACAATTTTACCAACCTCAACAACACTATGATCATTGAACTTTGCATGCAGTTCAAGATCAAGCACCATAACTCTTCTCCGTATCGACCAAATATGAATGGCACATTAGAAGCCGCCAACAAAAATATTAAGAAGATCATATAGAAAATGGTTATGACTTGCAAAGACTGGCACAAGATGTTACCATTTTCTCTTTATGGCTATTGCACTTCAGCGCGAACATCGATTGGGGTAACCCCTTTCTCTCTGGTCTATGGCATGGAAGTTGTCCTGCTTGTCGAAGTTCAGATTCCTTCTCTAAGAATTATGAAAGATGCAGACTTAGACGAAGATGAGTGGATTCAGACCAGGCTAGACAGGTTTAATTTGATTGATGAAAAGAGGCTTGAGGTTGTCTGTCATGGTCAGATGTATCAGATACGTATGATCAAGGCATTCAACAGGAAAAGTAAGCCTCAGGTATATCAGACTGGTGACTTGGTAATAAAGCGTATCATTCTACCACATGGTGATCCCAGAGCAAATGGACTCCCACCTACAAAGGTCTATTTGTTGTCAAGAAAGTATTCTTTGGAGGTGCAATGATACTTACCACCATGGACGGTGAAGATTTCCCGCACCCTGTGAATGCGGACATAGTCAAAAGATACTATACATGAAAACGACCCACTAGGTTGACCGGCCTAGGAAAAAATAAGGGCATCCAGGCGAATCAAAAGGTTTCGGGCAAAAATTAGGGATATATATAAAATATTATACACCTGGCAAGTTGAAAACCTAAAAAGGCGGCTTGGGAAAGAAAGGGTATCCCGGTGGATTGAAAACCCGAAAGGGCGGTGTTGTACCCCAAAATTTTCCCTCTCATTTATCAATATTTTCCTCACAAGACTTCTTGGACTCAAGACAAGATTAGGGTTTGGTCAACTCAAGACACCTCATCTTGCACTGATGACCTGAAATTAGGGTTTGAGTTTGCACAAGGATTTTTGGACCATCAATGCTTCATGTACTTTCAAACACCAACTTGTACCCCTAAGATTGCTCATACCAAGTTTCAAGCCTTGAACCATATTTTTGACCAGTCAATTGGACAGTTGACCTAAAAATCAGCTGTATTAGGGAAAAAGTCAACCATGGCCAATTTACAGTAAAACTTCATAATTTTTTATCCACAACAACATTTTAAACTCATATGTACCATTTGACCAAGTTTGGATCACAACTCCTCAAGGAATTTGATCAGATCATCAAAAGGGCAAAATGGTCAAAATTAGGGTTTTGACTGGGAAAGGGCAATTTCTGATTTTTAACCTAGCCAATGACAAATTGGTTTCAATCATGATTTCAAGGACTCAATTGCATCCTCTTGACCTAATCACATAGTTCAAAAGATCTCAAATGCATAGGATTGACAGATAAATTTTGCAGTCAACTGATCAAAAGTCAACTATATATTGAAAAGTCAAACTTTGACTTTTTGGTCAAAATCAAGTGCCAAGGGTCATTATTCATCAAGATATGTCAAAATGTGAAACTTGTTGACCAAGAAACCTAAAATTGCAAATTAGGGTTTTAATTTAAAATTTTTCATAACTTAGAATTTTTCTAAGTATGGAAATTTTCTTATTTTTCCCCAACTTTCCACAACTTTTTCACCATGATGAAATTGGATTGAAAGAAAACTTCAAACATGAAATTTTTATTCCTCCATGAAATATACAACTTTGATTCACAAAGTTTTCCCAAAAGATTCTTGGATCTCAAGATATGAATTTGTGAATAGGGGTCCATAAACTTTTTAACTTAGTGAAAATTTGCCCTAATTTAGACAGGTTTTTGACCTAACTTCATGGGCATTTTCACCTAGTTACAAGAGGTATCTCAAAATTCATTTCAAATATTGATTATAGAGAATGTTGCAAGCTTTCAAAAATGTCAAAGAACTCTCCAAGATCATTTGTGGTTAGGGAGAATCGAAGAAGAGAAAATGGCAGTTTGTCACTTTTGTTCAAGCCATTTTTACAATGCTTCAAGTTGGAAATCAGATCCTAGCATGCTTGTACCTTGCATTACAGGTCCTAACTCCTTCTACACTCCATAATTTAATGTTAATTCAGTGGTTAAAGCCATTGTTTTCACCTTTGGAGCATTGTACAAAGAATTAATCCATTTATGGCATAAAGGGCACTATGCCATTTTGATAAAGCAAGCTTTTTGCAACTTTGCTACCCTTGAGCCTTGGACCTGTTCTTTTGTCACAAGCAATGTCCATAGATATCAAGTAAAGCATACCAACCCTCTGCAGCTATCAAGCAAGCAAGTACAAGCTTTTGGCTTAAGTCACTTCAACTTTCTTCAAAAGCAAGAAAAGTTGCAAAAGTGAGGAGAACTTGTACATCTGATAAAGGGAGGGCTTGGCCTCATTCAAAGCGACTTCACAAACTTTTTGCAAGCAAATACACGAATGCACAACATCTAAAACACTCTTAAACTCAGAAAACACAAATTTCTTTCCAAACAGGGCAGCTTCTGAAAAATCCTTGCCAACTTCATTTTGGCTCGTGCGTTTTGCCTTTCAACCTTTGAAACACTTCATCCGCATCATATCCAAACTATCCAAGCCCTTGTCCTGTTGCTGTAACCTCTATTTCAGACATCACCATTTTCAAACTTGAAGGTTGCAGGTTGACTCGTGCAGGGAGTTTCAAGCATCCTCAAGGAAAGCTAAGCATTGGAATAGCTTGAGGGAACTTCAAGGAAGCTCACACGATCCTCAGGCCTTACTCAAAGTCCCCACATTGCCATATCCAAACTCAGCTGAACAAGGTATTTTTCAAAACTCTATCTCTCTATTTAGGAATCCTCAAGCTTTAATTTGTGAAGCAAAAATGTAGTCCTTAACATGTTGAAGTTGTACATATGCATAGTTGTCATTTATATTAACTAAGTAGTGAGAATTTGAAGTTTGAAGTTCATGAAAAAATTAGGTCAGAAATTAGGGCTACATAAATTCTACATGATCCTTGAGAGTTAGATTATGTTTTTTATATCATTGGAATCGTGAGATTCCAAGCTACATTTTTTATGTTGCAAGTTTTTGTTTTTGTGCAAAGGATAGAGAGTTACAGGTCGAAGGTAGAACGCGCGCAAATGTTTGGTTGGAGGACAGGGACGAAGGTTGGCTTGGGCCTGGCGTACCTTGGGCTTCTGTTTTTGCTTCCCATACCCCCCTGACTATTATTTGCACCCTCTGACCTATTTTCTTATATTTTTGCATTTTTCTTGCATATTTTATATTTTTGACTTGCATTTATTTTTCCTGAACATTAAAAATCACAAAAATATTTTCTTTATTTTTTTGCATTTTATTTTATTTTTATTTTATTTTTTTGCATAATAAAATAGTTTACTAGAATAATTTGAACTTTATTTTCTTAAATAAATTTGTAAAAACATTTAAAAATATCATACATTTTTATTTAATTTTTATTCATACACATAAAATATTATTTCCACATATATTTTAATATTTAATATTTGTAAATAATTTTATTTATTTTTTTGTACATAAATGAATAAAATAAATATAGAACATATATTTTCTTTAATAAAAAACTAGGGTTTTACCCCTTTCAAAAATAACATTATTTTTCTCTTATTTTCTAGGGTTTAAATGATTAATTCTCTCATACAAAAAATCAATTACAAAACATTTTGCATAAATACATTTTTATTTGCATATTTAAATGATTGTGTATTTATTTATTTATTGTACAATAATTCAATTGGGTTGTAATAATATTTTAGGGTTTTATTTTTGTGCAAATATCCCCATTCAAAAAAAAACTTGTATCCCCCCTCCCATAATAATTGTTGTAATAGCTTAGATTTATTTTACGCAATTTATCGCATTATATACATGTTTAGTAAAATTAGGATTTGTATGGTAAGACAAAAATCAAACAAATAGAATTACCTAATACAAGACAATCAAGCATGTAAAATGACAACACATTGCACACAAGCACCCTTAGGATTTAACCCATTTGGTTGCCTTAAAATAAATGGTCATGGTATGCATGCAAAGTATCTTGGCAAAGCAAAACAAACAAATAAGATCATAGTCCCTCGATGACGCTATCAAAAGGTTGCCTAAACAAAGATGATCTTAGTCCCTCAAAACTTGCTAAGATACTTGGCAACATTGCTATCATGGTCATACGATGACCCACGCCCATCCCGTTTAACATCCAAAGATAGGGTTGTTTACCAAATCAATGATAAATCAACAATATCAAAGGAATAAAAATGTACAAGAAAGACTTTTGAGTAGGTAGAATGCTTCTAGTTACTTGATCAATTTGCAAACAATCCTTGCTATTTTCAAACAAACACACACACATATTTCAAAACATTTCCAAACGACTTTCAAAACATTGAAACATTTTTCAAAAGACAAACATCTTTGTATACATTCTTACGAACGAGAATCATTACAAAGATTGCCTAAACAAAAGCCTCTTTTCAAAATACTTTTAAAAACCACACAAAGCACCATTTCAAACAATTGCAAAAGCAAAGCAAGTGATCTAAACAAGTAACTAAGAGCCCATGGAAAACCGTGGATGAAAAGGGTGCTAGCACCTTCCCTTTTCATAATCTACCCCCCGAACTCAAGAAAACATCTCAAAGGTATTTCCTATGAGTTTTTACCTTTCCTTTTGGATAAAATAAAAGTCAATGGCGACTCTTGCTAACCGCAACATTTGCGAACACAAACGCAAAACCTCAAGTCAGTTCTCCCACCGCATCACAGAACTGGCGACTCTGTTGGGGACTATTCTAAAAGTGGGGTTACCTTAGGGTTTTAGATCACATTTACATGCTTATCTTGTTTGACTTGTTTGCTTTACACTTTGGTTCTATTGTTTGGGTTTGAATCCTCTACCCGGATTTGGGAAACATTTATAGGTAAATAGCAATACGTTATGGAAACTATGCGGGGTATACCGACATGGTCTAAGCAATAGCTATGTTAGTGCGACATATTTGTGGGTACCAGTAGCCTTTGAGTCAATCAAAGAGAATACGGGGCCGCTGAGTGATGTCATGAAGCACTAACGAACTTTTAGAACCTTTACTTGACCAACTTGGCCTTTTAGGATGTAGTGAGATGACCGGCTTTGGTGCAGTCCGGAGTTGGTAGATACTCGATACTACACTCATTGAGGGTTGGTTCCTTGGAATATTTCGGTCGTAGTAAAGAGGCTGAATTGAAACAATGAACAAGAAAACAATCCAGTGATATTGAGCTCCTTAGAACCCGGTTACTATTTCTAGGACAGGTTGAGCCAACTAAACTTCAAGAGGGTACTTACCTATGAAACCCCATGCAAGCCTAAACTAGGAACTTGTGTGATTTGCTTGTACATATATACTTATGCATAACATCATGGACATCATGACGCATCATATGCATCCACTAACCATTTCAAGGATTTTGGAATTTCATCTTTGTTCCTGTTTTGTAGGTTGTGGATTCACTTCGCAGGAAAACTATCCAAGTCAACCTTGTAAGAATTCCTCCACAACTCAAGGAGATAGCTTTAAGGATTCCTGAGAACTCTCCATTCACTGAGAGGTATGGTCTTCTACTCAACTTGGTCACTCCTAACACTGAGGAGGATATGGTGAATGTTCTCTTCCAGTTCTTTGACCCTTTGCATAACTGCTTCACATTTCCTGACTACCAACTTGTGCCCACTTTGGAGGAATTTTCTCAACTCTTGAGGATTCCTATTCTCCATTAACTACCCTTCAACGGTACAGAAAGAGATCCAAAGCCAGAAGATATTGCTCAAGCCCTACACTTGCACTCATCTGATGTCACAACACATTGGGAAACTAGAAGTGGTGTCAAAGGCTTCTTGTCAAAGTTTCTGTTTGAGAAGGCCCAAAGCTGCTGGAATTCCTTGGACTTACAAGCTTTTGAGGAGATTGTAGCTCTTCTCATCTATGGGATGGTCTTGTTCCCTAACCCTGACCAACTCATAGATGTAAGCGTTGTCAAAATCTTCATGTCTCGCAACCCGGTGCCTACATTACTTGGAGATGTCTTGCACTCTTTTCACACTCGTACAATGAGGAAAAGAGGTGTTCTCATGTGTTGCACTCCTCTCCTGGCAAGATGGTTTATTTCTCATCTTCCCCAATCAGTTTTGAAGAATGAGCAAGGTTTGAGGTGGTCACAACGATTGATGACTCTTACACATTCAGACATTCATTGGTGTTCTCGATCCAGAGAGAATGTTATCATCATTGACCGTTGTGGGGAATTCCCTAATGTCCCTCTACTTGGAATTAGGGGAGGAATCACCTACAACCCTTGCTTATCTCTAAGACAGTTTGGGTATGTCTGAAGGGATGGCCCACATGACATGCTGATTCAAGGTTTGGTTTTCGACTTCGACAATGACAATCAAGGACTCTGACAAAGGGTCATCCGAGCTTGGAGGATGCCAAACAAGGTGGACAGTAAGACCTTGGGACACAAGAATTCCATCCCTCTTGATTCTTACCTCAAGTGGGTACGAACCCGCGCCCAAAGTCTTATGATGCCTTACCCCTCCATTCTCCCAGTGATTATAGAGCCTGTTATGGAAGGAGAGGTTCCATACACCCTCCTACATCCTGACATGCCAACATCACTCGAAGATCTACAAAGGAGTTGGATACAGCTCAAGGGAGAGTGCGACACTTTCGAAGCCCAATTCTACGCAAGCGAGAAGAAGGTTTTGGAACTCACTCGACTACTTCACGAAGAGAAGACTATCAACACCTACATTGCACCAAAGAGGATGCGCAACGTTTTTTTACCTTAGAATTTTATATTATTTTGCCCAAGGGGCATTGATGTACTAACAATTCTATCTTATTAATATGACGTGTGTTTCTTTTTTGTTTAAAACAAATTTTAATTTCTGAATCCTTAAAGGCATTACATGAATACATATCATTCATCATATGCATAAGCATGTCTTCACACCAAGTTTCCTCATCTCTCTGCTGTTTATTTCAGCAAGATGGATCTAGAACAAACGGTCAAAGATTTGCAAGCTCATAATTCACAATTTCAACAGCTACTCTTGACCTTAGCCAAGGGCAGGAAGAACTAAAGACTCTGCTAGAGAAGGAGAAAGAGAAAAAGAAGAAGAAGTGAGCCGGTGTGGCTATCATGGGCAGGAGGTTTTACGGACAAGCCAGACGGACTTTGGAATTTCCATCAACATCTGAAGAGGGGGAAGGAAAAGGTAAAGAGACGGCAGTGCCATCTGATTCTGAAGCAGAAGAAGAGGAAGATAAGGACTATTCTGAGCAACAGTGCCCTCCGGCCGATGACAAATACAAAAACTTGGAAGAGCGTCTAGCTGCTATAGAAGTGCAAAGAGTATCGGGGCTGAATTTCGAGGAGCTAGGGCTAGTTTCTGGAATAGTAATCCCTCCAAAGTTTAAGGTGCCACTGTTTGCTAAGTACGATGGGGTGTCTTTCCCTAAGATGCACCTACGATCTTATGTCAGGAAAATTTAACCACATTCTTCTGACAAATACCTGTGGGTTAACTTTTTCTAGGACAGTTTGTCAGGAACACAGCTTGATTGGTTCTACTAGTTGGAGAGAGCAGATGTTCATAATTGGGAAGACTTGGCAGTCGCCTTCTATAAATAGTATCAATACAATGCCGACCTGGCGCCAACCCGTACTCAGCTACAAATATGGGTATGGATACTAATGAGGGCTTTAAAGACTACGCCCAAAAGTGGAGGGATTTAACCGGAAGGGTGCAGCCACCTTTATCTGAAAGAGAACTAGTGGACATGTTCTTGGGGACCCTGTCAGGTCCTTTCTTTAATCAACTGATTGGAAGCTCCTCTGCAGGTTTCACTGAGTTGATTCTAACTGGCGAGAGGGTGGAAGCCGGTATTAGAAGTGGGAAAATTCAGAAAGATGCGTCTACCTCTGCAGTTGTCAAAAAGCCCTTCACTGGAAAGAAGGAAGTGTCTATTGTCTATGCCCAGAGAAATCAGGGAAGAACCGAACGATGACCAACAGTGGGGGTCGTTATGATTCAAAAGTCTGCATCAGACCAGCCGAGAAACAACCAGCCGAGATATGATCAGCCGAGAAATAACCAGCAAAGGGTGGAAAGGCCTGTAAGGAAATTCACCAAGATAAACATGACTCCTGCTCAAGTCCTACCACATCTCTTGAAGTTGAACCTGGCCATGCTAAAGGAGGCCCCTAAAAATCCTAACGCTACTTCTCCACATTACCATCTGAACGCCAGGTGCGTGTGCCATCCAGAAAGTCCAGGGCACGACACCAACAACTGTTAGGCCCTGAAGAATAAGATTCAAGATCTAATTGACGCAAAGGAAGTTGAATTTGAAGCTCCTGAAAATCCGAATGTTATCTCCGCTCTAATGCCAAGGCATGATGTCAGTGCACTAGAGGACAGTGAAGCAGAGGGAAGCTTGGAAGACTGGATTTTTCCTACTGTTGGCGGAGGGCTGTGCAACTGGGAAGCAAAAGACTTTGTTCCGATTACTTTCATACCGCAGTAATTTATCTTTTCCATTTCTGTTGGATCTATAATAATTTACAAACAATTCGTACTTTTTCAACCTTGTGTCTTACCCGAGGCACAACGGTCCATTTGTAAGGGTTCTTATTTCATTTTCATATGTCATTTTAATGAATCATGGACGCTTTTAGTATTTAAACCTTTTGTGCTCATTGTCTTCCTTTTATATTTTGTTGTTTTAAGATGGTTATGCCCTTACACACACCCACACTCACAAATGCAGGTACCTTTCCATTCCGGAACCCATGGGTAACAATACTGCTATAGCCTTCAGTGACTCTGAAGATCTGATCTACCATGTCGAATACGAAGGTGAGGAAGATTGTGAGGTGCCAGGGGAATTGGCCAGACTATTACAACAAGAAGAAAGAGCAATTCAGCCTCATGAGGAGTTGTTAGATACAATCAACTTGGGAACTGAGGATGACAAAAAGGAAATCAAGATAGGTGCCAATCTAGAGCCGAGTGTCAAGGAGCGGCTAATTCAGCTACTGCATGATTATGTTGAAATCTTCGCCTGGTCATACGAAGACATGTCCAGTTAAATCGACCCTAAGATTTTCCTGATTCTTATCCAGCCAAAGGCCTTCTCTGGTTCAGTCAGATCGACCCTAAGATCTCCCTGTTTCTTATCCAGTTGAAGATTTCAAGACCTTGACCGGTTAAGTTAAATCGACCCTAATACTTTCCTGTTTCTTATCCAGTCAAAGGCCTTCTCTGGTTCAGTCAGATCGACCCTAAGATCTCCCTGTTTCTTACCCAGTTGAAGATTCCAAGACCTTGCTTGGTTCAGTTAAGTCGACCCTAAGATTTTTCTTGATTCTTATCCAATCAAAGGCCTTCTCTAGTCCAGTTAAATCGAGCCCTAAAAGATTTCCCTGATGAAGACTCAGTAGAAGACATCCAAGATTCTCTCAACGTTACTGTTGAGGTTGAAGTCGCCCAAAATTCTCTCAGCGTTACTGTTGAGGTTGAAGTCGCCCAAGATTCTCTCAGCGTTACTGTTGAAGTTGAAGTCGCCCAAGATTCTCTCAGCGTTACTGTTGAGGTTGAAGTCGCCCAAGATTCTCTCAGCGTTACTGTTGAGGTTGAAGTCGCCCAAGATTCTCTCAGCGTTACTGTTGAGGTTGAAGTCGCCCAAGATTCTCTCAGCGTTACTGTTGAGGTTGAAGTCGCCTATGATTCTCTCAGCGTTCCTGTTGAGGTAGTAATCGACCCAAGATTCTCTCAGCGTTCCTGTCGAGGTAGCAATCGCCCCAGGATTCTCTCAGCGTTCCTGTTGAGGTAGTAATCGTTTAAGGTTCTCTCACCGTCCCGTTGAGGTAGTAACCATCCCTGGTTCATTCATCACCATTTGAAGTTCCAGGTTCAATTCCTGTAACCAGTCAGGGCGCATCTACATAAGAGTTTGAAGACCAGCTTCTGTAACAGGCCAGGTAATCATTTTCTTTTTCAGGTACGCAAGCTCTCGCTAAAGAATCTCTTATGCGATCAACACCCAGATGGCATCTATAAGCCCATCCACCTTCCATCACCTCTTAGCATGGCATCTATAAGCCCATCATCCTATCCATCAATCTCCAAATGGCATCTATAAGCCCATTCCCACCATCACACTACTATGTGAGCGCAAATTTCTAGGCACTCTAGTGTTCAATCATCTTCCACCTTCGGATTACGAAAGGCACGTCAGCCAATCTGCATCCTCAGGCCTAAGAAGATTGAACAGGGGCAATTGTTGTACCCCAAAATTTGCCCTCCCATATTCTTCAAAATTTGCAAAGAGCATGTTTCAAAATCTCCCCAAGGGTTGCACAGTTCAAGGGCCTCCTAACAGCAAAAAAACTAGGGTTTTGGTTCTGACAAAGAAATTGAAGTTTCCAAGGGTCCAATCAAGTCCCACATGCCTATAAACATGATCAAGCATCCTCATACCAAGTTTCAAGACTTACAGCACAAAATTGCACAATCAAAAACCCTAATTGCCCTACAGTCAACTGTAGGGGCAAAATGGTCATTTGACAGTCAGAAGTTCAAATTTTTGGTCAACATCTTATTTTGAAGCCACAAACATCATTTTATCAACTCTTGATCATGATTTTCAAGGTATGGCTCAAAAAGTCTCAAGATGCAAAAGTTTCTATATTTGGACAGTTGAAAAAGTCAACTGTAACTTGACCAAGGCATAACTTCCACATGGTTCATCAGAAAAATTCCATCCAAAGCTCATTTTTAAGAGAAAGACATTTCCTACAACTCCTCTTCACACTTCAAGTCCAAGGAATGCTCTCACAAAAAGTTATCAATTTCAACATTATAGGTCATTTTCAAAAGTCAACAAAAAGGGACTTTAAGTCAAAGACCATAACTTGATATTGGTAAATCAAAATGACATGGGACCAAAGGCATTGGTTAGAGGACTTCAAGACCTTTCCAAAATGTCCAAGAACATGATCAAAGCTTAAAAATGAGCAAGATATGCCTTGTGGAAGTTGGGAAATTTTTGGGAATTTTGAAAAGTCAACTTTACTTCAAATGCCTCAAAATTGCTAATGGGCCACATTTTCTTCCAAGATTCATCATCCAAAGGCTATGCACGACCATTTGGCCCAAAGGGGATTTTTTTCATCATTTTTATTATTTATTTGAATTTTTAATCACTATTAATTCATTTAATTAAATAAAATATGAAAAAAAATACTAAACAAATGCATTTGAATCTTTTTATGCAGCATTTGCTCCCATTGGTTATTGAAGATTCGTGCACATCAAAAAAGGAAGGTTTGGCCATGATTGGAATCAAAAACACATGGAAAAGATTTGAAAAATATTCATGGAAAATCAAATATTTCTTTCATCAATGCAAAGGGTTTTGGATCCAAATTTCAACCCTAATCCATCCCATACATAAGTCAGAAGCTAAACCTAATGCACAAAACCTTCAAGCTGCGCCTCACATCAAGAACAACTTTGGCATTTTTGTGAAGAAAATTGAAAACTGAAAACTGCCTTAGAGTACGTTTCAAAGCAAGATAACTATTACATTGCACTCCCAAGGCATCAAGGAACCTAACTGAGTCCTTTCCCACGCTTCCAACCTCAGGAATTGGTACATAGAAGTCAAACTGTTTCATATTTTTTGCATAATCGTGTTTCATCATTCATGCCATATTTTTGAATTCTAACGCTTGTTTTGTACTAGTCTTATCATTCTGAAGCTAACCATACCATTCAATTGAAGTTTCGTGCCCTATACACGAATCCACCATTGGAGCTCGTTAGGGTTTTAAAACTGTAAAATTGGGGCTTTACGTTTGAGGAAAAATCAGGCAACAAGACTTATACCATTCGAACCAGAAGCTTCATACGAATCCAATACACTAGTCGCGCTCAATTTATCATTGGCCAGTTTCTAATCGCTATTTTCATGTTCATCATTTAGTGGGGGTTTAAAACCCCCGCTACCTCTTTTTATTTTACAGGCAATTGAAGAAGAAGACAGACGTGTCCATACATAACTGGGGAATTTGAACCTTCGCGCGCTAATTTTTGTTCTAACGTCACTAGTGCCTATTTCCTATTATATTAATTATGCTCCACTATAATAACAAAGAGACTTGAGTGGTTCAGTGGCTAGTGCGTTTGGTTTGCAGGTATTGGGACCTGGGTTCGATTCCCAGGTCCCCTCCCTTTCTCATATTATTTTCTTTTCCATATTCCCATGCAGCGCACATTCCAGGGGTTCATCATACGTCCACCATCCAAGCTTGCCACATGGCCACTGAGGACAATCCAAGGGCCTTGATCTGGAGACCACCATGTGCATAAGTCAGACGTGCCACACGCGCACTAAAAAGTCAACTAAAGGCCTTAATTCATTGGGCCTGATTGCTACAACATGACCTCCAAATTGGGGTCAACACCCCCATGTGTTTGCTTTCTTTCACTCTTTTTATTTTTCCTTTTATTTGTTTAATTTAGTTTTAATTTAATGCTTTAAATTAATTTGTTTTCTTTAACATAAAAAATTAAAAAAAAAATCAGAAAGACAAAATAAAAATATATTTTATTTAAATATTTCCCTAGTAAATAAATTGTATTAATTAATTTAGTTAATTCTAGGTTTAAATTTTAATATATTTTTTAATAAACTAAAAAATGTAGAATTAGGGTTTTATACTTTTATCCTTTTTTTCTTTTTCACCATAATTAATTATTAAATATTATTTTTGTAAATAAATTTCCATGTAAATAATTAGGTTAATTTTAGGTTTAATTTTAACATTTTTTTTAATAAATTAAAAATAGTTAGAATTAGGTTTTAATTCCAATTTAATTCTCATTAAAATCCATAAATACAAAAACTCAAAAAAATAACTTCTCTTTTTTTTCATTAAATTTAATTAATTTCATAATTGTAATTTAATTTCCTTAAAAGGGTCCAACACCCTCGCATTCCCGATTTTACTTATTCTCGCATTTTATTTTTATTTCCTCCTTTTGTGAATATGATGTAATTCTCCCAAAGCCATGTAATAGACTAATTAGATGTTTATCTTTCCGCCTTATTTTGTATTCAAATCGGGTCTTGGTTTTATTTGGCGATGTGGACCCGCGCCTTCGTAATAGCGTAGGACCTTTTACCTTCTCGCATTTTTTTAACTGTTAATAATTCGCATGAAAGAATGAATGTCAAAAATAAAAGCAACGCGTAGATCACCGATGTATGAACAAGATAAACATAAATGAACATGACACACAAATCACACACCACCCCTAGGGTACGCCTCATTGTTGCCTTGCCCCTCGAAAGGTGGTCGTCGAGTAGAGGACGTTTTAGTAAGTCCTCATGTCCATGAACATGGCATGAGGGTAGCTTCTAAGGTGTCTTCCTATTGCTCTGGTGATCACCATGTCCCGAACCCTCGAATTGACCCGAACACCTCCAACGGTGGTGCTACCTACCTCTCAATGGTGGGATGGCACTACTTCAAGGACATTTACACAGACGAATTCCTTAGGGTAGGTAGACGACTCTAGATACTTGCTCTAAATTTCAAAACAAATCAAAAAAATACTTTTCACACCGACACCTTTTCAAAAAGCTTTCGAAAGCAACTTTTCAAACACTCTTGAGGACTGATACAAGAGTCGAACTGAAATTTTCAAAGAAACTTTTTAAAAACCCACAGTTGAAAAGAAAACAAACCATTTTTGAAAACACAATGAGCAAGTACCTAAGAGCCCATGGATAACCATGGATAGAAAGGGTGCTAACACCTTCCCTTTCTATAATCTACCTCCCGAACCGAGAGCAATCTCTATAAGGAATTTTTCTGTGCTTTTGTCCTTTCCATTTGGAGAAAATAAAAGACGGTGGCGACTCTTGCTTCCGCGACATTTCGCGAACCAGCGTTAAACAGTCAGTTCCAGATCCACCGATCACAGATGGAATGACAAATGTCAAGTTGCTTTCGATAAAATCAAGGAGTATTTGCTAAAACCTCTTGTCTTAATGCCACCCGTCGAAGGAAGACCGCTAATCATGTATCTGACCGTTCTAGAGAATTCAATGGGGTGCATACTGGGGCAACATGACGAGTATGGCCAAAAAGAGCATGCCATTTATTACCTTAGCAAAAAGTTTACCGACTGTGAAACAAGATATTCACTGCTCGAGAAAACTTGTTGCGCTTTGGTATGGGCTGCTCGCCGGCTAAGGCAGTACATGTTGACTCATACCACTCTGCTGATATCTAAGATGGATCCGATAAAGTACATCTTTGAGAAGCATGCTCTGTCTGGAAGAATAGCCAGATGGCAGATGATCCTAACGGAATACGACAAACAGTACACAACTCAAAAAGCTATAAAGGGGAGTGTACTAGCTGATCATCTGGCTCATCAAGCTGTCGAAGATTACCAATCCATGAAGTTTGACTTCCCCGACGAAGACATCATGACATTGGACAACGTTGAAGATTTCAGACCATATGACGGACCTGAACCAGGATCCTGATGGACCTTGTACTTTGATGGGGCCTCCAATGCACTTGGCAACGGTATCAGCGCGGTACTCATCTCCCCAGAAGGTTTCCATACTCCTTTCACCGCCAGACTTTGCTTTAACTATACGAACAACATGGCAGAGTATGAAGCGTGCATCTTTGGACTCAAGGCTGCCATAGACTTGGGAATCAAATCCTTAGATGTGTTTGGGGACTCAGCTTTGTTCATCAGTCAGATCAAAGGAGAGTGGGATACTAAACATCCAAACCTCATCCCTTACAAAGAACAGGTCTTGACATTGCTACCACATCTCGAGCATATTACCTTCGAGCACTTCCCGTGAGAAGAAAATCAGCTAGCAGATGATCTAGCTACAATATCATCCATGTTTAAACTTAACTGGGATAATGAGGCTCCCTAAATCACCATTGAACAGATGGACGAACCTGCACATTGTCACGAGACTAATACCGAAGAAGTAGTGGACCAGCCTTGGTTTCATGAAGTCAAAAGGTATCTAGAGGTTCAAGAATACCCTGAAGGAGCTTCAGTCAACCACAAAAAGTTCTTAAGGAGATTCTCGGCTAAGTTCTTCCTAAGTAATGGCATCCTGTACAAGCGCAATCATGATTCTATTCTGCTCCGTTGTGTGGACAAAGCTGAAGCTGAAAAGATCATGGCTGAATTGCATGAAGGTACCTTTGGCACTCACTCTAGCGGGCATACGATGGCAAAGAAGATTCTACGAGCAGGCTACTACTGGTCTACCATGGAAGCTGACTGTTATCAACACTCCCGGACATGCCACATATGTCAAATCTATGCAGACAAGGTGCACGTGCCTCCAGTTCCTCTAAATGTCTTAATAGCTCCTTGGCCCTTTGCTATGTGGGGAATCGACATGATTGGGGAGATCAAGCCTACAGCATCCAATGGACACCACTTCATTTTGGTGGCCATTGACTACTTCACCAACTGGGTCGAAGCAGCTTCCTTCGCATCCGTTACTAAGAATGTTGTTGCCCGCTTCATCAAGCAGAACCTTATTTTCCGGTACAGTATCCCCGAAAGGATCATCACTGATAACAGTACAAACCTTAACAATACTATGATCACTGCCTTATGCGAGCAGTTCAAGATTCAACACCATAATTCATCCCCCTATCGGCCAAAGATGAATGGTGCAGTTGAAGCTGCTAACAAAAATATCAAGAAGATCATACAAAAGATGACAGTCACCTACAAGGACTGGCATGAGATGCTACCGTTTTCTCTTCACGGGCACCGTACCACGGCACGCACATCAACTGGGGCAACACCCTATTCCTTGGTATATGGCATGGAAGCTGTTTTATCTGTCGAGGTTCAGATTCCCTCTTTGAGAATCATGAAGAATGCTGGTTTGAGTGAAGACGATTGGATTCAGACCCGACTAGATCAACTTAACTTGATTGATGAAAAGAGACTTAGTGTTGTTTGCCACGGTCAGACGTATCAAAAACGGATGATTAAGGCTTTCAACAAGAAAGTCAGGCGCCAGGTATATCAAGTCGGGGATCTAGTAATCAAGCGCATCATTTTGTCGCAAAGTGATCCCAGGGGCAAATGGACTCCTACCTACAAAGGACCATTTGTGATCAAGAACATCTTTTCTGGTGGGGCAATGATCGTAACCACCATGGACGGCGACGACCTTCCGCACCCTGCGAACGCAGACATAGTCAAAAGATACTACGCATAAGTGACCCGCTAGGATGACACACCTAGGCAAAAAAAGGCATCCCGGTGAATCGAAAACCCGAAAGGGTGGTTCAGGAAAAAAATTAGGAAATAAAAAAAATTTGTACACCCGGCAAGTTGAAAACCCGAAAGCGCAACTTGGGCAAAAAAAGGGTTTCCCGGTGGTCTGAAAACCCAAAAGGGCAGTCCAGGAAAAAGTTAGGGAATTAAAGCGTATGACTATGTCTCGTCGGATCACTTTAAGGACAATCTCTTCACTGACAAACCTGAAGCTTCTGATCAATCTAATCATCTTCGTACGAAGCAACGGACAGACAAGATATTCGGAGATTCGAAGGCTATAGAGGAACGGGAACCCCATGGGATTTTTACACACATAACTATCTTTCTTTGTATAAAATTTTCTTACTTTTATGACACCATCCTCTTACTAGGATGTCTGTCTCCTTTGTACAAAGCACTTATTCAATGTAAATACAAAGATACCTCTTTAAAGTGCAGAAAACTATTTGCCTTTTTTCTTTACACTTGTGTTTTATTTGCAAAAACGTCCAATGATTCATTACTGAACATATGCATTTGAACATAATTACTGTTTACAAATAAACAAGGTGGAAAAGAATAATTACTTACAGATTGAAAGGATAGGAAAACGTCTTTAGGCTATTCCATGAGCAATCCCTACAGTACATCATCTAGATCCCCAGCGGAACTAAAATTTCAAACCCTTAATCCCCATCAGATTTCAAACTTCAAACTCCCAATCCCCAGCGGAGCAAAAACTTTGAATTACAGATCCCCAGTGGAGCTGAAACCTTCTTCCCCAGTCGATTCAAGATTTCCAACTACCAATTCCCAGCCGAAACCATTCAGTTCCTCCAATTTCCCTAGCAAGTTATCTTGAAGCCTAGAAATCAACCGGATAACAGTTGACCTTTGTTTATCCCCAACCTAGGATAAATTCCCAATAGAGTGGCAGACAACCGAAAACTCCTGAACTTACTCCCCAGCAGTAAGCCTTTTTCCCCACAGAGTTTTTATTCCTCAACAGAATGAAGATTCTCATTCTCAATTCCCCAGTGAAGTTATCAAAATTTTCATTGCTCCTCAACAGAATGAAGATTCTCATTCTTAATTCCCTGCAGAAGTCATCAGAGTCTTCTTTATTCTCCAGCAGATCAAGGATTTCCTTTGTGTAATCCCCAGTAGAAGTCATCAAAATTCTCTGGATTCTCCAAGCAGATTACCCAAGCAATATACAACATTGCTCGCAACAGAATTCTTGTCAATAATCCAACTTCAAGACATGAAGGATCCTCATATCCCCACAAAAGTTGTCAAGGATTTTATATTCCCAGCAGTCGCCCAAGATTTCTTATCCTCAGCAGTTAAGGATTTATTTTCCCCAGCAGCAGTCAAGGGTTTTTATGATCCCCGTCTGTCAAGGATTTATTTGCCTCAGCAATACAGCTAATCAGCTTACATGCGCATACATTACATCCATATGTCATAAACATTGATGAGACACATTTATTGCATCATGCATTTCATGCAACACAACTTTGTGTTTCAGCTAATGTTTTACCCTTTTCAGGATAAGATTAACAGCTATCATTAATAATGTTCAAAGATTTCAGATACAATACAGATACACTCCAGACACGGAAGTCATTCTGTCACTTATTCAGATTTCAGATACAGTTCAGATACGCTCCAAATACGGATGCCATCCTGATACTTATTCGGATTTCAACTATCAGATACAGTTCAGATACACTCCAGACATGGAAGTCATTATGTCACTTATTCAGATTCTAGTTCAGATACGCTCCAGATACGGATGCCATTCTGGCCCTTATTCAGTTTTCCGATTCAGATACAGTACAGATACACTCCAGACACGGAAGTCATTCTGTTGCTCATTCAGATCTTAGATACAGTTTAGATACGCCTCAGACACGGATGTTATTCTATTACTCATTCAGATTCAAGCTTCAGATACAGTACGGATACGCTCCAGACACAATTGCCATTCTGTCACTTATTCTGATTTTGCCCAGCTCAGAGACGCTCCAGACACGGATGCTATTTTGTCGCTCATACAGATTCAGTCTTTAGATACAGTTCAGATACGTTCCAGACACGGATACCATTCTGATACTTATTCTTTTGACTTACAACTTACAATTCAACAAACATTCTTGGATGGCATCTTTAAGCCCATCTCCAATAAGATTCTATCACCTCTCCAAATGGCATCTTTAAGCCCATTCCCTCAACTACATTTCGACGAGTGCAAATTTACGGGCACTCTAGTGTCCAATCATCTTTTACCTTCGAGTCACGAACGACAAAACTCGCCAATCTAACTCTTCAGGTTCAAGAAGATTGAACAGGGGCAGCTGTTGTACCCCAAAATTTGCCCTCTCATTTATCAAGATTTTCCTCACAAGACTTCTTGGACTCAAGACAAGATTAGGGTTTGGTCAGCTCAAGACACCCCATCTTGCACTGATGACCTAAAATTAGGGTTTGAGTTTGCATAAGGATTTTTGGACCATCAATGCTTCATGTGACTTTCATACACCATCTTGGACCCCTAAGATTGCTCATACCAAGTTTCAAGCCTTGAACCACATTTTTGACCAGTCAATTGGACAATTGACCTAAAAATCAACTGTATTATGGAAAACGTCAACCATGGCCAATTTACAGTCAAACTTCATAACTTTTGATCCACAATAACATTTTAAACTCATATGTACCATTTGACTAAGTTTGGATCACAACTCCTCAAGGAATTTGATCAGATCATCAAAAGGGCAAAATGGTCAAAATTAGGGTTTTGACTGGGAAAGGGCAATTTCTGATTTTTAACCTAGCCAATGACCAATTGGGTTCAAGCATGATTTCAAGGACTCAATGGCATCATCTTGACCTAATCACATAGTTCAAAAGATCACAAATGCATAGGATTGATAGATGAATTTTGCAGTCAACTAATCAAAAGTCAATTGTATACTGAAAAGTCAAACTTTGACTTTTTGGTCAAAATCAAGTGCCAGGGGTCATAATTCATCAAGATATGTCAAAATGTGAAACTTTTTGACCAAGAAACCTAAAATTGCAAATTAGGGTTTTAATTTGAAATTTTTCATAACAAAATTTTTCTAAGTATGGAAAATTTCTTATTTTTTCCCAACTTTCCACAACTTTTTCACCTTTATTCAAAGAAAACTTCCAACATTAAAGTTGTAGTCCTCCATGAAATATAAAACTTTGATTCACAAAGTTTTCTCAAAAGATGCTTGGATCTCAAGATATGAATTTGTGAATAGGGGTCCATAAACTTTTTAACTTAGTGAAAATTTGCCCTAATTTAGGCAGGTTTTTGACCTAACTTCATGGGCATTTTTCACCTAGTTCCAAGAGGTATCTCAAAATTCATTTCAAATATGGATTGTAGATAATGTTGCAAGCTTTCCAAAATGGCAAAGAACTCTCCAAGATCATTTGTGGTTAGAAAGAATCGAAGAAGAGAAAATGGCATTTTGTCACTTTTGTTCAAGCCATTTTTACAATGCTTCAAGTTGCAAATCAGATCCTAGCATGCTTGTACCTTGCATTAAAAGTTCTAAAATCCTTCTACACTCCATAATTTAATGCTAATTCAGTGGTTAAAGCCCTTATTTTCACCTTTGGAGCATTGTACAAAGAATTAATCCATTTCTGGCATAAAGGGCACTATGCCATTTTGATAAAGCAAGCTTTTTGCAACTTTGCTATCCTTGAGCCTTGGACTTGTTCTTTTGTCACAAGAAATGTCCATAGATATCAAGCAAAGCATACCAACCCTCTGCAGCTAGCAAGCAAGCAAGTACAAGCTTTTGGCTTAAGTCACTTCAACTTTCTTCAAAAGCAAGAAAAGTTGCAAAAGTGAGGAGAACTTGTACATCTGATAAAGGGAGGGCTTGGCCTCATTAAAAACGACTTCACAAACTTGTTGCAAGCAAAGACACGAATGCACAACATCTAAAACACTCTCAAACTCAGAAAACACAAATTTCTTCCCAAACAGGGCAGCTTCTGAAAATCCTTGCCAACTTCATTTTGGCTCGTGCATTTTTCCTTTCAACCTTTGAAACACTTCATCCACATCATATCCAAACTATCCAAGCCCTTGTCCTGTTGCTGTAACCTCTATTTCAGACATCGCCATTTTCAAACTTGAAGGTTGCGGGTTGACTCGTGCAGGGAGTTTCAAGCATCCTCAAGGAAAGTTAAGCATTGGAATAGCTTGAGGGAACTTCAAGGAAGCTCACACGATCCTCAAGCCTCACTCAAAGTCCCCACATTGCCATATCCAAACTCAGCTGAACAAGGTATTTTTCAAAACTCTATCTCTCTATTTAGGAATCCTTAAGCTTTGATTTGTGAAGCAAAAATGTAGTCCTTAACATGCTGAAGTTGTACATATGCATAGTTGTCATTTATATTAACTGAGTAGTGAGAATTTGAAGTTTGAAGTTCATGAAAAAATTAGGTCAGAAATTAGGGCTACAGAAATTCTCCATGATCCTTAAGAGTTAGATTATGTTATTTATATCATTGAAATCGTGAGATTCCAAGTTACATTTTTTATGTTGCAAGTTTTTATTTTTGTGCAAAGATTTGCGACTTACAGGTTGAAGGTAGAATGCACGCAAATGTTTGGCTGGAGGACAGGGACGAAGGCTAGCTTGGGCCTGGCGCGCCTTGGGCTTCTGTTTTTGCTTCCCATACACCCTGACTACTATTTGCACCCCCTGACCTATTATCTTATATTTTTTCATTTTTCTTGCATATTTTATATTTTTGACTTGCATTTATTTTTCCTGAACATTAAAAAATCACAAAAATATTTTCTTTATTTTTTTGCTTTTTTATTTTTTTTATTTTTTTTTGCATAATAAAATAGTTTACTAGAATAATTTGAACTTTATTTTCTTAAATAAATTTGTAAAAACATTTAAAAATATCATACATTTTTATTTTATTTTTATTCATACACATAAAATATTATTTCCACATATATTTTAATTTTTAATATTTGTAAATAATTTTATTTATTTCTTTGTACATAAATGAATAAAATAAATATAGAACATATATTTTCTTTAATCAAAAACTAGGGTTTTACCCCTTTCAAAAATAATATTATTTTTCTCTTATTTTCTAGGGCTTAAATAATTAATTCTCTCATACAAAAAATCAATTACAAAACATTTTACATAAATACATTTTTATTTGCATATTTAAATAATTGTGTATTTATTTATTTATCGTACAATAATTCAATTGGGTTGTAATAGTATTTAGGGTTTTATTTTTGTGCAAATATTCCCATTCAAAAAAAACTTGTATCCCCCCTCCCATAATAATTGTTGTAATAGCTTAGATTTATTTTACGCAATTTATCGCATTATATACATGTTTAGTAAAATTAGGGTTTGTATGGTAAGACAAAAATCAAACAAATAGAATGACCTAATACAAGACAATCAAGCATGTAAAATGACAACACATTGCACACAAGCACCCTTAGGGTTTCACCCATTTGGTTGCCTTAAAATAAATGGCCATGGTATGCATGCAAAGTATCTTGGCAAAGCAAAATAAACAAATAAGATCATAGTCCCTCGATAACGCTATCAAAAGGTTGCCTAAACAAAGATGATCTTAGTCCCTCAAAACTTGCTAAGATGTTTGGCAACATTGCTATCATGGTCATACGATGACCCACGCCCGTCCTGTTTAACATCCAAAGATAGGGTTGTTTACCAAATCAATGGTAAATTAACAATATCAAAGGAATAAAAATGTACAAGAAAGACTTTTGAGTAGGTAGAATGCTTCTAGTTACTTGATCAATTTGCAAACAATCCTTGCTATTTTCAAACAAACACACACACATTTTAAAACATTTTCAAACAACTTTCAAAATATTGAAACATTTTTCAAAATACAAACATCTTTGTATACATTCTTACGAATGAGAATCATTACAAAGATTGCCTAAACAAAGGCCTCTTTTCAAAATACTTTCAAAAACCACACAAAGCACCATTTCAAACAATTGCAAAAGCAAAGCAAGTGATCCAAACAAGTAACTAAGAGCCCATGGAAAACCATGGATGAAAAGGGTGCTAGCACCTTACCTTTTCATAATCTACCCCCCGAACTCAAGAAAACATCTCAAAGGTCTTTCATGTGCTTTTTTACCTTTCCTTTTGGATAAAAGAAAAGTCAGTGGCGACTCTTGCTAACCGCAACATTTGCAAACACAAACTCAAAACCTCAAGTCAGTTCTCCCACCGCATCACAAGCGGTCCAGGAAAAAGTTAGGGATTAAAAGCGTACAACTATGTACCGTTGGATCACTTACCGCAAGCTTTATTACCAAAGTCAAAAGTTTAAACGGTATAGATTAGCTCAATCAATTTCTTCCGACAGCAAGGGATGAGATGTTCGAAGACATAGGGGCAATAGTAGAGTTGGAACCCAACGAGATCATTTCCACATAGATATATGTTTTTTTTTCACCTTGTACTCTTTTTATTTCACGACAATTTCCTATTACTGGGACTAATGTCTCTTTGCACAAAATCTCCTGTTTATAGGCAAACTATCAATACAAATACACCTTAAAATTCAAAGTTTTTTGTTTTTCTGTTTTGTTTGCAAAAACGTCCAATGGCCAAAATTGAATGAACATATGCATATGAACACAATTAATTGTTAATAAAATATGCATAAGAACATGAATAATCATTTACTCAATACTCTAGGAGTTGGGATGACATTCAAGCGGTCTACAAACACCCACAGAGTCACTTCCATAGATTATACCCACAGAGTAATCTTCACAAATTCATCTTCAATAAAGATACATTCCCCATAATTTCCCCGACAATATCACCAACCTACGGAGTTCCAATCAGTACAGTTCATGGAAATTATCTTCCTCAGCTGAGCTTATTCTTCCAAAATAAACTGTAAAACTCCTTTGCAGATTTCTTCTCCCCCATCAAAGCTTATTTCCTCAACAGAGTATTTCTCCATCAACAGGGTTTATTTCCAACCCAAATTACAGTCTCCCCAGCTTGAGTATATTCCTCAGATGATTATGAATCACCAACAAAATTCCACTCCCCAGTGAAGTCACCATTATCCCCAGAGAGTTGCTACGAAACCTGGAACCAGACCAGACATCACTCAAGTTTATCCTCCTCTGACAAGTTGGAATTTTATCCGTCTCTTTTATCTGCAGTCAGGGTATATAAGAATTAAACTCCCAAGACGAGTCGGAAGTTTATCCATCTCTTTTATCCCCATTCAAGGTATATAAGAATTAAACTCCCCAGAAGAGTCGGAAGGTTATTCATCTCTTTTATCCCCAGACAGGTTATATAAGAATTAAACTCTCTAGTAGAGTAATGAACGGCTAATGTTCCTAAACTCTTATCCCCAAACAGAAGTCAACATACCCTAGTGGAGTTTTCTCAGATAGCAAGCAGAAATCCCCAGAGGAAGCATTCTAGACAGGTTGAAGATTACACCTATTCTTCATCCCCAGCACCAGTCAGGGATTCATTTTCCCAATAAATACACTTCCAATAACATTTCACATCCATACATCATTTAGCATATGCATACAAAATGCATGTAGCACAACCTCATTTATTTTGAGAACATCATTACGCAATGCATTTCATACATCATCACATTTCGCAATACATTTCATACATCATCATATTTCATACAGCTAATTCTTTACCTTTTCAGGAAGGATCAGTCAATAGACGAATATCATCAACAATTCTCAAGCGGGTCCGAGATTAATTCCCGAAACAGGAAGAGGAAACTATCTATACAATAGAGAAAAGATTAACTCCTGAAATAGGATGGTGAAATTATCTTTCTTTCTTTATGATCAGATGAAGATCAATTCCCGAAATAGGATAGGGCGACTATCTTTATCACCAAGTGGTATGAACTCCCAAAACAGGACGGGTTTACCAACAAAAACATATTGTAGATCAACTCCCAAAATAGGATGGGGCAACTATCTACATAATGAACACTTCCTTTAGAGATATTTTCTGGCTCAGATTAAATTGACCATAGATTATTCTGATACTTCTCCCAGTTAATACGGACGCAAACATCTTTTGGCTCAGATTAAATCAAGCATAGATTTTCTCTAATACTTCTTCCAGTAGACCTTTTTCTGGCTCAAATTAAATCAACCATAGATTTATTCTGATACTACTCCCAGTTAAAGACAGACACATACTTCTTCTGGCTCAGATTAAATCAACCATAGATTTATTCTGATACTTCTTCTAGTAGACTTTTTCTTGCTCAGATTAAATCAACCATAGATTTATTCTGATACTTCTTCCAGTTAAAAGACGGGCGCAGACATCTTCTGGCTCAGATTAAATCAAGCGTAGATTTATTCTGATATTTCTTCCAGTAGATATTTTTTGTCTCAGATTAAATTGACCATATATTTATTTTGATACTTCTTCCAGTTAAAGACAAAAAGACCTCTTCTGGCTCAGTTTAAATCGGGCGTAGATACTTCTTCCAATTGAAGTCGAGCATAGACATATTTCCAGTTCTATCAACAGTTACTTTGGATGGCATCTATAAGCCCATCTACGAAAATTCTCCATCACCTCTCCAAATAGCATCTTTAATCCCATTCCCAGTATTACATCAACCACTAGCATTACTTCGGGCACATGCGAGTGAAAATTTCTGGGCACTTATGTGTTCAATCATATTCCACCTTCAAGTCACGAATAGGGGACATGCCAATCTAACTCTTCAGGTTTAAGAAGATTGAACAGGGGCAGATATTGTAGCCAAAAATTTTCCCACCCATTTTCTTCAAGGCATTCTTCTAAGATTCTCAAATACTCAAGGTTTCTCAAGAGTTGATCAGACAAACTCACCTCCTAAGCAATGGGTCCACAACTAGGGTTTCATCTTGAACAAGGAAGAATGGGTTACAAGGGTCTCAAATCACTTTCATGGTTCATAATAGGTCCTCAACAATTCTCATGTCAAGTTTCAATCCTTGCATCACAAATTTGCTCAGTCAATTGCTCAGATGACTGAAAATTAACTACATTGGGTAAAAAGTCAACAGTGGTCAAACATACAGTCAAACTTTAATATTTTTGTAAAATATCAATATTTTGAGGTAATATTCATAATTTGATCAAGGGTTCACCATGATTCCTCAAGGAAATCCCTCAAATCATCAAAGGTCAAAAATTACCAAAATTAGGGTTTTGACTGAAGATGACTGATCATTGACTTTTAACCTAGTGCATGACCTAATAGCTTGAAGCATGATATTAAGAGCTCAAATGCAACACCTTGACCTAATTACATGGTTCAAAACATTTCCAAAGATGCAAGTGATTGATAGTTGAAGAAATTGAATCAATTGATGAAAAGTCAACAGTCACACAAAAGTCAAACTTTGATTTTTTGGTCAACATTGGAATTCAAAAGTCAAGAATCATCAAGATATTCAAAACTATAAAACTTGATCATCAAGAATCAAAAAGTCAACAAAATTCAAATTTGGAAAATTTTCTAACACTTAGAAAAATTCTCTGTGTTTTTGTTCTTAACAAAAGTCATAACTTCATAGCCATTTTTCACTAAGATCCAAGTTGATTCAAAGAAAACTTTTAACATGGAAGTTGTAGGGATTGATGAATTATACAACTTTGCCAATGTGGGATGAACCTAAAAAAGTGCTTGGATTAATAGATATAGGCCCATGAAGTTCTGTTTATTTTTATCCAACACTTAGAAAAAATTTCAACAAGTTTTGGTCAGTTTTTAATCCCAACTTCTTGACCAATTTCCACAAAGTTCCCATTTGATTTAGCCAAAACTCACAACGTGAAAGTTGTAAACAATGTTTCAAGCTTTCCAAAATGTCCAAGAACACAATTTTATCATGCTTGAGCTAGAAGTTTCGAAGACATGAAGTTGGGCATCCATTTTTGAAATTTCAAGTCATTTTGTGAAGAACTCAAGACCAAATCTCATAACTATGCTGCTTAATCTCACTTTTTAGGTCCATTGGCTTGCAAATATCTCCATAATTAAATGTTTACACATCTGATTGAATCATTATCGAAGTGTTTGATTCATTGTCCAAATGATTTTTCGATTTATGGCACAAAGGCACTATTGCCATTTACATAAAGCATGCTTTATGCATTTTATCAACTCTCCTTGAGCCTCTCAATTGTTCCTTCTACACACACACGATGTCAAGGCAAGAAGAAACAATCTACAACCTTAAAATCACCCCTAAAATCTAGCCATGCTCATATTGGAACTATTGAATGGCCATGTACCTTCACTTACAATCCAACCAAGCCATAACTCCATAACTTGTAAATCTGATTAGCTCTTATCCTCAAATCTTTTATCTATAAATAGAGAGATTATTTTCAAGCTAAGGCATGAGTTCACAAGCCCTCTAACCCTCTCAAACTTTCCCAAGTCATAATTGGCCAAAACCTCCATTTTCATCTTTTTGAAACCTTATCTTTGAATCTCTCAAACCTTACAACTTTTTTCCAAACCGATCATCCAAACACTTCATATACATCATGTATAGTTGATCCAAACCTTTGTTTCATCACTGTAACAACATCTTCAACATCCACCATTTTCAAATTCCAACTATGCAACTTGACTTGGTTGGAGTGATTTAGTCACTCTCAGCATCAAGTGAGCATCAAAACAGCTTCCTCAGGGTCCAAGCAAGCTCACCAAATCATCATTTCACCTCTGGAAGTCATGTAGAGAGCATTCAGATTTCGTATCAAGAGGTAAGTTTTCCAAACTTTGATATCTTGATTTAAGCATCATTTGCAAATACATTCTAAAGCAAAAATGTAGATATCATATCTATGAAGCTAACCATATCCTTAAATTGCATTTTAATTAACTATGTAATAAGAATTTTGGAACTGAAGTTTCTGAAGTTTTAAGGTTTCAGTTTGGTACCAAACAAAATTCATCCTAACCATTGATCTATAGCTTTTGAAAGTTATATGGTTAGATTCGTGGTTAAATTTCAAGCAAGTTTGATGTTCACATTTTTTAAAATGATCGAGAAATGAAGCTTTTATAGAATCAAGAATGTTGTTGTTTTGGTCTGGCGCGAGGAAGAAGAAGAAATGGGAATTTCAAATTTAAAATTTGAGTTTATAATATTTTTATTGGTGGTTGTTTCATAACAGGATGAAACAGCCACCCTAGTGACAAGCGCGTGTATGTGTAGAGTGTTAGTGTGCCAGGGCAGGGGTTCGATCCCTGCCTCTGGCATTTTATTTTTCAACATTTTCTTTGTTGATCAGGTGCAAGCAAGTCCAAAGTGCGCATGATACACCTCTCATCAACACCATCAGATCTCATCAAGCCAGACCTGGATGCCTTAAACACGCGTTTCCACCATGAACCATCAAAGACTATCACCACTGAATCAGAAACAGCTCCTAGACTCTTCATGTTGGGCCTGGGATTTTTGCTACTTCTCACCCTCATTTTTACTTGTTCAAACGCAGGCCCATTCTAAACCTTTTTTATTTTATTTTTTGTTTCAAATAAAAAAAACTTGTTGTTGGGCCTAACACATTTTTTCTTTTCATACACCCATTTCTTTTACAAACACAGGCCCAACATTTTTTATTTTTCTTTTTTATTTTAATTAACTTTTTCTTTTTCTAAATCATTTTTTATTTATTTAATCAAGAAAAAATCATAAAAATGACAAAAAGTAGATTTAGGTTTTTAATCAATTAATTTAATTTTTGACAAATAAAAATTAATTTAATCACTTTGATTTTTATTAGAATTAGATTATATTTCTATTAATCACTATAAAATATTTTCTAAACACCTAGCATTCTTTAGGTTTTAATTAATTTAATTTTCATAAATAAAATTAATTAATTATACTTTGTTTTATTTTAATTAATTAAATTGTAAATTAAATTAGAATTAAGTCTAACTTTTTATTTCATCAATTTAAATATTTTCTAAACAAAGAAACAAATAAATATTTTCTTAAATACTTCAAGTTTTTAGGGTTTTTACATCTTTCCCCTTTCTATCTTTGCGTATTTATTTATTTTTCGTATTAATACCATTATGTAACTGTCAAAAGTTTGTAATAGATAATTAGGGTTTATTGCTTTCCTCCCCCATTCATAAACTTGTACCCCCATTCCTGAAGCATTGTAATAGCGTAGGAAATTTAATTTCCACAATTTACTGCTTTCCTTATTACTGTTAGTAATTAGGGTTTGTATGGCAAGACTAAAAGCAAACATTAAAAAACCTAATCTCAAGACAAAAATAACTGAAATCAAAACACTTAGCAGACACGCACCTCTAGGGTAACCTCATTTGTTACCTCGAATAAAAACAAGCATGTCCCTCAAATCTGAGATGCGTTAGCAAAGACCCTTGATTAAAAGATTGTAGTCCCTCGACGACCCTTTGATGTTGCCTTTGGCAAATGATCTTAGTCCCTTACGATAATTGCTAAAGCAACTTACAAGTTTTCTTCTATGATTGTACGATGACCCACGACTATCCCTCACATCCAATGATAGGGCTCTCTACTAACTAATAGTAGAGTAGAACTCTCTAAAGAAGGAGGAAAAGAACAAAGACTTCTTTGACTAGGTAGATCGCTCGTAATCGCTTGCTCACAAACTAAAACAATTTTCATACTTCACACTTTCAAAAATAACAACTTTCAGAACACTTTATAAACACTCTTGAGGACTGATACAAGTGTTATTATAAAGTAAATTTCCTTGCATTGGCATTTTTAAAATATCTTTCCACAAAACAACACTTTCTTTCAACAAATATTTTCAAAATAAACATTTTGTATACATTCTCAACGATACGAGAATCATTACAGAATTGCCGCACTTAGGCATTTTTCAAAATATTTTCATACATATATAAACACAAAGCATTTCAAAGTGAGATAGAAATTAAGAGCCCGTAGATAACTACGGATGAAAAGGGTGCTAACACATTCCCTTTTCATAACCTACCCCCCGAACTCAAAAATTCTCAAAAGGTCTTTCCTATTCTTTTCCCCCTTTCTTTATTGGATAAAAGAAAAGTCGGCGGTGACTCTTGCTATCCGTAACATTTGCGATGAAACATAAAATCAAAAGTCAATTCTTCCACCGTATTACACATATGCATACGAAACACATATAGCACACTCTCATTTATTTTGAGAAATCATCGCGCAATACATTTCATACATCATGACATTGCATACATCTAACTCTTTATCCTTTCAGGTAAAGGCTACAAACAGACGAATATCATCAACAATTTTCAAATAAGTCGCTGACTAATTCCTGAAACAAGACAAGGCAACTATTTGTATGACCAGACACAAATTAATTCCTGAACCAAGACATGCCAACTATTTGTGAAGACAAATTATAGATCATTTTCCGAAACAGGATGGGGCCACTATCTACATGAACAGGTTGAAGATTAACTTCTGAAACAAGACGAGGAAACTATATATAAAACCGAGCAAAGATTAACTCCTGAAACAGGATGGGGAAACTATCTTTCTCTCTTTATGGCCAGGTGAAGATCAATTCTCGAAACAGGACGGAGCAATTATCTTTATCACAAGGTGGTATGAACTCCTGAAACAAGAAGGTTTACCAATAAAAGCAGACTGTAGATCAATTCCCGAAACAGGACATGGCGACTATCTACATGACAAACACTTTCATTTAAAGGTTTATTCTGAAAAGCATCTTCTTTCGAAGATTCATTCTATAAAGCATTCCTCAGATACAGTCAAGCATAGACTCATTCTGATACTTTTATTAATAATTTACTTTGGATGGAATCTACTAGACCATCTCCAACGACACTCATTTACCTCTTCGAATGGCATATTTAAGCTCATTCAAGCAATATCATCGACCAACGGCGTTACCTCTTACACATACGAGTGTAAATTTTTAGGCACTTAAATGTTCAATCATCTTTTATCTTCGGATTACGAATGGTGGACAGCCAATCTAACCCTTCAGGTTTAAGAAGATTAAATAGGGGCAGCTGTTGTATCCTAAAATTTTCCCTCCCATTTTTCTTCAAGACATTCTCATAAGGTCTCAAATGCTCAAGGTGGCTCAAGAATTGATCAGAAAAATTCCCCTCATAAGCAATGGGTCCACAACTAGGGTTTGGTATTTCACAAGGAAGATTGGGTTTCCAAGGTCTCAATTTATTTTCATGGTTCCTTACATGTCTTCAAGATTTCTCATGTCAAGTTTCAAGTCTTGCATCACAAGTTTGCTCAGTCAACTGCTCAGATGATGGAAAATTAACTATATTAGGTAAAAAGTCAATTGTGGTCAACATACAGTCAAACTTCAATATTTTTGGTTAACATCAACATTTGAAGTCATATTAATCATTTGATCAAGGGTTGACCATGATTCCTCAAGGAAAGTCCTCAAATCATCAAAAGTCAAAAGTTGCCAAATTAGGGTTTCCTTAGGAGAAGTCAACTGTACTTTGACCAGGCATAACTTTCACACGCTTCATCAACTTTTCCCCAATCAAATCATTTTTTGAAGGAAATTCAGCTCTCTACAACTTTGTATCTCTATGCTCAAGTCCAAAAAGTGCTTCATTTGATAGATATGAGCCAATACATTACAGGTCATTTCAAAAGTCAACAAAAACGCACTTTTTGTTAAGGAAAATTACATCAAGATAAATTCTCCAAATTCAAAAATGATTAAAAAAAATATAGATTGTAGAGGACACCGTGAGCTTTCCGAAAAGTCCAATTTCACCTTCAAGAGATGAAAATTGAGAGAGTTATGGCCAGTACAAGTTGGGAAATTTTGAGAAAATGCATAAATTCCAAATTGAGCAAATTTATAATTTTGGGCTATTGGGCCTAAGTTTTTAGATCCAAACGTGTTAATGACATGTTTTAAGACCCATAAGTCCATTCATGCATTATCTTTTATTTTTATTTTATTTATTTTGATTTTTATTCAAATAAACCCAAAATAAATCAATAAAGATAAAGTTAATGGACTAAGGCACAAGGCTTTTGATTTCAGTCATGTTGGAGGCCCAAGATTACATGTGCAATCTGTCAAATTCGTGCAAGATTGGTTGGTGCAAGATTGAGCCAAAAATAGAAACTTTCCATACAAATTTCCAATCAAATCTTCACCTCTTAATAACATGATCTCATGCCACTTTTGTTAACCTAATTTGATTGTCCTATATATACACAACAAGCTCAGACCAACAACACACGTGAAAGCTGCCTCAAAAACCCCTAAAAAAATCTCAAAATTCCAAAGATTAGGGAAAAGACAAACCCTACTTTTCTGCCGTTCTCAAGCAGTTTTGAGCTTCACATCATCTTCTTGAAGCTTCCAGAAGTTGATACCAGCACTTATCCATCACAAATCAAACTCATAACCCTTCCTTGCGTGTAATTCGGTTGGTAAGTTTGGTGAGTTTTGATTTTTATGGTTTAGCACGATTTCAATCATTGTTAACATGCCATCATAACTCATATGCATCATTAGAATTGTTCTAACGTCTTACATGTAAGGTTTAGTGCAGGAATAAAAATTCACCATGGCTAGGGCATCGAGATCATATTCCTTCGAAACCCCAGCTACGGTCATTTTTAGACCAAACTAATATGCCATTGAAATCGCAGGACCTTAATTAGTCAATTAAGGTTGTTTTCTTTTTCGTTTTGATTGATTTTCGCAGGTTTCAATTTTGGTACCATCGGAGAAGGTGATCGGAACCACCGTCCAAGGTGGTTTGATCGGTGGTTGAAATCGCATGGCATAATGTGATGTTACGATCGACCCATTCAAAACATCAAGGCCCTACTCAGGCGTGCACTTTTGTTGTCTGACTTTTAGGAATTTATTTTATATTATATATTAATCATTTCAGTTAGGTTAATGGATGTATAACCACCCCAGCGGTAGAAGTGCACGCGATAAGCCATTGGTGTCAAAGGGCCTGGGTTCGATCCATCCTTTTTCCACTTTATTTTCCCTCATATTTTCTTGTGTTTATAGATCCTACGCGAGCCAGTACAATGCGCTCACCATGCGCCTCACCTCATCACCATCAGATCTCCACAGGATCAAATCTGACGCCCCAGATCTGCTGGCCCATGTTGAACCCTCCCTAGAAGCCGCAATGGATCACGCGGGCATCATGGGTTTGCTGCTTGGGCCTAACGAACTGCTTTTCTCACACCCCTCTGTTTGCTTCAATTGCAGGCCCAATCGTTTTTCTTTCTTTCTTTTATTTTACTATTATTCTTTTTATTTTACAACATGATTATTATTGTAATTAATTAAAATCAATTTAGACTTAGGTTTTTTAATTAAATTAATTAAATTAACCTTCTTTCTTTTAATTAAATTAATTGACCTTTTTTAATTAATTAATTAATTTCTTTTTTAAATCAAAATTAATTAGGTTTTTTAGTTTTTTTATTTTAACTAATAAATATTTTTTCCTAAAATTAATTAGTTTTTAGGTTAATTATCAAAACTTTTTTTCATCAAACAATCACACAACAATCTTTCCATTTCTTTTCCTTTTTACGAATCTCCACATACTTTATTACTTTTGCATTAGTTTTTTTCCCAATTATGTATCTGCTATAGTATGTAATAGTTTAATTAGGGTTTAATTTTCCCCCCTGATTTTATGGTTTTGCACCCCCTTCCCCGAAGCTTTGTAATAGCGTAGGACCTTTTAATTTATATCTTTATTGCTTTCCTTATAATTGTCTAGTTTAATAGGATTATATGGCAAGATAAAAAAGCAAACATAGAAAACCCTAATCAAGATAAAATAACTGAACTGGATCATTTTTCACACACACACACCTCTAGGGTGACCTCACTTGTTGTCTTCGGATAAACATGGTCATGTCCCTCAAACATAGGAATACCCTTAGCCAAGACCCTCAATTAAAATCATCATAAAGATCATAGTCCCACAATGTCCCTCGAGTTGCCTATGAAAAATGATCTTGTCCCTCGATGTTGCCTACGAATATATGATGGCAGCCCCTTCGAATTTCTAAGGTATCCCTATATGTTGCCTTCCATGACCATAATGACGACCCGCGCCTGTCTCTCACACATCCAACGATAGGGCTTCCTACTAACTAATGGTAGGATAGCACTATCTAAAAGAAGAGGAAAATAACGTGAAATACTTTTGAGTAAGGGTATAATACTGTTAATCGCTTGCTCACAAAAACAAAATATTTTTCACAAACACTTTCTCCGAAATATTTTCAAGAACAAACACTTTGTACGCATTCTTAACTGATACAAGAATTATTACAAAGTTGCCGCACTTAGGCATTTTTTCAAAATATTTTCAAACATACACATACAAAGCATTTCAAACAAAAGTGAGCTAGAGATTAAGAGCCCGTATATAACTACGGATGAAAAGGGTACTAACACCTTCCCTTTTCATAACCTACCCCCCGAACTCAGAAAATCCTCGAAGGTCTTTCCTGTTCTTTTCACTCTTTCCTTTTGGATAAAACAAAATTCGGTGGTGACTCTTTCTATCCATAACATTTGCGATAAAATGCAAAACCAAAAGTCAGTTCTCCCACCGTATTAGAGAACTGGAGAATCTGCTAGGGAATACTAAAAGTGGGGTTACCTTTAGAGTTAGATCACCTTTAACTATTTTCCTTGTTTGATTTATGTGCTTTACATTTCAGGGTCTTTCTCGGGTTTATTTTTGTAAAGATCCTATACCCGGATCTGGGGGAATTTTAGGTAAGTAGCTATATATCGTGGAAATTGTACAGTATAGACCAATATGGTTGAAGCGACGGCTACGTTAGTGTGACACATTAGTTTGTGCTGGTGTCCCTTGAGTCAGTCAAGGAGAATGTTGGGATGTCGCGTGATGTCATAAGCACTAATTGACCTTAGAACCTTAATTGACCCAACTTAGCCATTAGAAGGTAGTGAGATGGTCGACTTTGGTGAAGGCTGAAGTTGGTTGATACTCGATACTACACTCATTGAGATCAGACTCTCGGGATATTTCGGGTGTAAATCAGATACTTGTGCTGAAACAATGCCTGAGAGAAATATCGGTGATATAAGACTCTTAGAACCCGGTTACTTTTCTTAGGACATGTTGAGCCAACTAAACTAAAGAGGGTACTTAACTATAAACTACATGCAAGCCTGAACCTAAGGCCTTGTGTGCTTTGCTTGTGTTTGATTAATTGTTCGAACATGACATTATAACATCATAACATTATTCCATATCATTTTCACTGACCATTTCAAGGATCTCAAGGGCCTGTGATGCAGGTTATCATGAACCAGACGTCTAGCAAGGGGCAGGAGGATTTATTTTCCTCCAACCAAATGCCGTCAAAGTATTATGAACTAACATCTACCAAGGGGAAAGGAGATTTATTTTGTTCTAGCCAATGTCGTCGAAGAACGAAGTACGTTATATTGTGCCAAACTAGGACCCACTCGACATGGTGAGCTTGATTCTCGTAGAAGGATATTCAACGACACGAAGTTCTTCAATTAAAGCTACAGTCATACTCAACTTTTAACACCGCTTTCTTTTGTTTATCCTGCGAGATCCTTGAAAACATTGCATCTACATATCATGCATCATCACATAACAGGTTTTCCAATACAGGTTTTCTCATCTTCTTGCTATTTATTTCAGAAAAAGATGGCTCTTGAACAAACTGTTAAGGAACTTCAAGCTCAGAATGTCCAATTCCAAGAGACCCTCCTGAACCTAGCTCAGGGACAGAAGGATATGATGGCGCTCATCACTAAGAAAAAGAAGACTTGAAAGCCAGTTATTATCCTCAATATGGGGAGAAGATTCAAAGGTCCCGCTAAACTGGTTCAAACTGCTGATATCTCCTCTGATGAAGACAACAACCAAGAGTAAGATGGTAGAAGTGTTAAGGCTGAAGGTGGAAGCAACCAGGGTTCTGGGAAAATTTTTGAGGACGGAGACTATTCTGATGAACAATATACTCTCGATGCTGACAAGTACAAGCAGTTAGAAGACCGTCTTAAGGCCATGGAAATCTAGAAAAAGTTTGGATTAGACTTTGAAGAGTTGGGTCTTATTCCGGGGGTTGTTATCCCTCAAAAGTTCAAGGTCCCTGCTTTTGCTAAATATAATGGTGTGTCTTGTCTGAAACTTCATCTGTGATCTTATGCTTGGAAAATCCAACCCCATAATGCTGACAGAAAGTTATGGGTTCACTTATTTCAGTAAAGTTTTTCTAGTACATAACTCGAGTGGTTCTATCAGCTGGAAGGAACCAACATCCGTACGTAGGAAGACCTGACCGCTGCTTTTTACAAGCAGTATCAATACAACGCTGACCTTGCACCAACTCGGGTGAAATTACAGAATATGACTATGGGATTAAATGAAGGGTTCAAAGAGTATGCCCAGAAGTGGAGACATCTGGCTAGGAGAGTGCGACCTCCTTTATCTAATAGGGAGTTGGTTGATATGTTCATGGGCACTTTGACATGGTCGTTCTTTAACTATATGATTGGAAGCTCATCATCTGGTTTCACCGAGCTGACTCTAAAAGGGGAACATGTCAAAAGTGGTATTAATAGTGGCTCAAAATGTATCTGTTATACCCCAAAATTATCCCTCCCATTATTCAAGACATTCTCCTAGGGTTCTCAAAATGCTCAAGGTGGCTCAAGAATTGATCAGACAAATTCTCCTCCTAAGCAATGGACCTATAACTAGGGTTTCACTTTTCTCAAGGAAGATTGGGTTTATAAGGCCTCAAGTGTATTTCAGTGTTTCTCATATGTCTCTAAGAATGCTCATGCCAAGTTTCAAGTTTTGCATCACAAGTTTGCTCAGTCAATTGCTCAGATGACTGAAAATTAACTATATTGAACAAAAATGTCAACTGTGATCAACATACAGTCAAACTTCAATATTTTTGGTCAACATCAAGATTTTGAAATCATATTCATCATTTTATCAAGGTTTAATCATAATTCATCAAGAAAACTCTCAATTCATCAAAAGTCAAAAGTTGCCAAATTAGGGTTTTCTTAAGGAGAAGTCAACTGAACTTTGACCAAGCACAACTTTCATATGCTTCATCATATTTTCCTAAACCAAGGATCATTTTGAAGGAAATTCAATTCTCTACAACTTGGTCTCTCTAAGCTAATGTCAAAAAATGCTTCATTTGAGAGATATGGGCCAAAACATTATAGGTCATTTCGTAAGTTGACAAAAAGACACTTTTTGTCAAGGCAACTTACATCAAGGTAAAGTCTTCAAATTCGAAAATGATAAAAATAGATATTTTAGAGGACATCTTAATCTTTCCAAAAAGGCATAGATCACCTTCAAATGGTAAAAATTGAGAGAGTTATGATTGGTGCAAGTTGGGAAATTTTGAGAAAATACATGAAACCAAAAGTGACCAAACTTGAATTTTGGGCTATTGGGCTTGTATTTCAAGGTCCATGCATGTTATATACTTCATAGTGAACCTCAAATCTTATTCATACACCCTTGGGTTTTTATTTTATTTATTTTGATTTTTATTTATTTTAATTCAAAATAAAATAAGATAAAGTCAACCCTTTTCTTATAAGGTCCAAGCCCAACATGTTTGACCTAATTTCAAGATTTATATATCTTCTTCATTCAAACATCAAGCCACACGAAACCCTTGCAAGAAGAAACACTCCAAAATTCTCAAACAATTTGGGCAAAGCAAGAATCCTAGTTGCAGCCACATTCAAGCGAAACTAATATTTCCATTCACTTCCAGAAGCACTATAGGGTAAGGTGGGATCATTTGTGAAGTTCCAAAAGGGTTTAAACCCTCATGTATGCTTTGTCATTTTCTAACATCACATGAATTTTCATTTTTATTTTTGTTTATATTTTAATGTATACTAACCCTGCTAATGTGTTTATGAGGTATCAATGTGCAGAAAAAACCCATCGCATGGTCCCAATGATGATCGAACCATGAACTGCCACGTTTACACCATTTTTAATGGTTTACGTCGTGTCCCACAATCCAACTCAAATCATCCAAAACTAATACTCCCATTGAGTTTGCAAGGCCTGAATTAGCGGTGTAGGGTACCCCTGGATCACTGACTGGGCTTGTTTTGCAGGAACAAAAAAATAGTCACCGGAGAAGACGACCGGATCTAGGGCTCTGACGCTTCTCCGGCCCATGCCATAATGTTTATTTCATGTTTAAGTAGTTTCACTTGTATTATCGGATGTACAACCACCCCAGTGGCAAGGAAGCGCGCGATAAGGTCTTACTATGTCAGGGTGTGGGTTCGATCCCTGCCTTTTGAAGTTTCAGAATTTATTTTACATTTTTTTTACATTTCACAGGTTTTGTTACATAACATGTTGATCCCAATATCCCAACACAAGCGCGCGCCTGGCGCAGTGGCAAGGCCTATGGGTGGAAAGGCAAAGGGTGTGGGTTCAACACCCAACCCTGGTATTTTGTGGGGTTTTTTTCCTTAATTTCTCCCTTAAACCCTAATTTCACCTAATCATAAAACAAAGGCTTATCTTTTACAAACCTTAATTAAACTAGGTTTTAGGTCTTTTTAATCAAATTTTAAATTAATCTTTTTTTTACTAACTAAAATTAATTATTTTTAGGTTTTTCATCATTAACCTTGTTTATTAATTTAATTAATCAACTACTTTGCTAATTAAAATTAATTAGTTTTTAGGTTTAATTTAATCATCATTAAAAAACCTTTTCCATAAAATTCATCAAAAACATTTCTTCTTTCTACTATTTTATTTTATTTTTATTAGATAAAGTGTATAGGGTTCGCAATTGTAATAGCTTATATTTTCTCGCTTTTCTTTTTCATCATTATGTAACTATTTTCCGGGTTGTAATAGCTTAGGATTTTTACTTTATTCTTTCTATTATGTAACTTCCCCAAAGCCGTGTAATAGGTTTAGGTTTAGGTTTATCTTTTCTGCTTTTACTTTCCGCACCTCTATTGTTTTCTATATTTGCTACTACTGCTTAGTAACTAGGGTTGTATGGAAAGACTAAAAACCAGACGATAGCAAAACCCTAAATTCAAAGATAAACTAACTGAATACAACACACCTCGCACATACGCACCTCTACAGTAACCTCCCCTCTTGCCTTCGGAACAAAATGGCCATGTCCCTCGAAAGTATGGACATTTTAGAAAAGTCCCTCAAAATTAAAGATCATAGTCCCTCGATGACCCTTCGACGTTACCTTTCAATAAATGATCTAGTCCCTTACGAAAAATTGCTAAAGCATCCTTACGAGTTGCCTTCGATGACCGTACAATGACCCTCGCTTGTCCCTTCACATCCAATGATAGGTCTTCCTACTAACTAATGGTACAGATAACACTATCTAAAGCATGAGGAAAATTACAAGAACGACCTTGAGTGGGTAGAACTCTTAATCTCTTGCTCACAAAGCTCTTTAAAACAAAACATCTCACACAAACATTTTCAAAGATATTTTCAAAACGCTTTGTATACACTCTTGAGGATCGATACAAGAGTTATTACAAAGTTCGCGTTACATTGGCAAAATTTTCAAAAAAAACTTCAAACACACACACAAAGCAAATTTACAAAGTGAGTTAAGCGATTAAGAGCCCGTAGATAACTACGGATGAAAAGGGTGCTATCACCTTCCCTTTTCATAACCTACCTCCCCGAACTCAAAATCTATCAAGGTCTTTCCTGTTCATTTCACCCTTTCCTTATTAGATAAAAGAAAAGTCGGTGGAGACTCTTTCTATCCGCAACATTTTCGATAAAACGCAAAACCAAGTCAGTTCTCCCATCATATTACAGTATCAATTGTATCTCCTCACAAATAATCCCATTTGTTCATCATCTGAATCTTCTTCATCACAAGAATCACTATCATTATTGTGCTCATCCTTTGATGATTTTGAACTTGAATCCTTAAGAGCTTTAGACTTCAATAATTCCTCCTTATTCGTGTCTTTATCCTTTTTCTTCTTTTTCTCTAGATTATTTTCGTAATTTTACAAGCAATTGAGTTCTTGCTCGTGTTCTTCTAACTTCCCAAACAAAGTGGTGAAATCAAGTGTTGCAAGATTATTGGCTTCCTTGATCGCGATGACCTTTGGTTGTCAATTCCTAGTAAGACGTCTCAAAACCTTTTCAGTAGAAATAGAATTGGAAATAGGATTACCTAGAAAATTTAAACGATTAATAAGATGTGAGATCCGCTTTTGCATTTGAGCAATGGGTTCACCATGCTTCATGCAAAAGAGTTCAAACTCTTGATTAAGTGTATTAATCCTAGATTGCTTGACCTCATTAGTTAACTCATAGGTAACTTGTAGAGCATCACACATAGCTTTAGCGTTTTGATAATGGGAAATGCGATAAAACTCATCAACACCAAGAGCGAATATGATAATATTTTCGCTTTCTAATCGTGTACCCACTTCTTATTATCATCCTGATTCCATATTTTTTTGGCTTTGGTACGGTAGCACCATCAACAATATATGTCATTGGTGTTGGACCATTTTGAATGGCTTCCCAAACACCTTTGTCATATGAGTTGACATGAATTTGCATATAAGCTTTCCAATAATTATTGTTTTCTCCTGTGAAAATTGGGGCTCTTTTATAATCCCCTTTACGTTTGTATGCCATTTTCTAATAAGTTTCGAAGCCTGAATGAACTGGGCTTTTGATGCCACTTGTTAGACGACAGCGCCTTATCTAGAAGGGGGGTGAATAGATCACCAAGCCAAAATTCCAGATAAATTTTGGTTTTAAAAATTTGTTTAATAAAAGAGTGCTCGCGAAAGTTTTTAAAATTGAGTCGTCTATACGAACCAAGTTATTGGAAGTCAGATATGCAAATATTAAAATTCAATATGGAATGACAGTAGTAAATTTGAATTAATAAGCTTCAATCAATATACAGCTTATTTAACGTTTATAGAATATTACTAGCAATAATATTTCTAATGATAATAATCAAAATACTAAACTAAACAATTTATCGAACACTTGGTATGCAACATATTTTTCAGAATTTTCTTTTGAATAAAACGAGCTAAACAATTTGTCAAACACTTGGTGTACAATCAAAGTTTCATAATTTTCCTTTGTATTGTGTTGATATGAAAAAGCACTTATAATCAAAAGTGATTATAAGCAACCCAACACACAATTCAAAAGAAAAACAGTTTCGAAAAAATCCTACACGTTGATAGATTACTCAATGCTATTTGACAAATTGATATATGAAAAATAAAGCGAGTAAAGAAATAAAAGAAAAGAGACACAAGGATTTGTCTTTGGAGTTACCCACTTTCGTCCTCGCGTGTGGGTACGTCTTCACCTAATTTCAATGGGATTAGGATAATTCTTACTATGCAAAAAGTTTGATACAAGAGAAGTGTTCCAAAAGCAACTCCCCAAACCCTAACGTTTGTTGTTGATTCAACCCCTTATATTCCTTTGATCTTGATAAATACCAAGACACAACATCTACAAATTGATTATCTGGATCTGGCTACTCCTTTGTGTACTTTATCTCCAAAGCTTTTGTGCACCACCAATTTTAACTATTGTAACACAAGACTTCACTTTTTATTTGCCGTTCTCACACTACTTCCTTTGCATTATTTATCTCCAAAGGATCATTTGAATTCTTTATCTCCAAAGGCTTTCACTAGGCCACAATCCTCTTATGAATGTCTTGCACGAAAACCCCCAAATCACACAATGATCTTGGAGGAAAAACCCTTGGTTTTTCTGAAGGAAGACCCCTGCAAATCTCAACCTAATATTCTTGGTACATAAGAAACTAATTGGATGTAATCGAACCTTGTCTAGATGACACCCCAATAATAGATCGTTACAATGGTTTGTCAGAGTGTATGCATAGGTTGGAGGTTGAAGGTGAAGAGAAATTGTAGGATATTTGTATGGTATCATCAAGTTGGAATGATGCATGAAATATGTATTTATAGTTATGGAAATATTAGGGCAAAAGAGGAAAATTCGGAATTAAAAGAAAATAGAAAATTTGTCAATTGAAATAGTATGACCTGACCTGTAGGTTGGATGAACCGACTCATAGTGTTAATTTTAACAGCATGAGACGAACTGAAATAGCCTATGAGCCAGCCTGATCCAAAGAGAAGAAAACAACGTATCTAAGACAGTACATGAGCCGACCTGAAATGGCCTGTGAGTTAGCCTGACCAAAACAAAAGAAAATAGCTTATCCAAGACAGTACAGGAGCCGGTCTGAAATGGCTTATGAGTCGGCCTGTAAATGCATTTTTAGTGCAAAATCTGACTTTTTGAGATTGGTTCAGTTTCGACTATGTTTCTAATGATTTCTAAGACTTCTAAATGCTTAGGGTTCCACCCAAACTCAGAGATACCTTACAATATACAGAAATGCAATATTCTTGTAGTTTTGACATCATGCAAAACACATCTTGATGAAGGTTGCACTCAAAATTATTACATCAAACTATGTGTAAGAAAAGATATCTGAGAACTGAAAAAGAAATTGGAAAATGAAGTAGGCAACATATAAATCTTTCCAACTTTCGAGAGAAGACAACAAATAGAATTAAAGAACCAATAATGAGAAAACTTGACATGCGTGAAATCTTTTGGCTTTTAGACTTTCAAGGATCAGAGAAGAGGGAGAATCAGAAGAAACAATATAAATGTGGAATTCCTCTTTGAACCAAAACACCAAAAAAAATCATCCAAAGAAATCATATAAGAAGAAGAATCAAAATGAGTACTTCTGTTAAAGCTTTCAACAATGTTGTTGTGGTTGTAGAGGCTGCTCCTGTGAAAAACCCTACTCAAAATCAAGAAATGGAAAGAAGACACTCTTGTGCAACCAAACTTTTGAGACTCAGTAAAGCTCCCAAGAAGAGGAGATCAAGAAGAATAAGAAAGGTGAAAAGGCCAATCATCATCAATTTTGATGATAAGGATGAAGCAAATTATACTTGGTCAAACAATATGTTAGCCAAAGGATTTAGATATGATTATTAGTATGATGGAGCCTTTTTGTAAGGATTATCTAATGAAAGTTTTATTCAGCTTAGCTCTTAGTATTATGTACACTCTATGGTTATATGCTACAAAATCTGAATAAAACCAAAATGAAATAATCTACAATAATGATTCGTAACAACAACAATGGAGAACAATAACAAAAACAATAGTAATGGAGAACAACAATAATAACATACCAGAGAACAATGATGAGAGATTTTTTTCATTTGCTATGGATCCTTGGAGAAGAAGTGTTCTTTTGTTTGCTGGAAAAGAAGTGTTCTTTCGCTAGGGCTCGAAAAGAAAATGAAAGAGGCACTGAGGGGATAAAAATCATAAAGAGTATTTATCTTGGTTTTAATTAAAATAGACGTAGTATATCCAACGTAAAATCTACAGAAAATCATGGCGCCTTTTTGGTTGCAAAAATAATAAAAAATTAGAGAGTTTTTATCTCAGATTTACTGAAAACCGAGGTAACATATCCGACGTAAAACCTATAAAAATAAAGGCGTCTTTTTGGTTCCATAAAAACATTAAATTACAGGTGGTGGGAATCTAACCTCAAACCCTGAGCATATATTTATGTCGGTTTTATTTAAAGTCGAGGTAATAGATTTATTATTATTTTTTGAAAAAAACAAGGTGCTCTGCTAAGATGTACCCGCGGTTTTTATGGTACGCGATGAAAGCTTCATCATAAAAAGTGTTATTTGTTGTAGTGCATCAAGAGTATGTAGATTAAAAATATCAAAAGCCCCAAAGATTTCAGAGCTTACCAAAGATGGTTTTTCTCTATTCCCGAAAGTGTGCCCTTATTAGAAACCAGACGTCAGTAAGGTATTGAAAGCATTTCTTATAAACCTCCTCCACATGATTACTTCCTCCTATTTATCCCAGATTGCTGATAAACTTCATTAACTGGGTCTTTTGGTACAAATCCTTGTCAGAAAGATCCTCTTTCTTATATACATAAATATGGTTCCCTAAAAGAAAGTGACCCCCAACCCAATACTTAGGATAACAGATCAGCACATCATCCCTCCACTTCATCGTCGTTGTCACATACTGCAACATGAGCTTCAATACCCGAGGTTACAAATAGTCTATCCTCAAAAGGCTACAACTCTAGAAGAGGCCCAAAGTAGTGAATAGTCTATTCTAGGTAGATTAGTCCTCTGCCCATCGTTAGAGTCGCTTGATCTTGGTGGTATCTGAATAGATGAAAGAAAATAAGCACATAAGGTTCTTAATTCAAACACTAACATCAATATCGCTACACCTTCTCGTATGCCCAACATAAAGGATGAAGTTGCAAAGGAGCCATGGCCACATGTTTTAGAACCTTTATCTCAAAGTCATTAAAGGAAAGGCAGAGACACATGGTCACGACAGAGAAAGCCCATTCATAGAAGGGGATGACTCAAACACCATACTTTTTACATATTCTTTCACCCTCTTAAGAACTCGGGATTCTCAAATACGAAGACAAACCAACTTATGCGTGAAACAACCGACCGAACAATCATCGAGAGAAAATCAATGAAGTCGCCATTAAACATTTTTTATCCCACCGGAAGGGAAAGGTAAACATCGACTAAACCTGAGAAGGGTGAAATCAAGGTCTTGCGGCCAAGAGATACGACTAATAGAGTCGATTATTCAAGGGGAAGGTATTAGCGCCCCTCACATCCGTGGTACTCCATGGAATCCACTCTTGTTGTTCTAATCAAAGGGTGTGTTCTAATCAAAGGTTGTGTTCTAATCTAAAGCTTACGAGCTAAAGGGAAAAAATGCAAAGAGGGAATGCATGCTAAAGAAAACACGGGGAAAAGAAGCAATATTTACAAAGTTTTTCTCGCTTAGGCCCCGTGACCAAATGCCTACGGATCCCTTTTAAGGAATTAGAGCGCCATAGTTCGACTCAAAAGTTTCCGTTTGTTTTGTGTTTTTTGTGAACAATATTAATTTCACTTTCAACCAGAGCTCGACCTTTGGAGACTCACGTGTTGGCATAGGAAGGAATTAACATATTATTACCTGAAGAGGTATTTTCAAAAGAAAAATGGCCGAAGGAAGATAATGCTACATTTGTGCTCTAGCAAGTAGACATAGTTCCACCCGACCTTTGGGGATTTATGCATCATATTGTGAAGAGTAAAATTAACACATCCTTTTGAGAGCTTCAAAGCAAAGGCCCGAAAGCAAAAGAGTTTGAATTGGTTGATGTTTTTTTACCTTGAAAAAGGATTTAAGAAATGTTAGAGTGTTTTATGCATTTTCCAACAAAAAGAGTTTTAGTCTTAATCATGCAAAAGGGAAAGAAAAACATTTAAGGGAAACTTACTATCTCTATCCCTAATTTTATCATACAATGATTGATCCTATAGTCGAGTTTGAAAGGGAAAAACTACCTAGGTTAGCATGCATGGTTTGAAGTCCTAATGTCTACCTCGACTTAAAGATGAGTCGGGTGATCCTAAGGGAGCATACAAAGATTTAAAGAAAAGCACAAACGCAAGTGCAATCAAATAAAGTTGAATCAAAACCAAAACAAGAATCGAGTGCGAGCTAGCAACAAACATTGAATCCAATGGATTTCAAAGTGGGAGTAAGGAACTCTTTCCCCTTGATTTTCTATGGCACCGATAGCGAGTAACAACTCTGAGCTTCAATGTTTAAAGAAATGCAAGCTAAAATCTTCGAAACAAATGACAAAGTGTGGGGGTTGGTTACGAACCCTGTCTTCCACTTATATGACTCAATGGACAAGAATAGGTACGGTTCAAAGCATCAACGTATAACGCGAGCTAAGAACGACACATACTAGAAAGTGTAGGAGCCGATTGCAGGCCCTTTGTTCCACTTATTGACTCGATATCAAGAACAAAGTAAATGGGAAATGGGAGGGAAATGGGGTTTTCCTTCGTTGATGTCTTTTGCACACAAATAATTACAAGCAAATGCGCACGCAAAAATGCCTTCTAAAGGTCTTTAAAACAGATTTTCCCGCCTAAACTAGGGACTCCCAGTCATGCATCTCTATTCCTACTTATCATGGCTAGGAAAAAAAAGTACAATGCCGAATTAAAACCAGAATCAGAGCAATACCAAATGAACAAGAGTTCGTAGCAAGCAAGCAAAACAAAGAAACCCGAAAAACTTCGTGCAAGCTTCACCAAGCAACAGAGAAACAATCAGAAATAATTTTCAATATCAAAATCAACGTCGCAAATGCGAAAATAAATCGCTTGTGAAAAATCCATCGCATCAAGTTAAAGTCCCTGCATAAGACAATTCTATACAATCAAACACTTAGAAATATTCACCGATTTATGTAATGCCGCTTAGAAATTACAAATACTTTATAGCAATTAATTCCACATGCAAGCAATGACTCCAAGCCTTGAATCAATTAAATCAAGTGTTGATCAAATACTTGGATCAAAGACTTTCAACATAGAATTAAATCAAACAACAATTCTTCGTAATTAAATTGACTCGAAATGTGCATCAACTCATGAAAATCAATTATCATCAACAAGTATTTTCTCAGAAACAGTTTTCGACGCGTAAAATCAAGTAAACATGAACATCAATTCAAGTCTACATGCAAACTTTGTTAGATCCAAACAATTAGGCACAAAACTCAACCAATTCCACTTTTATTCATCATAAAAATTCAAGAATCACTTAATTTCTAAAAATTCAATTACTTTTAACTCAAGTTAGTTCAAATAAGCACTTATTCAAAATCACTTAATAAATTAATAACTTAAATCAATTAAGGATCAAGAGTTACTGAAATGTCGCGAAGAGAATTAAATCAAAGAGAAGATCCCCGACTGGCCGGAACAAGCAAGGCGGAGGGAGATCAAAAGAGAGGGAAGTCTGGTCGAACTTCACGCGAAGACGGAGGAAGAACTGCAGAGATCACGCGGTGGCTGGAGGGAGTAAGCGGACCAGTCCAGTCGTTGGACGGAAGAGGGAGAAGAGTTCTCCCAAGGTTGCTCGATGGCCGGAGGCGTAGACAAGCGGCGGAAGAGGAAGGAAGAAGATAAAGTTCTTGAGTTTTTGTGACTTTTCTTCTTGAACCTTGAGAGAAGTTGAGAGAGAATAGAGAGTTTTTTTAATAATGAGGGAAAAGTGATTCTATTTGGAATTTTGATAATATATAGAAGTGGCTCCAAGTCTTATTTGGCAATTGTATTCTTGACAAACGCTGAACTTTTGACTTATTTCATGTACAGTCCGAGATCGAACCCCCAAACTCATGACATTCGGTGCATAATCCTGACACGAAACCTGGAAAAAAAATCATCGATGACGAAATTTGTGACATTGTGCCAAAAGAATCACTCTGATACGATAAAAATTGAGCCAGTTATGATTTTTCGAACAGCGAGAAACGATTGTCAGAAAAATCTGTGCAGATTTTTTAGCTTATTTTTGTGTACAGTCCGAGAAAACTTACAAGGTCATCACTTTCGGTGCATAATTCTGATGTGCAACCTGAAATAAAAACGTTGTTGACGAAATTATTGACCTAGTTCCGAAAGAATTGCCTTGATACAATAAAAATCGAGAGAGTTGTGAATTTCGCAATGGCGAGAAACATGAGACAGAAAACCCACTATGCAGATTTTCAGCTTATATCAGTGTACAACTTTGGGAACAAGCCATAAAACGAAGTCTTCGAAGCACAATCCAAACTCGGGACCCGAATCAAAGTTGTAGCTAAGAAAATTTGTGAGTTCACGCTTCTAGAATCATCCTGAACCGGTAAAAATTGAGAAATTTATGAATTTTGCAATATCGGGAAACAATCCGATAGAAAACCATTTCGGAGTGCAATTTTCTCAGGTAATTCGCACTTTCGGAGATCTACTTCAAAGAATTAACTTTTGACCCGAACATACGAATTGAAGATAATATCAAGACGAATTTTACGCCCAAAGAACCAATCAAAACCGTCAAACCGGGCAAAAGTTTTGAATTTTTAAACATCCGATAAACAACGGTTCAGCATATTGTTTCATGGTACCAGTCTCATAGTATTCACAAATCCGGGGATCTTCCTAACCAAATCGGCTTCCGATCCGAACACAAAAAGTGAAGAAAATAACAAGACACTTAAAATGTTCCAAGAGCCATCCAAAGATAATCTTCCGGTCAGAAGTTACAAATTTTTAAGCATCTGAAACTGGCAAACCAGCAAATCTACTATATAACATGATTTCAGGTACTTTCTGCTTTTGAAAATCTTCCTCATGAAATTAACCTTCGATTTGAACAGATGAATTGGAGAAGATCTCAAGAAGGTTTTAAATACTGAATAATCATTCCAAAATCATTTTCCAGTCTCAAGTTATGAATTTCTGAACTTGAACCACAAAATACTGAATTTTTGTCGGCACTGTATCGAATCAATTGAAACACTTGACTTTCTGCGCAATTCAAGGCACGTTGGAACACATGAGAAATTGATATATTAAAATGACTTGATTAATTTATAATTGGATAGCTTGGAACATATGCATAATGCATTAAAATACGGAAAACCCTGAGTTTACTTCACAATGCTGGTTAACGGAACCGTCGTCTTTTGAAGCTCTTTCTTGCAGAGAAATGCCTAGATCCCATGAGTATATACCCAATGACATGTTGTGATGCGGTGGGAGAACTGACTTGAGGTTTTGCATTTGTGTTCGCAAATGTTTCGGTTTAGCAAGAGTCACCACCGACTTTTATTTTATCCAAAATGAAAGGTAAAAAAGCACAGGAAAGACCTTTGAGATTGTTTTTGGGTTCGGGGGGTAGATTATGAAAGGGGAAGGTGCTAGCACCCTTTTCATCTATGGTTTTCCATGGGCTCTTAGTTACTTGTTTTAGATCACTTGCTTTGCTTTTTCAATTGTTTGAAATGGTGCTTTGTGTGGTTTTGAAAGTATTTTGAAAAGAGGCCTTTGTTTAGGCAATCTTTGTAATGATTCTCGTTCGTAAGAATGTATACAAAGATGTTTGTCTTTTGAAAAATGTTTCAATGTTTTCAAAATTGTTTGGAAATGTTTTGAAATTGTGTGTGCGTTTGAAAATAGTAAGGATTGTTTGAAAGAGATCAAGTAACTAGGAGTTGTCTACCCTACTCAAAAATATTTCCTACACATTTTTATTCCTTTGATATTGTTGTTTTACCATTGTATTTGGTAAACAACTCTATCTTTGGATGTTAAACGGGACGGGTGTGGGTCATCGTATGACCATGATAGCAATGGTGCCAAGTATCTTAGCAAATTTTAGGGACTAAGATCATTTGTTTTTAGGCAACTTGTCTAGCGTCATCGAGGGACTATGATCTTTTTGTTTTGTTTTGTTTTGCCAAGATACCTAGCATGCATACCATGGTCATGTTTTAAGGCAACCAAGTGGGTGAAACCCTAGGGGTGCTTGTGTACAATGTGTTGTTATTTTTCATGCATTTTTGTCTTGCATTAGGTCATGCTATTTGTTTGATTTTTGGTCTTTGCATATAAAACCCTAGTTTACTATCATGGTATATGAAAGCAATAAAATGCGTAAAGTAAATCTAAACTATTACAACAATATTATGGGGAGGGGGATACAAGTTTTGAATAGGGGATATTTCCACAAAATAAAACCCTAAAACTATTACAACCAAATTGAATTTATTGTACAAATAAATAAAATAAGAAAATATTTAAATATGAAATTAAATGTAAATATGCAAAAAAATGTTTTTTTGTATTAATTTATGGATGTAAAAATAAGTTTATTCAAGTTTTAAAAATAGGAAAATAAAATGATTATTTTTGAAAGGGTGAAAACCCTAATTTTGTTCAAAAGAAAAATATTGTTTTCTAATTATTTATTTTATTCATTTTTGTACAAGAAAAAATAATATTAATATATTTAAAATGTTAAAAAACTGAAATATTGTATGAAAATATTATTTTAAGTGTATAAATAATAAATATAAAAAAATTTGATATTTTTTATATTATTTACAAGTTTTATTTAAGAAAATAAAGTATAAAATCCTAACAAACTATTTATTATGCAAAAAATAAAATAAAAAAATATGATAAAATGCAAAAAATAAAGAAAATATTTTTTGTGATTTTAAATGTTCAGAAAAAATAAATAAAGTCAGTAAATATAAATTGTACAAGAAAATATAAAAAATAAAAGAAAATGATCAGGGGGTGTAAAAAGTAAAAGGGGGGTGTCAAAAGAAACAAGCCCAAGCGCCAGGCCCAAATAACCTTCATCCCTGAACTTCGTCTTTGCGCGCGCGCCCTGGATCAGTTTAAATCTTGTTCTCTCTATTCTTTGCACAAAAACAACATCTTGCAACATGAAACTTGTAGTATTTTTAATCACGATTCCAATGATATAAAAAACGTGACCTAACTCTAAAAGACCAAAGAGAATTTTAATGGCCCTAATTTTTGACCTAGTTTTTTCAGCAACTTCAACAATCAAATACTCCTAGCTCGGTTAATATAAATGGAAGTTATGCATATGTACAACTCAAGCAACTTAAGGACTATATTTTTGCTTCACAAACCTAAGCTTAAAGATGCCTAAATAGAGATATAGAAACTTGACAAATACCTTGTTCAGTTGAGTTTGGATATGGCAATGTAGGAGTTTTGAGTGAGGCCTGAAGTTCGTGTGAGCTTGCTTGAAGTTCCCTCAACCTATCCCAATGCTCAGCTTGCTTTGAAGTTGCTTGAATCTCCTTGTAGAAGTTAACCTGCAAACTCAGAAAATGAAAATGGTGAAGTGTGAAAATGAGCTCACAGTTGCTGGACAGGGGCCTGGATAGTTCAGGTGTGTTGTATGGAATGTATTTGAAGTGATTTCAAGCAAAAGGCACGAGGCAAAATGGAAATGGCTAAGGTTCTGCAGAGGTTGCCCTGTTTTTGGGGAAAATGGGGTTTTTGGTGTATTTGAGTGTTTGAGAGGTTGGAAATTCGTGCTTTAGGCTTGCTACAATATTCTGAGGTTCTTTCAACTGATGCTTAGTCTTGGTTTTATCAGATACACAAGTTATATTGACTTTTGCCAAATTGCTTGTTTTTGAAGAAAAGGTGAAATGACAATGCCCAAGGCCTGTACAGGCTAGCTCAAGGTCTGATGAGAGTTGGTACAAGTTTCCTGATGTTTTTGGATCTTGTTTGCACAAAGAGATTAGGTCCATGCCTCAAGATAAACAAAATTGCAAAAAGCATGCTTTATCAAAGTAGCATTGTAACCTTTATGCCATTTTTGGAATAATTCCTTGTGTAATGCTTCAAAGATCAGAATAAGACCTTTATCCATTGTGTTTGCATTAAATTAATGAGTGTAGAAGGGATTAAGACCTGTAAAACCAAGTACAAGCATGCTTAGGACAGATTTGCAACTTGCACCATTGTGAAAAATGCCTTGGACAAAAGTGATAATTTTCCATTTTCATTTCTTTAATTCTCCCTAACCATAAGTGATCTTGGAGAGTTCTTGGACATTTTGGAAATATTGTAACATGCTCTACAATCCATCTTGGAAATTCATTTTGAGATTCCTCTTGGAACTAGGTGAAAAATTGCCATGGAGTTAGGTCAAAAATCTGCCTAAACTAGGGCAAAATTTCACTAAGTTAAAAAGTTTATGGACTCTTATTCACAAAATCATAACTTGAGATCCAAACATCTATTTGGAAAACTTTGTGAATAAAAGTTGTATATTTTGTAGAGGACTACAACTTTTATGTTGGATGTTTTCTTTGAATCCAATTGCATCATGGTGAAAAAGTTGGGAAAAGTTGGGAAAAAATAAGAAATTTTCATAACTTAGAAAAATTCTAAGTTATGAAATTTTTCAAACTTAAACCCTAATTTCCAAATTTAAGTTTCTTGGTGAAAAAGTTTCATTTTTTGACACATCTTGATGAAATATGACCCTTGGCACTTGATTTTGACCAAAAAGTCAAAGTTTGACTTTTGAGTGTACAGTTGATTTTTGATCAGTTGATTGGGAAATTCATTTGTCAATCCAATGCATTTGAGATCTTTTGAACCTTGTGATTAGGTCAAGATGATTCCATTGAGTCCTTGAAACTATGCTTGAACCCAATTGGTCATTGGATAGGTCAAAAATCAGAAATTGCCCTTTCTCAGTCAAAACCCTAATTTTGACCATTTTGCCCTTTTGAAGATCTGATCAAATTTCTTGAGGAGTTGTGGTCCAAACTTGATCAAATGGTTCATATGAGTCTATAATGTTGATGTGGATAAAAAATTATGAGGTTTGATTGTAAATTGACCATGGTTGACTTTTTCCCCAATACAGTTGATTTTTAGGTCAACTGCCCAATTGACTGGGCAAAAATGTGATTCAAGGTTTGAAACTTGGTATGAGCAATCTTAGAGGTACAACATGAAGTATTAAAGTCACATGAGGCATTGGAAGTCCAAAAATCCTTGTGCAAACTCAAACCCTAATCTCAGGTCATCAGTGCAAGGAGATGTCTTGAACTGAGCAAACCCTAATCTGGTCTGGAGTTCAAAAAGTCTTGTGAGGAGAATCTTGATAAAATGAGAGGGAAAATTTTAGGGTACAACAACTGCCCCTGTTCAATCTTATTGAACCTGAAGAGTTAGATTGGTGAGCTTTGTCGTTCGTGACTCGAAGGTAAAAGATGATTGGACACTAGAGTGCCCGTAAATTTGCACTCGTCAAAATGTAGTTGAGGGAATGGGCTTAAAGATACCATTTGGAGATGTGATAGAATCTTGTTAGAGATGGGCTTAAAGATTCCATCCAAGACTTTTTGTTGAACTGCAAATTGTAAGTCAAAAGAATGAGTATCAGAATGGTGTCCGTATTTGGAACGTATCTGAATTGTATCTGGAGACTGAGTCTGTATGAGAAATAGAATGGCGTCTGTGTCTGGAGCGTATCCGAGCTATAATTGTACTTGAATCTGAATGAATAACAGAATGACTTCTGTGTCTGGAGTGTATCTGTATTGTATCTGAATTTGAAATTTGAATAAGCGACAGAATGGAATTCGCGTCTGGAGTGTCTCTGGGCTGGGAAAAAAGTCAGAATAAGTGACAGAATGGCAACCGCGTCTGGGGCGTATTTGGACTGGAATCTGAATGTTGGAGTCTGAATGAGTATCAGAATGGCTTCCGTTTTTGGAGCGTATTTGAACTGTATCTTGACCTTGAATTCGGAATGAGCAAAAGAATGACTTTCGTGTCTGGAGTGTATCTTTATTGTATCTGAATAAGAGATCTGAATGAGTAACAGAATGACTTCCGTGTCTGGAGTGTATCTATACTGTATCTGAATAAGAGATCTGAATGAGTAACAGAATGACTTCCATGTCTGGAGTGTATCCGTACTGTATCTGAATAAGAGATCTGAATGAGTAACAGAATGACTTCCGTGTCTGGAGTGTATCTGTACTGTATCTGAAACCTTTGAATATTTGTTAAAGATAGTTGTTAATCTTATCCTGAAAAGGGTAAAATGTTAGCTGAAACACAGAGTTATGTTGCATGAAATGTATGATGCAATAAATGTGTTTTATCAATGTTTATGATATATGAGTGTAATGTATGTGCATGTAAGCTAATTCGATGTCTTGCTGAGGAAAATAAATCCTTGATAGCTGGAGATAATAAAAATCCTTGACTGCTGCCGGGGGAAATAAATCCTTGACCGCTGCTGGAGATTCAAAATCTTTGGTTGCTGAGGATGAGAAATCCTTGGTGACTGTTGGGGATGGAAAAATCCTGACAACTTCTGTGGGGATGTGAGAATCCTTCATGTCTTGAAAGTTGGAGTATTGATAAAATCTATTGTGAGAGTAATGTCAAACTGCTTGAGAAATCTGCTTGGGAAATCCAGAGAACTTTGAAGACTTCTACTGGGGGTTACATAATGGGAATCCTTACTCGGCTGGGGAATAGGGAAAATTTTGATGATTTCTGCGGGGAACTAAGAATGAGAATCTTCATTCTGTTGAGGAGTAATGAAAATTTTGGTGACTTCACTGGGGAAGTGAGAAAGAGAATCTTCAATCTGCAGGGGGATAAAAATTCTGACAGTATCATACTGGAGAGTAATGAAGACCCTGGCAACTTTACTGGGGAATCAAGAATGAGAATCTTCATTCTGTTGGGGAGTAAAAACTCTGTGGGGAAGGAGGCTTACTACTAGAGAGTAAGTTCAGGACTCTGGGGGAAAAAGCTTATTCCTGTTTGGAAAAAGTTTAGGAGTTTGGGTCGTATGCCACTCTACTGTGGAATTATCCTAGGTTGGGGATAAAAGTTAACCGTTATCTGGTTGATTCTCAGACTTTTAAGACAACTTGCTGGGGAAATTGGATGGTTTCCGCTGGGGATTGATAGTTGGAAATTTGACTCGACTGGGGAAGAAGGTTTCATCTCGGCTGAGGGTCTGTAGCTCAAAGTTTTTACTCCGCTGGGGATTGGGAGTTTGAAGTTTTAACTCTGATGGGAATTAAGGATTTGAAATTATAACTCCACTGGGGATTTGTATTTCAAGGTTTTAGCTCCGCTGGGGATCTAGATGATGTACTGCAGGGGATTTCTCTTGGAATAGCCTAAAGACGTTTTCCTATACTTTCAACCTGTCAGTAATTATTCTTTCCCATTTCGTTTATTTGTAAACAGTGATTATATTCAAATGCATATGCTCATTAATAAATCATTAGACATTTTCAAATAAAACACAAGTGTAAAAAAAGAAGAAAAGGCAAATAGTTTTCTGCACTTTGAAGTATCTCTGTATTAACTTTGTGTAAGTATTTTGTACAAAGGAGACAGACATCCTAGTAAGAGAACGTTGTCATAAAAATTAGAAAAATTTATACAAGGAAAGATGGCTATGTGTAAAAATTCCATCGGGTTCCCATTCTGTTATAGCCTTCGTGACTCTGAACACCTTGTCCATTTGTTGCTTCGCCCGAAGATGAATGAGTTGATCAGAAGCCCGAAGCTTGTCCGTGAAGAGATTGTCCTTAAAGTGATCCGACGAGACATAGTCATACGCTTCTAACTTTTTCCTGGACCTCCCTTTCGGGTTTTCGATCCACCGGGAAACCCTTTTTTGCCCAAGTCGCCCTTTCGGGTTTTCAACTTGCCGGGTGTACAGATTTTTTTTGTTTATCCCTAATTTTTTCCTGAACCTCCCTTTCGGGTTTTCGATTCACCAGGATGCCCTTTTTTTTCCTAGGTGTGTTAACCTAGCGGGTCATTTATGCGTAGTATCTTTTGACTATGTCTGCGTTCGCAGGGTGTGGCAGGTCGTCGCCGTCCATGGTGGTTAAGATCATTGCCCCACCAGAAAATATTTTTTTGATCATAAATGGTCCTTCGTAGGTAGGAGTCCATTTCCCCCTGGGATCACTTTGCGGCAAGATAATGCGCTTGATTACCAGATCCCCAACTTGATATACTTTTCGTTTGACTTTCTTGTTGAATGTCTTGATCATCCGTTTTTGATACCTCTGACCATGACAAACAGCAGTAAGTCTCTTCTCGTCAATCAAGTTAAGTTGATCGAGTCGGGTCTGAATCCAATCGTCTTCACTCAAACCAGCATCTTTCATGATTCTCAAGGAGGGAATCTGAACCTCGATAGGTAAAACAGCTTCCATGCCATATACCAAGGAATAGGGTGTTACCCCAGTTGATGTGTGTGTGTCGTGGTATGGTACCCGTGAAGAGAAAACGGTAACATTTCATGCCAGTCCTTGTAGGTGACTGTCATCTTTTGTATGATCTTCTTAATGTTTTTGTTCGCAGCTTCGACAGCACCGTTCATCTTTGGCTGATAGGGAGATGAATTGTGATGTTGAATCTGGAACTGCTCGCACAAGGCGGTGATCATAGTGTTGTTAAGGTTTGTACCGTTGTCAGTGATGATCCTTTCGGGGATGCCGTACCGACAAATGAGGTTTTGCTTGATGAAGCGGGCAACAACATTCTTTGTAACGGATGCAAAGGAAGCTGCTTCGACTCACTTGGTAAAGTAATCAATGGCCACCAGAATAAAGCGGTGTCCATTGGATGTTGTAGGCTTGATCTCTCCAATCATGTCGATTCCCCACATAGCGAACGACCAAGGAGCTGTTAAGACATTGAGAGGAACTGGAGGTATATGTACCTTGTCCGCATAGATTTGACATTTGTGACACGTCCTGGAATGTTGATAGCAGTCAGCTTCCATGGTATACCAGTAATAGCCTTCCCGTAGGATCTTCTTAGCCATCGTATGCCCGCTAGAGTGAGTGCCAAAGGTACCATTATGCAGTTTAGCTATGATTTGTTCAGCTTCAATCTTGTCCACACAACGGAGCAGAATGCAATCATGATTGCGCTTGTAGGATACCATTGCTCAGGAAGAACTTAGCTGAGAATCTCCTTAAGAACTTTTTGTCGTTGACTGAAGCTCCTTCAAGGTATTCCTAAGCCTCGAGATACCTTTTGACTTCATGAAACCATGGTTGGTCCACTACTTCTTCGGTATTAATCTCGTGACAATGTGCAGGTTCATCCATCCGTTCAATGGCGATTTTGGGAGCCTCATTATCCCAGTTAAGTTTAAACATGGATGACATTGTAGCTAGAGCATCGCTAGCTGATTTTCTTCTCGCGGGAAGTGCTCGAAGGTAATCTGCTCGAAATGTGGTAACAATGTCAAGACATGTTCTTTGTAAGGGATGAGGTTTGGATGCTTAGTATCCCACTCTCCTTTGATTTGACTGATAACCAAAGCTGAGTCCCCAAACACATCTAAGGATTTGATTCCCAAGTATATGGAAGCCTTGAGTCCAAAGATGTAAGCTTCATACTCGGCCATGTTGTTCGTACAGTTGAAGCAAAGTCGGGAAGTGAAAGGTGTATGGCAACCTCCTGGAGAGATGAGTACCGCACTGATACCGTTGCCAAGTGCATTGGAGGCACCGTCGAAGTATAGGGTCCATCGGGATCCTTGTTCAGGTTTGTCATATGGTATGTTCTCTTCAATGTTGTCCAATGTCATGATATCCTCGTCGGGGAAGTCGAACCTCATGGATTTGTAATCTTTGACAGCTTGATGAGCCAGATGGTCAGCTAGCACACTCCCCTTTATAGCTTTTTGGGTCGTGTACTGTATATTGTATTTCATTAGGATCATCTGCCACCTAGCTATTCTTCCAGATAAAGCAGGCTTCTCAAAGATGTACTTGATCAGATCCATCTTAGATATCAGCAAAGTAGTATGAGTCAACATGTACTGCCTTAGCCGGCGAGCAGCCCATACCAAAGCGTAGCAATTTTTCTCAGGAAGTGAGTATCGGGTCTCACAGTCGGTAAAATTTTTGCTAAGGTAATAAATGGCATGCTCTTTTCGGCCAGACTCGTCATGTTGTCCCAATACGCACCCCATTGAATTCTCTAGGACGGTCAGATACATGATTAGCGGTCTTCCTTCGACAGGTGGCATCAAGATAGGAGGTTCTAGTAAATACTCCTTGATTTTATCGAAAGCAATTTGACAGTCATCATTCCATTTAACCACCTGATCTTTCTTCAACAGCTTAAAGATTGGTTCACAGGTAGATGTTAGGTGAGAAATGAACCTTGCAATGTAGTTTAGGCGTCCCAAGAAACCTCTGACCTCCTTCTCAGTGCGAGGAGCAGGCATTTCTTATATAGCTTTGACTTTGGCAGGATCAACCTCGATGCCTTTGTTGCTGACAATGAAACCCAAGAGTTTAGCGGACCGGACTCCGAAAGTGCACTTGTTAGGGTTCAGTCTGAGCTTGTACTCCTTCAACCTAACAAACAGCTTTTGTAGATGGTTGAGATGTTCTTCTTCAGTTTGTGATCGGGCTATCATGTCATCTACGTAGACCTCTATCTCATGATGTATCATATCATGAAACAAAGCTACCATGGCACTGTGATACGGTGGGAGAACTGACTAGGGTTTTGCGTTTGTTTTCGCAAATGTTTCGGTTGAGCAAGAGTCGCCACCGACTTTTTATTTTATCCTAAGGAAAGGTTTAAAAAGCACAGCAAAAACCTTTGAGATTTTTCTTGGGTTCGGGGAGTAGATTATAGAAAGGGAAGGTATTAGCACCCTTTCTATCCATGGTTATCCATGGGCTCTTAGGTACTTGCTTAGATCAACTTGCCTTGGTTTTCAATTGTTTGAAATGGTGCTTGGTGTGTGGTTTTGAAAATGTTTTGAAAAGATGCCTTGTATAGGCTACCCTTGTAACAATTCTTTACTCGAATGTTTTACAAAAGGTGTTTTGTCTTTTGAAAAGATGTTTCAAGGTTTTTTGAAAGTTGGTTTTGAAAGTGTTTGTGAAGTGGGTTTTGAAATAGGCAAGTGTTTTCTTTGCAAATTGGCAAGTACTTAAGAGTTATCTACCCTAAAGTTTTCTCAAAGATTTTTGTTATGTTTTAAACCTTTTGACAATTTTGTTCCACCATTGCATTTGGTGGACAATCTTGTCTTAGGAGATGAAAGGGACGGGCGCGGGTCATCGTTTAGACCATAATTGCAATAGTGTTAAATGTCTTTGGGCAATTTTTAAAAGGGACTTGATCATTCATTTAGGCAACATTTTGAGGGAGTATGACCAATTGATTGTTTGTTTTACCCAAAGAAATTCAACATGCAATATGGCCCAATTATTTGAAGGCAACAAAGTGGAATACCCTAGGGGTGCAAGTGTGAAATGTGTTGTCCATTTTCATGCTTATTTATCTTGTATTAGGTCAAACTATTTTTGTTCATTTTTATTCGCATACAAACCCTAATTCTAGCATAGTATGTTTAGAAAGCATTTAAAGTGCGAAATTTAAATTCCTACGCTATTACATCACAATAATATGGGGAGGGGGGTACAATGTTCAAATGGGGAGATATTTAGACAAGAAATTGAATCTAAGCTATTACATCATTTGAATATTTACAATATGGTTAAAAACATAAATAAAATAGAAATAAACAAATATGCAAGAATGCAAAAAAAGAATTTTTATATGTATGAAAAGAGTATTATTTATGTAAAATAAAAGAAAAATAAAAAGGTATTATTTTTGGAGTATTTTCATATTTAGGGTAAAAACCCTAATTCTATTAAATAAAATACATTATTTATTTATTATGTACAAATATTTATTTATATATACAAAAAAAACTAAAATAAAATGAGGTATTTGTCAAAAATGTATTTTTTATATTAAATATTAATAAGAAAAATAAAAGGGTATATACTTTGCATTTATCCTAAATATATTAATAAATATATGTATATATGTATTATTTTAAATATGTATAATATATATAAATAATAATAATATTTAATATTTGTAAAAAAGGTATTTTTTATATAAAGTATTTTCAGAAGGTAAAATAAAATAAAAATGAAAATAAAAGTATTTTTACATATTTCTCAATATTTTTAATGAAATGTATATATTTATTTATTTGTGTATAAATCAAAAGAAAATCACATAAATACCTAATAAATTAAAAAATGGTGAGAAAAAAGATTTTTATATTTTTAATAACATGATAAAAAATAAATGAATCAATCAAAAAAAGAAAAAGTCAGAAATCATTAAAAATAAATGAAATGGGCTCAGGGGGTGTAAAACAAGAAAAGTGGTGTGAAAAGCAGAACCAAAGCTGGCCCAGCCCATGAGACACCTTCTTCAACCTCTGAACAAAAATTTGTTCAAAAACACGCGCAAGAAGCTCCATTTGAATATCCTGATTCTTTGATTTTTTTGAACAAACTTCCAACACAAAAGATGTTAAGCATGAAACCACGATTCCAAATATATAAAGAACATCTCCTAACTCTCAGAAATGAGAGAGAATTTTAACAATCCCAAATCCTGACCTAAGTTTTCTACCATTTTCAAACCTTAAATTCTCACAGCTCAGACAAAAGAAATGAAAAGTAAAAGAATGTACATGTTCAGTGGCATGAGTAGAACATTGTTTATTCACAAACTTAGAGTTAATGATGCCTAATAAGAGAGATATGAGTTCACCAAAATACCTGTTCAGCTGAAGTTCTGTCTGGCAATGAGGGAGCTTTCAGTGCAAGGTGATGATTGGAAAAGCTTCCTTGAGGTCCAGGGATGTTATTCCAATGTTTACTTTGTCTTGAAAGCTTCTGAATCGTGCTAGAGCACTTCACCTGCAAAACAAGAAACTGAAAATGGTGGAAGTGGTTAGAGGGATTACAGGTCGTGCTTTTGCTTTTGGTTAGCTTGCATAGATGGTATGGAAGGTGTGTGAACTGGTTTGGGCAAGAAAGCTTGAGAGAAATGAAAGATGACACTCAAACTGCAGGCCTTGCCCTGTTTTTGCAGTTTGAGAGTGATTATGGCAAGGGGAGTGTTTGAGAGGTGCTAGGGTCGTGCAAAATCTTGGTTCTGATCTTTGGAATATGTTTGATAACTTTGTCTAAGTGTGTGTAAGCTGAGATGGAAGTTGGTGTGAGTTATGGTACTTTTCTTCACTCTTAAGCAAACAAAGGCAACTTGGTGTTTTAGGCAAGTAGGGGGCCTCTAATGAGCTGCATAACCTCTCCTTGATCAGAGTGATTTGTCCATAATCTTGTGCCAATTGGATTTGGTTTGTACTTGTTGGATTTGTAATTGGATATAAAGTGAAACTTTTGCAAAAATAGAAAGAATGCTTTATCTAATTTGGGATTAATCCATCATACAATGCTTTAGCTCATGAAACAAGGTCTTAACATAATGAACATGCATTAAATTATTGAGTGTTGGATGGTTTTAGGACCTGTAATCAAGGGGCATGCTGGTTTGAGAAGTTTGCACAAATTATGAACATGAAAAATAGCCAATTCAAAAGTGAGTTTTTGCCAAATTGTGAAATTCGAATCTCTCAATTCATGAGGTTGTTTGATGAGTTCTTGGACATTTTGGAAAGCTTGGAATGTGTACTACAATCCATCTTTGAAATGCAAATTGAAATTCCAAGTGGAAGTGTATGTAAAATGGCCTTGAAGTGGGGTAGAAAACCTTGTCAAAATAGATCAAAAATTCATTAAGTTAAGAATGGTTTAGTGCCCTTATTCAAAAATTTGTAACTTGAGATACAAGCCTCAAATGGGAAAACATTGTGAATCAAAGTTGTAGATTATGCAACAAGCTACAACTTTCATGTTTTGACTTTTGTTTGAATCAAAATGGATCTTGGTGAAAAAGTGGGGCAAAGTTGGGAAAAAATTAGGGTTTTTTATAACTTAGAAAAATTCTAAGTTATTAAAAATTCTAATTTCTAACCCTAATTTGCATTTTGTGATTTCTTGGTGAACAAGTTTCATGAATTGGCATGTTTTGATGAAAAATGACTCTTGACTCTTGATTTTGACCAAAAAGTCAAAGTTTGACTTTTCAGTATACAGTCAAAATTGATCAATTGACTGGGAAATTCAACTGTCAATCTTGTGTACTTGGGATCTTTTGAGTTTGTTGAGCATGTCAAGATAATTCCATGGGGTCCTTGAGTCCATATATGAGCTTGGTTTGCCATTGGCTAGGTCAAACAGTCAAAAATTGCCTTTGTGCAGTCAAAACCCTAAAAATGACCATTTTGCCCTTTTGGTGATCTGATCAAATTTCTTATGGAATTGTGATCCAAACTTGATCAAATGGTCCATATGAGTTCATAATGTTAATGTGGGTCAATTTTCATGAGGTTTGACTGTCAATTGGCCACAGTTGACTTTTTCCCCAATACAGCAGATTTCTAGGTCAACTGTCCAATTGACTGGGCAAAACTTGAAATCAAGACTTGAAACTTGATGTGGATAAACTTGGGAGTCCAATATGAAGCATGAAAGTCATCTTAGGCATTTTAGGCCAAAACACCTTTGTGCAAACACAAACCCTAATTTGGATCAATAGTGCAAGGAGAAGTCTTGAGCAGATGAAACCCTAACTGGATCTTGATCTTCAGAGGCTTTGTGATGGGAAATCATTGAGAAATGAGAGGGAAAATTTTGGGGTACAACAGGCACGTTGATAGGTTGCCCCGACATTCTTCAGTCTGAATGGCATCACTTTGTAGTAGAACGTACCCCACTGTGTAACAAAAGTAGTTTTCTCCATGTCCTCTGGGGCCATTTTGATCTGGTTATAGCCTGAGAATCTGTCCATGAAAGAAAATACCTTGTGCTGAGTTGTGTTGTCTACCAGGATGTCGATGTGCGGAAGTGGAAAGTCATCTTTAGGGTTGGCCATGTTTAAGTCTCTATAATCCACGCACATTCTCACTTTGCTGTCCTTCTTAGGCACGGGCACAATGTTAGAAACCCATTGTGGATAGGAAGTAACAACAAGAAATCCAGCATTGAACTGCTTCATAACTTCTGCTTTGATCTTTTCTGACATGTGGGGCCTCATGCGGCAGACTTTTTGTTTGAATGGCGGAAAGTCTTCTCTTGTGGGTAGACGGTGAACCACAATATCTGTATCGCGTCCCGGCATGTCTTTGTATGACCAGGCGAAGATCTCAACATATTCATGCAACAGCTGAATTAAGCGCTCCTTGACACTTGGCTCTAGGTTGGCACCCACTCTGACTTCTTTTCTGTCTTCGTCAGTACCCAAGTTGATTGTCTCTAATAGCTCCTCATGAGGAAGAATAGCCATTTCTTCCTGTTGTAGTAGTCTAGCCAATTCTCCCGGCACCTCACAATCTTCCTCACCTTCGTATTCGGCATGGTAGACCAGATCTTCAGAGTCACTGAAGGTCATAGCAGAATTGTTACCCATGGAATCTGGAATGCAAGGGTACCTGCATTTGTGAGTGTGGGTATGTGTAAGGGATAGCCACCTTTAAACAAATAAAAATGTAAAAAGAAAGATAATGAACACAAAAGTTTATATGTGAAAACGTCCATGATTCATTAAAATGGCATATGAAGATGAAAAATCAAACCCTTATAAATGGACCTATGTGCCTCGGGTAAGGCACAAGGTTAAAAGTGTAAGAATTGTTTGAGAATTATTACAAACGAACAGAAATGTTTGAAAGATAAATTACTGCGGTATAAAAGTAATTGGAACAAAGTCGTTTGCTTCCCAGTTGCACAGTCCTCCGTCAATAGTAGGGAAAATCCAGTCTTCCAAGTTGCTCTCCTCTTCACTATCCTCCAAAGCATTGACTCCATGATGGGTGATATTCACTGGTGGCCCTCCAGCACGGGTGTGGCATACAGCCTTTTGAGCAGAAGAAGTGAACCCCAAGCCGAGTTTATATGATTTGAAAGGAAAGTCGGGAAGCTGCCCCCAGATTGTGCTTCCTCCTTCTTCAATCACAGCCTTTGCATCTTTGAGAGACGACATCTGAGGCGGAGGTATGATAATCATGGGTACAGAAGACACTGTCTTGGTTGCCGCAATCTCCTGAGCTACCTCTTCAAAATGCTGAAAAGGGGTTTCGATGAATTCGCCATCCAATTCTACATAGCGGAAAGAATTTAGATGGCTTATCATGTATTCCTCCTCGCCGTGAACAATTATAATTTTCCCCTGGACAGGGTACTTGAGCATTTGATGCAGAGTAGAAGTGAAGGCTCCAGCATTGTGAATCTAGGGTCTTCCCAACAAGCAAGAATAGGAAGGACGGATGTCCATCACATAGAATGTGGAGTTAAAGGTTTCAGTTCCCACTTTAATCGGGATGTCCACCTCCCCGTGGACCATACTTTTAGAACCATCAAAGGCTTTGACAATTATATTGCTGGGTTTCAAGGTTAGGCCTTCACAATCCAGTCTATCCAAGGCTTTCTTTAGCAAGACGTTCAGCGATGAACCAGTGTCTACCAGTACGTGTGCTAGGGTAGTCCCCCTGCATTCCACCGAAACATGCAAAGAGTCATTATGTTTTCTCCCTTTAGAGGTAAAGTCTGCATCAGAGAATCCTAGACCATTGTCAGCTGTTAAGCTAGCTACACATTCCTGGAACTGATCCGTGGAGGTTTCCTGTGGCACATGGGCCGTCTTCAAAAATCTGATCAGAGCTTTAGCATGAGCTTCTGAATAAATCAGCAGGGCCAACATAGAGATCTTTGAGGGGGTTTGCCCCAGTTGTTCCACAACATCATAATCGCTTTTCTTGATTATTTTCAAATTTTCTTCCATTTCTTTTTTAGAGGTTTCATGAATGACCAATGGTTGAGCCCTCGTCCTGACGGGATCTTCTTGGATCCCTTTCCCTCTATCATCATCAGCAGCAGAGGGGACAACCACATAAGTTATAACTTCTTCAATAATTGGAGTTCTCGCAGATATGTTTACCGGTGCAGGGGTAACCTTAGGAGCAGCTGAGGGTCCAAAGATTGCCTTTGGAGGGGCAATCTCTGGAGAGAAAATTCTTCCACTGCGGATGATTTTTCTCATTCCAGCAATGTTTCTAATGTCGGAAATATCTTCATCAGAACTCTCTTCAGTTGATTCAATTTGTTTAATACCATGATAGTAGATTTCTCCACCATAGTTCCACGGTACTGATCTGTCGGACTTGTACGAGACGGGCCCGGGCATGGTTATCTTCAAAGGTGCAGTCTTCGGAGCGGATGTAATCTTAACAGGTCTTTTGGAGACCATGGAAAGATTGGAGAATATGGTTATTATTGAAACATCATTGACAGGAGTTGGTGTAACAGGAGTCTTTTCAAAAAGGATTTCTTGGTTATCTATTAGGCGTTTGATGCCTAACTTCAACAATGGACAGTCGGTTGGTAAGGATGAACAAAGGCAGCAATCTTCTTCACAGCCTGGGAAAATCCCAGCCTTTAGCAAATTCAACTTGATTATCGGTAGCGGAGTTATCAAATCATCAACAGTAGTAACAAAAAGGTCTTCTTCAACAGCATGGGCATTGTGGCCATGCTTTGGCATTGGAGTAGAGATTACATTCGGCTTTTCAGGGGCGTCGAATTCAACTTCTTTAGCGTCTATCAAATCCTGAATCTTATTCTTGAGGGCCCAACAGTTGTTGGTGTCGTGCCCCAGGCTGTCTGAATGATAAGCACACTTGGCGTTTGAATGGTAGTACGGAGAAGCAGTATTCGGATTCTTCGGGGCCTCTTTCAGACTGGCAAGGTTTAACTTCAAGAGATGGGGTAGAACCTGAGCAGGAGTCATGTTTATCCGGGTGAATTGTCGTACAGGCCTTTCCACCCTTGTTTGGTTGGTTCTGGGTTGATTGTTTCTAGGCTGATCAGCTGCAGACTTCTGAATCATTACGGCCCCCACCGCTGACCGGCGCTTAACTCTTCCTTGACCTCTTTGGGAGTAGACAGCTGATACTTCCTTCTTTGCTGGAAAAGTCTTTTTGATGGCAGCGGAAGCAGATGCATCTTTTTGAATTTTCCCACTCTTTATGCCTGCTTCAACTCTCTCACCAGTTAGAATCAACTCAGTGAACCCCGCAGAGGAACTTCCAATCAAGTGATTAAAGAAAGGCCCTGACAGAGTTCTCAATAACATGTCTACTAGCTCCCTCTCAGATAGAGGCGGTTGTACTCGTTCTGCCAAATCTCTCCATTTCTGGGCATACTCTTTGAAACCTTCATTTGAGACCATGCCCATACTCTGTAATTGAGTACGGGTTGGTGCTAAGTCCGTATTGTATTGATACTGTTTGTAGAAGACGGCCGCCAAATCTTCCCAATTATGCACATCAGACCTCTCCAACTGGTAAAACCAATCTAGTTGCGTCCCCGATAAACTGTCCTGGAAAAAGTGGACCCACGGGTCTTTGTCAGAAGAATGTGGTTGAATTTTCCTGACATAAGATCGTAGGTGCATCTTGGGGAAAGACAACCCATCATACTTAAAAAACAGAGGTACTTTAAACTTATGAGGGATTGCAATTCCAGATACCAACCCTAACTCTTCAAAGTCCAGCCCAAGCACTCTCTGTATCTCCATGGAAGCTAGACGCTCTTCCAAGTTCTTGTATTTGTCATCTGCATAAGGGTATTATTATTCTAAATAGTCCTCATCCTCTTCTTCCTCAGCTTCAGAATCAGATGGCACTGCAGTTCCTTTACCCTTTCCTTCCCCCTCTTCAGATGTTGATGGGAAATCTTGGACCCTTCTTGCTTGACCTTCAAACCTTCTGCCCATGGTAGCCACACCAGCTCTCTTCTTCTTCTTTTTCTCTTTTTCCTTCTCTAGTAGAGTCTTGAGCTCCTCCTGCCCCTTAGCCAAGGTCAAGAGTAGCTGTTGAAATTGTGAATTCTGAGCTTGTAAGTCTTTGACCATTTGTTCAATATCCATCTTGCTGAAATAAATAGCAGAGAGATGAGGAAACTTGGTGTGAAGACCTGTTTATGCATATGATGAATGATATGTATTCATGTAATGCTTTCAAGGATTCAGAAATTCAAATTTTTTGTAAACAAAAAGGAACACACGTCATATTAATAAGATAGAATTTGTTAGTACATCAATGCCCCATGGGCAAAATAATACAAAATTCTAAGGTAAAAAGATGTTGTGCATCCTCTTTGGTGCAATGTAGGTGTTGAGAGTCTGCTCTTCGTGAAGTTGACGAGTCAGTTCCAAAACCTTTTTCTCGCTTGTGTAGAATTGGGCTTCAAAAGTATCACGTTCTCCCTTGAGTTGTATCTAACTCCTTTGTAGATCTTCGAGTGATGTTGGCATGTCAGGATGTAGGAGGGTGTATGGAACCTCTCCTTCAATAACAGGATCTATAATCACAGGGAGAATGTAGGGGTAAGGCATCATAAGACTCTGGGCGCGGGCTCGTACCCACTTGAGGTAAGGCTAAAGAGGGATGGAATTCTTGTGTCCCAAGGTCTTACTGTCCACTTTGTTGGGCATCCTCCAAGCTCGGATGAACCTTTGTCGGAGTCCCTGATTGTCGTTGTCGAAGTCGAAAACCAAGTCTAGAATCAGCATGTCATGCGGGTCATCCCTTCGGGCATAACCAAATTGTCTCAGAGCCAAGCAGGGGTTGTAGGTGATGCCTCCCCTAATTCCAAGTAGAGGGACATTAGGAAATTCCCCACAACGATCAATGATGATAACATTTTCTTTGGATCGAGAACACCAATGAACATCTGAATGTGTAAGAGTCATCAATCGTTGTGACCACCTCAAACCTTGCTCATTCTTCAAGACTGATTGAGGAAGATGAGAAATAAACCATCTTTCCAGTAGAGGGGTGCAACACATGAGAACACCTCTTTTCCTCATTGTACGAGTGTGAAAAGAGTGGAGGATATCCCCAAGCAATATAGGCAACGGGTTGCGAGCCATGAAGATTTTGACAGCACTCATATCTATAAGTTGGTCAGGATTAGGGAACAAGACCATCCCATAGATGAGAAGAGCTACAATCTCCTCAAAAGCTTGTAAGTTAAAAGAATTCCAGCAGCTTTAGGCCTTCTCAAACAGAAACTTTGATAAGAAGCCTTTGACACCACTTCTAGTTTCCCAATATGTTGTGACATCAGATGAGTGCAAGTGTAAGGCTTGAGCAATCTCTTCTGGCTTTGGATCTCTTTCCGTACCGTTGAAGGGTAGTTGGTTGAGAATAGGAATCCTCAAGAGTTGAGAAAATTCCTCCAAAGTAGGCACAAGTTGGTAGTCAGGAAATGTAAAGCAATGATGCAAAGGGTCAAAGAACTGGAAGAGAACTTTCAGCATATCTTCCTCAGTGTTGGCAGTGACTAAGTTAAGAAGACTACCATGCCTCTCGGTGAATGGAGAATTCTCAGGAATCCTTGAAGCTAGCTCCTTGAGTTGAGGAGGAATTCTTACAAGGTTGACTTGGATAGTTTTCCTGCAAAGTGAATCCATAACTTACAAAACAGGAACAAAGATGAAGATCCAAAATCCTTGAAATGGTTAGTGGATGCATATGATGCTTCATGATGTCCATGATGTTATGCACAAGTATATATGTATAAATAAATCACACAAGTTCCTAGTTTAGGCTTACATGGGGTTTCATAGGTAAGTACCCTCTTGAAGTTTAGTTGGCTCAACCTGTCCTAGAAATAGTAACCGGGTTCTAAGGAGCTCAATATCACTGGATTATTTTCTGTATTCATTGTTTCAGTTTAGTCACTTTACTGGCGACCGAAAGATTCCAAGAAAACAACCCTCAATGAGTGTAGTATCGAGTATCTACCAACTTCGAACTGCACCAAATCTGATCATCTCACTACATCCTAAAAAGGCCAAGTTGGTCAAGTAAAGGTTCTAAAAGTCCATTAGTGCTTCATGACATCACTCAGCGGCCCCGTATTCTCTTTGATTAACTCAAAGGCTACCGGTACTCACAAATATGTCACACTAATATAGCTATTGCTTCAACCATGTCGGTATACCCCGCACAGTTTCCACATTGTATTGCTATTTACCTATGAATGTTTCCCAAATCCGGGTAGAGGATTCAAACCCAAAAAATAGAACCAAAGTGTAAAGCAAACAAGTCAAGCAAGATAAGCATGTAAAGGTGATCTAAAACCCTAAGGTAACCCCACTTTTATATTACTCCCCAGCAGAGTCGCCAGTTCTATGATACGGTGGGAGAACTGACTTGAGGTTTTGCGTTTGTGTTCACAAATGTTTCGGTTTATCAAGAGTCGCCACCGACTTTTATTTTATCCAAAAGGAAAGGTAAAAAAGCACAGGAAAGACCTTTGAGATTGTTTTTGGGTTTGGGGGGTAGATTATGAAAAGGGAAGGTGCTAGCACCCTTTTCATCCATGGTTTTCCATGGGCTCTTAGTTACTTGTTTTATATCATTTGCTTTGATTTTTCAATTGTTTTAAATGGTGCTTTGTGTGGTTTTGAAAGTATTTTGAAAAGAGGCCTTTGTTTAGGCTATCTTTGTAATGATTCTCGTTCGTAAGAATGTATACAAAGATGTTTGTCTTTTGAAAAATGTTTCAATATTTTGAAAATTGTTTGGAAATGTTTTGAAATTGTGTGTGTGTTTGAAAATAGTAAGGATTGTTTGAAAGAGATCAAGTAACTAGGAGTTGTCTACCCTACTCAAAAATCTTTCCTACACATTTTTATTCCTTTGATATTGTTGTTTTACCATTGCATTCGGTAAACAATCCTATCTTTTGATGTTAAACGGGACGGGTGTGGGTCATCGTATGACCATGATAGCAATGGTGCCAAGTATCTTAGCAAATTTTAGGGACTAAGATCATTTGTTTTTAGGCAACTTGTCTAGTGTCATCGAGGGACTATGATCTTTTTGTTTTGTTTTGTTTTGCCAAGATACCTAGCATGCATACCATGGTCATATATTAAGGCAACCAAGTGGGTGAAACCCTAGGGGTGCTTGTGTGCAATGTGTTGTTATTTTTTATGCATTTTTGTCTTGCATTAGGTTATGCTATTTGTTTGATTTTTGGTCTTTTCATACAAAACCCTAGTTTACTATCATGGTATATGAAAGCAATAAAATGCGTAAAGTAAATCTAAACTATTACAACAATATTATGGGGAGGGGGATACAAGTTTTGAATGGGGGATATTTGCACAAAATAAAACCCTAAAAATATTACAACCAAATTGAATTTATTGTACAAATAAATAAAATAAGCAAATATTTAAATATGCAATAAAATGTAAATATGCAAAAAATGTTTTTTGTATTAATTTATGGATGTAAAAATAAGTTTATTTAAGTCTTAAAAATAGGAAAATAAAATGATTATTTTTGAAAGGGTGAAAACCCTAATTTTGTTCAAAAGAAAAATATTGTTTTCTAATTATTTATTTTATTCATTTTTGTACAAGAAAAAATAATATTAATATATACAAAATGTTAAAAAAATTGAAATATTGTATGAAAATATTATTTTAAGAGTATAAATAATAAAAATAAAAAAATGTGATATTTTTTATATTATTTACAAGTTTAATTTAAGAAAATAAAGTATAAAATCCTAACAAACTATTTATTATGCAAAAAATAAAATAAAAAAAAATATGATAAAATGCAAAAAATAAAGAACATATTTTTTGTGATTTTAAATGTTCAGAAAAAATAAATAATATCAGTAAATATAAATTGTACAAGAAAATATAAAAAATAAAAGAAAATGATCAGGGGGGTGTAAAAAGTAAAAGGGGGGTGTCAAAAGAAACAAGCCCAAGCGCCAGGCCCAGATAACCTTCATCCCTGACCTTCGTCTTCGCGCGCGCGCCCTGGTTCAGTTCAAATCCTCTTCTCTCTATTCTTTGCACAAAAACAACATCTTGCAACATGAAACTTGTAGTATTTTTAATCACGATTCCAATGATATAAAAAACGTGACCTAACTCTAAAAGACCAAAGAGAATTTTAATGGCCCTAATTTCTGACCTAGTTTTTTCAGCAACTTCAACAATCAAATACTCCTAGCTCAGTTAATATAAATGGAAGCTATGCATATGTACAGCTCAAGCAACTTAAGGACTACATTTTTGCTTCACAAACCTAAACTTAAAGATGCCTAAATAGACAGATAGAAACTTGACAAATACCTTGTTCAGTTGAGTTTGGATATGGCAATGTAGGAGTTTTGAGTGAGGCCTGAAGGTCGTGTGAGCTTGCGTGAAGTTCCCTCAACCTATCCCAATGCTCAGCTTGCTTTAAAGTTGCTTGAATCTCCTTGTAGAAGTCAACCTGCAAACTCAGAAAATGAAAATAGTGAAGTGTGAAAATGAGCTCACAGTTGTTGGACAGGGGCCTGGATAGTTCATGTGTGTTGTATGGAATGTATTTGAAGTGATTTCAAGCAAAATGCACGAGGCAAAATGGAAATGGCTAAGGTTCTGCAGAGGTTGCCCTGTTTATGGGCAGAAATGGGGTTTTTGGTGTATTTGAGTGTTTGAGAGGTTGGAAATTCGTGCTTTAGGCTTGCTACAATATTCTGAGGTTCTTTCAAATGATGCTTAGTCTTGGTTTTATCAGATACACAAGTTATATTGACTTTTGCCAAATTGCTTGTTTTTGAAGAAAAGGTGAAATGACAATACCCAAGGCCTGTACAGGCTAGCTCAAGGTCTGATGAGAGTTGGTACAAGTTTCCTGATGTTTGTGGATCTTTTTTTCACAAAGAGATTAGGTCCATGCCTCAAGATAAACAAAATTACAAAAAGCATGCTTTATCAAAGTAGCATTGTAACCTTTATGCCATTTTTGAAATAATTCCTTGTGTAATGCTTCAAAGATCAGAATAAGACCTTTATCCATTGTGTTTGCATTAAATTAATGAGTATAGAAGGGATTAAGACCTGTAAAACCAAGTACAAGCATGCTTAGGACAGATTTGCAACTTGCACCATTGTGAAAAATGCCTTGGACAAAAGTGATAATTTGTCATTTTCATTTCTTTGATTCTCCATAACCATAAGTGATCTTGGGGAGTTCTTGGACATTTTGGAAATCTTGTAACATGCTCTACAATCCATATTTGAAATGAATTTTTAGATTCCTCTTGGAACTATGTAAAAAATTTTCATGAAGTTAGGTCAAAAATCTGCCTAAACTAGGGCAAAATTTCATTAAGTTAAAAAGTTTATGGACCCTTATTTACAAAATCATAACTTGATATAAAAGCATATTTTGGGAAAACTTTGTGAATCAAAGTTGTAGATTTTGTGGAGGACTATAACTTTCATGTTGGAATTTTTCTTTGAATCTAATTGCATCATGGTGAAAAAGTTGGGAAAAGTTGGGAAAAAATAAGAAATTTTCATAACTTAGAAAAATTCTAAGTTATGAAATTTTTCAAACTTAAACCCTAATTTCCAAATTTAAGTTTCTTGGTGAAAAAGTTTCATGTTTTGACACATCTTGATGAAATATGACCCTTGGCACTTGATTTTGACCAAAAAGTCAAAGTTTGACTTTTCAGTGTACATTTGATTTTTGATCAGTTAACTAGGAAATTCATCTGTCAATCCAATGCATTTGAGATCTTTTGAACCTTGTGATTATGTCAAGATGATTCCATTGAGTCCTTGAAACCATGCTTGAACCCAATTGGTCATTGGCTAGGTCAAAAATCAGAAATTGCCCTTTTTGAGTGAAAACCCTAATACTGACCATTTTGCCCTTTTGAAGATCTGATCAAATTTATTGAAGAGTTGTGGTCCAAACTTGATCAAATGGTTCATGTGAGTCTATAATGTTGATGTGGATAAAAAATTATGATGTTTGACTGTAAATTGACCATGGTTGACTTTTTCCCCAATACAGTTGATTTTTAGGTCAACTGCCCAATTGACTGGGCAAAAATGTGATTCAAGGTTTGAAACTTGGTATGAGCAATCTTAGAGGTCCAACATGAACTATGAAAGTCACATGAGGCATTGGAAGTCCAAAAATCCCTGTGCAAACTCAAACTCTAATCCCAGGTCATCAGTGCAAGGAGATGTCTTGAACTGAGCAAACCCTAATCTGGTCTGGAGTTCAAAAAGTCTTGTGATGAGAATCTTGATAAAATGAGAGGGAAAATTTTGGGGTACAACGCATGTGTATATGCATATGATGATGAAGTATAAGCCAATTATGGTTAAAATGAAGAGAACGAATTTTGGGGTGCAACAATGTGTAAGCTTCATCGAGGCCCCCCTGCTTTTAGCAAAAGTCAAAACAGTAGAAGAGTAAACAGAATCCACTCAAGAAGATGAAGTATCCTTCTGGGATTTACAAATATCCTTTTGTGATTTCTTTCCTATATTGCACTAACTTTACGATTGCAGAAAAAATGAAAAGTTAAAGAATAAGGTAACTGCTAGACTTGAAGAAAAAAATGACTCAGAAGAAAATGACACATACACTTCTAAAGGACACTTTAATCTAGCATGCAAAAAGACTTCACCAAACAAGTCTAATTACTCGTACACAACTCTCAATAGTTTTAATTCTCAAGAACCATAATGATGACACCTCCAAAAATACGTTTGAAGTATGATACATTAAATGCACGAGTCCTAAAGAAACTGGAATGTTTCTCCTTCGTCTATCTTAAGGTGATCAAGTTGCGGTTAACATCTGATGGCGAGGTATCAAGCCCCCTGTTGGGGGAACTATTTCGAGCCGACCACATCGACCTCGGTCATCCATCAGAAATGGGCCTCACTCCTTCCAGAATCTTTACAACACACAAGGATTATCATCATAATGATCACGAGAGATCTCAACTACAAGTGCATTCAATAACTCTCTGGGTTTCACTGCTAACAAATAGAAAGTTCGTTATTTCCCGCTCTTTCTCTATATATAGATAAAACACCAAACTAAGATAACAAGTTTCAAATTTAATTTCATTTCACTTTTCTTCCTCACACACAGACTTGAGTATTGAAGTGATAACCTTTGAAATTTATGGTACATGCAACACATGTTAATACTGATGTTCCAACATCAGAACAATGTCAAGACAAATGTTACAACATATGTTGACAGACTGAACAGATTTGTCAAGATGCAAGTGATACTGAAATGAAATTACAAAATGATAAATAACACATAGAGTTGTTAACCAAGTTCGGTGCAACATCACCTATATTTAGGGGCTACCAAGCCATGAAGGAAATCCACTATTAGTAGTATCAATTTAAAGCCTAAAAGACCCAGTTTATAAATTTTCACTTAACCCCTACCCAATACAACTTCTACCTAGAAATCACCGTTTAAATATGAGAAATCTCATCTCACTTTCTAAATCACCTCAGTGATATCTAACAGTCTCAATTCCTGTGACTGTATCAAAAACAACTCAATAAGAAAATTACACTTTCAATACAAAAATACTTAATTAAGACTCTTAACAAAGAACAATACTTGGTTTTGCTTAAAAGCTTCAACCAAGAAAAATACTCAACTCGTTACCTATAGGCTTATGAGTGAGAACATTACGTCTATCACAAATATCAAAAGATACAAGGGTGACTTACAAACACAAGAACGCAAGAGACTCTCAAAATCCTAAACCCTTATTTTTGCACACTTAATTTACAAAAAAAAAATTAAAAAAACTAGGTCTTTGACGTCCCCTTAAATAGACTCTTGCAGTGGGCTTGGACTCTTCAATCAAATTCAATCAGCAGCTCAAAATCCCTGCAGAATCTTCCCCACAAAAATAGAAACAAATCTCATAAATATTTTCTAAAAAGTCTCAAAGATCCTTTTTATGAAACTAATCAAATCTGTACTTTTGTTTCTAATTAATCTCCTTGACCAGCGCATAATGATGAGGAATATTCAAATTGATCTTATCAAATCAAATTTGTCAAGAGATATCCAACAATAGCGTCTGCTATACACATACCAGAATGTCATAACATATGTCTTTGACATCTGGTTGAAAACACATAAAAGCTGAATTGTCATGACAGTTGATGCAGATGTTATAACATCTTGCTTAACATCAGTAGAACTATGTTTTACTAAAAATTTAGCCAATCATAAAACTATAGAACTAACAACCTTAGAGGTCCCTTAACTTCATGACATTGGAAGTTGCGATCCACCATCGCCGTCGTTTCTACACTCATTTCTGATTTTAAAAGAGAATAATATCCATAAACTCAATAATAAAAAATTCCAAAAATTATATAGATTTTGGTCTCACATAAGTTATAAAGATCACACATAACCATAATATATACATGGAAATATTTATATCACTTTTATTAGTTTGTGAATAAGGAAAGGAGTTACCATGTGTATTTTGTACTTTCCTTGACTTTTTCAAAATGTCCCTTAAATAAGGGGGTAAAATTCTCTAGTATACACATTCTCTCAAATGAAAAAACAAAAACACATCTTTTCTGCCAGACATTTGCCTGTAATCAAACATATGACACAGACGATATCTGTAACTGCAAGTTGTTTCTTGTCATTAAACCAAAGCAAAGTAAAAATCAACAAGACAAATTAACAACTGTATATCTCTCATCTATTACATGAAATAGACATTATTTGAGCTGCTAATTAATAAAGCAGCTACATATAAAACTGTTCATTTTCTTTCAATCACAAAATTCAAACATTTCACATATATGACATATACCCTCTTCAAGAAAATTTATTCTTTTATATTTTCCATCTATTTTTGTCACAATACAAGAATATTTTCAAGTCACAACAAGACTTGACAAATGAATTAGGCAAGTATCTTATTCATGATTTGATAGGTTGTCCCTTTCAACATGGCCAACCCTATTTAACCTTTACCATACAAGGGGTCAACTCTTCATAAAACAAAATTATGTGTTAAACAAAATTATATTTAAAAGAAAAACAACAAATAAACGTGCCCTTAACTTATAGTATAGTGGTTAAGAAATAGGTTGTAGTGTTGTAATTGTCATGAACAAATAATCAACAAAAGTAAAATATCATTGCATTGTGCAATGCAAGTAGATCCAATTCCAACTCCATGTAGGTAGAATAGAGATATATTGGTGTTATGCCAAATTAATAAAAGAAACAATATGGGTCATTGTGTCTTTGAGGAGCATATCAAAGAATGGGCTTAAGTTAAAATGAAAAATAAGTAACAAAAAAATGTCCATATGAGGAATAGGTGGCACGTGTAGTAAGTGTGGACTGTCTTATTTGTCTTGTGTTGTTAAACATAATTACAAGCAATTACTAAACACATTGGATAATAAATCCAAACTAAGAGATTTGAGTTTTTTTTTTTTTTGTTGTTGTTGTTATGAATTGAGATGCACAAGAATCCTAAGTTGGATTTTGTCGGTCACACTCGGCTTCTGTGTTAATTGTCCATAAAGGGGCCCTGGCTTTATGATGTTATCTTGTTCTACTTTTTTGCTTTTCTTACTTAGGTGAGATGTTTTAGGTAATCTAGACAATTTGGTTTAGACTATGGCTGGTCTAATGTAGTAGGAAATTTTTCTTTATGACATATGTAATAAGAAGTCTAGATAAGTTTAGGTGATCCATGTACATTGAGATCTAAAGCTATATATTTGATATTGGTTGCAATTGCTCTCATCCACTTGAGTGAGGTTTAAAGTTAAATGGACTTAATACCTTATTTAGGCTATATGTTAAATTAGGATTTTTAGATTTACGAATCATATATATAATTTATATATATAATTTATTCGATTATTGAATTGTGTGTAACTCAATCTTATAAAATTGATTTGTAAAATGAGTGTTTTATATATATATATATATATATATATATATATATATATATATATATATATATATATATATATATATATATATATATATATATATATATATATATATATATATATATATATATATATATATATTGTGAATTCAATATTAATTTGTGAGACAAATAATAGTAGTAATTAAAATAAATAATTTATCACAATAATAATCCGTACACAGATAATGTAATAGAATAAGGTAAAAAAAGACGAACGTTTGTTTATCTAATTCGAACAAACGATTTATTCTGGGGGAGAGAGCAACTCTCTAATTCACTATACTCACAAAGTTGTTATAAGAGATTATAAATGAGTTACAAGAAAATAGTTTTTGTCTTCAGGTTCCCAAGAACAACCTTGAAGGCGCCCAAGAATTACCCTCACTACTACAAAACGCGCAACCAACAACGCCCAACTTACCACGCCGAAAAGATCCACTGTGGTAGAATCTATTCAATTAGGCGCTTTTATTTTTTATATTTTACTAAAAGACGTACAACAATGATTGTTTAATACAACTGTTGTTGTATTTAGTGTATGGTCATGAGTTCGAATCTTGATGTTGTTGTTGTTCTACAGTTGATTTTTTATATTTTATTAAAAGACATACAACAACAGTTGTTTAATACAACCGTTGTTGTATGTAGCGCATGATCATGGGTCCGAATCTTGTTGTTGTTATACTGCTTCATTTTTTATATTTTATTAAAAAACATACAACAATGGTTGTTTAATACAACCGTTGTTGTATATAGCGCGCTATTGAGTTTATAGAGTTTCTTATAAGTGTGTTTCTTGAGATTATTCACCTTTCTTAAACAAATCTTTGTCGTCCACTTAGTGCTTATCAACGCTCAAGAATCTACCATTAGCGATCCGCGTGAAACCTAAAACTTAAACGAACTTTCAACTTGGACGGATTTCATCTTCTACCTCCAAACGTCATCTTTCATTTTCAAAACTCTATTTCTCCACTAAACCAAACTCGGAAATATCATTTCTTCCATAAATAAAACTCGAAAACTTAATATCTTTCATTAACAAATCTATGAACTCCATCATCTCTTCTTTAACTTGAAAGAGACAAGGAAAGTATGGATTCAAGGTAGCAATGCTAAATGTTCTTTTTTTTTGTTATTATTGCTCTCGTTTATCTTTTTTTGTTATTATTGTTGTTCTTCTTCTTTCTTTTGTTATTATTGATGTTGTTGCTCTTGTTGTTATTATTGTTGTTCTGGTTGTTGTTCTATTAGTGTTCTTGTTGATGTTGTTATTGTTGTTGTTGTTGTTCTTCTTCTTCTTCTTCTTGTTATTGTTATTGTTGTTGTTCTTCTTGTTTTTGTTGTTTTTGTTTTTATTGTTATTGTTCTTGATGTTCTTGTTGTTGTTTTTATTGTTCTTTTTGATGTTGGTGTGCTACTGCTGCATTTTTTATTTTTTATTAAAACAAATACAACAACGATTGTTTAATTCAATTGTGGTTGTATGTAGCGCATACAACAATTATTGTTTAATCAATTGTAGTTGTATGTAGCGCACTATCCAATTTACTACCACGAGCAATATATCGTTATTATAAATAACCCACTTACAACGACCCCTTACATAACAACGTCTGGGCCCGCATGATTATATATCTTTCTCAACCGTTGTTAAATAGGTTTTTCGTAATAGTATCTATTTTCTACTCAAGTGTTTCTCACCTCTTTAACCTTCAATATATGAATAATTCAAACCCAAGGTTTAAACAAGTGTTTCCCAATTTCCAATAACCTTAGATAACTCCAAAGGTTTCTAAAACTCTTGTCTTTCTAAGGTTTCCCTTGGAATAGTCACAACTCTATGTTATGTCTTTAAACTCTTGCTCTCCCATATTGTTGTAAGCTCTAAGATTTTTACACTATAATAACAAAAAAAATACATATTTATAATAGCCAAAATTTAACAAATCCAAAAACATATCTCCTTAATTGTTAGAATAAAAGATGTTATTATAATCTTATAATATCTCTCAAATATTATAAATATCTTATAATATCTCTTAGAATATTACAAATATATATATCTTATAATATCTTTTAGAATATTATAAATATCTTATAATATCTTTTTATATTAATTTATATGATCTTAAAATTTATATAAAATATTCTAACATTAATGAATAGATCAATGACCCGAATCGATTGGACCCGATATCCATAAATCGCTCAGATTAGATTACTTTTCGACTTTCTGATTTTTGGTAATCTCGAAACATGTTTTCTTTCCCTTCATCAACAAAGGTTTTAAGGAATACTTACACAATCTCCACCTTGATTTTAAACCGGGTTGATTTTAATTTAACCATCAATAACATTATTGCTCTCTGCCAGGTTGAAACTCTAATCAATAACCTTGATCAAATTCAAACAATCATTGAATCTTGATCTCGCCACTTGCATCCACTTATTTCCAATTACCTTTTTCTGCCTAGGTAATTTAACAAGCCTGCAAGTATGATTTTCCAACCACTCTTGGCTCCACATGTTTTCAAATGCCTCCCTGGAGGATTTTCTTCTTTTATTTTGCAGTCCTTCAGCCACATTAAAAACATAACATCCAAGGCTAGCATAATTTCCCCTTTGGGATGCTATAATAACCCTCCTTACCTTATCATGAGTCAAATGATAATTAGAGATATGTGTAGCCGTTCTCTTACCACTACTAGTATCCATAGTAGGAAACTCCACCTCAAACTGAGTTTTCTCCGCTATAGTTTCTCCCATGTTTCTCCCTTGGTTTTCACTATTCTCCCTCTGAAGAAATTCTCTACCAACAAAGTAAGTTGTTTTAACCTCAGCTCTTCCTCAAAAACTCAATAATAACTCAGCGGTAACATGCATTTTTATCCCTTGATTTATGCAAAATTCATTATACTCCTCTGAAACTTTCTCAAGGCATTCATAATGCCTTAAACTCAAATTCCATAGTTCTTCCTTGTCATGAAAGCCTCCACTAGTTAACGGTGAATGTATAAAAATATTTTAATCTTCTAAAATATAAAGACCGCATATTTAAGATCCTTTAACAATAATCAATTCATCACGCGAAATCTTCAACACTCCATGTTACACTCTAGTACAACAGCCTAGATCATCAAACATACTTATATATAACAAATTTCACTTGAGTTCTGGAACATACCTCACATTGTGAATAAAAAGTTCACGATCATCAAAAATTGTAAGTCTGATCGTACCAATACCATGAACCTTGCAAGCCTTATTATCACCAAGGCAAACAACTCCACCTTGAACTATCTTCAAAGTTTCAAAGTATTCTATTCTTGGATACATGTGATGAGAGCAACATGAGTCAATGACCTAAATATCTTTAGTTTCTAAACTCGACACTACTATTACATCAGCATCCTCATAACTTTCCTCACCCAAGACAACTATAGCTTGAACAGAATCTCCATTGAACTTTCTCTCAAAGCGATCCCTTTTAAAATGACTGATCTTCTGACAATTAAAACATTTTACCTTTGACTTGTCAGGCCTCTTTGATTTTGACATCCCTTTACGCCCACCTCCTCTTCTTGACACATTTAAGCCTTCACCGCTATCTTTAATCTTCAAATCTTTCGACTTTGAAAATTCTTTGGATTTCACCGTCGTCTGGACTTCATCCAAAGTAATAGTACTTTTCTTACCATAAATAAGGGCATCCTTAAAGTGTTCAAAGGATCTGGATAATGGACTCAACAATAGTAAAGTCTTGTCCTCATCATCAATCTTCACTTTAATATTCTCAAGATCATCAATAATTTTGTGAAATTCTGTAAGCTGCTCAACTATGGATTTATGCCCAACCATTCAGAATGAATAGAGTTGTTGTTTCAAATACAACCTGTGAGCTAAAGACTTTGTCATATATAATAATTCAAGTTTTTCCCACATAGCAACTACAGTTTGCTTCCTGGCGACTTCTCTTAGAACTTTATCCCCGAGGCACAAGATAATGGCACTCCTGACCTTATCCACCATCTCGATCTTTTGTACCTATGTAAGTCCTGCAGGCATCAATGTTTCACTCTTCATAGCGTCAATGCTTCACTCTCCAAAGCATCAATACACTTCTCTTGAGTTAAAATTGCTTACATCTTAATTTTCCATAACCCGAAGTCATTGTTATCGGAAAATTTCTCGATCTCCTATCTACTAACCATGGTGCTCAATACCTCTTTGCTCCACGCTCATTGCACCACTTATTGTGAATCTTGTTGTGAATGACGATAAAATTCAATTTCAATTTTTGAGGCAAAGAATAGTAGCAACCAAAATAAATGGTTGACAACAATAGTAATCCGTACACAATTCGATCAAAGGATCTACTCTGGGGGAGAGAGCAGCTCTCCAATTCACTATACTCAAAAAGTTGTTACAAGAGATTACAAATGAGTTAAAAGAAAATAGTCTTTGCCTTCAGGTTCCCAAAAACATCTCTGAAGACGCCCAAGAATTATCCTATTTTCTACCCAAGTTTTTTCCAACATCTTTAACCTTCAAATATGAATAACTCAAACTCAATGTGTAAACAAGTGTTTCCCAATTCCCAATAACCTTAGATAACTCCAAAGATTTCCAAAGTCCTTGTCTTTCTAAGGTTTCCCTTGAGAATAGCCAAAATCTTATGTTATACCTTTCAATCCTTGATTTCTCTTATTATT